>CM031238.1:745756208-746428708 GCA_018340775.1 Taxus wallichiana var. yunnanensis
AGTTTGTTCCACCTGTTTTTGAACTTCAACTTTGGAAGAAGGTTTGGTCAGGAATGAAGCTTTCTTGATGTTAATTTTTACATCCCACTCCTTCAATTTTTTTACAAGCTCTTCCTTACTAGTCTCCTCAATATCCTCTCCCCTTTTTCTCATTTCTTGATCATGCTCCTCCCAAAATGGGTTTGGGACTATAAGACGAGGGATGAATTGGGATTCAACTAATTTCTTCACTGTTTGAGGAGGTGGAAGAGGTTCAAATTCTTGTCTTGATGGAATTTTCAGAAAATAAGGAATTTTAAAAGAACAAGGCATAAAAGATAAAGAAGTGAATTCCACCATGGGGATAGCAACTAGAAGGTTAGGACTATGGAGGTCAAATTGAAATTCCATGGATGGAGACATGGGAAGAGAGTTAAAAGGTGCTAATGCAGGGACTTCCCATTGACATGAAAAACCAACATTACATTCATAAGCTTCCCTCTTCTTGACCCATTCTCCAACTTGAGTCATCGTATTGATTATGAATTGAAGCTTTTGTTACGGATTAAAATCATCGATATAGGGCAAGCCCGGGTATGGAATCCTGAAACCAAATTGGGTTGCCTTTTTTATTTCCTTAATCCTTATTTTCACTATATTATACTCCAACTCTCAAACCTTATTTTACAAGTTGTCTTATTCAAGTGTAGAATAGCCTCCAGAATCCGCATGCCATCGTTCTTCCGCATCCCCAAATTTTAGTGGATGACCAAATTGATATGAATCTTGATCATGTGTACATGTATTCTCAAACTAATATTCATCATAAAGTTTCTTTGGAGGTGGATTCTAATAGCCGAAGATGGAAAGAATCTCATTACTACACCAAGTGGGAATTCCATTATAGGAGTGAAGCCATGATTGTACTTGCCTAACGAATGGGAAATTATTGAAATATTTGGAAGAAATAAGAATGGAAATGGGAGAAAAAGGAATGTATCCACTCGAGATAATGGGTTACTTAGACTAATGGAATCACCAATTATGCTTGGGTTGTAACATCCCACAATTTCTTGCAAGTTAAATTAACTACGGTTAAGTCTAAACAAGATTAGATGAGATCATCATTAGGTGTAAAATTCATTTGGTTTGTCGTATCATGACCCACAACTTCTGCTGCGGGGCATGACATTGCGGAACGAATAACCCCGCAGGGCCGCACCCACCTTGATGATCCTTCCTAAAACATGATTAGGCCTTAATCATAGGTAAAATGATTCATTAATGATAGTGAATCTTTCGGTTATTTATTCCAGTTATTTTATTTTAATCGGTTTGGTCGTCTTATGTTTTGTTCGACTTTTGCAATGACCGTGATGAATATTGCCTCTGTTTTATCTGACAATGCTATATCAAACCAACTTTACAAGAATATTCAAATTATTATTATTTACGGACTTGGTGATTTTTCATTTGTTTGAATATTTTATATGGAACATGGGAATTCGAATAATTATTACGATAACATATTGTTGGCAATATGTGGACTTATATTATGATGATTAATTTTACCATTAAAGTTAGGTATCAATTAAAATTTAAAAATGCATTATTAATTTGTGAAATTATATATTTAAATCCTAAAAGGATTTGGCATGTAAATCAAAAGTTAAAAAGTATAATAATAATAATATTTTAATATTTAAAATATGAGAGTTTTGAAAGGGACACGCCTTCATCTGACACCAAGTATGTGGCATCATGACATGCATTGACGCATGAAGCAACATTTGGAAGCCCGAAAATTCTCCATTATAGTATAGTTTCTTCCTTATATTCTCTTTTATTTTTCCTTTGTCTATTTTCATTCTTCTCTTCTGGAATACCTGCGTGAGTTTTTGAGGAAGTGAGGATTCAACTTGTTAGAGCGGGAAGAGTAGAATATTGCCGATTGGGTTTACTTCAGGCATGACTATCTTCTCCCTTCTCTGTAGCATTATTTGTAAATAATGAGGAAATACACATTATGTTTTAAATGGCAATTAAATGAATTTTTGGACAGCTTCTGATTTAATTGCTTGAAATAAAATCTAAAATGGAAATTGATGGATTTTGTATTCTCTTAAGTTTTCTTGTGTGGCTTTAGCTAAACCTAGAAAAAACGTGGATGGGTGTTCCTACCAAATTTTATTTTATTCTATTTTCTATTCAAATTTGATTTTGAAACCACAAATCGATTTTGCGTCGGGTTTTATTACAGTAAACAATAATTTATTTGTATGAGCAAAGTGATTTCTGGGTAGTGTGAAAAATGTTTTTACTAGGTATTTCATCATTTTTCCTGATATATTTTCTTTCGGATTCTAATAATTTCTAAATAGAAAAGAAATTAATGCTGGAATGAATTGATTTGGATATGTACAAGTTGATTTTCTGTAGGTATAATTTTATTACCTGATTGAAAAATAAATTAGTGTTAACAGTCTATGTAAGATGACTTAGTTTTTCTTAAAGGATTTCGTTACTGGAAGTGTTAGAAACTTATTGTTGTTATTATATGCAAATGGACTTCAAAATTACTATCCTGTGGTATGTGGGTCAATTTGTTTTGTTGATCTGTTGGTTACCTGAAAGAACATGTTGAAATGATTTAATAGAGGTGTTTTTACGCTTTAGTTGGATTGTTCCTAGATATATATATATATATATATATATATATATATATATATATATATGTATGTATGTATGTATGTATGTATGTATGTATGTGTGTGTATGTATGTATGTATGTATGTATGTATGTATGTATGTATGTATGTATGTATGTATGTATGTATGTATGTATGTATGTATGTATGTATATATGTATATGTAGATATATATATATATATATATATATATATATATATATATATATGTATGTATGTATGTATGTATGTATGTATGTATGTATGTATGTATGTATGTGTATGTATGTATGTATTCTTATTGTTTAGAATAAAGTTATTTTTTGTTTTACAGAGATGCTCATTACCAGAGGGAATATGTCTAATTGGTATTTGGAAATGATGATTTTGATTTTTTGTTAAGCTATTTGTTGATTGGAAGGTAAGAAAAATAATAGTAAAATATGTACCTTGTGAACCATGATTTTCTTGTGGTTTAATAATAATTCGGATGTTGAATGATTATGTCTTGATCCTTGTGATTAGAGCGAAATGATTGCTGAAATAGAAATTTGTTGTTCTATTTGTGTACATTCATAGTTGTATCTTGATGAAAAACATGTAATGATCCATTCTCCATTGTATTACCATGTGTTTGTTGATCAAATAACTTGTATGTCATTTCATATTTTATTAAATAATTGCATAAGAAAATGGATTTAATATTCATGTCAGTTCATTTTGAACTGACAACATACCACTACTCCAGTCTTGCAAGACAATTAGCCGTCACGTTCGGATATGCGGAAACTCATGTCTTGTGAAGTTTTATTGTAGCATGGATCTAAATGAGATACTTGGATTTCAATTTGTAGAAGGATGATATCCCAAAATTTTGACTAAATTTATTGGGATCTTGGACCCATTGTTAATATTCAAACCTCACTATGTGAGAGTTACCATAATAGTTATATATTTCGCCTTAACGGCATATGTAATTTATGATTTTAATAAAGAGATGATTACCTTGTATGTAATAATATCTCAATATGAGCAAATGCTAAATATTAAAAGTGAGAAATCTTACTTATCAAAAATTGATACATTTATTTAGTTGATATTTGTCAATGTATGAAGCCGATAGTTGGGCAATTATTCTAATAATGAATTGTCTTTAATTTATAAATTAAATAAGCTATTTAGTGGCGTAGCTAATCGAAGGAATAAGTAAATATACATGTTTTAATATATATTTAGATCCACCTTTCGGTAAAATTGGTATTAATATGATAAGATCGTAAATCCTATTGTATAGAGAATGGAAGAGTAACGTTTTAAAGGTAATTTAAGGTTAAAAAAACAAGCATCAGGAAAAGAGAGACTAAATGGGATGGTAAATAGATGAAAAGATCCATTAGACTTATCTCATGATGATCCTAGTTGGCCTTTGGCATTTATCTCGATATAAACTCTTGCAAGATAGGTTAAATTGGAAATAAAGTAAATACAAACTATAAGATCTAGATAAATGTGAAAGGGATAGTTGTGAGGTGGTAGAAGACTTAAACTCATAAGACTACTTGTGTTTTTTGAGTTTAGCTGTAACCTGCATGGCAGAAAACTTTGGCCAAAGTAATGCATTGATGGTTGTGCATTGTTTGATCACCTAGTCCTCCAATTAAATTAAAATTGCCAGTAACCTGATCATGGGAAGTTGAACACTGAACATGAGGTAGGCAATGGTCGGATACCAAAATACGAAGTTGGAAAAATAGCTTCGTGGTAGACCCAAGGACTTTCACATAGTTCTCATGACCTTTAAAAAAGGTTGAGCCAAAATGCTAGTAAGCATTGTCACTCGAAGTAGTGGTGAAGGGAGATCATGGAGATCTAGATACACCCTTCTCAGCCGCACATGGCTTACATGGATGTTATCAGATAGATCAAAAGAACAAATTTGATTTAAAGAATTTGATTAAATAAATTTGTATGAATGTAGTTGTGTAATCTATTTTTATATATGTTTAAAAAAATATCACCATTTTTTAGTTCTAGTAATTTTGAGCGTTACATTTTGGTTTCAGAGAAGAGGCTCAAAGACTTGGAAATTAATGGGACACACATTCTAATAGAAAGTATCCTCTTTTATAAAAGCATGAAATGTTGGCTAGAAGCTAACAACAAGAGCTAATATAGCGAGTAACAGTGGGGTAGATATTGATGGCGTCTTTGGATAATATGATCGAAGTTAGAAGAAATCCTCAACCTTTTGAATGAAACCCGAAACCAAGTTTTGCCTTAGAGCAACAAGGTATATGGTGGTGAAAAGAATGAGGATCGTAGGGATGAGAATCGGGGTGATGAGTAATATGATGATCAACCCAAGCACCGAATGAGGGGGAAAATAAGAAAGCAAGGCATACCTCTTTTAGTTGAGTTAGCAAGGGACATTAAAAGAATATATCTAACTAAATTTGATGGTACAACTCTTGGGGATGACGCTGAAAATTGGCTACCCGAAATGGAAAAGTATTCTAGATTAGGGACTTTTGAGAGAAGACAAAAGCAATATCGGGAGCCTGCCAATTTTCCTGTGAAGCATCTTCCTATTGGGATAGCCGGAAAATAGAACCAGGTATTAATTATTGTATGATCATGTGGGAGCAGTTTAAGGCTTACTTCCATAAAAAATGGATACCTCAGTTATACTTTGACCAAAATATGTCAGAATTCCAAAATATGACTCAAAGAAAGTACTCAGTTACAGAATATTGGGAACGTTTCACTCAATTGCTGAAATATGTTCCTATGTATTAAAGGGATGAGAAGTTTAGAGTGAGAAAATTTATAATGGGATTGAATCCTAGCATTGGTGGTGAGGTAGATGTTCATGGACCTACTTCAATGGAAACAGTGTTTGAAAAAGCTATCAAGCAAGAACAAAAGACGTGAAGTATTTATGCCTCTAAAGAGGAAAATAGAAGGTTATATAGCAATTTTTAAACACCAACCGCAAGTAAACTAGCATGGAAAAAGGGAAACAACAAGTTCAGGCCTGTTTCAATAAAAGAGGAATAGCGGGTAGAACTGTTGTGAATAATAAAAATAATGGGCAACAAGGAACAAGTTTTAGCCAGAATAAGATTGAGGGAAAAGGACCTCTAGGTGGATGTTTTAAGTGTGGTGGCGATCATTTCGCTAATAACTCTCCACAAAGAGGAAAATGGAATAACCAATATAAGGGATCTAATACAATAAATAAAGAGGGGCAACAACATAAGATTTATGTTGCAGTCCATAATAAGCAAGCAAAAAAGCAAGTGACTCCCATTGAAACCTTAGGTAAGCTTTTTGGAGAACATGTTTCTGTTTTATTTGATTCCGGTTCAACAAAATGTTTTGTTTTGTTTTTCCAGATGGGTGTTCCTAATCATATTTGTTTTATTTTATTTTCTATTCAAATTTTATTTTGGAAACCCCAAATCGATTTCGCCTCTAGGTTTTATTAAAGACAAACAATAATGTATTTGTATGGGTAAAGAGATTTCGGGTAGTGTGAAAAATGTTTTTACCATGTATTTTATCATTTTTCCTGATGTATTTACTTTCGGATTATAATTATTTCTAAACAGAAAAGTAATTAATTCTAGAACAAACTAATTTGGATATGTACAAGTTGATTTTCTGTAGGTATAATTTTATTACATGGGTGAAAAATAAATTACTTTTAATAAAGTGTATGTAAGATGACTTATTTTTCTTAAAGGATTGTGTTAGAAACTTATTGTTTTTATTCTTTGCAAATGGACTTCAAAATTATTATCCTGTGGGATTTGGATCAATTTGTTTTGTTGAATCTGTTGGTTACTTGAAAGAACACGTTGAAATTATTTAATAGAGGTGTTTTTAAACATGTTAGTTGAGGTGATCCTATATATATATACGATCACCCAACTAAACATAATATAAAACACTTACCTCTATTAAATATATTATATATATATATATATATATATATATATATATATATATCTATATCTATATATATATATATATATATATATATATATCTGTGTGTGTGTGTATACATATATGTGTGTGTGTTCTGTGTATACATATGTATATGTATATGTATATACATATATACATATACATATACATATGTATATGTGTGTGTGTGTATATATATATATATACATACATATGTATATGTATATGTATATATGTCTACATGTATTCTAATTGTTTGGGATAAAGTTATTGTGTGTATTTATAGATGCTCATTACCTAGAGGGAATATGTCTAATTGGTATTTGGAAATGATCATTTTAGACTGTTTTGTTAAGATTTTTGTTGATTGAAGGTAAGAAAAATAATAGTTGAATCTGTACCATGTGAAGCATGATTTGCTTGTGGTTTAATCAAAATTCAGATGTTGAATGATTATGGTTTGATTATGTCTTGATCCTTGTGATTAGAGTGAAACATGATTGCTGAAATAGAAATTGGTTGTTCTATTTGTGTACATTCATAGTTGTATCTTGATGAAAAACATGTAATAATACATTCTCTGTTGTATTACCATGTGTTTGTTGATAAAATAACTTGTATATTGTTTCATATTTTATTAAATAATTGCATCAGAAAATGGAGTTAATATTCATGCCAATTCATTTTGAACTGACAACATACCACTACTCTAGTCTTGTAAGACAATTAGCCGTCACGTTTGGATATGCGGAAACTCATGTCTTGTGAAGTTTTATCGTAGCATGGATCTAAATGAGATACTTGGATTTCAATTTGTATAAGGATGACATTCCAAAATGTTGACTAAATTTATTGGGATCTTGGACCCATTGTTAATATTCAAACGTCACTATGTGAGAGTTACCATAATAGTTATATATTTCGCCTTAACGGCGTATGTAATTTATTATTTTAATAAAGAGATTATTACCTTGTATGAATAATATCTCAATATGAGAAAATTCTAAATATTAGAAGTGAGAAATCTTACTTATCATAAATTGATATAAATTTATTTATTTGATATTTGTCAATGTATGAAGCCGATAGTTTGGTAGTTATTGTAACAATCAGTTGTCTTTAATTTATAAATTAAATAAGCTATTTAGTGGCATAGCTAATCAAAGGAATAAGTAAATATGCATGTTTTAATATATATTTAATTCGGCCTTTCGGTAAACTTGGTATTAATATGATAAGATTGTAAATCTTGTTGTATAGAGAATGGAAGAGTATCGTTGTAAAGGTAATTTAAGGTTAAAAAAACAAGCATCAGGAAAAGAGAGACTAAATGGGATGGTAAATAGATGAAATCTCCTTTAGACTTATCCCATGATGATCCTAGTTGGCCTTTGGCATTTATCTTGATATAAACTCTTGCAAGATAGGTTAAATTGGAAATAAAGTAAATACAAACTATAAGATCTAGATAATCTGTGAAAGGGATAGTTGTGAGGTGTCGAAAGACTTAAAATCATAAGACTAGTGTGTTTTCTTGAGTTTAGTTGTAACCTGCGCATGACGAAAACCTTTGGCCAAAGTAATGCATTGATGGCTATGCATTGTCTGATCACCAAGGCCTCCAATTAAATTAAAAATTACCAAAGTAACCTGATCATGGGAAGTTGAACACTGAACATGAGGTAGGAAATGGTTGGATACCAAAATACGAAGTTAGAAAATTAACTTCGTGGTAGACCCAAGGAATTTCACATGGTTCCCATGACCTTTAAAAAAGGATTGAGCCAAAATGCTATTAAGCATTGTCACACTTGAAGTAGTGGCGAAGGAAGATCATGGAAATCTGGATACACCCTTCTCAAGCGCACATGGCTTACATGGAAGTTGTCAGTTAGATCAAAAGAACAAATTTGATTTAATGATTTTGATTAAATAAATTTGTATGAATGCAACTACGTAATCTGTTTTTATGTATGTTAAAAAATATCCCTATTTTTAAGTTCTATTAATTTTGAACATTACTGACTTCCCATTTAGGTGTAATTCCTTTTCTAATGGAATATAAAAATGATATGCATTTTTATCCCCTCATCAAACATGAAATTTTAAAATTCAAACCCTCCTATTTGCAGCTTTTGAAGACTGTTAGGGGTAGCAAGATCATCAGGAATATTCTCCTCCATCACATGTCTATCAACCAAAACAGTTCAGAATCGAAAACATGAAGATCTCTCGTGATATATTCTTTTTGCAATGCTTCGAATTAGTCCTCAATTCTCTCATGTGTTTATTCTCTTTTTTGATGAGTTATAAGGAAGATTCAATTCCTCCAAGCTCACCAAGAAGCCTATTATGAGAAACTTGTTTCTCTCCTAAGTTCCCATACAAGAATAAATTTTTTTTTTTGGAAAAGATGCAATGGAATAGAAAAAATTGCAAGTTCCATAGGCTCCTGTCCATCAAAATATTCTTCCAAATATGATAGATAATTTTCTTCTCCATTCTCTCCGGCTAAAATTGACTTGAAAATTCAGCTTCCGTCATGGTACTCTTTAGATTGGTATTTTTCAATCATTTATTTTCTTAATCTTCTAACATAAAGTTAGAAAGCTCAAATTCACCCTCAAAACCAAAAAATTGAAAGGCTAAAGAGAGGAAAGGACCTGAAATTTCTGTATAGCTTGTTTTGATTGAAACATTTGAATTTGGATGGTTTTCCTCAATGGAAAATATCTCTTAATGACTAACCGAAACATGTGTTGATGACCTCGGTGGAATAATGTAATTTTACAAGAATGCAGAAAGATCTTGACATGAGGGAAAATGGGGATCATTGCAATCAATAATAAAATTTTGCACATCTGGAAACTTTTCTTCTTTTACTTGTACATGCTTCTCATTTTGTGAATTTGAAGCCAACTCTTGTCTTCCCTCAACTGAATTTGGAATCTATGGTGAACCATCCTCTTCGATGATATGGCACCAATAGGGATATTGCATTCCAAGTAAACAAAGTGTTGGTATTCATCCTTGACTTTGTATTTTTCTCTGTACAAAACTAGTTCGTTCCTCCTGTTTTTGAACTTCAACTTTGGAAGAAGGTTTGGACAGGAATGAAGCTTTCTTGATGTTAATTTTTACATCCCACTCCTTCAATTTTTTTGCAAACTCTTCCTTACTAGTCTCCTCAATATCCTCATCCCTTTTTCTCTTTTCTTGATCATTCTCCTCCCATAATGGGTTTGAGACTATAAGAGGAGGGATGAATTGGGATTCGACTAATTTCTTCATTTTTTGAGGAGGTGGAAGAGGTTCAACTTCTTTTCTTGATGGAATTTTTAGAAAATAAGGAATTTTAAAAGAACAAGGCACAAGAGATTCATGATGGGATGGAAGAATAGGAGATAAAGAAGTGAATTCCACCATGGGGATAACAACTAGAAGGTTAGGACTATGGAGGTCAAATTGAAATTACATGGATGGAGACATGGGAAGATAGTTAAAAGGTGCTAATGTAGGGACTTCCCATTGACATGACCAACCAACATTAAATTCGTAAGCTTCCCTCTTCTTGACCCATTCTCCAACTTGAGTCATCATTTTGATTATGAATTGAAGCTTTTGTTACGGATTAAACTCATCTGATATAGGGTGAGTCCAGGGGTATGGAATCCTTAAACCAATTTGGGTTACATTTTTCATTTCCTTAATCCTTATTTTCACTATATTATACTCCAACTCTCAAACCTTATTTTTCAAGTTGTCTTATTCAGAGTGTAGAATAGCCTCCAGAATCTGCATGCCATCATTCTTCAAACATCCCCAAATTTTAGTGGATGACTAAATTGATATGAATCTTGATCATGTATACATGTATGCTCAAATTGGTATTCATCATAAAGTTTCTTTGGAGGTGGATTCTAATAGCTTTGAAGATGGAAAGACCTCCCTTTGCACCAAGTGGGCATTCCATTATAGGAGTGAAGCCATGATTGTACAACTTAACGAATGGGAAAATATATAAATATGAGGAAGAAATAAAAATGGAAATGGGAGAAAAAGGAATGTATCCACTCGAGATAATGGGTTACTTAGACCAATGGAATAGCCAATTGTGCTTGGGTTATAACATCCCACAATATCTTGCAAGTTAAATTAACTACGGTTAAGTCTAAACAAGATTAGACGAGATCATCATTAGGTGTAAAATTTCATTTGGTTCTTCGTATCATGACCCACAACTTCGCTACGGGGCATGACATTGCAGAACGAATAAGCCCGCAGGGCCGCACCCACCTTGATCATACTTCCTAAAACATGATTAGGCCTTAATCATAGGTAAAACGATTAATTAGTGATAGTGAATCTTTTGGTTAATTATTTCGGTTATTTTATTTTAATTGGTTTGGTCGTCTTATATTTTGTTTGACGTTTGTAGTGACTGTGATGAATACTGCCTCTGTTTTATCTGACAATGCTATATCAAACCAACTTTACAAGAATATTTGAATTATTATTATTTACGGACTTGGTGATTTTTCATTTGTTTGAATATTTTATATGGAACATGGGAATTCAAATAATTATTATGATAACATATTGTTGGCAATATGTGAACTTATATTATGATGATTAATTTTACCATTAAAGTTAGGTATCAATTAAAATTTAAAAATGCATTATTAATTTGTGAAATTATATATTTAAATCCTAAAAGGATTTGGCATGTAAATCAAAATTTAAAAATAATAATAATAATAATATTTTAATATTTAAAATATGAGAGTTTTGAAAGGGACACGCCTTCATCTCGGACTCAAATATATAACATCATGACATGCATTGATGCTTGAAGCAACAATGGGAAGCCCAAAAATTCTCCATTATAGTATATGTTTCTTCCTTATATTCTCTTTTATTTTTTTCCTTTGTCTATTTTCATTCTTCTCTTCTGGAATACCTGCGTGAGTTTTGGAGGAAGGGAGGATTCAACTTGTTAGAGAGGGAAGAGTAGAATATTTCCGATTCGGGTTTACTTGAGCATGACTATCTTCTCCCTTCTCTGTAGCATTATTTGTAAATAATGAGGAAATACACATTACTGTTTTAAATGGCAATTAAGTGAATTTTTGGAGAGCTTCTGATTTAATTGCTTGCAAATAAAATCTAAAATGGAAATTGGTGGATTTTGTATTCTTTTAAGTTTTCTTGTGTGGCTTTAGCTAAACCTAGAAAAAAACGTAGATGGGTGTTCCTACTCAATTTTATTTTATTCTATTTTCTATTCAAATTTGATTTCTGGAAACCCCAAATTGATTTCTGCCTCTGGGTTTTATTACAAACAAACAATAATTTATTTGTATGAGCAAAGCGATTTCTAGGTAGTGTGAAAAATCTTTTTACCAGGTATTTCATCATTTTGCTTGATATATTTGCTTTCGGATTCTAATAATTTCTAAATAGAAAAGAAATTAATGTTGGAATGAACTGATTTGGATATGTACAAGTTCATTTGCCTGTAGGTATAATTTTATTACCTGATTGAAAAAAATTTAGTGTTAATAGTCTATGTAAGATGACTTAGTTTTTTTTAAAGGATTTCGTTAGTGGAAGTGTGAGAAACTTATTGTTGTTATTCTTTGCAAATGGAATTCACAGTTATTATCTGTGGTATGTGGGTCAATTTGTTTTGTTGATCTGTCGGTTACCTGAAAGAACATGTTGAAATGATTTAATAGAGGTGTTTTTACACTGTTTAGTTTGATTGTTCTATATATATATATATATATATATATATATATATATATATATATATATATATATATATATATATATATATCTGTGTGTGTGTGTGTGTGTGTGTGTGTATTCTAATTGTTTGGAATAAATTTATTGTGCATTTTACATAGCTGCGCAATACCTAGAGGGAATATGTCTAATTGGTATTTGGAAAGCGATGATCTCAGACTGTTTTGTTAAGTTGTTTGTTCATTGGAAGATAAGCAAAATAATAGTTGATTATGTACCATATGAAGCATGATTTGTTTGTGGTTTAAATAGAATTCAAATTTTGAATGATTATGGTTTGATTATGTCTTGATCCTTGTTATTAGAGTGAAACATGATTGCTAAAATAGAAATTGGTTTTTCTATTTGTGTACATTCATAGTTGTATCTTGATGAAAAAATTGTAATGATACATTTTCCATTGTATTACCATGCATTTGTTGATAAAATAACTTCTATGTCGTTTCATATTTTTTTAAATAATTGCATCAGAAAATGGAGTTAATATTCATGCCAATTCATTTTGAACTGACAACATACCACTACTCCAATCTTGCAGGACAATTAGCCATCACGTTCGGATATGTAGAAACTCATGTCTTGTGAAGTTTTATCGTAGCATGGATCTAAATGAGATACTTGGATTTCAATTTGTAGAAGGATGATATCCCAGAATTTTGACTAAATTTATTGGGATCTTGGACCCATTGTTAATATTCAAACCTCACTATGTGAGAGTTACCATAATAGTTATATATTTCACCTTAACGGCATATGTAATTTATGATTTTAATAAAGAGATGATTACCTTGTATGTAATAATATCTCAATATGAGTAAATGATAAATACTAGAAGTAAGAAATCTTACTTATCATAAATTGTTAAATTTATTTATTTGATATTTGTCAATGTATGAAGCCGATAGTTGGGCAATTATTGTAACAATCAATTGTCTTTAATTTCTAAATTAAATAAGCTATTTAGTGGTGTAGCTAATCAAAGGAATAATTAAATATACATGTTTTAATATATATTTAGTTCGGCCTTTTGGTAAACTTGGTATTAATATGATAAGATTATAAATCCTATTGTATAGAGAATGGAAGAGTATCGTTGTAAAGGTAATTTAACGTTAGAGAAAAACAAGCATCAGGAAAAGAGAGACTAAATGAGATGGTAAATAGATGAAAGATCCATTAGACTTATCCCATGATGATCCTAGTTGGCCTTTGGCATTTATTTCGATATAAAATCTTGCAAGATAGGTTAAATAGGAAATAAAGTAAATACAAACGATAAGATCTAGATAACTATGAAAGGGATAGTTGTGAGGTCTTTGAAAGGCTTAAACTCATAAGAGTAGTGTGTTGTCTTGAGTTTATTTGTAACTCGCATGGCGAAAACTTTGGCCAAAGTAATGCATTGATGGTTGAGCATTGTTTTATCACCCAATCTTCCAATTAAATTAAAAATTGCCAGTAACCTAATCATGGGAATTTGAACACTGAACATGAGGTAGGAAATGGTCGGATACCGAAATACGAAGTTGGAAAACTAGCTTCATGGTAAACCCAAGGACTTTCACATAGTTCCCATGACCTTTACAAAAAGATTGAGCCAAAATGCTAGTAAGCATTGTCACTTGAAGTAGTGGTGAAGGGAGTTCATGAAGATCTGGATGCACCCTTCTTAGCCGCACATGGCTTACATGGAAGTTATCAGATAGATCAAAAGAACAAAATTGATTTAAAGAATTTGATTAAATAAATTTGTATGAATGCAGCTACGTAATCTATTTTTATGTATGTTTAAAAATAATCCCCATTTTTCAGTTCCAGTAGTTTTGAGCGTTACATTTTGGTATCAGAGAAGAGGCTCAGACACTTGGAAATTAATGGGACACATGTTCCAATAGAAAGTATCCTCTTTTATAAAAACATGAAATGTTGGCTAGGCTGGCAACAGGAGCTAATATAGTGAGTAACAATGGGGTAGATATTGATGACATGTCGATAATACATTTCTTTAAGTTAGAAGAAATCCTCAACCTTTTGAATGAAACCCAAAACCGAGTTGTTGCCTTAGGATAACAAGGTCGGGGTGGTGAAAAGAATGAGGATATTAGGGATGACAATCAAGGTGATGAGTAATATGATGATCGACCTAAGCACACTGGATGAAAGGGAAAATAAGAAAGCAAGGCATTTTGCTTTGAGTTAGCAAGGGACATTAAAATAATATCTCTAACTAAATTTGATGGTACAACTCTTGGGGATGATGCTGAAAATTGGCTACCCAAAATGGATAAGTTTTCTATATTAGGGAATTTTTAGAGGAGACAAAAGCAATATCGAGAGCCTACGAATTGTCCTGTGAAGCATCTTCCTAGTGGGATAACCGGAAAATAGAACCAGGAATTAATTCTTGTATGATCACGTGGGAGCAGTTCAAGGCCTACTTCCATCAAAGATGGCTACCTTAGCTATACTTTGACCAAAATATGGTAGAATTCCAAAATATGACTCAAAGAAAGTACTCAGTTATAGATTATTGGGAACGTTTCACTTGATTGCTGAAATATGTTCCTATGTATTAAAGGGATGAGAAGTTTAGAGTGAGAAAATTTATAATGGGATTGAATCCTAACATTGGTCATGAGGTAGATGTTCATGGACCTACTTCAATGGAAACAAGTGTTTGAAAAATCTATCAAGCAAGAACAAAAGATGCGAAGTATTTATGCCTCTAAAGAGGAAAATAGAAGGAAATATAGCAATTTTCAAACACCAACCACAAGTAAACTAGCATGGAAAAAGGGAAACAACAAGTTCAGGCATGTCAATAAAAGAGGAATAGCGGGTAGAACTATTGTGAATAATAAAAATAATGGGCAACAAGGAACAAGTTTCAGCCAGAATAAGATTGAGAGAAAAGGACCTCTAGGTGGATGTTTTAAGTGCGGTGGCGATCATTTCGCTAACAACTATCCACAAAGAGGAAAATGGAATAACTAATAGAAGGGATCTACTACAATAAATAAAGAGGGGCAACAACATAAGATTTATGTTCATAGTCCATAATAAGCAAGCAAAAAAGCAAGTGACTCCCATTGAAACCTCAGGTAAGCTTTTTGGAGAACCTGTTTCTGTTTTATTTGATTCCGGTTCAACAAAATGTTTTGTTTCATCTAAAGTAGCTGATAAAATCAAAATAAGAGTTGGGTACATGGAACACACTTGGACTATATAGTATGGAAATAATGTTGTACATAGAGTGAAGCAGTGTTTGTTTGAGGCACCACTAGAATTACCTGAGTTCACAACAAGATTAAACTTGTATGTGGCACCTCTTGGATCCTATGATGTTGTCATAGGTATAAATTGGTTAAGTCAACATAATGCAACCTTGGATTTCTTAGGAAAATGTGTAACATGCTGTGATGATCAACAGAAAATAGTGAGTGTTCAGGGTGTTAAAAGAGAGTTTGTCACTAGGCAAATTTCCGCCATGCAGTTGAAAAAGGCAAAGCGAAAGGGATGCCATCTATATGCTATAAAAATAACAAATTTGGGACAGGAAATTGAGCCTAAAATTGAAGCATTTCCCATCCTAAGGGAATTTAGAGATGTGTTTCCAAATGAGTTGCCAGAATTCCACCTAAGCGTGAATTTGACTTCACAATAGAGGTCAAACCAGCAACAAAACCAATTTCCAAGGCACCATATAGAATGACAACAACTGAATTAGTTGAATTGAAAGCTTAATTACATGAGTTGTTTTCCTTGGGTTTGATTAGACCAAGTATATCACCATGGGGTGCACCAGTAATCTTCGTGAAAAAGAAGGATGGGACCCTCGAATTTGTATTGATTACCGAATGCTCAACAAGGTAATAGTGAAGAATCGGTACCCACTACCCGAATTGATGATATATTTGATCAAATGGGGGGCACAAAAGTGTTTTCCAAGATAGATCTCAGATTCGGTTATCATCAACTACGAATCGGGGACAAAGATATCCATAAAACTGATTTTAGAACAAGGTATTGGCATTACGAGTTTACAGTTTTTCCCTTTGGTCTAATAAATACACCTGCCACTTTCATGAACTTAATTAACAACATTTTTAGGGAATACTTAGACCAATTTTTACTTATCTTTCTCGATGATATATTAATATACTCCAAGAATGAGGAAGAACATGATGAACATTTAAGGATTGTGTTGGGAATTCTCAGAAAACATAAATTATATGAAAAATTATCTAAGTGTGCTTTTTATCAATATGAAGTACAATACTTAGGCCACATAATAAATAAAGAGGGAATCTTGGTGGACCCTTCAAAGATCAGTATCATCATGGAATGGCCAGCACTGAAAGATGTTCATGAAGTGAGAAGTTCTATGGGTCTAGTAGGCTACTTATCGGAAGTTTGTTAAGGATTTTTTTAAGTTAGCATAACCTATCACTTCTTTTCAAAAGTAGGCTAGTGTGAAGAATCCTTTAATGAGTTAAAAGGTAGACTCACAAGTGCTCTGGTGTTGAAGATTCCATATCCAAATGGGAATTTCTTAGTGGTAACCGATGCTTTAGGGGAAGGTTTGGGCAGAGTACTACTACAAGATGGGCATGTGGTAGCTTTTGAAAGTAGGAAGTTGAGGGTGCATGAAGTAAATTATGCACCACATGATCTTGAGCTTGCTATGATTGTTCATGCATTGCTGCGGTATGGAGGCACTATTTGCTTGGGAAACCTTTTGAACTCAAAACAAATCATCTTGGGCTCAAATACATCTTTACACAACCGAATCTAAATGCAAGGTAGTGAAGATGGCTGGAGTTCCTAGCAAATTATGACTTTGATATAAATTACATTAAAGGAAAAGAGAATAGGGTGGCTGATGCCTTAAGTCGTAGAAAGTATATTGCTACTATAATTACATTAAGAACCCAGTTCAAAGATGAAGTCAAAAATGAGTTAACAAATGACCCCTACTACAATCATGTTAAAACAACTTTAGAAAAAGATCCGAGAGACAAAAGGTATGATGGTTTCAAGTTGGAAACATATGGGATTTTGCATTATAACAACAAAATATATGTACCAAAGGGTAAAGAACTCAGAAGTAAAGTCATGAGATAATTTCATGATGTTCCCTACTCGGGACATCTAAGAGTAACAAAAATGATGGTGGACATAAAAAAGAAATACTTCTGGAAAAAGATGAAAAATGATGTGATTCTTTATGTCTCACAATGCCTGGAATGTCAGCAAGTAAAGGCTGAACATTCACATCCAACATGATTATTATATCCTCACAACGTGCCAGAATATAAGTGGCAAGTTATAAGTATGGATTTTGTCCAAGGTCTACCTATGTCCCAAAATAAACATGATGTTATACTTGTAGTTGTAGACAAGTTAACTAAAGTGGCACATTTTATAACAAGTAATTTAAAGGATAATTCACCCATACTAGCAAAAAGGTTTGTGCAAGATTTTTTCCATTACATGGAGTTCCAGAAATAATAATTTTAGACAGGGACTCAAGGATGACTTCCAGATTTTGGCAGACTTTGTATGTTGCCTTAGGGACAAAACTGAACATAATTTCTGCCTACCATCTTGAAACTGATGGTCAAACTGAAAGAGTAAATCAAGTGCTAGAAGATTTACTAAGAATGTATTGCATGGATCAACAATACAAATGGGAAGAGTATCTTCCCTTGGTTGAATTTTCCTATAATAACACCTATCATTATTCCATTCATATGGCTCCTTTTGAGGCCTTATATGTTCGTAGATTTAGAACACCAAAGTAAGTTGGGATAATCCGAGAAGATAGAGTACTAATTGGACCCAAAATGTTGTCGGAAATGGAAAAATAGATTAAATTAATCCAACAAAAGATTGAAAGAGGCATGCAAATGACGAGAAAAGTTATGCATATTTAAAAAGAATTGACAAAAAATTTAATGTGGAAGATAAAGTTTTTCTTAGGGTCAAACGTAAAAAGAGTTCCATTTCGTTTGGCAAATTAGCCAAACTATCTCCTAGGTTTGCAGGACCATTTGAAGTCCTAGATTTTGTTGGACCAATAGCCTACAAGCTAGCACTACCTCCCGCTCTATCAAAGATGCACAACGTATTTCATGTATCCTTGCTTAAGAAATATGTACCTAATTTAACACATGTACTTAATTAGGATTCATTGCAGGTTCTGGATCTAGGGGTAATCGCAGTTGAGCCTATAAGGATAGTAGAAACCCACAAGTTACACTTGAAAAACCTTGAGGTTTCACAATGTAAGGTCCAGTGGGACCAATATTATGAAGAAAGTGCCACTTGGGAGTATCTGGAAGATATCCAAATTACTTTTCCGCATCTATTTGATTGATTTTTAAGAATATATTTTTGTTATAATGCTAAATTCAGTTTTTCTATAAAGAAGTAGATAAGAAAATCCTATAGATAAGCTTACAATTGAATATTGGAACTAAGGTACTTTTTGATGAATAGTTATTGTTGAAGATTTTGTAATGAACCTGGAAAATATGTCGTTTAAGCAGTAATGTGTTATGTCTACAGATTATGTGACTAATTTTCTAGATATATAAGGGATGTTGTGACCTTTATGATTCAGTTAAAATGATATTGATATAAATTTTAAGCTGATTTGAAATATATTAATGCAACAAATGAATGATGGGTTTAGTTTTTCTACTTATCCTGAAATCATCGAGACGATGATTATTCTAAGGGGTGGAGTATGTAACATCCCAAAATTTCTTGCAAGTTAAATTAACTACGGTTAAGTCTAAACAAGATTAGACGAGATCATCATTAGGTGTAAAATTCATTTGGTTCGTCGTATCATGACCCACATAGCTTCTGCTGCGGGGCATGACATTGTGGAACGAATAACCCCGTAGGGCCGCACCCACCTTGATGATCCTTCCTAAAACATGATTAGGCCTTAATCATAGGTAAAACGATTCATTAATAATAGTGAATCTTTTGGTTATTTATTCTGGTTATTTTATTTTAATCGGTTTGGTCGTCTTATGTTTTGTTCGACTTTTGTAGTGACCATGATGAATACTGCCTCTATTTTATCTTGACAATGTTATATCAAACCAGCTTTATGAGAATATTTGAATTATTATTATTTACGAACTTGGTGATTATTTTTCATTTGTTTGAATATTTTATATGGAACATGGGAATTGAATAAGTATTACGATAACATATTGTTTGTAATATGTGGACTTATATTATGATGATTAATTTTACCATTAAAGTTAGGTATCAATTAAACTAAAATAAAAATTTAAAAAATGCATTATTAATTTGTGAAATTATATATTTAAATCCTAAAAGGATTTGACATGTAAATCAAAAGTTAAAAAGTATAATAATAATAATAATAATTTAATATTTAAAATATGAGAGTTTTGAAAGGGACACGCCTTCATCTGACACCAAGTATATGGCATGCATTGATGCATGAAGCAACGTTGGGAAGCCTGAAAATTCTCCATTATAGTATAATTATATTCTCTTTTATTGTTTTCCTTTATATGTTTTCATTCTTCTCTTCTGGAATACCTACGTGAGTTTTGGAGGAAGGATTCAACTCGTCGGTGTAGGAAGAGTAGAAGATTTTCGATTCTGGGTTTACTTCAAGCATGAATATCTTCTCCCTTCTCTGTAGCATTATTTGTAAATAATGAGGAAATACACATTCTGTTTTAAATGGCAATTAAATGAATTTGTGGACAACTTTTGATTTAATTGCTTGGAAATGAAATCTAAAAAGGAAATTGATGGATTATGTATTCTTTTAAGTTTTCTTGTGTGGCTTTAGCTAAACCTAGAAAAAAACGCAGATGGGTGTTCCTACTCAATTTTATTTTATTCTATGTTCTATTCAAATTTGATTTCTGGAAACCCCAAATCAATTTACGCTCTCGATTTTTATTACAGACAAACAATAATTTATTTGTATGAGCAAATCGATTTTTGGGTAGTGTGAAAAATGTTTTTACCATGTATTTCATCATTTTGCCTTATATATTTTCTTTCAGATTCTAATAATTTCTAAACAAAAAGAAATTAATGTTGGAACGAACTGATTTGGATATGTACAAGTTGATTTGCCTATAGGTATAATTTTATTACCTGAGTGAAAAATAAATTAGTGTTAATAGTCTATGTAAGATGACTTAG
The DNA here is from genome assembly GCA_018340775.1 of Taxus wallichiana var. yunnanensis. Lineage (NCBI taxonomy): Eukaryota > Viridiplantae > Streptophyta > Pinopsida > Cupressales > Taxaceae > Taxus > Taxus wallichiana. The sequence continues at coordinate 745,776,863 of CM031238.1, forward strand.
TTTTTCTTAAAGGATTTCGTTATTGGAAGTGTTAGAAACTTATTGTTGTTATTCTATGCAAATAGACTTCAAAATTATCATCCTGTGGTATGTGGGTCAATTTTTTTGTTGATCTATCGGTTACCTAAAAGAACATGTTAAAATGATTTAATAGAGGTGTTTTTACACTATTTAGTTGGACTGTTCCTATATGTATGTATGTATGTATGTATGTATGTATGTATTCTGATTGTTTGGAATAAAGTTATTGTGAATTTTACAGAGATGCTAATTACGTAGAGGGAAAATGTCTAATTGGTATTTGGAAATGATGATTTCAGACTATTTTTTTAAGCTGTTTGTTGATTGGAAGGTAAGAAAAATAATACTTGAATTTGTACCATGTGAAGCATGATTTGCTTGTGCTTTAATCAGAATTCGGTTGTTCAATAATTATGATTTGATTATGTCTCGATCCTTGTGATTAGATTGAAACATGATTGCTGAAATAGAAATTGGTTGTTCTATTTGTGTACATTCATAGTTGTATCTTGATGAAAAACATGTAATAATACATTCTCCGTTGTATTACCATGCGTTTGTTGATAAAATAACTTGTATATCGTTTCATATTTTATTAAATAATTACATCTGAAAGTGGAATTAATATTCATGCCAGTTCATTTCAAACTGACAACATACCACTATGCCAGTTTTGTAGGACAATTAGCCATCACGTTCGGATATGCGAAAACTCATGTCTTGTGAAGTTTTATCGTAGCATGGATCTAAATGAGATACTTGGATTTCAATTTGTAGAAGGATGATATCCCAAAATTTTGACTAAATTTATTGGGATCTTGGACCCATTTTTAATATTCAAACCTCACTATGTGAGAGTTACCATAATAGTTATATATTTCGCCTTAACGACATATGTAATTTATGATTTTAATAAAGAGATGATTACCTTGTATGTAATAATATCTCAATATGAGTAAATGCTAAATATTAGAAGTGAGAAATCTTACTTATCATAAATTGATATATTTATTTATTTGATATTTGTCAATGTATGAAGCCGATAGTTGGGAAATTATTGTAACAATCAATTTTCTTTAATTTCTAAATTAAATAAGTTATTTAGTGGCGTAGTTAATTGAAGGAATAAGTAAATATACATGTTTTAATATATATTTAGATTGGTCTTTCGGTAAACTTGGTATTGATATGATAAGATTGTAAATCCTGTTGTATATAGAATGGAAGAGTATCGTTCTATAGGTAATTTAAGGTTAAAAAAATAAGCATCAGGAAAAGAGAGACTAAATGGGATGGTAAATAGATGAAAAGATCCATTAGACTTATCCCATGATGATCCTAGTTGGCCTTTGGCATTTATCTCGATATAAACTCTTGCAAGATAGGTTAAATTGGAAATAAAGTAAATACAAACTATAAGATCTAGATAACTGTGAAAGGGATAGTTGTGAGGTGGCGGAAGACTTAAACTCATAAGACTAGTGTGTTGTCTTGAGTTTAGTTGTAACTTACAGCGAAAACTTTTGCCAAATTAATGCATTGATGGTTGTGCATTTTCTGATCACCTAGTCCCTAATTAAATTAAAAATTACCAAGTAACCTGATCATGGGAAGTTGAACACTGAACATGAGGTAGGCAATAGTCAAATACCGAAATATGATGTTGGAAAACTAGCTTTGTGGTAGACCCAAGGACTTTCACATGGTTCCCATGACCTAAAAAAGGTTGAGCCAAAATGTTAGTAAGCATTGTCACTCGAAGTAGTGGTGAAGGGAGATCATGGAGATTTAGATACACCCTTCTCAGTTGCACATGGCTTACATGGAAGTTATCAGATAGATCAAAAGAACAAATTTGATTTAAAGAATTTGTTTCAATAAATATGTATGAATGCAAGTTTGTGTAATCTATTTTTGTATGTTTAAAAACAATATCCCCATTTTTCGATTCGAGTAATTTTGAGTGTTATATGGGTATACCTTCTAAGGCTGAAAATTCACTAAGAGAACAACAACTTAATGAAATAAAGTGAACACAATACACATACTTGTGAGAGATATGAGTCTTGTGGTCCTATCAGTGTACCAAAAATTGTTCTCACCAAATCACTACACCCTTTGAATGGACAAGTGATGAATAGGGCATTCGGTTTAATTGGGTAACATGGGATCACCTCGCAAGTTGTGGGACTTGCGGCTTGAGGTGAACCTTCGGAGAAGGTCGGCTTCCTCTTCCTAAACTAAACACAACACTACTTCTAATGCAATAAAAACTAACTAGACCTATAATAACATTTTCATGGGATTAGGAAGAGAGATTTGTAAAAATTAAAACCTATAATATAAGTGGTGATGCACCAAGAAAGGGTGTTTCTAGAATACGTTTTGGTATTCCAGTGAAGAAGGATGAAAGTGAGAAGGATGAATAAGCACCACAACCTAACCGCATACAAATTTTCACTCCCAGATAAGCACAAAACTCCCAAAATCTGTAATGGAAACTTGAAATTGCACAATATACTTACAAACATGAGAAAGGCACAAAGACGTAGAAAAAACTATGAAAGGACCAATAATTAGTCACAGAACACAATATTTATTACTTCAATATCATGCACAATGCATCATTACATAGGAAGAGGCAATGGTTGCCATTACAATCTTGGAAAAAAGGCTTGAGAGTTCCCAAATCTTGTGAAAAGAGAGAGAGAGAAACTAAAAAATGTCCAACCCCTTGAAATGGGTTTCTCATTTACATTTATAGAGAATCCAACTAGAGAGAAAGGAGGAGAAATCCTAAATCTTGGGTAGATGGTCTCCATACTTGATTACATCATTAATTGCACTCGGGAAAAATATTCCACCAATATGCCCCCATAATTTATTTATTTTTAATTTATCCACTATTTTAGTAAAAATAATATTTTTAAGGCATCTCAGCCTTTTGGAGCTTTTCATTGGTCCACTGGTGCGACCCATGAATTTGTCTTGTGAAAAATGGGGTGTTAATGTTTATTGGCCAACTAGCTCACCAGCGACCTTAGAGAAATGGTTGGCGATTTATTTGTTTTGAACGGAGTGGCGGTCTCCTCGTTTCACTTTGATCGGGTCTCCTTTGTTAATCACATCGACCACCAAACCGTTTGACTCGACTACTTCCGAAACTCGGTCATTGATGACTTGACTTCCTATTTAAATGTTACCTGCAAAGACATATGCTGCATTAGACAATGATCGACCCCAATATTTAATGGTCGACCATTAAATGAGCTTATCAATATTCTGCGACTCGACCCTGACTGTGTCACTTCAAGTTCAATCCCGAACTCTTTCTTTTCTCAGGGTTTGGAATTACATCATCTTCCCCAAAACACGTGTGCGAACTATTCTCCTGCCATGTTCGAGCTCTAATCTCGATCACCATTCATCCTTCCCGCAGTCTGAAACGCTTTTTCCTTCGTTTGGCGCCTTTTTTTTTTTTTTCCGAGTTTGACGCCGCTTTGCATCGACCACACCCTCTCCACCCACCAAGTTAATTACACTTGAACCATCCCCGATTTGTTTGGTTGGGTGAGTATCTCGGTTCCACGTAACCTTATGCCATGATTTCATTTGATGACGCTTTGCATTTTAACGGGCCACCCTTGTCGACTGCTCGTTGACCGAGCTATGTGGCACCTTGAGCGGCGAGCTAAAAGCTTTATTCTTCACTTTGTGAGTGATGTGCCATTAATTGATTTGGCTGCCAATATTTTCACTTAGCAAACCCCGCATTACACATTGGTACGAGTTGCCCGACCGTCACGTACCTCCGTATTGGCTCACCGCTCAAATTCGTATTGGCTGAGTCGCTTGAAACGTGCTCCAACATCACCGCTAGACACGTCAAACCTATGCCACGTTTGCATTGATCATCAATGCCTCCAAAAGGGGTTCACTTTTACATGTTTAGCATGCGTTGGTCAATGCTTCAACCGTATTCCATTTAACTCACGCGGATCAAACCACTAGTTACATGAATGGCTCCATTTCACGGTTCCTTAACAACTCGTTGACTTATTCGGCAATCTTACCAAAAATTAGGACCTCAACCATTGCACGTCGATGCCAACTCATCATGTGACTCGGATAACACCTCGGATTGGCTCGTCCAGACATCAGAACCCGACCAAAATTTTGACATGCCAAGCTCAACTTGGCTTCCACACCATGAAAGTCCGCAAGTCCGAAGTGGGGATCCTGCACTTGGAGGCCAATTTGCACACGCACCAACTAGGCGAGTTGGTTCCCGATTCCCACTTTTCTACCATCTCACGAATCACCATGATCCTTATCCGCGGCTCGTCATTTTCCCTCTCGATGGTTTTGCAAGATCCAATCTTAGCTCTCTATGAGCCTTAAATTATCTTTCCTGTAGACTCAACACTCGACCTCGAACATGTACCCAAGCTCAAAACAATCTCACTTGCTATTCGTAAGCTTGGTCGCCATCCTTCTCGGTTTAGTTGTTCGAATCCCATGATAGCCGACACCCTCATTTTGTGGTTTTCAAATGGCTTTATCAAGCTTCTTCTACAAAGATCAATTTATGGTTGCCACCTGTGCCATCGTCAAGTCTTTCTCGTAACATCCCCATTTTAAGATACCAGAACAAGGGAATTTTTTTTTTTTTTTAATAAACGTTCTCTGTTATGAATTATATAATTCAAACACACGTTCAAGTTTTAATAATTGTTCTTTGCCCAAACAATGCAGTTTGGAACACACAATTTCCTTTTAAAACTAATGTTCCCTGTTCACATATTTGCAATATGGAACACACATTCAGTGCCATTCAATCATATAACAGATTCCATATGCTGTTGTAAATGACTCGAAGAACTACCGATCTCCCATTTTCATGGCTCGGAGTTTCAACGATCTCTCATTTCATGACTCGGCAACTACCGATCCTTCATGTTCATTCATGCATAGTATAATATATATACAAGGTTCTCTTACCGTTTCGGTTATCGAAGTGATCCATTTAAGAAGCCTATCTGAATATCTGTTACTGATATTCATCTGACATCCTGCATCTTAAATTAGGTGATTAGGACAACGCAACCAACACTTGCGATACTTTGGCCAAAGATTTTCACATGCTTTGCATGATCATATTCCTGGATGTGATACACACCAATGGAATACGTCCTTCACCTCACTTCACCTGTTATCTAGAATGGTCTTTCCTGGTTCCTACCAGTCCTTCCAAATTAAGGTCAAATTCTAACTCCAACTAGCAATATGAACGAGTATAGGAAGGCACTCATGGTAACTAAAGATACGCAGACATACGGTGTCATCCCTAAACGACTCCGTGTGTCTAGTTATCTTTAGTCCTCCGGAGTCACTCCATATACGTGATCACACTCCTATCCCCAGCCAAGAACTTAATATTCAGCCTATGTATTCTTGATGATTTAATTCGGGAGGGCATTGTAATATGTCAGCTATAACATTGTGTCGTCATGAAGACCCCGCCTTCATGAAGACACCGTGCTGTAGCTGGCGTATGTCAATGTCCTACGGAATCCTCTCATCGAGAGTACACATCCAGCTCAAGTGATTTGGTTATGATCTTAATATTTAAGATCAACTTTCAGCAACCATGTTGATCCTTTATCCTCGTTCTTGTTACAGTTGTATGTAGCTAAGAGAGACTAAATCCGTCTTCTAGCTTACTATGCATCTTCTCCTTCGTACCGAAGGGTTGCATTTTCTCTACTTGGTTCTTTTCTTAATCATTGGATTAAGTAGCCCATTACCAATCAGACTTAATAAGTTTAACCTATTAAACTTAACCAAGTTTTCCACAACTGTAACCAAATTCAGAATTCCAGCTTATTAGACGTTATTTAAACGAGGTCTAATTCTCAATAAATATATTCATTTATTCTCCTTAACCTTACATAGTTAAGGTCTATTAGCCCTGGATATATTTTTCCCATATCCTAACTTTCTGAATTTAACATTCGAGGCTATTAACAGAGTCCGAATACGAAGTTCGGTTGCTCCTAAGTTATTTGATATTCCTTAGCTTTCAAGCTAATCCCGAATACCTTTCAGTTATGAGATCATGTTCTTCCTAATCCTTTTTAATGTCAATTAAAAATTCATCTTAACCCAAGTATGAACTAATTGCACATTTCAACGTAAAAGTTGCATTTAGGTAAGAATAGATATCAGTTCCTTTTAAATCCATCCAAGGACAATTGAATAATTCCAAATCAAGAGATAACATTATAATTCTAATTTAATCAACAATATCAAACTGATATAGTCATTAAAATATCACACTTGTATTTGTATTCATCAATCCATTTCATAATCCATACATTTGCCAGTCCAAATGACTGGACTTTGTTTATATTAAACAACGTTACAACTCATAGATAGAAGAATGTACTTTCTTCTTTTCACAATTCCTCGTAGAGGAATAATAACTAACAAATACAATTCATCTTCAGACAATCAAAAAAGTATCAGAAAACAGCCATGTCTTCATTTTAATCAAGTTCCATCTGCAAAATTACTTGCACGGGTCAGTTCATTGAACTGAGCATATTAAGCACTTGTCATTAAAATGAGGTGCTTCTAATTAACTGTCTCAATAAAAGAACCCTGCTTTTATGAAACGTTAATATAAACATCAATCAAGAATTAAGTATCAAAAAGAATGAACAACATGACAACTGAACCATCTAAATACCATCCCAATCAATCAAAGAACTACTGTCCTTTTTCCCAAATGATCATTACAAAAAGTAATTTCCTTCAACAGTTCCAGATTACAACATCTGTAAAAACTAGGAATACAAGTATGTATACTGTTGTTATAACATAACTGCTATCAATTCCATTTCCTTTCATTAGTAATAAACTCAAGGATAAAATCTAACTGAAATGTAAACCAATTACTTTCCTTTCAGTTCATGCATCTCATTTGATTTCAAGCAATCAAGTACAGACGAGAAGTAAACAACAATAAATATAGTTGCTTAAACCCAAGCAATACAAAATTCGTTCCTAAACGATTACAGATTCCCAACTGTATGAGAGAAGAAATGATCATTATTCCAAGTTATCCATTCACACTCCTATTCCTTTCCTCATGACTGTACTGAAAATTGAATCCAAACGAGACATCAATCAAGATAACAGTTCAGAGTGAAACTTACAAAATCCATTCAGAATTCACTTTCCAACAGAAGGATAATTCCATTCATATTCAGCTTTAAATAAAGACAAGGAAGAATTTATTATCCATATCAATACTTCCTTTCAAGCAGGCACATACGAATACCAAAAACAGATTAGTAAGACATCGTATTCATCATAGAACAAGCAGTATAAAGATGCATACTATGTACTTACTGTACTAGAAGGATTCATACTTCCTTCACTGTATTTTAACCAAATAAACAGTTATACAGTCACTTAATCAATTATTCACATGACTTTCTATATCCATGAACGCACACAGTTCATAAATAACCATTTGCACATTGTTGTTATCTACAGCAAGCCCAATCCGGGTGTACAGTGATGCTCTATTATTGCTATTGCCAGAACTCAAACAACAAGAAGAGAAATATTCATTCCTTTAACTATTTCAATAATAAACATCCATTTTTTTCAAACACAACAAGAATCACTCAAGTCGAGTCCAATTTTTTTGAATGACAGTGCAATCAGAGATCACACGAAACATTTCAACCTTCCGTTTGTACAGAAAGAAAACAACACTCAGAAAAATAATCTAAATACCGCTGTCACTTCCATCAAGCTGAACCTATAATGCTCAATAAAACCCAATTACCGTTTCTTTCAAAATCTAAAACAATGAGAAAAAGGAAGAACTCGTTTCCTTCTACTTTCAGTAAAGAAACAATCATCTTCTTCAAAATGTAATAAAAACACCCAAATCGTGTTTATTTTATCATGACAGCTCAACCCATATTGACAATAGAACAATTGTTCAACAATGAAAAACAAACTCACATAGCCTGTACAGTTTCCATTCAATATACCATATGAAATGAATACCCAATTCGAGTTCCTTGCCAACAAACATTTCTACCCGAAATCCATTTTTCTATTTCATAATGATATGCAGAACTCAGAATACAATAATCATTTATCAATACCTATATCAAGGCAAACCCGCATAGGGTATTAAATGCGCAAGCATGGTACAGACGAAACAGTCTCAAACAGCAAGCCAGTTCCCATATATTTCATTCATTGCACAGAAATACAAAGCCGAGTTTGTATTCACGACTACAGTCCGAACTGGAAGATCAAACCTCATCAATAAAACACAACAAATCAACTTTCCACCACAGCAAGAGAAAACATAGCTCATCAATAATTCCAGAAGAAAACAGTTACTTTCTCCAACTCCCACGAATACCCAAGTCGTATTCATTAAATTTTACAAAAGAAAAGCACAGCAATAAGAATATTACTATCACTTCCTTCAAACCGAGCTCATAATGCTCAATAAAACCCATTTACCATTTCCTCAAAATCTAAAACAGCAGAAGGAGGAGGAACTCATTTCCTTTAAAAATTTCAGTAAAGAAACAATGTCGAACAACTCGCACAGTTAATACGTTCCATCACTCAAGTTCATATTGGCAAAAGAACAATTGCTCAACAATGAAAAAAAAAAACTCATACAACTTATACAGCTGTTTCATTCCATATAATCATTTACAAATAAATACCCAGTTCGAATTCCCCAATATTGCCGAAGCAATTCAACACAACATAAACTGTATTTTAACTTAATATCAAGCAAGGACAGTTCAAATCACAACAGCAAGACAAAACGACTCTACCCAGAATCATTTCCAACATGACAGCAAAAATCGACTAAACCCAAATCATCTCAGTCATGACAACAATCAAATAAACCCAAAACCCCCTTCATCAGAAGAGCAGGGTTGTTTTAATGAGACGTTTAAGCAAAGCAAGTAGTTTTAAAGAGAAGGGCTTAACATGCCTGCAATTTTTCCTCGAAGCTCGAAGAAAACCACGTCTACAGGAGGTATTTCCTTCCACGGCGACAACAACAAGCTTCCCAACAATCACCTTCTGCTACAGGCTCGAAAATAGCCTTCGATTTCCAAAGAAACAGAGATAGCAACCAAACACAACTGGTTCGACTGAACCAAGAAAAACCAAATGCAGAGCAACTTCCCAAAAATCCGAACAAACACAATAAACAACCAAAAATTCCTCCATACTCTTTCCAAGGTGGGCTGGTCGCGAAGACCAAGAAAATTGAATGCATTAAAGGCTCTGCCTTTTTCCTATTTCCTCACGCCACCGCCGACTCGGGTTGGCGAATTACCAATTTCAAATTTTGCATGCAAACAGAGTTTAGTCTCATGACTAACTGAATACCTCTACCTTTTTCCTGTTCCCGCCAAACTTGGCGCTGTCCACGCAAGGACCTACATTCAATGCCATTAAATTTCCTTCCATCCTTATCCTTTCCATCCCCCATGGGTCTGTGCGTCCCCTTCCTTAGGTTAGGATTAGTTTAGGATTTATAATAGTGTCCAAACCTAGGTCATCGCCTAGTTCTTAGGTTAATAGGATTTAGATCCATTTTCACCATTTTAGAATTTAAAAATCCACTTAGGATAGTAGTTAGGATATAAGGTAGGACTTAGGGTTAGATTAGGGTCTAATCCCTTTAGCACCTAATTAATCAATTTCCAGTCAAGTCTTCCCGACTGACATCCAATTTCAACACTGTGCAGGACATTTCGTCCCACGTTATACATACCTGAGCCACCCGCATCCAGGCATTTATCGCCTTACGAGGTCTCACGTTACACAGTGTATGGTTCGAGAATCGAACCTTTTTCGTTGGCATCTACGTGCCAGCTATTCATACCTAAAATCAGGTGCTGCACATTTATATCAACCTTCAGTCTGGTTTAAGAGTAAATCGGCAAAGCGATTACAAGAAGGCCACAACATATCTTGGATCAATGGAATTGATTCAAGGTGTGCTGTCAATCGGCGAATAGAGTTCAGCAAGCATATGACAAATTTGTCATCACATCAACAAACATACAAGCAATAATAACTGTTGTCCCATGTAAATAAATTATAGTATGCAAGAATCCAGATTAGCAACACATTCCTTTAAGATCAAAATATATCTTAACATGTTTGCCTTCATTTCAGCAGTTACAACATTATGAAAAATAATCACCATGATAACTTACAAAAATCAGGGCGTTACATTCCTCCCTCCTTAAAGAATCATCGTCCCGATGATCAAATTAACCAAATCAAGGAGTTTCTAGGACAAAGTTCAGTTATTGTCCTTCCATTTATAAGTTCATACCAAAAACAGATTCACTCTTAAAAATAGTGTTTTAAGACAACTGTAAAATAGACTAATAATTGTCTAAATTTGGTAGAATTATCAGTTTTTCGAATTTCAATTTCGATCAAACAAGTATGGAAAAGTAGATCTCATTTCTTCGAGATTTTCCCAAGTTGCACTTTCTTCGCTGAACTGGTCCCACTGGACCTTACATTGATTCACTTCGCGATTTCTTAAGTACAACTGGCGAGTTCCCAGCACTCGAATGGGCTTAACCACGATTATTCCTGGGTCTTGGACCTGCAAGGAATTCCAATTTAGCACATGTGATAAATCTGTCACGTATTTCTTAAGCAAAGAAATATGAAAAACATCATGCATTTGAGACAAAGCAGGAGGTAATGCTAGACGATAAGCTACAGGGTTGATTATTTCAACAATTTCAAAAGGTCCCACGTATCGTGGCGACAACTTGGCAGCCTTGCCAAAAGTTATCGAGCTCTTTTTCGGCTTCACCCAAAGAAAGACCTTCTCTCCCAGTTTATAATTCCTATCAACCCACTTTAAGTCTGCATAACTCTTTTGCCTATTGGCAGCCTCCTTTAGATGTTCCCGAATCATTTTGATTTGCTGTTCCATTTCCGTAAGGATTTCTGGCCCAATTACCTCTCTGTCCTCAACGCTGTCCCAGCTGATAGGGGTTCTGCATTTTCTTCCATACAATGCTTCAAAGGGTGCCATTTTTAAAGAGGCATGATATGTATTATTGTAGGAAAATTCTACCAGCGGAAGGTATTCCTCCCATTTATACTGCTGGTCCATGCAATACATCCTTAACATGTCCTCTAAAACCTGATTAACTCTCTCGGTCTGTCCATCCGTCTCCGGATGATATGCAGAGCTGAAGTTTAATTTAGTTCCCAAGGCCGCATTAAGCGTTTGCCAAAACCTTGATGTCATCCTCGGATCTCTGTCCGATATGATTAATTCGGTATTCCATGCAATCTGAAAATTTCATGTACAAATCTTCTTGCTAACACTGGTGCATCGTCTTTCAAATTACCAGCAATGAAGTGTGCCACTTTGGTCAATTTGTCAACTACAACCAGGATGATATCATGCTTATTTCTTGACATAGGCAATCCTTGAACGAAATCCATCGTTATCACTTGCCATTTGTACTGTGGAATGCTGTGGGGATACAATAATCCAATGGGATGCATATGTTCCGCCTTAACACGTTGACATTCCAAGTAGTGTGTTACAAATTCCACCACATCCTTTTTCATTCCCTTCCAGAAGTATTGCTGCTTAAGATCAGCAAGTATTTTTGTAATGCCAAGGTGTCCAGAAAAAGGTGAATTATGAAATTCAGTTAACAATTTCCTTCTTAAGTCATTTGCCAAAGGTATATAAACCTGTTTTTGAACCTCATAATTCCTTCATTGTCAAAACGAAATCCTTTATACCTGACATCCTTTAGATCTGCAGCAAGTGCTGTTTTGACTTGCTGGAAATAAGGATCTGATTCCAAGGCATCTTTCACCTCATCCTTAAACTGAGTTCTTAACGTTATAAGAGCAGAGATATGCTTCCTTCGACTCAGAGCATCTGCCACTCTATTTTCCTTGCCTTTGATGTAGCTTATATCAAAATCATACTGAGACAGAAATTCTAACCATCTTCGCTGCCTTGCATTCAAATTTGGCTGAGTAAAAATATACTTCAACCCCAGATGGTCTGTTTTTAACTCAAAAGGCTTGCCTAAAAGGTAATGCCTCCACATTTGAAGTGCATGAACAATGGCAGTGAGCTCTAGGTCATGTGGAGCATAATTTTGTTCATGTAACTTAAGCTTTCTGCTTTCATAAGCTATAACATGGTTATTCTGTAACAGAATACCTCCAAGGCCCTCTCCTGAAGCATCCGTTACAACCATAAAATTTCCATTTGGATCAGGTACAGTCAAAATAGGTGCTGTAGTTAACTGTTCCTTTAAATTTTTAAAGGCAGATTCACATTTGTCCGTCCAGAAAAATTTCTTATCCTTCTTTTGCAGTGAAGTGATTGGGGAAACAATTTTTGAAAAGTCCTTAACGAACTTTCAATAATATCCTGCCAAGCCCATGAAGCTCCTCACTTCGTGCATGTTCTTAGGCGCAGGCCACTCGGTTATAGCTGTGATCTTTGAAGGGTCAACAACTATTCCATTCTTGCTTATAACGTGTCCCAAATAATGCACCTCTGCATCATAAAAGGAACATTTAGACAATTTACCATACAACTTCCTCTTTCTTAAAATTTCTAGCACTATCCTTAGATGTTCTTGGTGCTCTTTGACATTTTTAGAGTATATAAGAATGTCGTCTAAGAATACAAGCACAAACTTGTCTAAGTATTCTTGAAAAATATTGTTCATCAGATTCATGAAGGCGGTAGGTGCATTGGTCAACCCAAAAGGTAACACCATGAACTCATAATGCCCGTACCTTGTTCTAAAGGTTGTTTTATGAATATCTTCTTCCTTTATTCTCAGCTGATGATACCCAGATCGAAGATCTATTTTTGAATAGACTGATGCTCCTCGCATCTGATCGAACAGATCATCAATCCTAGGAAGTGGGTATCGATTTTTAATAGTTGCCTTGTTCAGCATTCTGTAATCAATGCACAGCCTCAAAGTGCCATCCTTTTTCTTTACAAAAATTACCGGCGCTCCCCAAGGTGAGATGCTCGGTCTTATCAGCCCCTTAGTCAAAAGTTCTTGTAACTGAGCCTTTAGCTCTACCAACTCGATGGTGGTCATTCTATAAGGTGCCTTAGATATGGGTTCAGTTCCCGGTTTGATTTCTATTGCAAAGTCAAACTCTCGTTTGGGTGGAAGACCTGGCAATTCTTCCGGAAACACATCACTGAAACCCCTTAACAATGGATATCTTTCCATGAAATCATTATCTTCCTCAGCATTTTCTGTCATTTTTACTGCATACAAGGTGCAGCCTCTATTTTTAGCCCTTTTTAGTTGCATAGCTGTCAGTTTCCTAACTGCAACTTCATGTTTTACACCTTGAATGACTGTTGCTTTCTGCAGGTCATCTAAACAACAAATTTGTTTTTCATAACAGTCGACCTTTGCCTTATGTTCTGCCAACCAGTTAACTCCAATAATGATATCATATGATCCTAGAGGAGTGACATACAAGTCAACTTCGGTGGAGAAACTAGGCAAGTCAAGAATTGCCCCAAAAAGGCACATTTCGACTGTATGGACAACATTATTCCCATAATACACTTTGTCCATGTCTTATCCATTCGTTCAACATTTCTTTTTAATTTCATTGCAAGTTTAGCAGAAATAAAGCATTCAAAGATTCTCAAAGTATCAAAAAGTATGACTACAGGTGTACCGAATAACTTACCCGGAACTTCTATAGGCGTAACTTGCTTTTCAGCTTGTCTGTTAGCCACTGCAGCATGTATCCTATGCTGCTGACCACGATCATCCTTCTTCAGAGGACAGTGATTCACGTAGTGGTCCTTTCCACAGTTGAAGCATCCTCCAACTGGCCCTTTTTAGGCTCAAATCTGTTACTAGCTTTGAAGTTATCATTTTGGCTCCCATAGGACTTCTGTCCATTGCCACTAACTTTTGTGAAGCTGTTCCACACACTATTTACAGGTTTGTTCATCACAGATTTCTTGTTGTTATCCACAACAATTTTGTTTTTCACACCAAACCTTTTCCAAGGTCCCCTTTTAGGTGCGAGAGATGAAGAAGAATTGGGAATCTTCTTCCTTATCTCTTCCCTGTGAGCAGAAATTGCTCTTAATTTTTGTTCCTGTCTAATTGCCTTTTCGACAACTCCTTCCATGGTGGTTGGGCCGTGGACATCCACTTCGCCACCAATGATGGGATTTAGTCCCATTATGAATTTTCGTATTCTAAACTTCTCGTCAGCTTGGTACTGTGGCACATACTTAAGGAGTTTAGTAAACCCTTCCCAGTATTCTGTCACCGACAGCCTTCCTTGCGACCAGTTCTGAAATTCAGTCATTTTCCTATCAAAATAGAGTTGAGGCAGCCATCGTTGCCTAAAATAACCCTTAAATTGATCCCAAGTTATGTCTGATTCGACAATATTCAACTCAACCTTATGGTTGTCCCACCATGATGATGCTTCATGAGAAAGCTGATATGCTCCCCATATTGCTTTGGTCTCTTCAAAGAAGTTTCTTATTGCAAAGTATTTCTCCATTTCACTAAGACAATTCTCATCTCCGTCCCCAAGAGTTGTTCCATCAAACTTTGGAGGACTTATTCTCTTTATGTCATTTGTAAGTTCAGCTACTAATCTTGCCCTTTTATTTTCAGGATGATTAGGAGCAATTACATTATTATTATCAACATCCGGATTCCCTCCATTGATGTTGTCCACAGGAGGCGACTGATCATTTATATCAGCGTCTTCTTCCTCCTCTTCATTGCCCATTGACTACTGTTCCGAGGCAGTCAAACGATCTCTGTATCTAGTAGGGCAAGCAAGGATTTCATCCACTTTTGAGCCATAACTACTTCTCCACCCAAGAATGGGTTATTCGCAAAGATTCCCTCTTGTTCTGACCATTTTCTGTTCAATAAGAAAATGTAAACCTTATTAATATTATGGACTCATTAGGTCCAAGAGCTGCAACCTTCAACTCTGATACCAAGATGTAACATCCCCATTTTAAGATACCGTAACAAGGGATTTTTTTTTTTAATAAACGTTCTCTGTTATGAATTATATAATTCAAACACACGTTCAAGTTTTAATAATTGTTCTCTGCCCAAACAATGTAGTTTGGAACACATAATTTCCTTTTAAAACTAATGTTCCCTATTCACATATTTGCAATATGGAACACACATTCAGTGCCATTCAATCATATAATGATTCCATATGCTTCAGTAAACAACTCGAAGAACTACCGATCTCCCATTTTCATGCTCGGAGTTTCAACGATGTCTCATTTCATGACTCGGCAACTACCGATCCTTCATGTTCATTCATGCATAGTATAATATATATACAAGGTTCTCTTATTGTTTTCGGTTATCGAAGTGATTGATTTAAGAAGCCTATCTCGAATATCTCATTCTCGATATTCATCCGACATCCCGCATCTTAAATTAGGTGATTAGGACAACGCAACCAGCACTTGCGATACTTTGGCCAAAGATTTTCACATGCTTTGCATGATAATTTTCCTGGATGTGATACACACCAATGGAATACGTCCTTCACCTCACTTCACTCGTTATCTAGAATGGTCTTTCCTGGTTCCTACCAGTCCTTCCAATTTAAGGTCAAATTCTAACTCCAACTAGCAATATGAACGAGTATAGGAAGGCACTCATGGTAACTAAAGATACGCAGACATACGGTGTCATCCCTAAACAACTCCATGTGTCTAGTTATCTTTAGTCCTCCGGAGTCACTCCGTATACATGATCACACTCCTATCCCTAGCCAAGAACTTAATATTCAACCTATGTATTCTTGATGATTTAATTCGGGAGGGCATTGTAATATGTCAGCTATAACATTGTGTCATCATGAAGACCCCGCCTTCATGAAGACACCGTGCTGTAGCTGGCGTATGTCAATGTCCTACGGAATCCTCTCATCGAGAGTACACATCCAGCTCAAGTGATTTGGTTATGATCTTAATATTTAAGATCAACTTTCAGCAGCCATGCTGATCCTTTATCCTCGTTCTTGTTACAGTTGTAAGTAGCTAAGAGAGACTAAATCCGTCTTCTAGCTTACTATGCATCTTCTCCTTCGTACCGAAGGGTTGCATTTTCTCTACTTGGTTCTTTTCTTAATCATTGGATTAAGCAGCCCATTACCGACAGACTTAATAAGTTTAACCTATTAAACTTAACCAAGTTTTCCACAACTGTAACCAAATTTAGAATTCCAGCTTATTAGACGTTATTTAAACGAGGTCTAATTCTCAATAAATATATTCATTTATTCTCCTTAACCTTACATAGTTAAGGTCTATTAGCCCTAGATATATTTTTCCCATATCCTAACTTTCTGAATTTAACATTCGAGGCTATTAATGGAGTCCGAATACGAAATTTGGTTGCTCCTAAGTTATTTGATATTCCTATCCCGAATACCTTTCAGCTTATGAGATCATGTTCTTCCTAATCCTTTTAAATGTCAATTAAAAATTCATCTTAACCCAAGTATGAACTAATTGCACATTTCAACGTAAAATTTACATTTAGGTAAGAATAGATATCAGTTCCTTTTAAATCCATCCAAGGACAATTGAATAATTCCAAATCAAGAGATAACATTATAATTCTAATTTAATCAACAATATCAAACTGATATAGTCATTAAAATATCACACTTGTATTTGTATTCATCAATCCATTTCATAATCCATACATTTGCCAGTCCAAATGACTGGACTTTGTTTATATTAAACAACGTTACAACTCATAGATAGAAGAATGTACTTTCTTCTTTTCACAATTCCTCGTAGAGGAATAATAACTAACAAATACAATTCATCTTCAGACAATCAAAAGAAGTATCAGAAAATAGGCATGTCTTCGTTTTAATCAAGTTCCATCTACAAAATTACTTGCACGGGTCAGTTCATTGAACTGAGCATATTAAGCACTTGTCATTAAAATGAGGTGCTTCTAATTAACTGTCTCAATAAAAGAACCCTGCTTTTATGAAACGTTAATATAGACATCAATCAAGAATTAAGTATAAAAAGAATGAACAACACGACAACTGAACCATCTAAATACCATCCCAATCAATCAAAGAACTACTGTCCTTTTTCCCAAATGATCATTACAAAAAGTAATTTCCTTCAACAGTTCCAGATTACAACATCTGTAAAAACTAGGAATACAAGTATGTATACTACTGTTATAACATAACTGCTATCAATTCCATTTCCTTTCATTAGTAATAAACTCAAGGATAAAATCTAACTGAAAATGTAAACCAATTACTTTCCTTTCAGTTCATGCATCTCATTTGATTTCAAGCAATCAAGTATAGATGAGAAGTAAACATCAATGAATCCAAACGAGACATCAATCAAAGATAACAGTTCAGAGTGAAACTTACAAAATCCATTCAGAATTCACTTTCCAAGCAAAGAAGGATAATTCCATTCATATTCAGCTTTAAATAAAGACAAGGAAGAATTTATTATCCATATCAATACTTCCTTTCAAGCAGGCACATACGAATACCAAAAACAGATTAGTAAGACATCGTATTCATCATAGAACAAGCAGTATAAAGATGCATACTATGTACTTACTGTACTAGAAGGATTCATACTTCCTTCACTGTATTTTAACCAAATAAACAGTTATACAGTCACTTAATCAATTATTCACATGACTTTCTATATCCATGAATGCACACAGTTCATAAATAACCATTTGCACATTGTTGTTATCTACAGCAAGCCCAATCCGGGTGTACAGTGATGCTCTATTATTGCTATTTCTAGAACTCAAATAGCAAGAAGAGAAATATTCATTCCTTTATCTATTTCAATAATAAACATCCATTTTTTTTTCAAACACAACAAGAATCACTCAAGTCGATTCCAATTTTTTTGAATGACAATGCAATCAGAGATCACACGAAACATTTCAACCTTTTCATTTGTACAGAAAGAAAACAACACTCAGAAAAATAATCTAAATACCGCTGTCACTTCCATCAAGCTGAACCTATAATGCTCAATAAAACCAATTACCGTTTCTTTCAAAATCTAAAACAACAGAAAAAGGAAGAACTCGTTTCCTTCTACTTTCAGTAAAGAAACAATCATCTTCTTCAAAATGTAATAAAAACACCCAAATTGTGTTTATTTTATCATGACAACTCAACCCATATTGACAATAGAATAATTGTTCAACAATGAAAAACAAACTTACATAGCCTCTACAATTTCCATTCAATATACCATATGAAATGAATACCCAATTCGAATTCTTGCCAACAAACATTTCTACCCGAAATCCATTTTTCTATTTCATAATGATATGCAGAACTCCAGAATACAATAATCATTTATCAATACCTATATCAAGGCAAACCCGCATAGGGTATTAAATGCGCAAGCATGGTAAATGCATTTAAAGCAGTCTCAAACAAAGAAGCCAATTCCCATATATTTCATTTATTTGCACAGAAATACAAAGCCAAGTTTGTTTTCACGACAACAGTCCGAACTGGAAAATCAAACCGCATCAATAAAACACAACAAAATCATCTTTCCACCACAGCAAGAGAAAACATAGCTCATCAATAATTTCAGTAAGAAAAACAGTTACTTTCTCCAACTCCCACGAATACCCAAGTCGTATTCGTTAAATTTTACAAAAGAAAAGCACAACAATAAGAATATTACTATCACTTCCTTCAAACCAAGCTCATAATGCTCAACAAAACCCATTTACCATTTCCTCAAAATCTAAAACAGCAGAAGGAGGAGGAACTCATTTCCTTTAAAATTTTTAGTAAAGAAACAATGTCGAACAACTCACATAGTTAATACGTTCCATCACTCAAGTTCATATTGGCAAAAGAACAATTGCTCAACAATGAAAAACAAACTCATACAGCCTGTATAGTTTCATTCCATATAATCATTTACAAAGAAATACCCAGTTCGAATTCCCCAATATTGCCGAAGCAATTCAACACAGCATAAACTGTATTTTAACTTAATAGCTAAGCAAGGACAGTTCAAAACACAACAACAAGACAAAATGACTCTACCAGAATCATTTCAACATGACAGCAAAATCGACTAAACCCAAATCATCTCAGTCATGACAGCAATCAAATAAACCCAAAACCCCCTTCATCAGAAGAGCAGGGTTGTTTTAATGAGACGTTTAAACAAAGCAAGTAGTTTTAAAGAGAAGGGCTTAACATGGCTGAAGCTTGAAGAAAACCACATCTACAGGAGGTATTTCCTTCCACGGTGACAGCAACAAGCTTCCCAACAATCACCTTCTGCTACAGGCTCGAAAATAGCCTTCGATTTCCAAAGAAATAGAGATAGCAACCAAACACAACTGGTTCGACTAAACCAAGAAAAACCAAATGCAGAGCAACTTCCCAAAAATCCGAACAAACACAATAAACAACCAAAAATTCCTCCATACTCTTTCCAAGGCGGGTTGGTCGCGAAGACCAAGAAAATTGAATGCATTAAAGGCTCTTCCTTTTTCCTATTTTCTCACACCACCGCCGACTCGGGTTGGCGATTACCAATTTCAAATTTTGCATGCAAACAGAGTTTAGTCTCTCCGACTAACTCGAATACCTCTACCTTTTTCCTATTCCCAGCAAACTTGGTGCTGTCCACGCAAGGACCTACATTCAATGCCGTTAAATTTCCTTCCATCCTTATCCTTTCCATCCCCCCATGGGTCTGTGCGTCCCCTTCCTTAGGTTAGGATTAGTTTAGGATTTATAATAGTGTCCAAACCTAGGTCATCACCTAGTTCTTAGGTTAATAGGATTTAGATCCATTTTCACCATTTTAGAATTTAAAAATCCACTTAGGATAGTAGTTAGGATATAAGGTAGGACTTAGGGTTAGATTAGGGTCTAATCCCTTTAGCACCTAATTAATCAATTTCCAGTCAAGTCTTCCCGACTGACATCCAATTCAGTGTTATGCAGGATGTTTCGTCCCATGTTATACATACCTGAGCCACCCGCATCCAGGCATTTATCACCTTACGAGGTCTCACGTTACAAAGTGTATGGTTCGAGAATCGAACCTTTTTCGTTGGCATCTACATGCCAGCTATTCATACCTGAAATCAGGTGTTGCACATTTATATCAACCTTGATCTGGTTTAAGAGTAAATCGCAAAGCGATTACAAGAAGGCCACAACATATCTTAGATCAATGGAATTGATTCAAGGTGTGTCAATCGGCGAATAGAGTTCAAAGAAGCATATGACAAATTTGTCATCACATCAGCAAACATACAAGCAATAATAACTGTTGTCCCATGTAAATAAATTACAATATGCAAGAATCCAGATTAGCAACACATTCCTTTAAGATCAAAAATATATCTTAACATGTTTGCCTTCATTTCAAGCGATTCTAATATTATAAAAATAATCACCATGATAACTTACAAAAATCGGGCGTTACACTTTCACTTTTGTTTAGTAGTGGTATGAGAGGGGATTAAGCCTTAGGAAAACTAGGCAGTTTCTAGGGGCCAACAATCGTGGGGCACTGAATCTAAAAATTTCCTTTTTTCGGTTAATTTTAGAACTTAAGTTTAAAATAATTTATCGAAGTTTTAATATTGATCACTCTATTTATAGATATTATTGTATAGAAACATAAATTTCACGCATAAACATAAAAAAATTTGTAATATTTTTTCAAGTAAAAGAAAATATCACATATTTATAAGCACATATGATTTTTTTGTATTATTACTAATTCTATGATGTATCTCAGATTATGTAGGTGTGTAATTTGGTCTAGGAAAAGGTTAATGTATTTTTATAATGTTGCTAGTGTATTTAGTAGAGGTGAGTATAATTAAAGGAAAAAATTATTTGATTTTCTATTCTTAGTTTTTGGGGAATTTTCTATTATTTTGTTATGGAAGAACCCATAGGCCTGGTCCAAATACGAATCTTCACAAAACCATGGGAGCTATATAAACAATTTTGTTTCTTTGCAAAGAAATGGTGTTTTATTTCAGGATAGAGTTCCCGTCACCTACTTGATATGGCTAAATCAGACTTGTAAGAAGCCTTGTATAAAATATTTTTATTTTTACATTATGAGCATCTCCTGTGACTAATGTATTTGATCCACAAAATATTTTTCATCGTTTTGTGATAATTTATAAATATATTTTTATTATTATTTCATTATGACCATGATGTAAATTTAAAAATACAAAAATATAGACATTTTTTTAATCTACTTTATGGAAAAAATATTAAATAAAGTTTTTAAGAGGGCACCCACTCAAACTATTGCCTAGGGTGCTCCCGACCTTTAATTCGGCCCCTGAGTGATATGTTGGCCTTCTTCTTATACTATCGATTGAACAAGTGCATTCATGAGCCCCTAGGCGAGTTCGTCCATTGGGCCACATTTGAATTTTATGCCTTTAAGATGCTCGGATTTTCACCCACCACCGGAGCCCTTGTTCTCTCATTTCAGCTTAACTTGTAGCATTTGTTTTGACCTCTCCAACACCTTAGTGACTATGACCAGATTATGTATTGGCCCTTGAGTAGGTTTTACAGGCTATCTCGAGCGCTTTACACCTTTCCATTGGTGTGAATTGGTGAATCCTAAGAGCTACAATATTGATCTTGAACCTCCTAAATTTAATGGCGTCCATGTTCTCATGAGATGCTTCACATCAACCATGAGCTCGCATTTGCCTATTTGAGTGCCTTTGCGATTTCATCTTCATTTTGTTCCCATGGGTCGACTTACACGGATCCTTCACGGCAAAGACTCTAGCTCATTGAGCTCATACGAGACCCCTTTAACCATGTTATGCTTTATTGCAAACCCAACTTTTCCTACCTCTAATAATTGAGTTGTTAACAAGCTCGACATTTTCTTTTCCAATTTTCTTGACTAGTGAGTCCTCCCTTTGCTACGAGCTCCTACCATGACTCGAGCTCGACTCGAGCCCATTGAATGCACTATGACCACCAAGGTTTGAGTGCGGAGGCCTTGAGCCTCTTTCTATCCATACCTCTTCACCTTCACCATATCATCTATGTACCGAGATCGACCTTTTACAAACTCGATGAGTTTGCCCATCTCCATATTGACCTTTGGGCTCATGTCACCATTACGTCCCGCTAAAAACACTTGATCAAGTTTAAAAATACAGTTCGCCGATATGAGATATATCTACAATGATCCAATTTCCTAGCTCAAGTATCCGAGCCACCTTTATTTTCATGTCAACTTGATGCTCACTCGTTGAGCTTCTTTGCTAGCTATTTTTCTTAGTGCTAAGTGCCCTCAATTAATTGATTTTTACCCGATTTTATTTGTCTGGGATTTTCTTTGGAATTGGGGACTTTGTGGGAATATGGTAATATCTTCTCAAGGTAATTTATCAATTTTGATTAATCTTAACCCATGATGACCTAAAGTAGGCCCACCGAGGCCACTTTTTTTGTTCTGAACAAACCCTGAGCCTATGAGACCCATAAAAGGAGAGAACAATTCAAGAATATCCTGGAACTTCTCGTCATGCCATAAATGTACCCTAAACGAAAACTTAACCGAAAAAATATGGAACACTCACAAAGGGATTTTTTTGATCTCAAGGTCCTATAGGCACCTATTGTCCAATTTTGGCCCAAGGGAAAAAATTGATAATAGACCCTATAATTGAGTCTCATCTTCATTACTTTATTTTTCTAAACTCTAGAAACTAGTGCCCAAATAGGATGCCAGTGTCTAGGTGCCCTCATCCCCTTTGGGAACCCTCGACCTCTTTTTATCTTACTCACCTCTTTTGGGCCTCTTTTATCTTTTAGGGATATTTTTTTCTTATGGTTTGTCCTTTAGTTGTTAATTATAAAATGCAAACATGTGAATCATATAAATTTAAAGGTATGTGACCATAATAAAGGACCAAGCTCTAAGCATCTATTATCATCACCTAAGGTTGCATCCAAAAGGAATCTAAGAGCATCAAATGCATTCATCTAACTTCATTCAAGGGACAAGGGGCTGCATTTTCTATATATAGTCATAGAAGGGTAAGTTTCTTTATTCCATCCACACATCTATCTACATTACTACATCTAGTTATCACCCACTATCAAGTGCACTGGCACGAAGGCTTCTTAGGGAAAATTTTCAAACACTTCATAAGAAATACATGGATTTTGAGATGTAATATAGTTCTTGGTCATAAGTTCACTCAATTGGGTGACCACCGGGGTCATTCGACTCCCCATGTGTATGTTTTCATTTTAGGATTTGATGTGTTTTGGGGGTTGTCAGGTTATCTTTCTCTTTGTAGGTTACATGAGAATTTTGTGGACATAATGCAACATATAAGTGACCAACAACGAAGGTTAGCAACCACCTTGTGATACAAGAAAACCATATTCGAGAATTTTCGCATGCGAGAGATTCCCAATAGAGGTCTTTATCACCTAGGCACCCTTGCCCCTTTCTAGGAACCCTAGTCTATCTTAATCGAAAGTTAGAGAATTTTCTAAGTGTGGTTGTGACAATTTCCTCCTCCTATTCATCAATTTTCTAGTCCATAACACTTCAGGATCAATTGTGAAACTAGATAAGTCTTTTAATCCCTCTCTTGCACTTAGGTTTTCATATTTACTTTGTTTATTGCTTGTGTTATATCCGTACTTCAGCATTTATTTATCATATGTGACTCTGCAATATCTAGGTTTTAGCATAATTCTATTTTTTAAATCAATTTCTTAACCAATCCAAGCTCGAGATCTTGGTGCCCAACTCATATGACCTTTATCTTGGTGACCTTCTCATCCCTCAACTCTCCAACTATAACTCATGCAAAAGTGAACCATGGGGTCTTTTCCCCCTTAAGAAAGGTGACCACATTAGCTTATACTCCCAATCATGACCCTTCCCATAGAAAAATTGTATTAATCCATTGGTGTGAAAATGATCTAGTGAATATGTCCCTAGTCACAACTTGCTCCAATGTGATGGCCAAGATCCTTAAGGAAATGAGTGATTTGAATGTCACTTTCCCATATTAAGACCAAAACATATGATTTTCACCAAATTATTCCTATTTTTAGTTATTGAAATTTGGATCTAATCTATGAAATTGATTTTGACAAGTTTTGAGATATCATGTTGATAAGAGAATACTTGTTAGAGATCACACAAGAAGTACGTGTGGGAGAGAAGGCTAGGATCAAGGGCACGAAGGGACAGAACAACCCGCACACATAAGGCAAGTTGAACTTTCGGGACTTAGCTGATTTTGAGTATGAAGACCTATTTTTAGAATATGGCATGTGGAACACACCAACGATACAGAGATGTGCGTGCCACACATTGTCTATATTTGGAGGATCGGATTGAAGAATTTTTCATGGAGACGAGCTAAAAATAAGATTATCACTTTAATTAAGCGCAAGAGGTCTATAGATAACACACTTGCATGTGTGGCTATAAATGATGCATGGCTATTAATAACATGCGTCCTATTTTTGGAATAGATAAGTGGTGAAGGAAATTCCCACCTATATATATATATATATATATATATATATGATGTGAAGAACATAGTAGAAGATATACACGGGAGATATGGATGTATAAAGGTATAGAGATATACACATATGACTGAATTATTGTATCAGATCCATGCACGCATTGGTATAGATTTATATTTTTGTAAGGAGCTTCTTTGTTTATTAATAGATGGAAGATATTGGTTGAATCTAAGTGTCATTCCTATGTGTAATTGAGTAGTGCATGTTCTTGATTCAATCATGATTATTATTTAAGCTTTTTCTTTTATAAATATGAATATGGCATGCATTATAGAATGGTGGATTAGTTATGGATATATATGTTTCTTCCTTCATCACACTAACATCCTGCTACAACAACCCTAAAGAGGAACCTGGTACCTTTGCGCGCTTCGGGTGAGTGCTTAGTCTAGGCTGAGTGATGTGTCAGCGCGTCTAGGGTGTTATCTAGTAAATTCTAGGCTACATCATTGGTTCCATTGCCGGGACCTCTTTTTCAGTTGTTTTTAGGATGGTTCGCGATGAAGACATATTGGTTAACTCTAGCAAGTATTGAGGAGTGGATACATGATCGAAGGAAGAATATGCATGGTAGTTCAGCAGTGGATCTGAGTTTAACGCATGCACTTGGGTAGAACAGAATATGTATGACAACCTATATGAGAGCTTTTTTGCCATCTTTCTAGTAGAATTATACGAGTGGCTTACTTTGCTTATGCATCTCAACGGAATTGGAGGTATCGCGCACTTATCTGGACACAAAGAATTTTAGGCCCTTTATGATGCTGATCTAATCTGGACTCGCATTGTGGATACGTGGTTTCATGGTGTTCTAAACAATTATATTATGGAATATTCAATTTTGATGTACTTTTTCCCATAGGTAGCTGAATTCTAGTTTTTGCGGTATTAAAGAGGAGCATATTTACAAGGTATTCCACTGACGATCAAGATCTTGATGGTAACTTTGAACTGGAGAATAGGTTGATGGCTAACTAAACATCACCATGCGCGAGGGAAAGAACAGGTTTGGTGAAAGATGGCAGACCTAGCAGCAAAAAGGTAGAGAGAGGAGAGGTGGCTTAAGTATAATGAGGTGCGCGAGAGGGAGATAGAGAAGCAACATTCCATTACATAAAGTATGGCATTGAGGAGAGAGATGGATCGTGAAGGATTTGGAGCTCATGTAGAATACGTGAGCTAGAGCATCAGAGACCTCCCCATCTTGGAAAACATGACAGATCCCCCTTGGCCTCACACAGTGCGCCGGCAGAGACTACTGGGCCATGGGTGCGCATCTTAATCCACTGTAACGTATCCCTTGTGCTTGGTTTTATAATATCTAGTGCGATAAGTAACCAACAAGCTAACTTGTGAAGTAGGAGAGTAGAAGTAAGTTAGGGAGCAAGTACATCAATGGCAAGATAGACGGCTTCAATGATATTTGGAGGAACATTCTTAGGTACATCATCTGCACAGAACATGAGCGCACCAAATGTTAGATTCACCTCTGGAAGTGGAACTACCTCACAGACTATAGGGGTTCAATATAGTACTACTATCAGAGCACAGGGGAGTACATCTATAGGTCCTATTCCAGCTATAGGTGGAGGATCAAGAGGTATAGGTGGTTCTAGTTCTAGTGGATTTGGTGGTTCTGGAGGTAGAGGGAACACAGGAGGTTCTAGATCAGGTGGTCAAGGTCCGCAACAACCACAAAATATTTATATGGATATGTCTCTTCATCTTCTAGAGTATAGAGGCATAGAGGATGTTTCTTGAACATGTGCATATGTGTGAACTATTTTGGCGTGCTAAATGGATCATGACTTTAGAGCAAAAGGTAATTTAATTTTCTACTACATTACAGGGACGTGCACACAGCTGGTACAAGAAGTTTGACCTTGATCAAACTTGCATGGATTACGTAGAATTGAAGGATGCTTTCTTAAAAGAGTTCCATATCCTTGAGTTTGAGCAGAAGAGTATTAGTACGCTCAAGGATATCAAGCAAGGCACTAATAAGAGTGTACATAAGTATGATGCCCATTTTAAGACACTTATATCTAAGTTGTCATATGATATTCACACCAACCAACATGCACAATGGTTTGTTAGAGGATTGATTACACCATTCACAAGAGCACTGTCACATAAGACATAAAATGATCCACGCGAAGCACTGGAAGTAGCTTTACGTGCTGAGGTAGTTGGGAGCATTGACACTGGTGTTAGTCCATTCTTAGAGGCACATATTACAACGATGGTAAAGTAGCTAGAAAAATTATCGGCAAATTTAGCTCATGAAACACACTTAGGAATTTTGTATATAGATTATGAATTGAAAGGTCACACCAAGGATAGTTGTCCTCATAGATCACGTACGCTCATTCTTGTTGGATTGTGAGATATATCATTTGAATCATGATTCTAGTCACTATCCTTTTTACAATGCGCGATAAGGAAGAATGTATCCTGCATTTGTGAAATTTTCTGGTCCACAACCCATGATACTGAGGATTTTTAGTTGATTGGTTAGATCCAGGATGCTATAGACATTGGGGTATGATAGACAAGTGTAACAGATAATTCTAAGGGAAATAATGAGCACCAGGATCAAGATCATAATCAAACACGCTATGACAGGAATGAGGGCATTTTGAAGGAAGTCGTGGAAGAGGACATGTATATGGAGGATGAGGCCGTGGTAGAGGAAGAGGTGAGTTCCCTCATGGAACATGTTATACGTGTGGATCTCCTAACCACTATAGGCATGAATGTCCTCAGAATATTACATGTTATTTCTACGGAAAGAACCATAGCTATGAAGAGTTCCTAGACTTATATGAGCATCTGAGTAAGCAACATAAGAAAGAAAACTAAGGTGTTATGATGGTTAGAATCCAGTTCATGGTAGAAGATCTGTGGATGCCCAAGATGGTACCAACACCTGAGGCATTAAATGTGAAGATTAATACACAAGATGAATTGGTGCGGAGACAAAGAGAATCATTCGTCAAAAGCCTATGATCACCAAGGAGGAGGTTTTGCATGTAAGGTACCTAGATCCTACTCATCAAAAGGAAGTATACCAGGATACCATGGAAGTGCTAAGTAATCTTCATGGTGAGATACTGAAGACCTCAAGGAGAAAAAGAAAACATCATAGACAATCCAAACTAATTTCGATGATCCAAGAGAAGTTTGTAAAATGTTGCACCAGGAGAACATTATTCCACTATTAGGAAGTTGGTTAAAATGGAACACTCCACGCGTAAGTATTGAGACTGGAAAATAGATACTGCATGCAAATATTCCCCCTGATAACATTGACTATGACAAGGAAATTACTCTGAATGCTGTTGTGGATGGATGGATGTTGAGTAACATATCGATTGATACATGTGTTGAAGTAAATGTGCTTACATTAGATGAATGGGTATAAATGGGGAGGCCTTCATTGTAGCCATCATCTAATGTGTTGTTTATGGAAAACCGGACTAAGGCCACTCCTATAGGAGTTTTGAAGGATGCATCTATAACCATACAAGGGGCTAAGTTCACTGGGGATTTTGAGGTATTAGCACTTGCAGAAGCAGACAATTTTCCATCCTGCTTGGACGCCCTTGGTGTTATGTGAATAATGTTGACTTGAGATTCAATAAGGGGTATATCAGCTTTGAGAATAAGGAGGAAAGGGTTGTGATACCTTTGACAGATGGGAATTCTACACCATATGTTGAGCCTCTAAGTGAGGAGGACTTAAATAGAATTTATGTACGCACTATTCAGGACCCAAAGGTCAATGAGCCATCAAAAGAAGGCATCCTACAGTGGGAGGATTATCATTCTATTAGTGATACTATGAGTATTGCTTGTGATAACTCGGGTCATGGTACATATGAACTAGTAGGGCGCTAGGTAAAAAGCATGGTTACACGCAAGAATGGAATTCGTTTGGTTTGACGGATAGGTAACATAGTACCTTGGTATACAAAGGGGTAAGATCTTCCGTATTTTTGAAAGCCATGGAAACAAAGTGGATAAATCAAATTAAGAGGATAAATATTTTAGTATATACCTTATGCGGGACAACAGCGCGGTGGTGGGTAGTCCACAAATATAATCTTATATAATGGGAAAAGATTAGAGTCACCTTATCTATTAGGTTTGTATGGAATAATGCACTTACACAAATCTACACTTATCATGGTGATCAATCTTTTAGCATCACATTCGAAGTGTGAGAGACTCTAGACAATAGGATAGGAAGCATTATCACCTTCAATATGGGTGCATAGATTGTACTATACACTACAAGGATGCTCACACACTGTTATGTATATGCGAGAACTACATCGAGAGATTAGAAAGCTGGAAAAATTTGACTTCGAAATGATCCGGACCTTTGACTACTTTTCTTCCCAACCACCAATAGAAGATGCATTAAAGTGGGTCAAGCACATAACTATGGGAGATAGTGCAAAATAAAAAGAGCATATTCAGGAATTATTTGGTGAGGCGAGTCCAGAGCGCATTTTGAAAGGGAATAAGAAATGGACTCCATACTACTTGAATGTGCTTTCCTTGAGAAAGAGAAAGGAAAGATATTTTATATCGTGGATGATGAGGAAGTTGAGAACATGGATATTGAACATTCACAAGGGGTGCACGAGGTCTTGGATAGTGCAGACAAGGATACACACACCTATCACGAACCCATGAAGACAAAGAAGGTGAATATAGGTTCGGAGGTTAAGCCTAAGGAGGCCATAATTGGAGACTACTGGTTAGACTCGGAGGTGGAAAAGATCATTGAGTTACTTAGGGATTATCAGGACTTATTCCCTCGAGGGTATCATGAACTTAAAGGCATGCATGAATCACTTGGGGAAATGAAGATAAAACTTAAGGACGGTGCATGCCCAATTAGAAAGAGGCCTTACAGAATGAATCCTAATTTGTGTGAAAAATGTAAAAGAAGAAATTGATAAAATGTTGAAATCTTGAATTATCAAACCCCTTGATGAGTCAGAATGGGTTAGTCCAATGGTGACCGTATCAATAAGGATGGACGAATTAGAATATATTTAGACTATAGGGGCCGAATGCTGCATGCATCATAGATCCATTCCCTACGCCATTCACTAATGAAATACTAGAAGGAGTTAAAAGACGTGAAATATACTCTTTCACAGATGGGTTTTCTAGGTATCATCAAGTTAGGATTGCTTAGGAGGATCAAGAAAAGACAAATTTTACTACTGAATGGGGAATTTTTGCATATACTGTGATTCCTTTTGGATTGAAAAATGCACTTGCTGTATTCTCACGCATAGTTGTTCAAGCATTCAAAGATTTTATTCATAATTCTTACAAGTCTACCTAGATGATTGGATAATATATGGGCTTGTGAAAGATCATTGTGTCAATCTGCGCTTAATGTTTGAATGGTACAGACAATTGAGTATCTCTTTGAACATCAAGAAGTGCAGATTTGCTACACCATTTGGAATACTATTAGGACTTATAATTTGCAAGGAAGGTTTGTTGGTTGATCTAGCTAAGGTTGCAGTCATTCTACGCCTAGAAGCGCCTACTAGTCAAAGTGAGGTGCATGGATTTTTTTATCTCATACAGGATATTATAGAAAATTCATCAAAGGGTATACCAAAGTTGCTACACCCTTGGAAGAGTTACTGAAGGGGAAAGGTACATTTTATTGGGGAGAACTGCACCATCACACATTTGAGATATTAAAAGAGAAACTTACTACCGTGCTAATTATGTGCATTCCCTCATGGGATAAACCATTTCATGTGCATGTGGATGCCTCTGTCATTGCCATTAGAATGGTGTTAGCTCAACCTGGGGAAGGTATTGTAGATCATCCAATTTGTTTTGCTAGTAGGAAGCTGACTCCTATTGAACATAATTATACAACTACAGAGCGCAAAGCTTTTTCAATGATCTATGCATTGCACAAGTTTCAACAATACTTATTAGCAACACGATTTATTTTTTTATACAAATCACATGGCATTAAATTACTTAATAAATAAGTCCATCTTATAGGGGAAAATATGCATATGGGTGCTCCTATTTCAAGAGTTTGATTTCACAGTTGTGGTGAAGCCAGGGAAAAGTAATTCTAGACCAAACCACTTGTCTAGAATTCACTCAGGAGAAGAAGCACAGAAAATTGAAGAAACCATGCCAAATGCATAGTTATATAGGTTACAATGGATGACATGAGAATTAGAATACATTGTTGTCTTTCGATGGACTGGTGTGGCACCAAAAGGAATGAAGGCATTAGAAAAGAAACAAATTTCTATATGCGCTGCTAATGTTAATGTTAATTAGTGGTGACCTCTACAAGTTAGGAAGAGATGAAGTTTAACGACGTTGTGTATTAGAGCATGAGCGGAATGATATTATTGAAGAAGCCCATGGTGGTATTGTAGGAGGCCATTATGTAGGTGATGCGACTGCCCAGAAGACCCTACTTGCCAGATTATGGTGGGAGACATTGTATAAAAACTGTAAAGAATATTGTAAGGCATGTGATCATTGTCAGCACCTAGGAAAACTAGGGCAAAGAGATGAGACGCCTTTGAGATGAATTACTAGTGTTGAACCATTTGAGAAAGGGTCCATTGATTTTGAAGGACCTATTTTGCCACTAGCGCTTGCAGACGGAGATCGCACTATATTATTACTTGCATGCATTATCTCACACTGGTGGGTAGAATAAACACCTATGAAGGACTATACTGAAGAGCTACAACAACTAGGTTTCTATGGTAGAATGTTCTTACAAGATATGGATGTCCTTTAATCTTGACAAGTGATAGGGGTAAACACTTTTTGAATGAGACAATTAGGATCCTATTAGATGAGTTTATGGTTGCACACCATAAAACTACACCTTACCATCCTTAGGAAAATGGAACTACTGAGGATTTCAATAAGATTTTGAGCCATACTTTGAAACAAAAAATTGATGTTGGAAGAAAGGATTGGGATGACAAAGTGTCGGCCGTTCTTTGGGAATATAGAACAACTTACAAGAGATTGAACAAAGCCGCACCGTTTGGTTGGTGTTTGCACAGAAGCTATTCTCCCTATAGAGTTTATGTTATCTTCTTTCCACATTACGTGTCTTTGGAGGTCTAGCTGATGAGAAGGCTTTAGAAGAGTGTATTGAGAAAATTATTCAACTAGATGAGTGAAGAGCCATAACACATTGGAGTCGAGAAAAAATCCAGTAAAGAAAGCATGATATAACATAAACATAAGGGATAAGAAGTTTGAGATTGCATAAATGGTACTTCTTTATGAATCTAAGTTCTTGTGCCATCCAAGAAAGCTCAAAGTACATTGGTTGGGGCCGTATGTCATCACTTATATACTTGAATCGGGTGCTTTCAGTTATAAGCACTTGATGGAACACAACTACCCGATTACTTTAATGGGAGTAGGTGAAGCCCTACTATAAATAAGTCTTCTTGGTGTTTGTAATAAGGAAGTATTTCCATTCAATTAGGTTTTTAATTATGTAATTCCTTAATTTATTTCCTTCATTTTCGATATGCTTTGTCAATTTAGTTGTTGTTTTTGTGAAATAAGCGCATTTGCGTGCATGGAGCTAATTACTATGTGAATACTGTTTATGTGCAGAGGAAAACACATACCTTTAGTGTGGGGTGGTTGTAGTTATCTAAGTAAAATACTGTGGGAATTGAAAGGTGAAAGGAATAAGCTACTATGAGTGTGATTTAAGTCAAAAGAAGATTGCTTCTCAAAAGTGACCAAGGATGGAGATGAACGAAAGGATAGTATAATGCAAGGTAAGTAGAGGCCATGATAACTACCAAAAGAAGGTACAATGATGAGGTACTCGGGCGTAAGGGTGTGTGTTGAAGAGAAGTCTGTGACTAGAGGGTAGGAAGGCATGCTAGAACGTTATAGCTGGGGCGCGAAGATGGACCGCGTGGAATGAACAATTTTTTTCAATGAATAATATGTTATTTAGTAGGTGAAGGAGCAATAAATGCATCAAAATTTGAAAACTTATATAAGGATGGGATGTGAATTCATTTTTACCATTGTGACTAAGAGAATTTGAGGAAAGAGCTAAGTGTGAAGAGCCAAGTGATCGGGTTAAGGTGTGAAGGGTGTGAAACCAAGCGTGACAAATAGATCTATGTGAAAATAAGCTTACATCCCGGTGGTGAAGGGTTTGAGCGAAGCAAGGAGATAGAGAGGAGTTAGGGCACAAAGTTTCCACCTAGGGCACGATTGAATCAAGCTAGGGTTTGATTCACAAATTACAGAGTTAAAGAGGAGACATTTGCAAGGTAAAAATGGCACCTAAGAAGGTAGTTGCAGTAGCAGAGAAAAGGAAAGAAGAAGGTGGTCATTTAGGAGGAAGATATGGCACCTGAAAGTGATTTTTCAAAAATGCAATATCCGGAGAAGCGTCATCATTGGCTAGGAATGGGATTCACACATCAAAAAGAGAAAAGTAAACCAATAAAATCACAAGACCTTAGAGAACAAGAAAGATCTCGATTCCTTGCTCATTGCTAGGAAAAAAAGCATACGAAAAATGACATGCTAGTTTATAATGATGAAGGTAAGAAGCTTCAAGAGAATTGGGGTCTACTAGTTATATGAGCTTCCATATTTTGGGAAGTATGAGCCTTTGTATCAGTTTCTCATGAGTAGAGTGTACAAGGACTTCTTCTACTTTAGAGGACACAGAGTCATAATCTCATATGCACTCATCCCATTAGTTCTGAGGCTTGAAGGCCATAGGAGAGGATATAAAGAATGATCTCACAGATAAAGCCGCGATCTTAAAGACTAGACATGAGTTGGGGTACTTGAAGGGTCCGTGCGGTATGGATATAGAAAAATGTAAGAACTATCTGGTTGTGCAAGTAGCAGCAATCCTTGTTACAAAGTTGAATGATCAGGAGTGGTGGTCACAAGTAAATACTATGTGGTTACACATTGCATGTAATATGTCGAGAAGGGGTAATCTAAAATATTGCAGGCTACATTATAGAACAAATAGTTGAGGAAGCACACATAGGAGGGAAGAAAAACTTTGGGGATGTTCTACTATCACTAGTATTCAAGGAAATTGGAGTACAAGACTAGCCAAAGGAAAAGGTGTAGGAATAACCCATGGAGAATAAGTCACCAGTTGAAAGTTTCAGCAAGTGCTTATGTAAAGGGGCCATGATAGATGATGTCAAGAAAAGGGTAGAGAAATGGCATGACAGGCTCTGCGGAACATTTGGAGAAGAGTAGTGCATCCCAAAGGACCTACCATCAGTAGTAAGGAAATAGGTTTAGTTTGTTGTATATCAGCATTTCTGCATCACACGTTTCCCAATGAGAGATGGATTCTAGAGCCCTTTGTGTAAATTGCCTTACGCATTCACCGGAAGGTATTTCAAGCATTTTTCATAGATTTCTGAGACATGTCTTGTTGGTATTTAATGTAGATAAGGTAAATTGCGACTACCATACATTGAGGAAGAAGTATGTGTATCCTAGAAGAAGTTCCAACACCGAGAGGATCATTTCAGAGGTGTTGAATATTAAGACAATAAGTCCTGGCAGTAATGAGATGTAGGGGCATCATTGGTGTATCTTCGATGAAGCCAAAGATGGAGAATAAAAAGTATGTGGAAGGTGAGTTTTCACTTCCAGGACCACCAAAGGGAAAGCATACAATGGAGAACATCCCAACACCTAAGCCCACAGAGTCAATTCAAGTAGAGGATGAGGAGGAGGAGGAGTGTGAAGATAGTGGTGGTTTAGATCATAGAGGTAGGAGACATCCTACAAATAAGGGTGAAGCTGAGCACGCCACTACACCACCTCAGCCACAAGAGGGGGATGATGAGGAATTAAATTTAGTCAAAGGGGAGCACATATTTAAGAGGGTGTTTAGGAGAACAAGGACCCAAGGTGCTACTCTAACCATGGTGCATCAGATAACCTAGACTATCTCCACAGAAGGAGGAAACCGTGCGAGAGAAGGAGGAAACTGAAGTTAAATGAGGAGGTGGAAGAGTCAGAGGAAAGAATGCCTAATTCTTGTACACTTTGAGAGAGCATAGAAGAACAAGGTGAGGAATCAAAGGAAAGAGGAGAGGATGACAAGGGACCAGAGGAGATAGCTACAGAGAATGTTTAGGACATGGAGACACAAGTCCAAAATTTGGAAGTGAAGGTCCCTAAGTAGTAACGGTCTAGAAGAACGAGTGGAGAGCACACTCCACCAACCATGGGGTATGAAGAGCACGCAAGTAAAATTGTCTGCACCCACTTCCAGAGCATGATAGCGTAGAAGGATTTATTTAGCTGGGAGCTAATGGATGAGGATATGATGACTGTGCACACTCAAAAGCAACTATCATGGTCAACACATACCCACATGGATGATCTTGACTTTTATGTATGTGAAGAGTCATATGTTTAGAGATGGCTGAAGAAGGCACCCCAAGCTAGACATATGGCGAGTAAAGTTGAGTCAATTGTCATGTCGATGAGCAAGTCAGCAATGCATTGGTGAAGGTTTTGACTCAAGTTGCTAGAAGAAACATGGATAAAGCTACAATAATCGAGCACTACGCGAGGAGCTAAAGATAAACGATGCGGAGATAACACACATAACATAAGAGAGGGACTTTTCACAGAAAAAGAATGAAATATTTATTAGCATCATAGAGGAGATTGGGGAAAATGTCATAAGATCTAGGCCACCCTTGAAGACCAAGGTACCACAAATGTTTCCCTCATCGATACATTATGTAGTAAAGTTAGTGGACCTGGTACTTGAATATGAACCTCTGCGCATGACAGTGCTAAGGAATTCAGAGCAAGAGGTAGAACAAGAGAAAGCCTCAGTGACGTGAAAGATTACATCCTATGAAGGGCTGCTACAAGTGCTATAAGAAGTATTGAAGAAAACAGACCAGAATTTGAACATCTACACAACTCTAGAGGTGTTTATCAGCATAATGACCCTAGAAGAAAACAATAAGGTCCAGGAAAAATGAAGGATGAGACATTAGGCCATGCAAAAATATTGTCAATGGTAAAGTAGAAGCATGAGGCCCTGACAATAGTGCAAGAGCCACACAAGACTCGATTGGAAGAGCTTGGGAAGCTCATTACGAGAAGATGGATCTTCTAGAAGGTATAATGACCTCAATGTCCAACATTGTGTTGGTTCTGCAAAATGAAAAAGGGGAGATTACGAGGGATGAATTAGAGTCCATTGATGTGGACATTCTAGAAAATTTAGAACAAGCACTCACCGAATGGCAGGTCTTGGAGGCCAAAATAAAGGAGGAATAAATACAATTGATACTTCAAACCTGACATAGAGGAGGTTGCCTCATAGCCTCATAAAAATTCTTTACTTATCTACATTCTTTCATTCTTATTCTTTCCATTATTCTATTTTTCACTTCAATTTTGGAGATACCCATTGTTGGGACAACAATGAGAATAATGTGGGGTAATGTTGATCAGAGAATAATTGTTAGAGATCACAAAAGAAGTCCACACAGGAGATAAGGCCAGGATCGGGGGTATAGAGGGACGGGAAGAACCCACACACAAAAGGAAAGTTCAACTTTTGGGACTTAGCCGATTTTGAGTATGAAGACCTATTTTTAGAAGATGGCATGCAAAACACACCAACGATGCAGAGATGTGCGTGCCACACATTGTCTATCTTTGGAGGATTGGATCGAAGAATTTTTCATGGAGACGAGCTAAGAATATGATTGTCACTTCAATTAACTACAAGAGGTCTATAGATAACACACTTGCATGTGTGGCTATAAACGGTGCATGGGTATTAATAGCATGCGGCCTATATTCGGAATAGATAAGTGATGAAGAGAAATTCCCACCCTATATAAAAATATGATGTGAAGCACATAGTAGAAGATATACATAGGAAGAGATGGATGTATGAAGGTATAGAGATATACGCATATGACTGAATTATTGTATCAGATCCATGCTCTCATTGGTATAGATTGATATTATTGTAAGGAGCTTATGCATTTATTAATAGATGGAAGATATTGGCTGAATCTAAGTGTCATTCCTGTGTGTAATTCGGTGGTGCATTATCTTGATTCAATCATGATTATTATTTAAGCTTGTTCTTTTATAAATCTAAATATGGCATGCATTGTAGGATGGTGGATTAGTTATGGATCTATATGTTTCTTCCTTCATCACGCTAACATCCTACTACAATAACCCTAAAGAGGGACACAGTAGCTTTGCACACTTTGGGTGAGTGCTCGGTCTAGGTGAGTGATGTGCCAACGCATCTAGGGTGTTATACGGTAATTTCTAGGCTACATCATACCATGATGCATAAAACACCTAAAATATCATGATAAAATCCTCAAATTATTTATTTTTGTATCTGGTTACCTAAAAATAATAAGGGGTGCATATTTTGGAAATATTTATGATGACTCATAGGGGTCATCTTCCTATTAGATAGACTGATTAGTAGCATATTTTATGCATTGGGCATGGAGTCAAGAATATAACATGGAAATTTACTTTGTAACCTTTGAAAACTCATCCTTAATATACTTGAAACATTGAACTTAGCTTGTATTATTTGACATATGAAAATATATTACACCCACTACAACAACCTTCTAATATTCTTCCCACAAAAATTCTTAAGCGTACTAACAAAATAAAAACAAAAATCATACATATTACAAGTTAAAGCATACAAATTGTGTAAAAGCACTTATTCTACCAAGAGTAAATTAATGTATTGCTATAAACCTATATAGAACCAGATCAAAGAAATCTTTAAACTAGTTTAGAGAAGAAACTTCATTTCCTAATAAATTCATGCCAACAAATCATCTTTGCAATGGCCATGTAAAGTGATTGGAGTGAATATCTAGTATGTATATCTCTTTTGATCAAAATGTCTATTAACTTGGCTACAAAAATTCTATCTAATCATTACTTTAGTGTTTAAGGTGTTAGAGAAAAAATTTGATGGATTGGGGATCTTCCTCATGATATGAAATTAGAAATGATGGCTTCCAACTCAATATGAAGTTCTAACGAAGTATGATACATGATAGGAAAACCATTTTTATACATTCAACTTATCTATTTACGACACATGTTCCATTTTTTTGTCTTTCTTCTCATGTAGAGTGTTCATGAGTTGTTTTAACTTGTATTTTTCTACACTCTAATCATAAAAAACCTTTTTTCAACACATGGGTTAACATATTATTTATTATCCTTAAATGTGAATTTTATTATACTAAATCGATCATCCTTAACTTTTGAAGTTATAGTTTTCAGCCTATAGTGATTAAGCATGATCTTGGTAAATCACAAAAGACTCAGTAAAGGAGGAAAAATATACACATACGAGTATTAGGTATCATTTCAATCACACAAAACATCATGATTACCTTACACTTATTCCTCTCAACCTTTGTTTGAATGTCATTGTGTTGAAAAACACTTTCTTTTGCTTCTTAAGATCAATCTAATCATCCTCCAACTCTAATTGATTTCTTCCCTTGGTAAAAACCCCTTGTTTTGGAAAATAATATGTTTTCATCATTTGAATAAGAATTTGTCACTACGATACCTTGATCTCATGGTTTTATCTAATAAAATTTGTCTCGATTAGGAATGAAACTTTTGTAAAGGGTTATCCACTATCTAATATTTTTGGTAGAGTTTTCTTGAGCTAAAACTTGTTAGGTTGTGGAGTTTATTTTCATATTATTATTGTACAATATTTTTATATATTAATTATATTGGTGGTATTTAACCCATAGGTTTATGGAAACGTGTTTTTGTCCCATGGTACGATACCCATGGTATTGTAAATATCCTACCTACCGATGTGCTTATAAATAGTTGGGCATATGGTATGGATTGATATCGATGCATGTGTGAATTCAAGTGTGAATTTAAGATATTTTTTTAGCATGCCACACATAAGATCCGTGTTTTGTAATTGTGAGAATACTTTGTTATGAGAGTGGACTACACTCTTTTTGGCTTGTTATAAAATCTAGGCAAGTGTCTCTTGGTGGATTTAGCCCACATTTGGTGAACCATGTTCAATACATTATTCATTTTGTGTATTTTTGTTTATGTATTTTCTATTCATATTTTTTATTACTCCGATTTTGTTGGATTGATCACCATATATATCTCTATTTATCCCTAACAAACTTTATTGATTTGATCCTATAAAACATTGAAATGATCCTCCTTCATGTGTTATATCCTCCATTTTATTCACGATTACCATCCAAAAGCAGTCAAATGATTTGGAATTAAAATCTAATTGGAGTGTTAGAGATGTTCTTGTGAGTTGTCCCCACCATGTTGAAAATTGAAAACTCCACCACCACCATCACCATAGGGTAATTTATATATGTCAAGTTTAGATAGAGAATGGTTATAACCTATGAAATATCATATTTCCTCACACTTTCATGACAAAAATTTAAAGGGATGGGTAAATCCTTAGTTTGGGGTTGGATTGCATTTTGTAAAACACAAGGGATGTATTGAATGTGATGAGCTTTTGGAAATAAAAATGAGGCTCATAAATCATAAGGGATTCCTAGATATGAAGTAAAATAATATGAGGCTCAACAATTAAATGAGGAGCTTGAGGAAATTCACAAGGTGAGGGAAGAATGGGAGTAATGGGGATGGATTTACTTTTTCCATCCTTAATGGTAATCTTCTTATTTTGTGTAACAAAATCAAAATTATGAAAAATATTACTACATCTAAGGTACTAAATCATAATAGGAAGATCAAAAATAAAAGGATATGAAATAGTGAAGGAATTCCATACCGATTGGGGTCTTAATTCTTGATGGATTCTTCTCCAAGTCCTTGTAAATATGAGGGTGAACTATGCTACACAATCTATTGATTTTATATTGATGATGATGATATGTTCCACTAACGATATAGCATTTACACTCTCCTTGAACCATTCCACTAGTTTCTCTACCAGCTAGTCCCATGTGGAAATGCAATGTGGAGCCAAACGTATTAACCAATCTTGAGGTTTCCCTAAAAATAAGAGATAAAAATTCTAAGACATACATTCTCCTTATTGATATTTTGGATGGAAAAATGGTTGGATATATATTACATATGCTCAATAGGGTTTAAATCATTGTTTCCATGAAAGAGAGGAAGGGATTTTAGGGATGATTTTTGGTATCTCATCCTAATTCTAAAAATAGAGGGGGATATAGTTTAAATTAGGTATTAGGTAATCTATTTGAAGAGCTATGAAAGAGTTGAAACATTAAATACAAATGAAAGGTGAATGGAATAGTCTTAAACTAAAGGAATGGGTAAAATTTAAACCAATTGAGTTAGCAGGTGCTTAAACAAGGAGGTTCAAAAACCATATGAGATAATAACACACCAAATATTAGTTCTAAATCAAAAGGATATGCATTCTTGTGTGAAAAAATACATCGATTGACTCAATATAGAACACAAAATTACCTATAATAGAATTCTTTATAGATAAAAATAGGGATAAAATAAAGTAATCAGGTAATTATCCCATTGGTTTTGATAAAAATGTTTTCATTGAAAGCTCTCACCCTAAAAATCTTCACGCAGATTATGAAAAAATTGTTATTTTAGAAAAAACAAGGGAACACTTCCAAAGTGTGGGACTCTTGTCTCCTCAAAATAGACTTCTAGAAAAGGCCGGTTCCTTAACTAATTACCTAATACTATTACTAACTTAACAAATTTTATATTGGTTTACAAGAGTAAAGGGATGAGAGAAAAACATACAATTATGAAAAAGATGGTGATCACACTAATTTGGAATTAGATCACTCTACTTTTAGACTAAAAAAATTGTGGTAAAATAGATCCTAGTCTATGAGGTATATATAAACCACAACCAGACTAGGACCTTGATCATATTCTCACCAAAATCTTAAGACACAATGATTTTGATATTTTCAAGAAATGCACAAAAACATAGAGTCAATAAATAGATAAGAGACTAATAAAACAAAAATGAAGGGAAGTGTGAGCCACAATCATAAATGCATTATTAGCTAAGAGATAGACTATTTTCCCACTAACATCCAAGGTGTTAAAAATATCCAAATTGTAAAAAAATTAGATATATCATGATATATTACTTCCCAAACGAGTAGGGTATCTTTGCTTCTAAGGAGAGGATTGTTGTTTTGCATATCTTAGTTATATTTATAACTTTAAAAGGAAGAGACATTGAGAAGATACCAAAACTAGGTTGCATCTCAATTATTGATTAATATTAATTCATTTCTCTCCTCTTGCAAGGGAAAGATAACAAGTAATCTCATAAAAACTTTAGTCATTCGTCCACTTAGGAAGATAAATATATTTTAGATATTTTTTCTCCACTTTCCCATTTTTATATATATTTTTAAGCTTGTGAGTAATATAATACTATTATTTACCTTCAAGACCCATGATTCCACTTGTAAGACCATTGCAACAACTTATGGAAGTTTTAAATATGGTTTACACAAACCAATCCTCCCACAAATGGGTATTTTAATTATAAAACATAATCACCATCTTGTTTAACAAAGATTTTTTTGTACAT
Source organism: Taxus wallichiana var. yunnanensis (assembly GCA_018340775.1). Taxonomy (NCBI): domain Eukaryota; kingdom Viridiplantae; phylum Streptophyta; class Pinopsida; order Cupressales; family Taxaceae; genus Taxus; species Taxus wallichiana. The sequence continues at coordinate 745,818,324 of CM031238.1, forward strand.
CATTGGATGGGAAACAACCCTTTTAAACCCAAAATAGATATCCATAACCATCGATTTCTTACCTATTTTATTTTAGTATCCATTTACAAATTTAGTGGATCTCATAAGAAAAATAGCAGGTCAAGAGATTCTAAAGAAGAGAATAAAAGCCTACATAATCCTATCCAACTAATTTAACACTTATTTGACATATTTATTTATCTATAGGTTGCCAACAACTCTATCATAAAGTTATCCTTGATCTATCAACCATTTCTTATGAAACCATGCTCAAAGTGTAGCCCTCTCAAATAGTTTTCTAATGATACCATGGGTACATGAAATAGACCTCTAAGCCAAAAGATATGAACAAAAAAACATGACCTAATTTATGTTACCATGTTTCATTCAAGATAGGGAAGTTGGCTCTAATGATCTCAATTTGGTCATAAAAAGTAGATTAAAGTGACCCAAAACCACCTTCAATGCATATTTTTCTTCAAAATCTTTCCAATGAGACCAATGTTTCTTGATTTAGTAACCCATAGAAATATTTGTGATAATTTAAAGATATATAAGAAATTTTGGACATTTGACGTGCACAATGCCATCAATTTTAACCCCAATGTCACTTTTTGCATGCTTTGTTCACTCATTGGTGATATTTGGACACATTTCCCACTCAAACCAATGTAACATACATTTCTCTAATTAGTCTTGGTCTCTAACGAATGAGGTTCATGCATGTCATCTCTATTTCATAGGTTCTCAACTTTCTTAGAGATTGAGTGTCCTCAAGAACTATGGATCTCATACTTCCTCACCTTATTCATTTTGTCAACTTGAGACAAATAAACCTTGAGACCAAAAATTTATGTCATTGAGTTACATGGACCAATCACTATAGTGTGTGATCTTGGACCTTCTTTCTCTTCTCGAGATCACCATTATTACAATGTTTTAGGTTCTTATGTTCTTGTGAACAAAAGAACCCAAGTCCGTCACCATTTTTCCTTCAAACCTTTGGGACTTGTAGTTTTAATGGGATGTCATCATTGGTCCATAAGGACCATGTACCAATCTTTAAACTAGTTATTTGTGTCAAGTGCATAGGTAGATAATGATTTTTTTGGGATCATGTAGGGATTTTAACATTCCTATTCCTGCATTTGAAAATAATAGAATCATCCATATGTGATTTTTTTATTACTTTTGGCTGTATTGATTTTGATGTTCTTGTTTTCAAAATATGCACCCCTACTTATTTTTGGGAAACTAGATGAAAGAAAAAAATGTAGGTTTTGATCATGATGTTTTAGGTATTTTATGTATCTTGGTATCTCAAAACTTGTCAAAATCAGTTACACATATTAGATCCATATTTCCAATGGTAAAAATAGGTATGACTTAGTGAAAATCATATGTTTTAGGATCAAGATAGGAAATTGACATTCAAATCACCCATTTCATTAAGGATCTTGGCCATCAAATTTGATCGGGGTACACCCGAGGAAACATGGTGGTCATTAGATCATTTTATCATCAATGGATTAATACCATATTTGTTATGGGAAGGGTAACAACTGGTCTTATAACCTAAAGTGATAACCTTTTTAAGTGGAGAAAAAGTATCCATAATTAAGTTTTGTATGAGTTGAAATTAGTGAGATGAGGGCCAAGTTGGTCACCAAGCTAACGGTTTTAGAGTCACCAAGATTGAATCTCATATATTAGTTAATGTATGAGGTCTACGATTTGGGAAGTCTCAAGTTTAGCCACATTGAAAGGGTTGATACCAAGTGGTTGAAGGAGTATGAAATCACGGAGGCCCAAGGACACATTATTTTGTCTATCACATTACAAAAGCATATGTTACATACATCATGATTCTTATGAAAGATATTGGAAACTTTTAATAGTGCGTGCATATTCGCATCAATAGATATCCTTTCAATTCCCCTCTACTTTGCAATCAGTGCACCAGACTCCAATACGTGTTTCATTAGTTGAGTTAGAGGATACATTTTCCAACCGAGTAGCGATGGCTACAATATGGCCCTTAGAAAATGGGCTTACTCTAGTGTCTATGCTCCCAACCACTTATGCGCACGGTGTTAATTCTAAAGCCTTGTGTGGCTCGGTGAATGTCTTGTGTGATAACACCCTTTGAAATGGTGTTAGCAAGCCTCCTAAAAACCATTACACATGATGAATCTGATGAATGTCATAGGAAATATTAGCCAATAAGGTCTTAAAACATGCATCATATTCTCTAAAACTCTCAGCTAAACCCTATTTAATTTCTTTTAGTGTGGTGATACTTTTCTATTCAAATTTAGGTATGTGGAATTCAACCAAGAAGGTGGTACACAATGCATCATATTCTAATTCTTTTTAGCATGGATCATACTTCCTATTCCAACTATGTGTGCGGCCTTGAAGTCTTGTAGAAAAATGATTAGCCTCCTAGTTTAGGGCTATTATTCCTTTGGCCTTCCACAAAACTTCACTCTTGCACATGATTTGTGGAATATTCAATCCCCCTATACTCGAGTATATGGAGTGACATCTCATAGTATATTTGTGGCTATTGTGGTGGTTACTAAGGTTGATATGTTGGTTTTTATGGTCATTGTATGGGAGTGGGGATAAAACCTAATCTTGAGCCTCCACTAGCATTTCCTCCATGTGGTGGAGGACCTAAGCCTCCCGAGCCTCCTAAGTCTCTTGTCATGACTTGGGGACCTATATAAGTACTACCTTGCATGCCCGTAGTAGTGCTAAATTTCACACCAACAGATTTGCATTTATATTCAAAAATATAGGATTATTTCCAACCTGGTAGCATGCCACTACTCTGTCTTGAAGTCGTGCCTACTAGGTTGCTTCCAAACAAATTCTACCTAAATCCAAGATTTTTTTACATTGTGATATGCATTGCATTTATTTATTGCACCTCATGTGTTGATACTAAAATGTTTCTACCTATATATCTAACCCAACATGGTTATTCTTGGTTACTTTCTTATTCTATGTCACTATGATGATCTTCCATAAAAAAATCATGATTCTGAGCACTAAGTGTAAGGGCTAGGTGTCTACGCTAGGTCAGATGTGCACCAACAGTTCTCATCCTTTCCTTAGACTCGTGTTCATCAAATTTCAAAGGGTCCCTTCTGCTGCGCTTTCCCAATATCTAAGGGACATGGGTCTATGGCCCCTCACCTTCTATAGGGTTCTCATCACTTTATCCCAACCCCATTCATAACACTTCCTCAACTTCCCTTTCCCGTGCATAATTATACCTACACGGTCTCTCTTCCCTATCTCTTTATTTTTTTTTGACCAATGCCATCCATCCTAAACCTATTTCTTGACCCTACATGCGGTATGGTTTAATCCTACCATATGTAGGTTATGAATCCCAAATCAATAATCAATATATTTGTTTCTAAAGGAATCACACATAATTATGATCCCCTTGTCTCACTAAAAATTGAAAGTTTTCCTCCTCTGGACACAAATATGTAAAAATCACATACACCAAGGTAAAATTATGCATTACACCTTCCCAAGTAACAATATACATCTTGAGTCAACATTTCATCCAAATTAGAGAGTTTTTGGTACTTATGCAAGCTCCACACTTGCTTCTTTCCCAACAGAGACACCCATATTTTGTGTATAAGCTGCTAACCATTCATATAATTCCATTGGGAAGAAAGTTAATAAAGTCTCGTATAATGAATCATATTGATTATATTCAATCCATTTGTGCACATTAAAATCCCAACAAGTGTTGTATCTCTAAGAAAATTTGTTTTTTCCATCATTTACCCAATGCTCAATATTCTCGAAGGAAAACTAGAATGTCATGTGTATGCCACATCTTCCAGGTAAGAATAAAAGAAGGTCTCGATAATGGAACCAAAATGTTATAGTTTTGTTACCAACACTTTACAAGGTTTGGTGCATTTGCACTTCACTTTTACATATGTAAGAACTCACCTGAAGCGCATGCAACTTACTGAGCTCCTCCTTTGTCTTACTTGTCAAGATGTGGGTTATCTACTTAAATATTATATCATGGATAAAAGATAACATTAAAATGTATAGAAAAATTAAAAAACAAGGATGATCATTCATAAAAATATAAAATCAACAACAATATATTGGATCTCCATTACATCTTACACATCTCTATTAACTCTAGAAATCCATACACAGTTTTCCATCATAAACACACTTCAATCTATTACATATACTCACTTATTACATCCATGTGTGCATACTCTCCCTCTGTAACTACATACATACATGCTTTAAATATATGTTACGCCTATTTAGATAGGGTGGGAACTTTTCCTTAACCACTAACATGCTTTAATTCTAACAATAGATGTCCTAAATATAGGCTGCATGCCTTTAAACCTTGATTTAATCTTCCTCTTGTGATATAAATAGTCTATTCTTTGATCTTATAAATATATCTATTTGTGCATGTTGTTCATCTATTCTGCATGTGTTTTACTTTTGGTCGAGTGCCATGTCTATTTCTAGACATTTTGTGCATGCTACAACAACCCTATTTTTGTTATTTTTAGCCTTTACTAGAAAATTGGCTAACACCTTGAACCTATGTGTGTATGTGTGGTTCCTCACATGTTCATGTAGATTTCTGTGCACTTTCTTATCCTTGTAATTATATTTTTCTTGTGCATGTGCTTCTCTCGTGTTACTATAGCCGTAGTTGTTTTCTCTCCATTCACGCAGTCCTCATGTGTGCGGTCCTCAACTTTCACGCATGACTGGTACTTAGAAATTTTCTTTACCCAACAAAATTTAATGCCTTTAGTGGATCTTTGGAATAAAATTTATTATACTTATGATTTTATTTATAACCTAAACCAGATTTTGTTAAATGATGACCTCTAACAACTAAGCATATCATCCATCATCTTAGTGTTCTTCTCAAAATTTAGGTTATATTTCAGCTCGGTAGACTATTTCCTCATTTCTTATCTTAAGGAAATAATATCTAATTTAAGCTTCTCATAATATTCTTATTTTTATTTCAGCGGTATTTTAACATCCCCATTCATATTTTCAAGTTGAATCTTCAGGATAATGATGATATTTTTAGATTCTTCATGATCTTGTGACATTTTACATTTTATGGTGTTATATTCTTCTTCAAAATTCTAATACTACTATTGTTGTTTCATATTCTTCTTCTTTAGTATCTTGATCTCATCTAGGGCACAAATGATCTCTTCTTCAAGATTTACTTCACCTTCAACTTCAAAGTATCTTCTTCATCTTCTTAACCTATCTCTCATTTTGTTTCTTTTATCTTTATTTCCATGAACAATTATTCTTCCTTATCACGAGAAGAGTCAATTTCATTAATTTCATCAGATGCACTACTTTCATCCTTGGTATAGAGGTTTTTCTTGTGCTTTTAAAAGTTATTCCTTTTTCAAATTTACCCTTTTATAGATCTTATTATTTCAATTAGATTTTTTTATTTTTCTTTATCTTTTGATCTTGTGATTTTTACCATAATTAAAAATTTTATGGGTAACTTACCTTTGTATGCTCCAAATCCTGTATTTATCTTTTTGAAAAAATGAGCTTCTTCCTTTTACGACTCATTGCTAGCACAACCATGTTGTTAAGGATTTTTGTTGTTCATATTATTTGATGCCTTGAAATCTGTCTCATACTTAGATGATTTATGTTTTTTATTTCTCATCGCACATGCCTTAATAATCCCATAAAAAGATCCATTATTAGGATGATTAATTCCTTTATTTCCTCATTAATAGACACTTTGGTGTCAAAACTCAAAGGAAGAGATCTTATTACTTTTTGCAAAAGAATATAATCTATAATTTCTTCTCCAATCCCTATAATAGTGTTGAAAATTTCATCTAGGTGAAGAAGATAGACTATAATGTTTTCCTCATCCTTCATCTTCAAACCATCAAATTGACTTCTATGTGTTTGGAGTTTTTATTTCTTCACTTTATCATATCCTTCAAAGATGTTCTTAAGATTATCTCATATTTCCTTGGCTGAAACGAAATGCATCAATTTAACAAATTCGATTCAAAAAAACCACAAAATATTGCATTCATAGCCTTTGCATTGATCTCACTTTCCTTCTTTCCATGTTGACCTATTGGAGGAGTTGTTGGAGCCACATAACCATTCACAATTGATTGGAAAATATCAAGGAAAATTTTAAAACCCCCAAAACAAATTGAAGAATTTGTTAGAAAATATGTGAAAGTTGATTATCACGCTAATTGAGAATATGATTAAAACGCAAATATGATGTTGGCCAACAACATTTTTATGCTATCGACCAACAACATATATTAGGATCATCAAATGATAGTATATGATGTCGGCCAAAAATATATGTAACTTTTTGAAAAAATATTTTTGACAAATATCAAACCAAAGGTCCTTTAGATAGGTGTGCATCCTTATACTCTAAAAATCATAATTAGTTCCATCAAATAATGGAGATTTATTTCAAGAGAAACCTTCTTGACCTTCCATGTGTTCTTGTGTTCTTATGATATCTACCAATTGTAGAGAACGCATTAATAATGAGAGGGGAGTTGAAATAATATTATAATTTTTGTAATTATTTAAAACTTTAACATACACAAAAACCATAACCATACAATATCTAACAATTATGAAACACAAGATTTATGTGGAAACCCTTTCAAGATAAAACCAAAGAGAAAGATTGTTTGGATCTACTATCCAAATTCAGTCAAAAAATTAAATGCTTTACAAATGTTTGTATGCACCAACCTACGAGACACCAATTCCCAATTTAAAGCACCAAATAAGATAATTTGTGAGCACAAACTAACGAAGACACCAATTCCCAAAGCTAGGCACCAAATCAGCCAATTTGTGAGCATGAACTCAATGGAGACACCAATACGATTTCCGGGAACCAACTCGGCGAATTAGTTAGTAGCAACTCACTCATGAAATTCTTATAATTCCTTCAGGTCTTCATTAATTCTCCATTTTAGTCAGCTTGAGTTCATTTTCCCTCCCTCTTTAGTAATTTTCTATTACTCCATACTCATAAATTTTCTTGAGACTTAAAGGATATGTGCATTAGTTGATCCTTTTTTTCCTCTTAGTAGTTCACACTTCCTTGTGACAATCACACACATTTCATTTCAATTGTATCTTCCTCTATACTTGTAGATCTTCTTTGGCACCAAAAATGATTCGTCCTATAAGTCAAATGTCAATTCCAAACAAATAAGGGTCGCTAAAATAGGGGATTCAAATACTAGCATCAAGGATGAGCATGATTCAAATTAATATAGCTAGCTCTAGAAAAAACAAACCACCAACCCGAGATCAATTATTTGTAAGCTCTAGACCAATACCATAAACATTGGATGACCAATCTAATAAGCTCTGGACAATTTATACTTTTAACTTTCGATGACAAACATCACTATATGCTTCTTGGTGTATTTTGTCTTCCACTTTATTCAAAGACATTCCTAGACCTTCATGGTCCTTATTTGACCTCAATGGTTTATTTATGTCTTCTTATTTTCTCCATAGCATTCATGAACCTTTCTCAGCCCTTCTTTGACCTCAATAATAAATCTATGTCTTCCACTTTTTCAGCAGCATTCCTGGACCTCCAAAACCTTTCTTTGACCTCTGTGGTCTATTTTTTACGATGTCCTTTGTTACACAAAATTTTTAACTTTGTTACCATCCACAAAAATGCATGAAACGCTTCCTTTATTCCATTGTTCGTGAAATTATCATCTCAAGAACCTATGGAACACTAAAAATTTTCAATTTTTTTCCCATGATTTGAAACCCACGTAACACTAAAAAGTGACTTATTTTTTACGATGATTTTGAAAAACCCATGATATCTTGCAAAACCCCATGATACACTACTAAAATCCATGATACTTTTTAAAAATGAATTCCTTTGTTCGTAGCTAAAAAAATTCAATTGATCATAGCATTTTCTTATATGTACCAATCCTTTGACATAATACATATTTGAGAATGGTGGCCTATCTTCTTGACTCCCACATACTAAATATTTCCATCAAAAGTGTCATGATGACTTTTCATCCAAGTGAGCTAATTAACTTCATCATTACTTGGATATCAATAAAAATAATTCCAACAATTTGTTTTTTCGAATGGGATCATATGATGAGATAATTGTTACCTTGGAAGACCAAAAACTCTTCCAAGAGCACTACCCTCATATTTTTACTGACCACACATGGATGCCATTGTGTTAATGGGGAAGGATGTAGTATCCCTCCCTTAAAACATTTTCATAAATATCAGTAAGTTTTTCTATGGGAACATTACATGCACATTATTAGTTTTATGTTGTATCGCTCCTTTTGATCGGGTAAGGATATTTGACATTAATTTTATATACTTGGAAGATTTTTTATATTATTAGTAAATAGTTTTAAAGGAAATATACCTGTTACAAAAAGGGCTCACCAACTTGATATAACAATGAAGATTTAACAAAAAGGATCAAAATCCAGATAGAACAGTATTTCCAAAAGTAACCAAGAGCTAGTTACAACTAGAAGCAAAAAAAGGACACAGACTGCAACAAAACCACAAAAAAGTAGCAAAGTCACAACAAAAAGATCACAAAAGAACAACATCTTCAATGAATCCCGCTAGCCCAAGTGAGTCTATTTCTTGGATGCTCTTTCAATTCTAGACTGGATCATTTGTAGCGAGGTAAACAATGCCAATGTGGTTATGTGCATTGAGTCCAAAGCATCCAACTGCGAAATGGTCAAACTCCTCTCTTTATCATTCCCCCAAATAGTTGCAGGGATCCCACTGAGCATGGAAATGCTCTAAACTTGCTGCTCTAAAAATTCACTTATGGCTTTGAAGATAGCCATGTTGTGATCATGTCTATCTTTAGCTCTCCCTAGTCTGGTGTCTAGAGAGTTCAACTTCTTATATATATCAATAAACTGATCCTTGCCATTGTCATTCTCTTCATCAAATTTTCTTTTCCCTTTCTACTTTTCCATACACTAAAGGTCCTTCTTCAGCTGTTTCATCTCTTTCTCCAGGGATTCCAGTCTATGAGGCACTTGAGACTCCTGATGCAGGGCCTTTTCAATACTAGCATTGCTGATATGAAGCAAGTTTTGAGCAACCTCCATCTCTTTGGAGCTTCTGAGAATCCTGCCAGTGTGAGGGGTGTCTATTTTCTTGGGGTTCTTGGTTTTGGATTTGGAAGGGGCGGTAAGAATGGGAGAGGGAGCTAGAGGAGGTGGTAACGAGCAGCTCACTAGGAGAAATCGGGAAGCCAGGGAACTTGACAACACAAAGCTTGTGCAATAGAAAGATAAGGCCTTGATGCAAAGGAATAGCATGAGAGTGCTTTTGAAAATATAGAATAGAGCATTGAAGGGAATTGAGAAGGTACTATGGGGAAGCAGACCGTGAAATTCCTTCTAAAATGGTTTAAAAAGACAAGGTGTTTAACAGGGACCGTTTTATAACGCCCTTCCAAAGAAATATATATGACCATCATATTCGTCACTTCATCATACGACATGGGAATAGAACTTACCCTTATGCCCATAACAACAAACTCTAGCTCCTCGCCCTCATCGGAGAATTTCTTAGCCTCGAAACTGTGTCAATCCTCTTACTGAAAAAATGGTAGCCCTCTAGTTCTAGGTTTGTTGCCTTAGCAATCAGCTCCTCGTTGATAGTAACCTAGTGGCCACCATACTTGACCCTCCTATCCTTCCAATCTATAGCAAAGTGAACCGAAATGTTCAGGTCATGACCTTGAATGCATTCAATGAAATTTGAAATGCCTCCTTTGTGCAAGAGGTTCCAAAGTACCTCGTTATTCTTCTAGGTTGGATCGCAACTTGGCTCTAATTGACACATCACCCTCCCATTTTCTCCTTCTTCCTACAAATTCTACAAATATCCTACTCAAAACCCTCGTAAGAGTCTGCTTTTTTCTTATGACTGTCCTATTTTTTGAAATACCTCCCACCTGTGTGAGGTTTGATGGCTTTAATGTGGCTGTAATAAGGAGGATAAATCACACAAGTGTGATCTTTCACCTCCGTTAAGACCCGCTCCATGTCATAATTAAAATTACTCCACGTATGTAATTCCATTATTATCCACATTAATACTAGTTTGAACCTCCTTAGGGATGTTATTTGCATTATCCCATATGGTAAGATTAATATTGATGCCCATATTGGCCAAAGTGTCCGCAACCTTATTCCCCTCCCTATAGGTATGTCTAATGATGATATTCTTGATATTTTGACAAATATTTCTTGCTTCCATAATGAATTCCTTGATGGTCTAGCTAGGAGGAGAAGTTTGGTTTAAATGATTGATGATATTAAGAGAGTCCCCTTCCAAAATTAAGTTCTGGATATCAAAATCTTTGGCAATCCTTAGCCCCCAAAGAGCAACTAGGGCTTCAGCATAATGATTCATCTGAATCCCCATTTTACCAGCATAAGTAGTAACTAAATAGCCTTTTTGATCCCTAATAACCCCTCCCCCAGCAGCAAGACCAGGGTTACCCTTGGAGGCACCATCAAAGTTGAGTTTATGCCAGTTTCTCTCAGGAGGAATCCAATGAACCAAAGACCTATCAATGTTTGAGGTATTCCTAATCTGCAAACTAGCAGTTCCAATCTTCCAATTGGAAAGAATGTACTCTTCATCAATAGGATACTTCTTATTTTTGGGAGGTTTGAATCTCCCAATATCATCTTTAACAACATGCCCAATCTTAGCAAAGTTGAGCTTGCAGTGTTGCTTGTTATTTCTGAAAATGATATCATTCCTATCTTTCCATATTCTCCAGATAATATGGGGCATGATCAGTTTCCAAAGTCTTCTCACAACACAATGTTTAAAAGGAGGATTCCATTGGGTCCAGAATTGGATGAAGTCCTTAGGTACCATCTAGAGAACATTGAACTTGGATAAGGCATAGCTCCAAATCATGGTAGCATAATCACAGTGGATAAAAAGGTGTTTAATATCTTTAATAATATTTTTTGCATAGGTGACACCTATTAGGCATAATGAACCCTTTCTTTATCAGGTTATCATTAGTAAGAATTCTTCCTCTGAGCACAAGCCAAAAGAAAAAGTTGATTTTAGGGGTTAACTCAGTCATCCATATTTTTCTCCAATTAAATTCATTCTGGGTATTCTCAAAGTAAGAATTATATCTAGATTTAACCATATAGTCCCCATCTCTAGAATTGTGCCAAACAATTTCATCTTTGACATCCATCGATTCAAGGGGATGAGGTCCAGTTGCTCCTAAAGAGAGGAAAACACAGAGTTCAAATCAAATCCATCCACTGAGAGTTGTTTCCATCTCTTTTTATTTCCATCAATTTCCATGTAATCAATGACCTTAGTACCATATTTCTATTCAAGAATCTCCTTAGCTGCACCAAATCTATCATTGAGGCTAATATTAGACCAATTATCACTCAAAAATTGATGTCTCTACCATTTCCCACTTTCCATCTACATCCTTGCTTGATAAAATTCCTGGTAAGAATCAAGTTGTTCCAGAAAATGGAGCCATGGGGAAGTTGTTCAACATGTAGGAAGGAGGAAGTTGTTTGCTACTCTAGATATTTAGCCTTAATGAGATCTATCCAAGGTTGTTCCTCCGAAAGAAATCTCCAACCCATTTTTGCAATTAAGGCCATATTCATTTTTCTAATATCTTTTATGCCCAAGCCCCCAATCCTTTTAGGAGTGCACACTTGATCCCAGGAAACCAGGTGATATTTGAATTTTTCCTCCATTCCCTACCATAAAAAGTGTTTTTGAATCCTTTCAATTTTTTCTCTGAAGGCAGAGGGAATGTTGTACAAAGACATAATGTAGATAGGTAGATTTTGAAGAGTGCTTTTGATAAGTAGACATTTACTAGCACTGGAAAGAATGGCTCCTTTCCATCCTGCCAATTTCTTTTGGAATCTTTCCAGTAAGTCATTCCAAACTTTGTTTGAAACTTTTTAGTACCCGGGGAAGCCCCAAATAAGTAGTGGGAAGCACATTGATTTTGCAACCCAATACTTTAGCAATTCTATTATGTCTTTCCAAAGGAGTATTGAAAAATAAAATGGAGCTTTTGTCAAAGTTGATCTCTTGCACGAAGTAGCCTCATAAAATTTCAAAATGGACTTGATCGCCTTAGCTTCTAGAATAGATGCCACTAAGAGCAGGATAGTGTCATCCAAAATTGCTGATGAGAAGTTGTTTGATTCATAGAGGTAGGTTTAGTGCCTTTTAGAAGACCATCTTTAACAGCTTTGGTAATTGTTTTGTTGAGGCTATCGACCAATAAAATAAAGAGAAGAGGGGATATAGGATCCCCCTATCTTAGTCCCCTACTGCTGGTGAAGTACCCCACAGGTTCACCATTAACCACCATAGAGAATCTAGCAGTTGAGATGCAGGCCTTAATAACTCTTCTAAATTTGTCAAGAAATCCAAATTTGGCCAAAACTTTGTCAAGAAAAGACCAGGAAACTTTATCGAAGGCTTTATTCATGTCAAGTTTAAGGACCATGCTAGCCTTTTTATTATTATCCATAGAGTGAATAATCTCATGAACCATGATCACACCATCTTGAATAATCCTCCCTCTGATGAACCCACTTTGTTGTTTTGAGATTAAATCATTCAAAATGGACTACATTCAGTGGCAATAATCTTAGTAAAAATTCTATAGACAACATTAACCAAGCTAATGGGTCTAAAATACTTTGAAATATTTAGCATCCATTTTTTTTGGAGCCAACACTATGTGGGTATTATTAAGCTCTTTCAATAAATCTCTAGTTCTAAGAAATTCATTTACAACCCTTAGGAGATCGTCCGAGAAAATTTCCCAAAAAATTTGAAAAAATTGACAGAGAAGCCATCAGTCCGGAGCCTTATCTCCTTCAAGAGAAAAAATAGCTTTTTGAAGCTCCTCCAAAGTAACAACTTTGGTAATATCTTTAAATCTCTACTCCTCTATTTTATCATGTGGGATAGCTTCAAGCATAAAAGAGTCAGCCACATCATTAGTAGCACTCTTCTCATTCAACAATTTTTCATAGAATCTGAGAGCCTCTTCCTTGATGATCCATGGATCTTTTATGATGTTTCCATTGCCTTTGGATACTTCGTAATCCTATTACAGGCTCTATGCTTCAATGTGGTCATATGAAATAATTTCGTGTTTCTGTCGCCCTCTTTTAGCCATATAGCCCTAGATTTAAGCCTCCATAGGGATTCTTCCTGCTTCTAAACCATGTGTGCAGCTCAGAGAGGATATTTTCTCTGCTAAATGATCCTCCCTAGATCTCCCCTGTAATTTTATTTTGTTTTCCAGATCTTGGAGTCTCTATTTTAGCTCCTTTTTTTTCACAAAAACATTCCCGAAGACTTCTTTATTCCATATTTTAACCTATTTTTGACATTTTAAGATTTTGAATAAGCCTATACTGAGCAGTTCCTCCCCCAAAATCCACCAATCCTTGATCCTATCAAAGATGTCATCGTGCTCCATCCACATCTTTTCAAATTTAAAGGAGCTTCTAGTAGGTTTAACCCAGTTAACAAAATTTAAAACTATTGGATTGTGATCAGACCCGATTCTGGGAAAAGATGTGAGATGAAAATCTTGATGAAGAATCCAACTTACCGAGATAAGGGCTCTATCCAGTCTGACTTGAATCATATCCCTTCCCAACCTCTGGTTTTTCCAAGTATATTGATTTCCATGAAGGTCCACATCCATGAGATTTAGATCAGCCACGAAGTCAACAAAATCATCCATACCCGTAGAGAAAGAAGAGTTTCCCCCTTGTTTTCTCTAGGATTTAATGGGGAATTGAAGTCCCCATAATGAGCCAGCTATCATTACTATGTTGAATTCTAAAACCTTTAGATCTCTCCAGAGCTTCCTTCTTCCACTAACCATATTGGGTGCATAGATATTGGAAAGGATCCAAGTATTATTATTTTCAATAGCATGGAATTTAACAACAAGATGATTACTAGTTTCAGAGAGAATCGTACCAGTGAAATGCTTCTTGTCCCAAAAAGTTGCCATACCACCTGAAGCTCCCTGAGAGTCCACCGCAACCATGTCCAAATTTTCCCAAAAATTGCTTTTACAATTAGCAAGTATCTTAGAATTCATCTTTGTTTCCTGAAGCAGAATGCCAAGTCTACTAGAAACTCTTAACTCTTTGATTATTCTTTGTTTAGAATTTCCATTCAGACCCAAATGTTCCAAGAGATGATCTTCATCTAAAATATATAGGTAATGTAATTTCCTGATGTCTCAATTGGCTTTGAGTACCATCAGCAATATCTTCTTCTATTCTTTTGGTTCTTAGAGTCTTCTTAGAAGGTCTACCTCTTTTAGAGATGCTTCCAAAATCCACTACTCTTCTAGCTAGAAGATCTTGTAGTTCTGGATGTTGAAGCTCCCCAGTTATCAATTTTCTTTTTCTTCTCATTATACAATGAATCTAGGATCTTCTCAAACCCCTTCAGTCTTTTTTTTTTCTAGATTTAACTTCTAGAAAACCATTGGGATTTGGATCTTCATCCTCCATCCTTTTTTCTTTGAGTGGCATAACTTCCCCCTCCTCTTTCTCTCCCTTCTCACTGTCCAAGAGTTGTGAAGATGCTGAGTTAGAAAGGAAAAGGGGTTTCCATTTTTAGGAGAGAAGCTCTTAAACAACGAAGAGTCCCTCTTCAGTGAGGATTCGTAAACAGCCATTTATTTTCCTCATTTATAACTTCCTCAATGGTACTTAGAGGATCAGGAAAGGCATTTTCCGCAGCTAATACTCCTGGCACAAGCTGTAGTGTCCTTATCCCAAATCTCTTTCTGATCAACCTCCTTGGAAAGAAGATTTACTGACATTGTTTTAGTTAGTTCATCAACCTCCATAAACACCTTCACAGGATTTTGAGGATCTAATTCTTCTGTGGAGGTTGGAAGACTTACTGAAGCACCCGTTCTTTGGGGTTTTGGGACGCCATAGCTTTCTACAAATCAGCGGTTTCTTGATTGGAGTTCTAAAACTCTTTTTTCCTTTCTTGTATTTCAGCTCTGGATGGTGGAGGGGTAGCCCTTCCCCCTACCCTTGGTCTTTATTCTTTCCCTCCTCCTTGTTATCCAACCAAGTTTCCTACTTCTTTAGAGTCTCTCCACTAGGCTTATCAAGTTTTCCTATTTTTTCCTCTTGAGAGATCTCTTTGTTAGGACATCTACTGGTAAAATGTCCTATTTTATGGCATTTTTTACATCTCAGATGAAAAGTTTCATATTCAATATTTTGATACCAACTACCATACTTGGAATGTAGAATGATTAGATTCGGTAGCTCCTACTCTAATTTAGAAGAGATATAGAATCTAGCAAAAGCTAGTCTGGATCTATTCCTCGTAGGCCCATCTAGCCCAATCGGAGAACCGAGAGATTTGGCAACATTTAAAAGAATCTCATCATCCCAGAATTACAGGGGTAGCCCTGGAAGCCTACACCATATTGGAATGGTATGTATATTCTCAGTACTAGGATCAAACCCAGGATACCACCATTTCAGAAAGAGACCCATATTGCCCAACCACCATGGGCCTCCCAGAAGCACCAATTCCAAATCAGCCTGTTGATTGAATTTGGCCAAGAAAATCCCCTTGACATAGTGGTGATGCTCAGATCCCCTTTTGGTTGCCACTTTCTATAGGCCCATTTTCTAATGACATCAATATTAGGTCTAGAGCCAAGAAACTTACCTACAAGGGAAAGATTCACTTTTTCCAAAGCCCGATGAAGACATCCATCTAGCACCTTCAGGTAGGTCACACCTTCTTTGTCCTTCCCCCATGAACTGCACCTTAGCTGGAGATTGCGGACCCACATTTTTGATTGGAGGGTTTTGTTGTAGCAATATTGTTTTCCAAGCTAAAGGTGTGGTTCCCACATGGACTGTGTTTACGGCTTATCAATCGTTTGATTCAAGTCAGTATGCAATCCCTTCATAGTCAGATCTAAGTGAAAAAGTAGACATTTTGTAGCCAAAATAGCAGAAACAACGCTAATTGTTCCTCCATCGCTCACATCCTCCATTGTTCCTATGTCGCTCACGTCGTCCATTGTTCCATTATATACTTAGAAGTTATTATGATTTGATCATGAGGATATTATTTATTAGTATGTTACAATTTCAATTATATATGTATGTAATTAGATTTGTTACTAATATGATTTTAGGGCCTTAGATCCACCTAATGAGGACCATTGTTTTAGCATTGGCAAGGAAGTATGTTTATTGTTCATGTATTTATTTGATGATAATTATGACTATTTGAGTTGTATTCATCATGTCACATTGATGCCCATGTACTTGGAAACTGAATGATACATGTAAGTTAAATAATGTGAGCTAGGCCACGATGATAGTAGGCATCCCATATGAGTGAATATCTTATAGGATACTTAAAATGCTTTATTCCCTCTTATGATATATCTCTCTTTTTCTCTCATATTAATATTGTATTATTACTACATCATATTATGATTTTATGTGTAGTGTGATTTGTGTAGTACTATGTACATGATTATTATAAAAAAGTAAATGAGTTGACCCAATCTTGATGATTATCACAAGGAAGTGTTAAACCTTGCGGGACTAAGAAAAAGTTTTAAACATGATCAAGTGCAAATGAAAAGGATTAAAATATATTATGAGTTTTCTAGACATAAAAATTAAGGATGTTTAATCACCACAGTGGGGAACACCACCCTACTACGAATTTAATTTTTGTATTTAATATTAACTTAAAAGGGTGTGGTGTAGAAACATTACATAGTGTGTTGTGGTGATATGGAAAAGCCTTGGAAAATAAGTGGGCGACCCTAATAAGACTAAAATATCTTGTATTGTATTACACTATGATGTGTTTTATTGACCTTAGATTCAACACCACCCTAAGTAACTTGAGTATCCTTTTAACTACACATAGGTTAAGAATTTTGACCTAACTCATGATGCTACATGGGGAATTCAAGGAAAAGAAAAACTAGATGAAGGGAACTCAAAGGTGCTAAGGGGAAAAAATGAAAAAGGTGTGAGAGTGTAGATATTTATCACAAGTGTACGACAAGGTGATATCACAAGGTTGTTATAAAAGATAACTATAAGTGTGTGACAATATGTGGAACATATGATATAATTGGACTACAAGTAAACTATCTCTATTGCGTACCACTACTAACTACCCATATACAACATAAAGGATACAATAACCATATGTAGTTACTCCCCACTCCTAATAATATCTCTAACAACTTTTATCTAGGTAACACAAAATTACACACTTGGGTACATTTTTAGGTCCTAAGATCATACTTGCATTCATATGATCCCTTTGGCATTTTTTGTCTTTGTTGCTTTCTCTTTGGTCTTACACACATTACAACCTAGTCTGGACTTCATTTTTTATCTTTCATGACTCTAGACACCACCTCCTAGCCAAAATTCCATTTCCTAGGTACACTCATCCCCTCTAGGGGCCCATGACCTCTTTCTATCTTACTCACTCTTTTTGGGAATATTTTATCTTTTGGGCATATTATTTTATTATGGGTGGGAATTCTAATTGTTAATTACAAAATTAATACAAGGTAATCATATAAATACAAATTTATGTGACCAAAATAAAGGACCAAGCTCTAAGCATCTATTATCATCACTTAAGGTTGCATTTACAGGAATCTAAGAGCATCAAAATAATTAATCTAGCTTTCATTCAAAGGATGAGGGACTACATTTTTGCATACATGCATATAAGTGGAAGTTCATTTTTCCATCTACACATCTATTTACATTGGTGCATATATCTATCTCCCACTATCATGTGCACTTGCACAAGGGATTCCTAGGTAACAATTCTATCATGCATGCACAAGAACTATATGGAGTTCACGATATAGTACACCGATCCATCGTATGTTCACTCGGTTGGGTGATCGATGGGGTCCATCCGACTACCCATATTACATCTTTTATTTTACAATTTGATGTAATTTAAGGGTGTTACTGGTCATATTTTCTTTGCATGCTACGGGTGAATTTTTAAACACATTGTGACATATAGGTGACCAACAGTGACTATTAGTGACAACCTTGTGACACTAGGAAAAATAGTTTCGATCTCCTACGTAGTCATAAGAAGCCAAAAAAGGTCTTTGGTACCTAAGCACCCTTACCCCAGTCTAGGAACCCTAGTCGAGGATCATCCGAAAACTCCATAATTTATCGAGCATGATTGTGACAATTTTAACTTCTTGTTCATTGATTTCCCTAGCTTGTAAAATCTTGAATCAAGTGCAAATAAGCTAATGTTTTTCCCTCTTTCTTGCACTTAGGGTTTTATACTTCTTTAGCTAATTACTTGTGTCATCTATATTTCATAAGTTTCTTAGCATTTATTTATCATATGTGACTATGCAATTAGGGTTTTAAAAATTCAATATTCGTTAAATCATTTTATGAAAACATCTTTTGAACACTCTTGGATATTCATTTCTTCCTTTTTCTTCAATCTCCTAAGTTTTTTCCATCATGTATATTTCTATCTATGCCTTTTTGCAAGCTCATCTTAAATGTAATAGTAAAATCACTCTCTTTTGGCTAATACTTACATTCCTTCTACTACTCCTCTGGATCATGTATATCATTTATTTGTTAATGCATTTTCTCAGCACCTTACTTTCCCATCTGATGTAGCTTCCACTCTTTCTATTTGCGACAATGATCCTCCTCTTTATATTCAGGCTTGCATCTTTAACATTGGCATTAGGAGAGTATTAGTTGATAATGGATCTGAGCTCAATATTTGTAATATTACATTTATTCAGTAGCTTGGCCTTTCCTCATATAATCTTAGTCCAACGTCTATTTTTAATCGTGTCTATGATTCTTCTATATGAATGCGCATGGGCTATATAACCTTATATATTATAGTTGTGCCAAAAGCATCCTTACTATATTATTTTTCATCAACACCAAACTCTAATACAATTTCTTACTTCATAGACTATGGCTTCACGTGATACAAGAAATACCTTCTATAGTTCATTGATGCATTAAGTTCTTACATGATGGTTTTGTGTATAATGTTCTTCTTAATGACTGCAACCCATTCAAATATTGCAATCTAGACCCACTCACTACTCTCCCTACTCCATTTCTCTATCACAATGTTGGTCATCCCCATAATCCTCCTACATATCTCATTGATGATTATCAAATCACGGAACCTCCCGCCCTTACCACCGACATGATTAGTCTCCAGGGATCCATTCATGAATTAGACATTATCCCATTTGCTTAATCCGAGAAGAAAACTCTCTATTGGAACTCCCTCCTACTCATGCTATGGATTTTTTTTTATGGTATTTCCATGTATTAGATGTCATACCACCTTCCTCATCTTCTCATGAGCATTCTACATCGGTGACTCCTCCTTTCACATGCATTGTTTTCATCAATAATTTGTATTGGACACATATTCCATTCGATCCAAATTTATCTTATATTGTCTATACACATGATGTCTTACATCGTCTTGGATTCATACTTATTGATCTCCACCCTCCACCTCATTCTCTTTACCTTTATCATGGATATGTTTGCATTATTGCTTCTTATGGGCTCTACATCTACGAGAATTTGTTGCACCCAATTTTTCGACTTCTCCACTTACTCTTGGGTAGTTTTCCTTGAATACATTGGTGGAAATTTAGACTACGATCATATTGAAATCACATTTCCCATGCCTTTTGGTCATGTTTCTATTTTAAGTGATTCGTTTCTTGGCTATACACAAAAACTTATTCACTAGTATGCACATGGTTTTCCACTACCACCATTCACTAATGAAGAGTATGCAATGTGCATGTACAATTTATGATGCAATGGATCTTTATATGATGAACCCCATACTATTGATTACCAAGTCTCTGATGCTTATTCGTTTGGCTTCAAACATGACAATAATGATCTGTTAGCCGATGTTACTTGATACTTATACACATCATACACTTGGGGGGAACCATACATATGCCCCCATAGGATTCTCAAGCACCATGCTTATGCCCCCATATAATTCTCAAGTGTCTCTCCTTTTTACTATCACACTATGTGCTTCACACTTCCTATTTCTAATCATCAATATTACATAACGTGTATCATCATTACCCTATGAAAAACTCAAGTTCCATGATTCATATTGAATTCTTTGAGGGTCTAAATCTAAAATGAACTTCAATTCACTTATAGTCTTTACGCTCTATTATTCAATGATTATATATTTCTAGCATAAATTTTCAAACCATTTCCCTAGGATGCACTCTAGTTCCATGGTTCATACTGATTGCTAAGGATATAAATTTAAAATGAACCTTACCTTATTCTACGTTTCACACTTTGTGCTTCATAATCAATATTTATAACGCATACTTTCAAACCATTTCATGATGACATAATATTTTTCTATGGTGCATTCTTGACTATCGAGGGTATTTAGTAAATGAAATTCATCTCATACACATTCACTCGAGAGGGCATGTTGCTCCTATCAAATTCACATTGCATATAATTACTCTTTCTTTCTTATACTAGTTACATGTACACTTTGTTTCACATGCTAGAAAAATACTTAGTATGTCATTATATTTCTATATATACACATGAGATTTCTTTTGTTCTCTAGTTTTGAATGTAAACTTTCTACAAATCCTTAAATGCAACAATGATGCTTGGCCTTTGTATCTCTTATTAGTCCCACTTTGAGGATCCTGGAGACATCTACTTTCTTACACACTATAGGTGTTATTGTTTCATTTTATACTACTTCCTATTTCTACTAGCACATTAATTTACATTTATACATACACACTTTGATATACTTTCTATATTTCTAACATGCTAATGGGTGCTTCATGTGCAACATTTTCCTTGGAGGAAATATATACCACTATGCTTTTCTATTACACTTTTCTTGCCATTATCTTCTATTGTATGTCATTATTCATGCGGGCTATTCCCTATGTCTTGTTTGATCATTTCTTGTATGATTTTGGCCTCTTTCGCCCTGGTTGTCTTAAGACATTTTGTACGATGTCCCGTGTTTGATACCAAATTTTTTGCAGTCTACTTTTTCTACACTATGTCTTTATTCCATTATTTTCTATATCATTCTTGTCACATTTTCTACTAACACATGTTTCTAGCCATATTATTTGCATGTTCCTTTGTTTCTACCATGAAAATTCCCTCCCCTATAGGGTATATGTTCAAACCCGGTTTAAGGACCTCTCTTTGGGATTCATACTCCTACCAATGCCGCATGTACCCCAAATGAGGGGGACTACATTAGGTGAATAATTCATAGCATACAACACCTCGGAGCTTGATGAGGACATGCACATTACAGGAACAAAAAAGTTATAGTCATAGAATAACCTAGATTTTGAATTGGGTCCTCGGTTAAACACGAACACCAATGGCTAGATACAAACACTAGCACCTTGGTGATCCTCACCTTTTATGGGCACCTATGACTAGGGGAAATTTACAGTTACTTTCGATATCAATATAATTTTCAACAATTCACGAGTAGTCTTCACAAGATACATATACAGTCCTCCAACAATCAGAATGCATTCTATATCATTTTTCTACTTGGATTGAAGACATAACTAAACATGGATCACACCATCTGCAATGGTGTATAAATTTGGGAAATATTCATGGAAGGAGAGTAACACTATACCTCTCTCCCCAACACTCTTCTTCCATGGCGTGTGATCCTCCAAAAAACTTGCACTTTGCATGAGATCACCCAAAAAACTTGTTCTTGACATGATATCACCTAGAAAACTATCTCTTGGCATGAGATCACCCAAAAATATCTTCTACAACATTTTAGGACATTTTCTATCCTTTTCACTCTTCACAAATTAGGTGCACACTTTCCTTTTACTACTTTTTCCCATTCGTACATACTTTTATAGAGTTTTTATAATACATGAATTTGACTACTCTTTCGCTCTTCTTTTGCATGTCTGTTTTTAATACACAATAATAAGAAGACCCTACATAATTCAAAAATATATATAACAACAATAGGAACCACACAAAGTATAACGCAAATGCTTCACCCCTAGGGTCACTTTATCTTTCTTAGCTTCCATGCTTCATTTTTATTATTTGAGGATTTCACTTGTCTTCTTAGAAAGCTATCACCATCATACTCTACATGGTTATCAGGTACATATCTATAATATAGTTTATGTTATCATGTATTCACTCAACAAAATAAGGTGAGGGAAAAGGTAAACACAAAATCACACACTTGGGTACATTTCTAGGTCCTAAGAACATACTTGTATTCATATGATTCATAAGCACAAAAACTAGTAATTGACTATTTTCTTTGGGCTTTTTGCTATCTTTCTTTCTTTCTCTTTGGTCTTACATACCCTACAAACCATTCTAAACTTCATTACTTTGACTTTAATGATTTTAGACACCAAGACGCTAACGCCTGGCATCTCCAACCTCTCTCTATCTTACTCACTCTTTTTGGGCCTCTTTTATCTTTTCGACATCTTATTTTCTTGTGGATCAGCCTTTAAATTGTTAATTAAGAAATTAAATAAAGGGAATCATATAAATACAAATATATGTGAACAAAATAAAGGACCAAGATTTGATCATCTATTATCATCACCTAAAAGGAATTCATCTAGCTTTAATTTAAGGGACAAAGGACTCAATTTTCTGTATACACACATAAGAGGGACGTTCATTTATTCATACACACATCAATTTACATTGGTACATCTAGCTATCACCTCGCTATAACATGCACTTGCACAAGGGCTTCCTAGGGCTCATATAATGTATACATGCATATATAACTATTCTAGGAAACTAACTATGCTTTTAAAATCAATAAATCATCTCTAAAGCAAGAGATTTATTCTAATTCTCATTAAAGAACAAAAGCACCATTGCACGGGTGACCGATGCTAGTCATTGCTTGACCGATGTTGGTTACCTCCTCACCGATGTCGATTACCTCGACCGATACCGATCATTGTTAAAACCAACAACATGTAATAACATGTTTCTTGTGAAGCAATTAAGCTCCATACTCAACAATATCCCACTTGGATATCAATTGTTGACCTTGTACTTTGGATCACCATCCTTGGTTCTTTTTCCTTAGCTTGTTCCTTCCTCTTAAAGTCTCAAACTTGAAGACCAATAGAAGTGGAGTGAAGCTGCAGCTTCTCCCTTACCAATGGCTTCATTAGCATATCCATAGGGTTCTCATCCATATGGATGTTTTCTAACTTCAGCTACCCATCCTCCATCACCTTCAGTATGAAGTGATATCTCAATTGAATGTGTTTCATTATTGAATGAAATACGAGTTCTTTTCTAGATAAATCACCTTTGTGACTATCGCTATATAATCTACAATCCTCTTTATCCTTTCCCAACTATTTCATGAACCTTCTAATCCATATAATCTCCTTGCAATATTTTTTAGCTAAAACATACTTTGCCTCTGTAGTAGATAAAGCCACAACCTTATGTAATATCAAAATTTAGCTAACTATCATTCCACTAACGGTGAAAACATATCCAGTGGTGCTCCTCCGCCATCAAAATCCCCAACCATATACGAATAAACATAGTCATGTAAAGATGTATCGACCCTCCATATCATAACTCCATGTTGGATTTCCCTCTCAAATACTTGAAAATCCGTTGGACTCCTTTCCAATGTTCTTTACTTGGATTAGGCATAAACTGCGCACAACTCCTACTACCGTGAAATGTCTAGTCTAGTACAAACCATGGCATACATAATACTTCCTGCCATCTTTGAAGCATAGGGAACACATAATATGAACTAAACCTCCTCATCGATGAAGGAAATAGGTCTTTTCTAAATTTAATGTGTCCAACCATAGGTGTACTAACAAGTTTTGAATTTTACATGGTAAACCTTTCCAACACCTTATTAATATAAGCCTTCTAAGACAAATACAACTTCTTGTTTTTCCTATCTCGGTGAATTTTCATGCCAATGATTTTATTTGGAGCTCCCAAATCCTTCATTGAAAATGTGTGAGCTAACCTTTCTTTAAGTTTTCTAATGTCCTACATGATACATCCTACAATCAACATATCATTCACATATAGTAAAAAATAACATAGCTCACATTTTCAAGCTTCTTAAAACAAACACAATGGTCAGATTCACATCTCATATAACCATGCTCATGCATAAAACTATCAAATCTCAAATACCATTTCCTTGGAGCTTGCTTGAGCCCATATAGGCTCTTTTTCAATTTGCACACAAATTTCTCCTTACCCTTGAATTCATAACCAAGTGGCTACTACATATAAATATCTTCCTCCAAATCACCATGAAGAAAAACCATCTTAACATCAAGTTGTTCTAAATGCAAATCTTCTGTTGCAACCAAACTCAATACCTTCTTTCTGTGTAAATCCCTTTACCACAAGCCTCACCTTGTACCTTTTCAGTCCACCCTCTTCTTCCTTGATTTTGTAAACCCATTTGTTTTGTAGAGTTTTCTTACATGCTAGCAACTTGACCAAATCCCATGTCTGATTTTGTTCCAAGGAGTCCATCTCCTCATCCATGCCATGCTCCCACTACTCATGGGTATCTACCTACATTGCTTCTTTAAATATTTTGGTTCACCACTATCAGTCAATAAAAATAAGAAATTGAAGCGTGAAAATATCTCGGAGGTCTACTTACCCTTTGTGAACTTCTTAATGAGATCTAGGGTGTCTCGAGGATCATTTTGTCCCCTGTTGCACATTCATGTCAATATCTCATCGATTGATCGCGCGCCAATCACCTATAACCAACCGTGGTTCCTCTATCTCGCCAACCGATTGTGGTTACCTTACCGACATCGGTTTGATGAGTGCGACGCCGATTCTAGTATCTATTTATTCAGAACATGATCCTGCTCTCTTGATGCCGGTTAGCCTCACCAACATCGGTTTCTCGTAAAACGATGTTGGTGTATGTGGATGTTTCTTTTAAGTCTAAAAGTTGATTTTCCTTCAAAATATCATCAACCTGTTCATGTTTAGGCACCAAAAGCTGATCCCTGTACATTATTTTTCATTCCAATCAACATTATGACTCTTAAAAATATTATAATCTTCTAAATCCCAAAATTGATATCTGAAATCACTAGATCCATAACCAATGAAAGTACATCTCTTAGATTTAGCATCCAACTTCCTCCTATTTTCCCTATCAACATGCACAAAAGCTTATAAGCCAAAAACTCTAAGAAAATAAAAATCTACCTCTTTTCCAGACCAAGATTCTTCTGGTATTCCACCATCTAGTGTTGTTGAAGGCCCACAGTTGATCAAGTACACATTGTATCCACTACTTCTACCAAAAATTTCAAAGGCAAGCCGACATGTATCCTCATGCTTCTAGAACATTCCATGATTGTTCTGTACATTATTTATACAAATGAATTCTCCTATGGAGTTCTAGGCACCACTATTTCTCTTCGTATTCCATTTTACGAACAATAATCATTAAAATTCTTCTTGCAATACTCACCACCATTATCGGATATAAGAAACTTCAATTTTAAGTTTGTTTTATTTTCTACAAGGTATTTCCACCTTTTAAAATATTTAAAAGCATCATATTTATGCTTAATACAATAAATCCATACGTTCCTTGTGGCATCATCAATGAAAGTCACATAATATTGGGATCCTCAATAGAATCTACTTGAGTTTTTCTCCACATATACGAGTGTACAAGCTCCAATTTTCACTCATTCTTTGTTGACCTAACCTTTAGAAATCTCACTCTCTTCTACTTTCCAAATATGCGGTTCTCACAAAATTCAAGATCCAATTATTTCAAATCGATAACTTACCCTTAGCCTTTAAGATCTGTATTATTTTTTCACTCATACAGCCAAGCCGATTATGCCACATGGTTGCACATGAATCTGTAGTAGATAATGAGAGAAAAGGAATTAGTAAAACATGTAGATAGATATAAAGGTTTTACCTTCTTACCTCTTGCCACAACAAGATATCCCTTGGTAACCTTCTAAGAATCAGCTTTGAATGTTACCACGCATCCAAATTCACCTAGTTTTCCTACGGATATCAGATTTCTCTTGAGGATTGGCACATACCTCACATCTTTCAATACCCATGGATTTACATTCTACAATTTTAGATGAACATCACCTTTACGAGTAATATTGCATGGATCATCATATCCTAAATAAACTCATCCAAAATCACCCGAACATAATTTACAAAACAAAACTTATTAGGGGTAGTAAGGAAAGAAGCTCCAAAATCTAAAACCCAAGAGTCTAATTTATTATCCAAGGAGAGAATAAGGGCATCTTGCTTTACCTCACTTACTGACATTTGCATCTTTACATTTTTCTTTACCTTTGTCGATTTATTCTCTTTATTTTCCTTGGACCAAATTTCCTTATTTATGTGTCCTCTCTTTCCACAACTCGAGGAAAGTAAATCTGTACTGGATCTAGGTCTGCCATGTATTGACTTTGATCTCCCATTCTTCTTGCTCTTAGATTATCTATCCTTATATTTCCCCATTATTTCTACGATTAAAGTGTTTCAGGATGATGCTTATCTTGATCTTTTCCTTCTTATTTCCTCATTAAGTATTACACGACCACATCATCAAATTTCAAACCTTTAGAAGTAGTCTTTGTATAACTAACAATCATTACCAAGTTATCCCAACTATCCGGGAAAGAGCATAAGAATAAAAGTGTTTTCACTTCATCATCAAATGGAATTTAAACCTATTTTAATTGATTTTCAATAGACCAAAAATCATTCAAATGATTAGATACAAATCCACCTTCTTGCATCTTAGAATTAAACAATTTTTTCATAAAATATACCTTATTCGAAGCACTAGGAGTTTCATATAAATTTGCTAAATATTTCATCAACTCTACCATGGTTTTTGCATCTGTAAAATTCAAAGCCATCAATGCTTCCAGGATCAATCTTATAGATCCTAGAGCCTTTCTGTCAAGAACCTTCCATTCTTCATTAGTCATCATGTTCGGTTGTCCATGCTCATCCAATGGTAAGTATAGATCTTTCTGATATAAATAATCCTCCACCTACATCTTCCATAGTTGATAATTACGACCGTAAAATTTCTCTACTCGGTATTTACTATCTTCTACCATTTCTCTACTCCCACTCAATCAGAAAACCCTCTGTGAGTAAATCTTATCAACACACAAAACCTCCAAACAAAGCTCTGATACCAGTTGTTGGGGTTAAACCATATAATAGTGTTGCACAGATCTATAATCAGATAAATCATACAAGTAGTGAATGTTGAAATAAACCATAAGATGAAATAAAGAAGAGAAAGATAACACCATATTTAATGTGGTTCACCCAGTGTGGGCTACGTCCACCAAGAAATGACCAATATTATTATTCAGTGCTTTACAAAGGAAATATAATGAAGATTTGTTGTCTTCCAACACCTCACAAGATGTTCAATGCTTTTCCCTCACTCAACTACTCTTTCTTGCTCACCAAGAAAACTAACATGCAAAAATTGTTATTTTCTTCTCTCATACCCTCATACAATGCATACATGCATATATAACTATTATGGGAAACTAACTATGCTTTTACAATCAATAAATCATCTTTAAAGCAAGATATTTATTCTAATTCTTGTTAAAGAACAAAAGCACCATCACGGATGTGCTCAATGTTGGTCACTTCTTGGTGATGCTTGTTACCTCGATTGATATCGGTTGCCTCTCGACCGATGCTCCATCACCTTTGTCAAAACCGGTAACATGTAAAATAAATCTTCTTGAAAATAAATTAATCTCCATACTCGACAATCTATATTTATTTAGTTTAATAGAAATTATTTATCATACATGACTCTGCAGGTTAGGGTTTTCAAATTCAATATTTATTAAATCATTAGGGAGCGTTATTCACCAATGGTTCCTAAAGAAAACGAAATTTAGTAAATGAAAATTTATGTGTATATAGGATGGAATACTAAAGGAAAAAATTCTCCAATAGGACACTATTAATAATGATGCATGCCCCATTCTAGAAGAAGATTTTTACCATTCAATCATATCATGGAATTTTTTAAATTCAATTTTCACTAACATTTCCTATTAATTTTAAATTTTAGTCCATTCAATGTCTTCCTAAATGATAATGATATTTTATAAAATGCATATATTTCCAATACAACTCATCTTCTTAAGTTATATCATAAGGGGAGAAGGTATCATACACTTAGGGAAAGAGATTTGGAAAAGATCTTGTAAGATACATTGAGAATCATAATCAGTTGAAGATTGGTGATTGCATATAAGTCCCCTTATATGGGAATGAATTTTATATTTCCTTGATTTATCAATTGATTGAGAGTATTAGTATGAAAAAAATTGAGGGAGAGTTTATGTATTTATGGTCTGTAGTGTCCTACATATCTTCACGAGAATATATGGGGAAACCATCAATCCTTGAGATTCATCAATATCCACCTATTTGGAGGTCTCATTGAGTTATTTAATAGATAGTAGGTGGTTAAACACCACTATTTGTATTTCAAAGAGAATAATTATGGTTACATATTGGAATTTATCTAAGGCATGTTATCAATCAAGGGTGAACAAATTAGTAGTAAAAATACCATGGTAATGTGACCCGAATTATTTGAGAGTGTCGGGAAGTAAGTGAGTTGAGTCTTGGAATCTTTAATAGACTTAATTTGGCCAATATGATATCTATATTAAAGGAGGTTGAATAAATATTTAGAGGATCTATCCCCAATATTTATGCAATGTATATAGTATTTTGTTTGATCTCCATAAGCTCGGTAGTTTTCTTCAACCTTGAGTTTGTGTCTCCATATAACAACTTATATTAACAAGGATTCATTAAAGATATAAAAATGTAAATCCTATGAAATTTTAAGGAATCTAAGAATTTAATCCTCATGATTGTTAAGCTAAAGAATAAATTCTTAGGGGTTGTGGATGCATGATTAATTTTTCACGTGGATAATGGAACTTTCCCTCAATTTGATCCATCTAGATGGAACATTGGGATGGGAAATAATGTTCCAAGTTTAAAAATATGTTTTTAGTTCAAGCATGGTATTAATTTTTCATGTTGAGTTAAAATTGATTTTTAATGTCACTCCTCGCACAAGAATGATCTACTTGATCTAAAATTTAATGGGATTTTGGTATAAGAGAATGCTTTAGGAATGAAATCCACCAAGAAGTTAAAATTGATATTGGATGTGAATACATTATATAGATTATATAAATATCTATATAAATACATTTCACCACTCTCAACACCTTGATGGAGATTATACCAAGTGTATTATTGAGATGTGTCATAAAGTAAGCAGTTGTGATTGGGCCTTGACAACCTTAATTTATGTCACAAATAAGACCATGCCTCTCTTTCATTTTCTCAACACTGCAACAAGATAAAAAAATTTATCTTCTCTAGACATGATCATTTTGAAGCTACCACATATGATCTAATTATCATATGGTAGTTATTCATAAATCCACTTCCAAATGGTTTTCCTTTAAAGAGAATTGTTAACGGAATAAATATTAATTATCCCAAATGAGAAAAAATTAAAATTAAAATGCATTCACATGAACCGATGAGTAGGATCTAAATTCCACATAACCACATGAGGTGAAAGTGAAGGGGATATAAAATTTACAACACCCTCAAATTTTATCATGATCGGACATCTCATAGATGGGCGTAGGACAAATCAATCTCATGGTGGTGTTGAGTGAAGTTTTAATAATCTTGAATTCTTACATGTAGAGAATTTTCATTTTGTTGAACAAATGGTATACATCCTTTAAAATGTACTTATTGGAAGATCTAAAGATACTTCCTACATTCCATGAATAAACTATTATCGGATAATTTTTTTGACGTATCCCTCCTCTTCATCATTGGATAAAATTTAAAATATTTTATTAAAATATGAATGATGGTTTATTTTCATTTAATGATTGATAGTAAATACCCTTTATTTTTCTTTTATGTATTCCATATCTTTACAATTTGGTGAATGGATATGTTCTTGGAAAATAATTTTCTTACAATTGATTACAACTAGGCTATATACCAACTTCATAATTTTCACCTCTATTTTATGTTGTGACATCAGAGACACCTTAACTTAACTATATGAATTATAAAAGAAGAACACAAGTTGCAGTGTAAGAACAATGGGATTAATTATTATTGGAGTAGAATTCATTATTATTTTGTAAATTAATACTCACTTGTTGGTTTACAATTAATATTTGATTTTTTATTTCTATATGGATTTATTTATAATTCTTATTCATTGTGTTTCATCCATCAATAGATAATTATGTACCTTTTTCAATTTTGGAAAGGTTTTTGATGTAGGTGTGGGGTGAAAGATATTCATAGATGGGAAATCAAGTGTTATCTATTTCGTGGCATGACACTAGAAGTGTGTATTTGATAGGTTAATGTAAAAAATTTGTTTTATTAACATATTATCACCAATTTCAATTTTTTTCTTTTTAGTCTTTATAGAGATATAATTCAATGAAAACACTTCTTTTTTTTTCGGATTTTTGTGTAGAAATTAAGTTGTTTATGCCCTATTAAGTGGCTAAATAGCTTCATCAACTAAAGTATAAGAATTTCCTTAAGGATATTGAAATACCAAGGAATTATATCCATGATAGGATTTGAATCTTGTTTTATTCAAGTAACCAAATGGTCATGTTTCCATTAACAAAACACAATTTTTTTTTTTTTGAAGAAATCATGAGCCATGGGAAACAATGGCTATGAAATGTTAATGATTATGAAATCTTGAAAAATTAAACCTTAGGTAAATTTTTTGAGCACCTTCACTCTTAACCTTATAAGGTATAGTCCATGAAATATTAACCCAATGTTTTAAGGCAATTTCTTAAATTAATGATGTATTAAAATATGTAGGTATGGTGTATTACTATAAATATTTGCACGCCTAATTGAATTTACGATAATCTAAAACAACATATTGAGAAATGAGCTCATGAAATACCTTTAGGATTAACTTCCTAGATAATTTTGACATTATTTAAATCCATAGCTCATTTAATTTCTCCTAAAACAATGAATACAATAGCCAATGAGGGGGACTATAAAAATCCTAAGCATCACTAAGGTTGGTATTAACTATGGTGTAATAAATGATGATTAAAAATAAAGAAAATTCTTTCCTATTAGCATCAACGATATTATGACTTAACCATTAACCTTGGTAGATAAAATTCTTTATTCATCAATAATTTTAATTTGGAAGTAGGATTAAAATAAAAAACTTGTAGTTCATGACTTATTACATATATTTGTTTATTTTTTATATTGTATATCATTTATGGGTATCATAAATATCAAGGATTTTTTTCTTATTTAACCTTGTCCCAAAAAACCATATGTTATTTTTCTTATTCTTGTAATTTTAAGAGACTTACTAGGGTTTGGATAAGAATCATGTTTTCTAGGTGTTCAAAGATAAATTACATAAATCTAATTAAGGTTTTGGAGAGTAGAATCATGCAAGAATAGAAATAAAAATAATTTTATTTTTTTCTAACTTTTTATGATTGTACAAAATTACTGGATAATCCTAAGTTTGGTTTTTAATTTTTACAAGGTTATTTATGCATTCTTAGTTTTTTTGTTCTCATTCTTTTGCTGCAAAACCTTAGTCTTCATTATTAAATCCTTATTTTTCCCTAAATCTCAAAATAATAAGATAAACTTAAACATTACATTCCATATGATGTTTATTCTTTCGTTTATTTAAATTAATTAATTACATAGATCTAATATCTATTTTATCTATATTAAAACCTATTTTAAACCATGTTTAAGCATATTTGTGAAATTAATTTTAATGTAAACCAATTTATATATAAAACAAAATGTTGTTATACAAATATAATTACCAACATGTTGAACAATACATATAGCATATGAAACCTAAACTAATGTATGATTCATGAAAACATGGCCAACATACTTGAAATAAGTAATCAAATTTTTTTTTACTCATGTACCGATGAGTTTTGATGCAAGAAATTTTAGATCCATAAGTAATTTTATATCAACTAAAGATATGAGTTGGAATTTGTATATTTCTTTCAAGACTTGTCGATTTTGAAACCTCATCTCATGTGTTAAAAGTAATCAAACATGTTAAAGAGAATCCCCATAAGTTTAACATCCTATGATTTGTGTGTGTGTGCACGCGCACACACACATGCGTATATATGTATATATGAGATGGAAAAATTGCAAGTGTACAAATATGGTGCTTTCAAAATAGCCAACACGTGTTACCAAAAAATTATGTAACCACTTTGGAGTATATGTAAGTCTCGTATTAATTTCACAACCAATCCTAAAGTTTCAGAACCATCACTTTACATAAATAATGTTTCAATGGGGTGTTAAAAAAAAACTAGAATAATTTTTCATGATAAGAATTTTCAATTTATTAATATTTCCAATACTTTTGGAATATGAATAGGCCCTATAATTTTTCAAAGGTTTTCAGATATATATTAATTACTTAATTTAATTAATTGTGTAAGAGTGTTATTCATCTTCATTTATTTAAATTTTAATAAAACAATTTTTAATATGTTTTTGTAGTCATTAATGAAGTCATATATTCAATAAAGACTCAATTTTTGGTTTCAAGTTTATGTTTTTGTTTAAGAGTGTGTCCATTTGAGAGAGTGAGTCTAAGGTGTGGAGAAATGGTTCCATTCATTTACTCCCCTCTTACCCACCATACATGATTTGGTATTAAATAAATGATATGTTTTTCATGGTTTTGAGTGTGAGGATCTAATGGATTTTTTTGTAGGAGTGATATTATTTAGGTAAGTGTTTAGAGATGTGATGAGAAAAAATGGAAAATAAAGGAGTTACCCTTGGAAGAGGAGGAAGAACACAAATATTTTTAGACTTAATAGAGACGTGCATCATTACAATGAATCATGATAAAAGGGAGGCCTCGAGATAGTAAAATTTTATTGGACAAATTTGAAGAGACATGCATCTTTACAGTGGATCATGTTCATAGAAAAATGGTTTGTAGAAACAAATACAATAGGGATTATTGGGATAGGGTAGTAGAAAACATGGAGCATAATTTATTTCCTCTACGATTATTAGTTGGTTTTGTGGATGTAAATTAATAACTTGATGTTTCACAAGTAGTTTTTTTAATATCATGACTATTTAAAATGGTCATGTTAGACTTGAAAAATATAGTATCTAGAGGTATGTGAATGGTACTTTTATTTCAATAAATTTGACTTTGGAATGATAATAGTGTGTTTGGTACAAGAAGCATATATGTTTTGTTTCAAGGTGGAGGACAACTTGTCAGGAGGAAAAAAATAAAACAAGAGTTGAAATAAGGTTTGCAAGAGGAAGAGGTCAAGAAAAACCAAAAGAGGATAACATGTAAATGGAGTAGAAAACATAAATTTGAATAATAATAATCATGCAAAAAAAGGTAGAGGAAACATTAGTAGAGGAAGATACAATGGATTCTGGGTATATTATCTATGTGTGGATATGTCGAACATAGATATTTTAAGTACCCATGAGAAAAAAATAAAAATTTGGAGAAATGTAGATATCAAACATATTGCACAAATGGATGAAGAAAGTATTGCATCACCCAATCACAAAAAAGAAATAAAACATGGATAATATCTTATGATGAAGAGAGTGTTGATAAAACTAGCCATGGAGGAGAATGAACTATTACACAAAAATAATCCTTTTATAATAGTATAGAAATATACAAGTAATTTTTGTATCGTTATTATAAATAGTGGTGACACAAACAATTTTGTGGCTAATGTGATGGTGCGAAGATTAGGTTGAAGATGATCATGCATTCAAATCCTAATAAGTTGTCTTGGTTACAAAAGGGACATTAAATATTAATAAGTGAGTATTTATACTATTTATTTTCATATCTAGTTATAGAATATCTAAAGTTTGTATGAGATTACATAGATTTATATCATGTATTTGGTAAGGCCTTGGAAATTTTATGGGAAGTTTATGTATTATGATTTTTTCAATATTTGTACTCTTTTATGTTAGAGTAGGTATTTACCTTAGCTCATGTTCACCTGGGTACTTTCTTTACCTTTATTCTATTTATCCTCACCCACTTATGTGTGTGGATATTTATTTTATCTTATTTAGATATTAGGAGATATTATCTAGTTGTTAGGTATAGTTCTTTCCTTGATCTATGGTATTGACTAGATCCTTGATGTCTAGTTCTCTCCTAAAGCTATGGTCTTGACTAGTTCTTTAATGACCAGTTATTTCCTTGATTTATGGCTTGATCTACGACCTTGACTGGTTCTTAGATTGTTATTCCTTGCCTATTTAAGCAAGGCCCATTCTTAATGTATTACATTGAGTTCCATAATAATATATGATATTGTTTCTCATTTGTTTACAAAGGTTTTATGTAAAGTTATTCTAGCGAATTGATTTCATCTTATTGATCGTGGTGTTTGATTATCGTCTATGTTATTGGCTTGGTACGATTTGGTTATCGTTCCTTTCATGGTATCGAGTGGAGATTGTTTTGGCATCTATCGTAAGTTTTATTTTACAAATAAATTCATTGTATATTCATATATTTTGGATTTGGTCATATTTTGTTGCTGTGTGTGTTTTTATGCAAAACGGAGGCTTCCATTAGATCCGGAAGGTGGGAAAACCCTAAGATCAATGAGGTGTTGATCCCGCTTCTTGAGTTTCGTGTCCTTGCCTTGTTACCTTGGATTTTCGGTAGTATGGGAGGGTGTGGTGTTGATTACGCTTCTTCGGGTTTCGTGTCCTTTCCTTGTTACCTTGGCTTTTCTTGGATCGTGACACTCTAGATTTTGTGTCCTTGCCTTGTTGCTTTGGTTTTGTTCTTGGATCATGGCACACCTATTTGCAGCAGTTGATCGAATTATGTTTGGTGTTTCTTTTTTGTATTTATTCGGAAGGTGGGAAAACCCTAAGATCGATATGGTGTTGATCCTACTTCTTCGAGTTTTGTGTCCTTGCCTTGTTACCTTAGCTTTTGTTGGATCGTGACACTCTGGATTTTTTTTCCTTGCCTTGTTGCTTTGGTTTTTGTTCTTGGATCGTGGAAAACCTATTTGCAGCAATTGATCAAATTATGTTTGGTGTTTCTTTTTTGCACTTTTGACATCACTCCATTGACAGTCTCCTTGTATGGAGCTATTCTAGTGAAACCCAGTGTCAATTGTTTTTGAGTTTTGTGATTGAGTAGTGGATTTAGACCACAGTGCACACCAAACTTCTTCAGCATTGTACGAGTTTTTTGAGCCGAGCTTCTTGGGATTCCTTGGAGTGGGTTTTACTCTCTTTACTTTGTTGTTATTGGTTTTGGGTACCTTGTGGTGTCTCTTTTTCCCAGTTATTGTACATGAGTACCTCATCAAGCCTAATTACCGGGACTCATACTGTGGACATGCCACTTCTATTTTGGCCCCTAGCTTCACTTGAGGGGGGGTGTTAGAGTAGGTATTTACCTTAGCTCATGTTCACCTAGGTACTTTATTTACCTTTATTGTATTTATCCTCGCCCAATTATGTGTGTGGATATTTCTTTTATCTTATTTAGATATTAGGAGATATTATCTAGTTGTTAGGTATAGTTATTTCCTTGATCTATGGTATTGACTAGATCCTTGATGTCTAGTTCTCTCTTAAAGCTATGGTCTTGACTAGTTCTTTGATGACTAGTTATTTCCTTGATTTATGGCTTGATCTACAACCTTGACTGGTTCTTAGATTGTTATTCCTTGCCTATTTAAGCAAGGCTCATCCTCAAAGTATTGCATTGAGTTCCATAATAATATATGATATTGTTTCTCATTTGTTTGCAAAGGTTTTATGTACAGATTATTCTAGCAAATTACCTTCATCTTATTGATCATGGTGTTTGATTAGCATCGTGTTCTTGGCTTGGTACGCTCTCGGTTATCGTTCCTTTCATTTTAAACAATGGAAGGAAGTATACATTGATCCCATTAAAATATAAATGGGGATGAAGTGGAGCACAATATTTAATTGTTTTCTATCTCTACAAAATAGGTATTAGAAGGGTTTAATAAGGGAAATAATGTTTTTCATTTTTCGCAAACCCATGCAATCTAGGATAATGGATGAATTATGTGAAAATACACATGAATTGAAGTGCTTGTTTGGATAATATTCTAAAATTATGTCCAAGGAATATTTAGATTGATTTCCACATATGATGGGAATTATCCATTACATGGGTCTAGTTCCTTGATCTATTTTATTGAACAAGTGTATATGGTAATGATTTAACTCAACTAGAAATAAATAAGTGTGGGAAAACGGGAAGAATTCCTTTACTTAGTTAAATATTATGGTTAAGCATACAATGTATATTTAGATTATTAATTATTCATTAACATTCAAATACATACATACATACATACATATATATACATACATACATACATATATATATATATATATATATATATATATATATATATATATATATATATATATATATATATATATATATATACATGATAAAATGCAGTAAAGTATAACAAGATGAGTGTACTTAGCTATTTGGTTGAATAAAGCGTGACAAATAGGTAGTATCTCTAGAAATGTCTTCTAAATGTTTTGAGGACATTGTACTTAGGAAAATTAAATCTACAACTTTGTTTGAATTGATTCAAAGATTTTTCTAGTGTGCTCCTTATATCTCATATTACAACTTTAGGAAGATTTAGGAGAGCTTTTTATGTCATTTTACATATATGTTTTAGTGAGTGTGAAGAAAATTGCAAATGAGTAAATGAGTGCATTTGAATATCTTATATAAGGTTTCCTAGGAATTGTTTTACATTAAAGATGACTCACGGTTAAATTACCAACCCATGAAGAGATGAAATAATGAAAAAGTGACCATTGTGTGTCCTTAGACAAAACCATTACTTTCATACCAAACCATTAGATGATGTGGCCCCATTTATAGAAAAATTGATCTAGGAAGGAAGTGTTTACTTGTAAAGTTATGTGCATGATAATTATGAGTAATATACTTATTTTGATTGATGAAAAAATTTATTTGGGTAACTTACAAGTACAATTAGGATATCAAGTCTCATGATAGATTAAGAATATAGTAATTAGTCTCAAAATAGGTGTGCAAATCATGATTTAGGGATTAAGCAATTACTAACATTTTCAAATGATAAATTACCACGTTTAGTGTCTACATTATCATCATTCCCCCTCCGAGATAGGAAATAAATTTATTTTCTTAAAGTAAAAGTATACTTGAGTGTGTCAAAACACTTTATTTTTTTCAATTATTTTCTTACTTGGTATGCTTGGGTGGTTGCAATATCCCAAAGAAAAAACCGGGAACATTAAGTATAATCAATTCTTATATAAAAGTAATTGAAACTAACCCTAAATTGCAATTTAATTTGAAATTTGAAATAGTGAAAAGCAAGGAATGCATATATTGATTTTTCTGTTGTTTCATCTAAGGAGGAGCTTCATGTTTGAATCAGTTAGATAGAGGGATTAGAACTACATGATAAAAGAATTATGCATGATCACTCCCCTTTACAAAAGCATTATAAAACAAGACTGAATTTGGTGTCCCCAAACAAAACAAGGGTGTTATAGGGCATATATTCACCCCCAAAATCTTCAAAGGAGAGTGAGAGGAAGGGTGTCATAAAGTATATAACAATAAATAAACCTTCGACCCATGGAACCACACCACTACAAATGGATATAGGCCCGAATGTGAAAACTTGTGTAAAACAAAAAGGGAATGAAGATTCATTTTTCCTCACCTTGCAATGAATGGGTGCCAATGTGCCAAACATGACAAGCCATAAGGGAAAAACTAACACTCATTCCCACATGCCATGAATCATAAAAAATATTGTATTTGAATATGTGCAAAGATGAAAGGGAATTACTTACACTCAAGCATCTCACTTTCTTAGGTGAAAAGGTTTCCATTTTAATAAATGGGTGAAGACAAATGATAAATACAATTTTTTATTTGTTTAATAAATAATTGACCCTTCTTAAAAGGGTTTGTAAATAACATAACCTATTATAACAAGATGTAATATTTAAATGAACCTACTAAAGGGAGTATAATGAATTAATTAGTTATTCATTATGAATGGGTGTGCTGGTTTCCAACTACTTAAGGGGAAAAGTACTATAAACATTTAGTCAAAATTATAGAAAAAGACATGCATGCACGAAATTTATTTGATACGTGATATTCTCTAGATATATTGTGGAAAAGGTGAAGGTATGTCTTTGGGAGAGATAAGGGCACACATAGTGTGTCCCTATCTTTGGGTACAAAGTATAACCCCATATGGTTCTTAACCATGACACAAACATAATGTAGTGAATAATTATATTCCAAGTATAACAATCATAACCTTAGGAGCCCAACCTATACACATTATAACAAATAAGTGGTACTTGTTCAATCAAGATCAAAGATATGTAGTTTTACCCTATGCGATTATTTAAAAAAGAAATATATAATGAATTGAGTAATAATAAATATTTGTATTTAAATTACTTATAATCTCTTGTGCATAAAAGATAAATTATATTACATTCATTCATGAAATGGACATATAAATTAAAAAGAAAAATGGAATTTATAAGTTATGGAAATCTTGGTAAAATATTGAATCAATTCTTTGTAATTTTGAATTCCTTGATATGAAAGTATATGTCCTTTTTCATGGAAAAGGTATACAACATTTTTTTACTCAACCAATATTAAATATAAGATAATGACGATGGGTAGAATTGTTGAGTGAATATAACTTTGAAATAAAATATGTTATAAGTAATGATTTTTTTAGCTTCTTTAAATTATATATATAGAATTAATGGAAATAACAATTAGTAGGTAACTTAGTTTTAATTGTTTGTTCAAAATTACTTTTAAAGAGATTATGTGTGTGTGTGTGTATATATATATATATATATATATATATATAATCTCTTCAAAAGTAATTTTGAACAAACAATTAAAACTAAGTTACCTACTAATTGTTATTTCCATTAATTCTATGAATGTTTTAATAACGAATCTTCCAATGCCCGCTTGAATTATAGACTCACTTCCTTCTTACATGGTACAAATATATTATTATATTATAAATGTGGATTGTGCATTAAAAACCTTTTAAGCTTCAAACAACAAATTTTTAAACACTCTCATGATAAATGTGTCTAAGCCATCCTAGATTTTACAAAACATATTAATAAATTTTTATAAAAAAATTCCAAAAAAGAAACAATATATTTTTAAATATGTCTAACAATATTTTCCATGTCAAAACGTTAAAATAGAAAAATGTAGAAAACTTAAAAATGTGAAACAATTAAAACTAAGTTACCTACTAATTGTTATTTAATATATATATTATCTCTTTAAAAAGTAATTTTGAACAAACAATTAAAACTAAGCTACCTACTAATTGTTATTTCCATTAATTCTATGAATGTTTTAATAACAAATCTTCCAATGCCCGCTTGAATTATAGACTCACTTCCTTCTTACATGGTACAAATACATTATTATATTATAAAGGTGGATTGTGCATTAAAAACCTTTTAAGCCTCAAACAACCAATTTTTAAACACTCTCATGATAAATGTGTCTAAGCCATCCTAGATTTTACAAAACATATTAATAAATTAAAAAAAAATTCCAAAAAAGAAACAATATATTTTAAAATATGTCTAACAATATTTTCCATGTCAAAACGTTAAAATAGAGAAATGTAGAAAACTTAAAAAATGTGAAACAATTAAAACTAAGTTACCTACTAATTGTTATTTCCATTAAATCTATGAATGTTTTAATAACAAATCTTCCAATGCCCGCTTGAATTATAGACTCACTTCCTTCTTACATGGTACAAATACATTATTATATTATAAAGGTGGATTGTGCATTAAAAACCTTTTAAGCCTCAAACAACAAATTTTTAAACACTCTCATGATAAATGTGTCTAAGCCATCCTAGATTTTACAAAACATATTAATAAATTTTTATAAAAAAATTCCAAAAAAGAAACAATATATTTTTAAATATGTCTAACAATATTTTCCATGTCAAAACGTTAAAATAGAGAAATGTAGAAAACTTAAAAATGTGAAACAATTAAAACTAAGTTACCTACTAATTGTTATTTTATATATATATTATCTCTTTAAAAAGTAATTTTGAACAAACAATTAAAACTAAGTTACCTACTAATTGTTATTTCCATTAATTCTATGAATGTTTTAATAACAAATCTTCCAATGCCCGCTTGAATTATAGACTCACTTCCTTCTTACATGGTACAAATACATTATTATATTATAAAGGTGGATTGTGCATTAAAAACGTTTTAAGCCTCAAACAACAAATTTTTAAACACTCTCATGATAAATGTGTCGAAGCCATCCTAGATTTTACAAAACATATTAATAAATTTTTTTAAAAAAATTCCGAAAAAGAAACAATATATTTTTAAATATGTCTAACAATATTTTCCATGTCAAAACGTTAAAATAGAGAAATGTAGAAAACTTAAAAATGTGAAACAATTAAAATTAAGTTACCTCTTGATTGTTATTTTCATTAATTCTATGAATGTTTTAATAACAAATCTTCCAATGCCCGCTTGAATTATAGACTCACTTCTTTCTTACATGGTACAAATACATTATTATATTATAAAGGTGGATTGTGCATTAAAACCCTTTTAAGCCTCAAACAACAAATTTTTAAACACTCTCATGATAAATGTGTCTAAGTCATCTTAGATTTTACAAAACATATTAATAAATTAAAAAAAAAAATTGTAAAAAAAGAAACAATATATTTTTAAATATGTCTAACAATATTTTCCATGTCAAAACGTTAAAATAGAGAAATGTAGAAAACTTAAAAATGTGTAGTATCTTGGGGTACCTAATTGGATCTCAAAGCCTAGATTTTACTATGGATTTATATCATACCAAAAAAAAATCATAATGTTATTCTATCTATAGTCAATACATTAACCAAAATGGCTCATTTACTTTCCATGAATATTACTTCTTATTCCTCGTATATAGCTCACTTATTTGTTCATGAAATATTTTATTTACACGGTCTTCCAAATGATCTATTATCATAAAAATACCTAAGGTTTACATACACTTTTGGGAATCCATGTTTGGTGAATTAAATACAAACCTAAAAATTAGTAAGTAATTCCATATTGGATGAGGAAACTAGGACGTTAACAAAATTCTAGAAGACATATTAAGAATGTAGACTACTAAAAATTGAAACCTAGGAAAATTACTTACATTTAATCAATTTTTCTTAGAACCAAGGTTATCACATTACTAAAAATGTCCCCGTACCAATAATTTTACATAAGGAATTATATTCCACCCATTTCTTAGTGAAATCCATTTCATAGGTCATGGTATAAAATGAAAACCTAAAGAAATTTGAAGAAATTATCAATGAAAAAAAAAATGAGATGTTAAAGTTACACAAAATAATAGAAAAATTGGGTAGACTCCAAATATCCATTCAGACATTTGAAGTATGTGATCAAATTTTTCTTAGAGTAAAACATGATCCTAGTTCATTAAAACTTGAAAAATATGCTATGTATCCCCTCGTTTTTATGGTACCTTCAAGATTTTAGAGAGAATACAATAATTAGTATATATATTTATTTTACCTACATATTTGTGTTTTAATTATAGTGTTTTTAAAAAAATTATTTAATAAATATATTTATAATGTTGAACATGTTGAATGGAAAAATATAATTGTAGATCCTAACTTTTCATTTATAATAAATCCAAAAGAAATTATTGATACATGAATTAGATATTTGAGAAATAGAGAGATTAAAGATGTAAATAAAAATGCACTTTTATGATATACATAAATTAGACGGGAAAAATAAGATCATATTTGTGAACTTTATCCATCTCTATTTTAACTATTACTTTTTTCTATTTTTCTTTTCATATATGAACCTAGTTATTCAACGGGAAAATATTTTATGTGACAAAATTATCATTTAATAACCGGGTGACAAATAATAAATAGAAGCTCTTAAACTTGTTAATAAGTAATTTATCCTTGTTAAAAAGGTAGAGTAAATAAAATACCCTATTAAAATAGGATGTAATATTTAATGGAGCATGAATTAATTATTTATTCTATGAATGGTTGTGTTGGTTTCAACTCCCCAAGGTAAAAATTAGTACAAATATTAATTTTAAATTTCATAAAAGAGAGACACATACATACATACATATATGTATGTGTATGTGTGTGTGTATCTATATATAGGTCTAGAGATATTGCGTGTGTGGAAAAGGGGAAAGTAGGTGGTGGGAATAGAGAGGGAATGCAAGATGTGTCTTTACTATGGCTATAGAATAACCCCGAGATGATTCCTCATGAGGGAATGAATCGAATTTAATGAGTTATCATTCTCAAATCAAAGAAGCCACATACATGATTGTGTAAATAGGGATTGAAACCATAGGTGTAGCTATGCATGTTTCTCTTTATGGATCTCCATCACACAATTGATTAGAAATTAAATATAGGTAGGAATTTTATTACTCTACACATTTATTGTGTTGATTTATTCCTCTCCTTCACCCTTTAGGAAACATAAAATCATTCATTAATAGAATCTCTTTGGTACTTGTATCATTTGTTATAAGTATCATTGATGCCGCTCTAGACAAAAATGGCATCGAAGAAAGAAATAAATTTGTCTCAAAGGTTTTCCACAAGGTATTGGTTCTAACCCAAAAACCCCTTTTCCATATATTAATCTTGATTTACCATAATTTGATAAGGCATGTCATTGTATTGAATCTTATACCCTTTTTGTTTTTTTTTTTGTACAATTTCCCTTAGAGATATTACTGAAATAATACAAAATCACTAGCATTCCCATGGCGTCAAGCTTGAGGGTGTTCAAAACCTAACCAAGGTTGTTTTAGGTTTTAGTTTAACAATTGAAAACCATAAAGACATTTTTCAACCATGGCCCATGGCTTATACACAACACCACGGTTATGTTCTCCCACTTGACATGAGATTTCCATGTTTTTGAATAGTTTAAGCTCAAAATATTAGTTTAGGTGGATTTTTTTGTCCTTACTCTCCCCCTTTGGGGAAATTTTGAGTAACTCATCAAACCGTTAGGTAAAATCATATACCTTGTGAAACCCAAATTCTAATCAATCCATCCTAAAAAATGCATCTATGCTAAAATTGATTTATCCAAAGACCTTAAGGAAACTATTGATATCTATATTGCAAGTGCTCGGTTCTCCCAACATGTGTTATATATTAAGATTTTGGACACATCATTTCAATACCAAGAATAAAACCATATGATCTAATAATTCCTCTTAATGGTTATGTCTTGTCAACATACAAAGGAAAAAAACATACATAAATCAAACCCTCTTGATCGACATATGATGGATGAACCATGACCATGAATAAAAAAACTACTTGTAGTTCCTCTCGGCCCTCACCACCTCTTACTACCATGTTGGTACTTCCAAAGCTAACTCCTCTACTTCCACCAAAAAACCAATTATGCCACTCATTGCCAAATCCTCTCTTCCACTATCGCAAATCGTTTGTTGCGTCTTTCATTATGCCCTCTACTTCAACTATTAAAGTTTCAAAACCCCATTCTAGTGTGAGTAATCAATATTATAATGTTATCTTACTTGAACAAAAGTGTTTTCATTGTCACTCTTATAATAATTCTCCCTCAAAATATGGATATTATCCCTAATAAAAAAACATGTTCATTCCATCTTCTTAATTATGTGCCTCTCTCCCAACTGAATTTTATCAATAACAACATGTTTTTGTCCTTAAACATCTTGATGATGAGAGATCCATGCATCTAGATATAACCTAATGATTTGTACTCTTGGAATGTATGAGGCCTCACTAAACTAACCCGCCGATATCTAATCAAGGATAAATATTTATATTTTTGCAATATGTAAGTTTTATGCATACAAGAAACTAAAATATTTGGGTTTCTTACTTACTCTTTCATGCCCATTACTTGGCAAGGTTTCATCTTCGAAATCTCCAATCAAAAGCCAAGTCATGTAGGTAACATCACAATGATCATGCTAGAGTATGATTAGAATATAATATCATGGTGTTTA
This sequence comes from Taxus wallichiana var. yunnanensis, assembly GCA_018340775.1. NCBI lineage: Eukaryota > Viridiplantae > Streptophyta > Pinopsida > Cupressales > Taxaceae > Taxus > Taxus wallichiana. Next base: position 745,862,982 of record CM031238.1, read on the forward strand.
TAAACCACCCATAGAGTGATATAGACCCTCTTTGATTTTAACAGCGTTTCATTGGCACAGGTAACTTGTACTGTCTAATGATGTGGTTAAATGAGATATTTTTGACATTTTCTAGAATATTCCCTCCTAAACACACTAGTCACTATGAAAATATTTCATCATGGTTGAATCCAATGAAGATAAGGAGGTTCATCTTCCTATGTGGTGGTGTGTCGGAGAATAATAATTTGTTTCTACATGCGACACAATCTCGAAATATATGACCCTAATCACCATCTCTAACATGAATCCAATACTTCTTCATTCACCTAGTCTAATTATTGAAAAGGGTAAGACATAGTGGTTAAAATTTTAGATACCGCATTATTTCTTGAGAAAAACATCTATTCTACTTCTTCTATTTACAAAAACCTAGTTTCAGTGGCCAAGAATTACTTTCTCTCGGATCATAAACCCATCACGGTTTAGGATTACTTGGAATGTTCCCCACCTCATAAAAAAATAGTCCCAATTGTATCTCAACATTGCGCATCTTATGCATGAGAGGACATTAGGGCATGTCTTAAGGATTTAGAAACTAAATTTTAGATGCACAAGGGATAGGGTTATAGATTTAATGGTGGGATCATACTATAAAAAAAAACCACCATATCCCTTAGGATTTAAGGGAATTAAGCAGCAACCTACTAGAAGAGAGCTCATGAAGCATACTACTATGAATTATAAAGTATTTCACATGATCTTAATAGTTCTCCCTTCAATATTTATTTGTAAAAATAAGAAGCTCATTAGTGGAAAAAATTAAAAGTGGAGGAAGATTAGAAATCTCATGGATCCCAACTCAAAGAAAGGTTGCATTGGCTCAAAGTTGGAGATATATCATCCAATGAGTTCTTTTCTCTTCTTCAATATAGACTATTTGTTGATAAAACTAAAGATATAAAAAATAGCGAATGTCGGGATTACCAAAATTTATAACATCCTGCAAGATTATATTCATCACTACCATGATGTGTTTCCCTCATATCCTTCATCTCCATAAAGAGAGGATGCTCTTATGAAATTCCTCCAAGTGGTCCCATACAACTTTCACAAGCCCAAATAGTTTAATAGGATAGACCCCTTTCTCTCAATGACCTCAAACATGATGTTATGCAGATGGATTTAGGATCTAATACAAGGGTGTAGAGTTGGGGAAATACAATGCTCTTGTACATAAACTTGCAGAGTTGATTTGTTGTGGTCACGGGTGATTTGGTGATGGAATTCCTTCTTGGAATTTTTGTTATCGATGGAATCTATGCATACAATGGATTATAGGATTGATAGATAGTTTGGATGGTTGTACATTTTGGTTAATGGCTGAGATTTTTTCTTGTTTGTTGTACGCTCTTACAGACTATCTAAGTGATTATGTATAGTTAAAATAACTAGATTCGTTGTCTATATGTTGTCTCCCGAAAACCACTTTTTGTTTTCCAAGTTAAATTTGAAATTTTGAGCTCTCACCCTCCTAAAGTATTTAAGCCAAGTTGAAAGTTCGAAGAGATAGAGAAATCCATGCCATAGAGTTATTTCAAATCCCTAGTCTGATCGTTTTGATAAAATTTCTATTTTCCTATTTGGACACGTGAAAATTTTATTGTTGTCCTCATTTTAATGAAATTTTCAATCTTTCTATGCCCCTGGATCATCGAACCTTGTATTGTTTTCAATTCCTTGGCTCGTGAAAGAAATTTGAAAATTGAGCATGAAATGATGGAGTTTTCTTCTTTTCTACATTTTTTTCCTGATCGGGAATGATGGGCATTTTCTTCCCCGTCAAATTTTGGCCCTATCATGCAAGGGTGCATGGACATGCCCGATTAGAAATGGGTCGATGGGGAAATTTGGGATTTTAAACCCATATAAAAAAAAAGGAAAAATTCAAATCTTAAGCCTTCCGTTGCAAATTCAAAGCAAGGAGGCGGGCTATCGGGAGATTTGGGATTTTGAGCCTTTTTGTAAAAAGGTGAAAAGTTTAAAAATAACCCACTACCCGATCGGGATTAAAGGAAAAATTCAAATCTTTAGCCCACCATTAGAAATTCAAAGTAAGGAGGTGGGCCATCGGGAGATTTGGGATATTGAGCCTCTTTGTAAAAAGGAAAAAGTTTTAAAATGACCCATTGTCTTGATCAAAGCTTGAAGGAAAAAATCAAATATCGAGCCCGCCATTGGAAATTCAAAGCAAGGAGATGGACCGTTGGGCAGATTTTGGATTTTGAGCGTCTTTGTAAAAGGTAAAAATTTAAAAAAGTGACCCGCAGCCCCGATCATGCTATAAGGGAGAAAGTCAAATATTAAGCCCGCATCGAAGGTCAAAGCAGGGAGGTGGGCTAGCGGAGCAATTTGTGTTTTTAAGCCTACTTTAAAAAAAAGGTAAATTTAAAATTTTATCCATGCCTCCTTCGCTAATCAAGTGAAGCCACATGTCATGACCATATCAAAAGTGGGTGAGCGGGCCAAAATGTTCCAAAATGCCATTTCTCCAAAAGGCACAAAATGCAAAAGGCATCCTCTGCACCCATTCTAGGAAATTTCTCCTACGTGTACAACTCTAATTTAAGGTTTAAAAGACAAGATGAATGGTTCTAATTCAAAGTTACAAAAAAGTGTAACTTTTGCATTATGAAAAGTCTAGTTTTTTTGCCATTAGTGTTTCTTCACGAATCAAGAATCGAATGGACGCGAATGATTGAAAATAAATTGTAAACCATTTCTTGCTAAGAAAGAAGTTGTAATCTGTTTCTTACAAGAGATTTAATGGATTCTCCATGCCATTGTAGAGCATTGGAAATTGATCTTGTAAACTCAAGAGTATATTGTACTTTGAGAGAAGAAAGGAGATAACAATTTTTCTTCCATTTCCCCCTTTTCTCAATTTCTTCCATTTCTCCACTATGTATAACTTTTGATTAAGCATCAATACAACAAGAAGGATTTTGTAGCTTCTTTGATGAGGAGGTTGTAGAAACTTTGAGTTCACAATCTTATCTCGTCTTGTTTCCATTTGCAGGATTGTTTCTTTCGATGAATGCATGTGATGAATTTTCTAACTAGTGTGTGTAGGAATTTGATTTCCTACCTGCAACATTAGTTCTCCTACCTCTTTTCTCACTCCCTTTCCCTCTTGTAGACAAAGTTCTCTATTGTAATTATCTGTAAGCTTTGTTGTAGGGTCAGTGGAGTGCCCCTATTGGATCCCCGGCTGAAAGGCCACCACAAAAATCCACTTTTTCTCATGCATGCATATACAATAGCTGCACCGGTTAAGTAGAGGGACTTAGATTCCCAGAGCATTGGCAAGGAATCCAAAAGTTTTTCCACCTGAAAAATTTCCTCACCAACACTATACATAGGAGGTTATAGAGACATGAAAACATCTTATTAGTTGGAACTTTATGGATTCTACGGTCGGTGGCATGTTGGATGTTGTCATCCAATAACATCCAAATTTGTACCGCAAGTAGCATCAAAAATGTTCTTGGCCAACAACATCTAAATGCTATTAGATGTTTCCATCCAAGTAGCATTTTAGATTCTACCATCCGATTGTATCCAAAGATGTTACTAGATGGTAGCATCCAACATGTTACTAGTTGGTAACATCTAATATGTTAGTGGTTGGTAGCATCCAAAAATGTTATCGGCCTATAGCATCGACATGCTACTTGGTCGGTAGTATCAATATGTTAGCGACTAGTTGCATCTAAGATGCTCTTGGTGGTAGCATCCGACATGCTACCAAATGGTAGCATCCGACATCCCACTCGGCTAGTAGTAGCCAACATGCTTCAAAGCAACCTCTTCAATTCCAAGTACTTAAGCCGAGTGGCTCCCTTAATAGTGCCAAATAAATTTCAACCCTATGATAAAACATTTTCTTTGATTCTCCATATTTTTAAAGTGGTTTTTCAAAATTTACCAAATAGTTTCTATAGTAATTTTTAAGGGTCCTTAAATTTACCCTGTTGTGATCTCAATGTTATGCTTCAAATCAGTGTCTACATAGAACTTTTGCTTGGAGGTAGAATATATTTAATCTCTACTTTCAAGTTTGGGTAATGCCCCATGTATTGTTAGTTGGGTTCCTCTAGATTTTTGCGCCACAACTCTATCTCACGGGGTCATGGTTGGGGTTCTTCTAGGTTGGTGTTGGTGGTAGCTATGGAAGTGAGTGGGGATCCTCTTCTCTACGAAAATTCCCATAGTTCAAGCTAGCCATTTTTCATAGCCATCAACGCGAAGAAGAAGAAGAAGCAAAATAGTTGCAACAACATAATGGGTGGGATCCCATCCTTAACACATCCCACCCCTCGACAATTAGTGTCTGCAAGGATAAGTTGGATAGTCTACCACCTCCATCTCCATCGACCTCAATATTTTGTTGTAGGATAGTGTGTGGGTCTTCATGTTTTTTAGAGAATTTTTGTTTCGTGTTCCTTTTTTGGTTAAAAATCATAATTTTTATTAAATTTTGTGTGTTCATGTGTGCGTTTTGATGCCCTCATGAAATAAAAAAACCTTTTTCATGGTGTTTTCATCTCCATTTGACTCACATTATGGGGTGTGAATTATTTCACCCTTTTTTAAATATTAGCATTTTACTATATCTTCCTTATTATTAAAAGTGTGTTTTTGAATCATACATATACATATATAACAACCACAATCTAAAGATCCTACCATATACATGCAATATATAAGTGGGACATGTTCAACTAAGATCGAATATAAATACTTTTACCTTAAGAAATTATTTAATAATAAACTATGTATTCCCAATAAATTGAGCATTAATAAAGACAATTATATAAATTATAATTAATTTATTCTACATAAAAGATAAATTATATAAAGTTAATTCATAAAATAAACATATAAATTAAAAAGACATTAAATTTGTAATTTATAGAATTCTTGTTACACTCATTAAGGTTTGTGAATTCCACCCTTTTATATTACATCGTTTTAATCTCATTTTACCTTTCCTTATTTCATTTATATTATGTTACGTAACTTTCTTTCACCTTATATTCATTTTCCTATTAAATAGGATTATATGTTGTCTCCGTGCGTTATTTCCTACATGCCTTATAATTGTATCCAATACCTTGCATGATTAAGTTCAAAATCACTTTTATATATAAGTTTTGGAAAACATGTCAATCTTCATAAGATTTTGTGTTAAAAGTTTACCTTGTATAAGAAACTATTGTATCACCCAATCACATAATAAAATTGCAACATGGATGATTTCTCATTATAAAAATATTTTTGTTAATACTAATCAAGGGGAAGAATGAATTGATATATGATTAACAAAAATGAATCCCTAAAGAACCTAAACAGGGATTTAGGGTTCTAGTGTTAATCTAAATAGGAGGACTAAAACATTGTATAAATGTAGTAAATGAAGCAAAAAAATATGTAATAACTACAAATAATTACTCTAAGTGAAAGAGAAACCCTAATATATAAGAGGGGAGTAGGAAAATGACTTAGTTGATTAAGGTAGACTATCGCAGGTTGTCACGAGATCCGAAACTAGAAACCAAATGTGCGACGATCACTCAGGGACCTTGCGAAGGGTAGATATGGACTATTTGAAGTGATAAAGGCACTTGGGAGTGTCTTGAGGCACCCCGGGGAACCCTGGTCTAGATTTTGGGCAAAGTGTGAATCTGACACGGGAACTCGGGATTTGTGTTCAGAAATGTCGCAACTAGGTCTAAAACCCTACCTATCTATCACATTGGAATCGTTGGATGAAATGGATGACGCCCTGCAAATGAAGAAGAAGAAGGGGTTGGAATGACCTCACTTTCCAAACCGATGGACTTATCATTGAGAATTGCACTACATTACGGACCCTGATGTAGTTCTGGTGAGTGTGTGTATGTCATGCCCTAGGTGCTCTCGTTCTGTCATACTTTTTGTGGTAGCGAGCTATGATAGTTATAGAATATGTTGAATGTAGAATAGAATATATGTAATCCCTCATCTAAGAATGTGTGAGTGGATGTGATGCATACTTTGCTAGCTATGATGCATGGAGCTATGTGAATGGAGATGGTGCAATGGTTGCAGCTCTAGATGGAGTGATAGTAGTGATAAGATGCAATGACCTAGGACCCTCATCATGGTCTTATAATCTTTATATTTATAGGTCCCTCAAGTTTAATTTTTTAATTAATCCCGAAAATGTTGATTGAGGAAAATATAAGGAAGACCAATGGCTAGAAGTGACCCAAAGGAGATTGAAAGAGGTTAAACATAGATAGGGCGCCTAAGGTGGGATCGGGGCACCCCAGGGTGCCCCAATAGAAGCTAGGACACCTAGAATCGGGGTTAGAATCTTAGGGAAGTTGTGAAATAGGTGGATAGGTATCGGGAAATATGCTGGAAAGATGAAGTAAAATATAACACAAAATTGGAAAAAAAGTGGGATTAATTTGTACTTTCTACACTTGAGAACCTTCTAAATAATAGTATAAGACCAAGCTAAATATTATCTAATGTGTAATATTTTTGTCTACATTTTCCCCACTTTATGTTGGTGAACAAACATTTCAATAACATAAATTAGTTAAAGAAGTGTACCTAAAATTTGTGCGAGTGTAGAAGAAAGCACACCAATGGAATAAACTCCAACATGGAGGATTGTGGATTCTAACGATGAGAAATGTAAGTAAAAGTAATGAGAATGAACCTAGGGTGGAACACATGTGTAGTTCTTTGCATGTGTGTGATTTAATTTCATGGTTAGTATGGCAAGTAGCATCATGGTGTGTTGTCATTCTTGTTGATTCCCTCAATTTGAATGCTTGTTTCTCATATGGTAGACCTGTAAGGAGAAAATTCTCAAGTAGTCAAACATGTATGTATATAAAAATGTTATGTAAATTATGGAAATGTAAAGTATGCTAGAATAGAAAGTGTAAATGGAACAATGGAGCATGTGCACCTGATCCATGTTGAGAGAAAGGGTCTAGAAGGATATCATGTGACGTCGTAATTTTTTCGAGTGATCTCATGCCACCCTAGTGAAGAAGTGTAGGGACTAAATTCTCGGTGTCGTCTAACTCTAACCAATTCTACTATAATTTTTGAAGAGATCTATATCTGCGCTAGTTTTTGGGTGATCATACGCCACTAGACGGAGAAGTGTTGAGAGACCACCCATTGTAACCCCTAAGCCTATGATTGGTCCAGTAGGATTTCGAAGGACACCATGTCCTCTGGAGGTAGTTGTGTATGGATTTTGGTCTGATTTGAACTCACTTGTTGTATATGGAGTTCAGTCTAATTTGAAATCATTCACTTTGTATGGAGTTCGGCTGATTTGGAGTCACTTGTTATGTCTAAACTGATGTAGATACATTGTGTTAGTAGATAACCCATAACGCATGCCCCCTCTTTAAGGGTGCATAAGATGACCCTAAAAGGAGAATGTGGCCCCAAAAGAGGACCAACCACACTCTGACCTTGTAACCAATTCAGTCTGTAGGGAGAAAGAGAAAAGACTTAGTAGATACTAAGGCGTGCACAAGAGAGGATGACTAGAAAATAAAAGTGTCCATCCAAACACATGCATACAAATAAGTGTAAAGATGAAAATAGTATAGAAAAACTACTAAGTACAATAGTGTAAACATGTAAGAAAACATGGAGAGCAAAAATCAAGTTTCAAATATGGGACATCAGTCACGATGTCACAAGGCACACAAAATCCATCATGGCCACAAACAATAGATAAGTGTGCACATTAGCAAAGGGCAAAGCCTCGCATACAATTACAAGCAAATCATACAAGTAGTGATGGGAAAATATAGTCCTATAAAACAAGTGCTACACATGGAACACTTGCTATCATGTTAGAGTGAAAACAAATATGTCAAAACATGTATGAACAAGTAGTAAAAGATGTTAAGTACAAAATGCGACAATAAGACTGTATAGTCGAATTTGGATGCCCCGAGTGATTGGTATAGTAAGGATAGAATGTGAAAATCCATGCCATGTGTAGATTCTTGTATCTGCAATCACACTAGAAAAAGGCATGAACGTGCTTGCATCTATAGCTAACATGTGTAATGAAATGAGCATGTAAAACACTAGTAAGCAAAAGTAAATAATACCAAGACAATGTGGTATGCTTTGGATTGATAGATTTGAATGCAAAATGGAATGATAGAAGCAACCTGCCCCTCAAGTGTATGGAATTGTATACGGTGAGTTTCATTTTGTTTTCCCCCTCAAAGCGATCAAGAATAAACTATAAACAAGAGTGTGTCATCGGGAAATGGTCGAGTAGTTTTAAATGTGTCTAGTGTGTTGTGATGAGTGTGTACATATAGTGGTGATGTATTGTGACATGAGGAGAAATGATGTGCTTGAACCTTATAGATGAATCGTATATCACGAATTTGTTGATAGGAGTGATGATTTAACCCTAAGCATGTATCACTATAGAAGATGAGAGGATGGTGATAAGATGTATAGAATTATGTGTGTGGATCATATATCCTAAGCGTATATCATGAATTGTTCATTGGAAGAGTGATTATTTATCCCTAAGCGTATATCACAACATGATGTTGAAGAAGGTGATGATTTAACCTATAGTGTATGTCACTATGAGATGAGTGATGAGGATGTATGAAGCGTAGTTAAGTAGGAGGTGACTAACAAAATGTGGTGATCATAGCACTAAGCATAGACCACTATACTATGAATAAGACGAGGGTGGTGATTTAGCCTAAATATTACACCACTAAGTGATGAGTAGAATAAATGATGATGTAATAGAATGACTGAGAACATGATGATAGAATAGGTGATGATTGGATATAAGAGGATAATGTAGAATGGATAAAGGTGGTGGTGATTTAACCTAAGGTGTATACCACAAAGTGATGAGTGAAGGCATACAAGTGTAATGGAATAAGTTTGGAATTGATAAATGCAAGAGGATGATATAAGAGATGATGATCGGAGGACATAGATGTGATGTTAGGATTGGTTATCTAACCTAAGGTGTATACCACTACGTGATGATGGGTGTGAGTGACGATAGAGCCTAGAGCGTTCGTCACTAGTCCGATGGATGTGGTGTGATGACATGTTGCATGTAGGTAAGCTCTATTTTATTGGTAAACCCTCATTAGTCAAGTATCGAATGAGGAACTAAAGTGTGTCATAGGGTGATGAGAGAAACACATAGAATAACGTAGTATAGGTGAAAAAATGGTGAATAGGATGTGTAAATGTGCGGGAAAATGTAGAAAGTCTGATGATAGGTGTAGATATAATATGTAGTGATGACATGTAAAGCTAGGACCATATATAATGTGACCTAATGTAAATATGGAATGTAAGAAAGAGATACAAAACTAGATGCAAGTGATATGACAACTAGTGTAGCGTGTATGATATAGATGATGTATAAATTATTAGTAGAGGAGGTATGTATAAGATGATGTAGGATGTATAGGTTAGGTAGTGCAATGTGTGGAGTTGAGTATACGAATGATCCCTCAACAGTCTAGTGTAAATTGAAGCACTAGGGTGGATCATCGGGTAACGAGGGTGTGATAATAGATGAAAAATTTTGATATGTGAAGAAATGAAAATATATGGGTGTGAGAGGTATTAATGCAAAAGTGTGAGAGGAGGGGGATGTATGGTAGGTGATATTCCCTAGAAGTAATGTTAAAATAGGCTATGTGGACACGTTAAGAAGGTTGACATCCTCGGGTCAAATTCAAATGGATTAGAACTAGAAAATTGGCAAGCGATGGTATGAGGTTGATCATGTAATGAGAAAGTAAGAGACAAATGGTAAATTCCCATAGTGTATTCTTAGTCAAGTAAAGGAAGGACATAGACAACTTTGTGTGTACCATTGAGTGAGGTTGGGGAATGACCAAGAAAGGAACTATTGTAAATGAAAATAAGTCCAAAGGGCATGGGGAATGAGATGTCATTGTGATGGGGGTCTAAGGTACCATTGATTTATGTAAGCCATGATTCACCTAATGTGAGTGATGTGGAACATTTGGTGAGTGGTAGATAAACAAGGAGATCAAAGATACATAAACCATAATCAACAGTGATGGTGAAAAAACCGTAATAGAGAGGAGAGGTGTGAGTAGAAGGTTGAATGTCATCAAGGGTAAGGCCAAGGTAATCTAGGCCAACAGTAGAATAGATGGTTTCATTGCATGTGGGATCAAGGGAACATGGTCCTAGAATGATTCACTTATAAAGAGGGTACATCTAAATGGTGGGTGTGGGGACGATACTAGAGGAGATGGGATGATAGTGTTCATGAATAGAGGGGTGGATGATATGGAAATATGGTGATGGGAATGGGTGATGGAGAGGGAATTACATCTAGTAAACATATATCTCCCTTGAATGGTGGTAAATGTGGTTGATCATCCAAAGGATGAGGTTCATCAGTGGTGTAAATGTGAGGAATATGGATACTAGTATGAGGGTGTGGATAAAATATTGGGATGGATCACTGTCTCGAGAAGATGGTATACTCAACACGATCATGAAATAATTTGACACAACGATGGATGATAGAGGGAATGGCTTGGATGGTGTGGAGCAAAGGTCTACCTAACAAGTAATTATATGAGACAGGGAAATCAATAATGAAGAAGATGGTGGGGAGATTTTTAGGACCAAACAGTTAAGGGAAAAATAACATAGTATAGACATGTATGAATGGAAACATCATAATGATGGAGGGAAAAGGAAAAAGGGTTAATGTCATGGGTAGAAAAACCTAAGGATTTGATAAAGGACATGGGGCATAGATTAAGATCAGAGCCATTATCGATAAGAGTACACTTTACAACAACATTGTAGATACGGGGCATGATGTAAAGTGGAGGGTAATTGTCAAACGAGTGAATGTTAGCAGTAGGATTGCTTTGAAATGCTATGTGTTGGGAAAAGGCCTAAAAAAATATGTCATACAGGGAGTTTGGGTCCATGTCCGAGAAACATCGTAGTACGAAAAAGGGTTTGGACTCGAAGAAAAAAATTAGGATGGGTAAGAAGGTACTCAGTGATAGAGATATTCATGATAATGGAATGAAATAAAATGGGAAGGTGGTAGAAAATGTGGTTGGGTTTACCAAAATGATTAACAAAAATGACTACCTAAAGAACCTAAAAAGGGTATTTTGGGTTATAGTGTTAATCTAAATAGCGAGACTAAAACATTGTACAAATGCAGTAAATTAACCTAAGTAATATGTAATTGATTACATCCTTTTTCCATGTTTCTTCATTAGGCATCTAAAGTTTCCTCGACTGTGCTTATTTGTTCACTTGGGGCCCAAATTATCTAAATATAAAAGATCCATCGAAAGCCTCCATGTGGCTCATTAGTACAACTTCAAAGATAAGATCCTAAGGAAAGTTTCCAAACAAGCGCAAGCCATCCTCATGTCTAGGGTCCAACAAAGTTACTCTTAAATAGGTGGAAAAGGTAGAACACAATAGAAGCAAGCGAAACATCCATGTGTCTCTTCGGTGCACCTTGGTATAAAACCAAGAGGAACATTCCCAAATGAGTGTCAAGCCCCCACATGGCAGTTTGGCCAATATTTTGACGGAAAAATTGAATTAAGTAGTTACACAAATCCATGTAAATGATCCAATATTATTCTAGATCAAGGGATTAAATGTTAGGATCGAATACCGATAGTGGTGGCTTAGTGTTTAAAGGGAATGGGGGGGGAGCCGAGAAAGTGGGAGCTTGAGCAATAAAGACAGGGAGGGTCTTTAAAGAGAAGCATATTATTCTGAAAGAAATATCAGAAGATAGGGGGAGATAGCAAGAGAGGAAAAGGGATCGAAGAAGAATATAGAAGAGGAGTAGAGTTTCAGTAGTTTTTAAGGAGCCTAGCCTTAGTAAGCCTCTGTCGTAAAATAAATTTGTAATCTATTCCACAAGGTCCTTATGTATTATTTTCTCAATGAATAAAGAGTTCTTATTATGTGCATTGTGTGTTCCTTCATATTTTGAATCTCTATTCTTTCATTATTAAGTAGTCTTAAATGGATCGGAAAGCTTCATCATGTTTGCTGCCCTTGAATTTTCTTTATTCGTTTATCCTCTATAAATCAATCGCTTCATATCCTCAATCATGAATGTTGTGAGGATAGTAGACCATGCCGAACAGCTCTTCAACTATCCTAGATAACTCCTTTAACTAATTCTTCTCTCTCTGTGCTCTATATTGGCTCATCGCCTTGTTATCTTTAGTTATTTTTATGTTTTCTTCTAACCCTACTCCCCACAATCAGAGAAGAGCCAACTTCTTTAAAATTTGGAGGTCACCTTAGGGCGCACGTCCCACTAACCTAAGGTTTCAGGGGACTCGATGGTTCATCTAAAAAGAACATCGTCAATAATTTTCAGGCACACCCGGTGGGACAAAACCATAATCGCCTGATTAGAAGTCAGAATTTAAGCAATCTGTTTAAAACACAAGACAAATGTGAAAAATGGCTAAAACAAGGTAGGAATGCATGCTCAACTATCTACAGCTATCTCCACCACGTAACAAAAGAGGTCATTAGGTTTAGAGATCCCCATCTCCTCTGGATAGAGTTCTTTCAACGCCTCCGCCAGGTAGGCCTTTTACACAGTCAACTAGAACTCTCAGACCCATCTCTATGGCTCATCTTCAACCACCACCTTCGAGGCAGTTTGTCTCTTGGGACCAAGGAAGCCCACTCATTCTACCCATGCCCCCGGTGGTGTGGAATCCTATCCCCGCCAATGCGCTAAAGGCACTACCCAAGTTTAGTGGGGAAGACTTCAAAACCCTAAGGAGCACCTCCAAGACGTAGCAAAAATATGTGTAGTGCATTACATAAGGGAACAAGATGTCGCCTTATGGTTATTGGGTGCCTCCTTCAAAGGAAAGGCTCTAGAGTTGTACCGAGCCTTAACTCCTAATACTATTGGTACTTGGGACCAATTAGGAGAGGTACTGGTGGCAAGGTTCAGTGAGAAAGGGGATAGATCATCGCTCCTACAACAACTTATTAATATAAAAAGGGGCCCACAAGAGCTAATGATGGATTTTAACACTAGGTTCCATAAAACCTGGCAGAGGATTTTGGCCCTAGAAAGGCCACCCGTAGGTATGGCTATTGTCTTTTATTTAAAGGTTCGAACTCGGACGTATCTCGGTAATGATCCAATCCTTAGGAGGGGATTCCCTACCGTAGGCTTATAATATTGTCGTCCAAGCTGAGAACAATTTAATAGATGCCGAAAAGCTTCCACCCAGAACTCTCTTGCCCATATGCCCTAAGATAGCCCCTCTTCCTCAAGCCCCGAGCATTGGTAAAACTCTTGCATCAAGTATACAATTATCAATCTGCTCATTCATCTTCATCCTCTGCTCCAATAGCGTCACCCCTAACCTCAAAATGGAGGAAATGAGAAATATTCTGAGGAGTTTTTCTAATGAAATAGTGAATCTCAAAAGGAATCAGGTCGCTTATCCAAAACCAAATTACCAAAACTATCAAAGTGGCAGGCCTGCTTATCCTCCTCAATACCAGAATAACCAAAGGTCAACAGTGGCATAGCCATCTAACCAACTAGTTCTGTGCCAACGCCCCTCCAGACTATCCCACCTAATAGCGGAAGAGAAATGATACGGTCAAAATTACTTTGCTAAAGATCATAACGCATGGTGTTTCCCATGCAATAACTCCCACATGCCAAAGGATTGTCCCCAAGGAAACCTACGAAGAAAAGGTATCCGAGTAGCGGTTAAGAGAAGGCTATGAGATAAACCAATCCGTGCCACCCCACTCTACAGGAGTTCAGAATTCTACCCATGCCACATAAATTCAAGGAATGTCTCTGGAACAAGAAGCTGAAATCATGTTGGAACACGCTCTTCTTTCTTGGATAGAAGGAGAAGATGTCATGTTTACTAATGAAGCATCCATTACAAATCCTATCCAATCTAACTACAATACTCATTTCAAAAGGAGAATCATGGAAGTGGATGCTCCAGTTTCGAGCACGATCAAAGAAACCCAACAAGGAATATCAACCATCAAAGTTGTGTCACATGACCTACCACCAAAGCAGGGCTCAAGAAGTTCTTGAGAACCCAAATGGTATCCCCATAGTAGGAGAAGTAATAAAATATTGATCATCATCCAAAACATTTCTACAGGGTCGATGAACATGGTTCAAAAACTCAAGAAAGCACTGGCTAACGCTTCCCTTTGGGATATTTTGAGTATTCCAGATCAGAGAGAGATGCTTCAGGAAGCACTCAGATCAGATGACGACCCGACTACTTCCGGAAAAGAGAGGGAGAGAGGAAAAATCCTTGAGAGGCTTAGTGGAGATAATCTTTGTTGAACCAAAAAGAAGAGGTTAGTAAGTCAAGGCCAAACCCCTTTTTCATGACTCTTATTATAGGGAAGAAATTGCTGCATAATTCTATGATAGATTCTAGTGCTAGCACTATAGTCATGCCTAAAGCAATTGTCTGACGCCTTGGGTATTAAGTATGAGCCTTGGAAAAGGGGAGTTATGTAATTAGATGGAAAATCTGTACAAACTATCAGAATCATTAAAGGACTCCTCTTGCAACTCTACTCTTTCCCAAATATAACTGTTCCATAGGATGTTGTGGTAATAGATGTCCCTCCAGTATTTGGCCTTTGTCTCTCTCATGATTTTACAGCTAAAATCGGAGGGTATATGTCTCTTGATTGGTCTCATCTGATCTTGCGAACTAGGTACGGGTCTAAAATGAAGGTCCTATCAGAACCCCTTACCAAAGAACATATAACTGACACCAACCAGGCTTTGAGGCTTCCCATGCGATGATCACCCGAGAAGAAGGATCCTATACAGAAGATGAAGTTTCCCCATCTAAGGGTCATCTGGCCAACCTTCCGTCGGGTGATCCATTTAGGAATTTTGATTCCACTAGGTGGGAACATATGTCATTTTTATGAGGATTCAAATATTCCTGAGATAACCAAGGGACGTGGTGAAAAGAAAGGGGACCCCAAAGATTCTCAAATGTGGACCCTACACTTTGATGGGGCCAAAAGTAAGAATGGTTTGAGGGTTGGAGTGATTTTATCATCCCCAGATGGAAGAAAATTACTCCAGTATTTTTGTTTCTATTTCTCCTATACTAGCTGAAAATCGGAATATGAGGCTTTGTTACATGACTTGACCATGGCCGGAAATAAGGTATTAAGAAGCTAAGAGTCTTTGGAGACTCAGAGTTGGTAGTGACATAGGTAAGAAATACTGCTACCACAAGGAACCCTAGGATGAGATCCTATCGACACTGGGTTTGGGATCTTATCAAAGATTTTGAGGCTCTCAACATCAAGGTTATCCCTCGAGAATGGAATATAGAAGCAGATAGGATGGCCCTGATTAGATCACAATTTGACCTAATTCAGGATTTAATAACAAATGAAAATGCCATAAGGATGATCATCCGCCCCTCTATCCCCGACAATTTTGATCATTGGCAGGTCTTCAATGATGACCAGCAGATCGTATAATTCTTGCAGTCTAATTAATTCAGAATAGCTCCATCCTAAGATCGAGGAAGCATATGGAGACCAAATTATCCAGTTAAGAACAAACAAACTTCCAAAAGGATTAATAACCCTTGAGAGTCTTTTTTATTCAAATGATGCCAGCTCTGACTAGAAGGAAGTTTGTGGCTATGAAGGAGGACTATGTAGAATTGGAATTCACTAAAGGAAAATAAATTAAAGGTCGGAAGATCGGTGACCCGAGGGAAAAGAGAGACTTGTGGCCCTATGCCACAAATATGATAAGGTGATGGCTTGGACTTATGATGACCTGCATGGCTATGATAGAGACATCATCCAGCACACCATAGATCTTGAAGAAGGAACTAAGCTCTGTGCACCAAAAGAAAAGGTCGGTGAATCCTAAAATTGAATCCCTCATGGCTGAGGAATTAAAAATCTCCTACAAGACCATATCATCTTTCCTATCAAGCATACAACTTGGGTCTCAAATCTAGTTCCAGTGAGGAAAAAGAACGGAGAAATCTGACTCTATGTAGATTTCAGAGACCTAAATAGAGCCTCCTTGAAAGATCATTATCCCTTACCCTCTATGGAGTAGATATTACAAACAGTGGTAGGCTCAGAGATGTTCTCCCTATTAGATGGTTTTTCGGGCTATAATCAAATATGGCTTGCACAAGCGGATCAACATAAGACTACATTTACAACCAAGTGGGGAACTTTTGCTTATGAAAAAATGCCCTTTGGACTAACCAATGTTAGGGCTACCTTTCAAAGGGCCATGGAATCTACATTTAGTGCATTGATCAACAAGATAATTCTAGTATATCTTGACGATCTCACGGTGTTCACCAAAATAGCTAAGGAGCATTTTGATGCTTTGGAGGCTGTGTTCAAAAAATGCCAAGAATTTGAAATCTCTCTGAACCTAAAGAAATGTGTTTTTGGAGTACCCCAAGGTAAAATCTTGGGACATATCATATCAAAAGAAGGAGTCTCCATCAACCCCGAGAGGGTCAGAGCCATTCTAGACCTACCCTTGCCGACTAATAAGAAAGCAGTCCAATCTTTCCTAGGAAGGATCAACTTTGTCAGCAAGTTCATTTCAAAATTTTCCAGAACAATTCACCCAATCACACTCATGCTAAGGGGACCTTAATTTCAAATGGAATCTAGAGGGGCATCAATCCTTTGGGACAATAAAGGTATCCATTTCATCTACCCCTGTGTTGCGAAACCCCTACCTTTCAAAGGATTTCACTATGTATGTATACGGGGTGAACACAATATTGCATCTGTATTGACCCAAAAGGGAGCATCACAGATAGAGGAACAGCTGATCACCTTCTTTTCAAATACTCTCCATGATTATGAGACACGATACAATTTCATGGAGAGACAGGCTTATGCTATAGTCAAAATCCTGAAGAAATTGAGGCATCTGGTCACTCATAATAAGATTTGGATCATGGTGGCTCACTCCAATGTAAAAAAATATATCATGGAAGGTGAGATAAATGAGAAAAGAGAGAATTGGATCACTAATATCCTAGAATATGATATCAAGGTGAAACCTATAAATCTCATAAGGGGAAGAGGTCTGTGTCAATATATGACTCAAGAATGCACTCAAGGCTCTATGCCAACAATCGGTGAAGAGAATGACCATATTATTTATCTTAAGGAAAATGATTCAGATAGCTGGGTCTCGGATAGGATTCACTTCATGCATACCAGAATATTTCTAGAAGACCTCCCCTTAACCAAGAGAAGGTACTATACACAACAAGGGACTCATTTCACCATGGTTGACAACTTCCCTTTTAAAAGGAAATTTAATGGGTTAGTCTTTGAGATGCCTGGAAAATGAAGAGGCTAGGAGGGTCTTAAGAGAATTACACTATAGGAACTCGGGTGGTCACTTTTCTACCCAAACCACGGCTATTAAAATCTTGCAAGCAAGGTACTTATGGCCGAGCTTGTTTGCCTATAGTCATATAGAAACAAACAAGTGCAAGGTTTGTCAAGTTTATGCGCGTTTTCGAAGAAATGCAGCATTACCCCTAAACCCCATTCTAGTTGAGGAACCCTTTACTTAATGGGGTCTTGAATTCATTGGGATGGTACACCACCGAACTTCAAGCACCAGACACCAATGGATTCTTACGGCTACTAATTATTTCACCCGATGGGCGGAGGCAGTTCCTCTTAAGGAATCCACTGAAAATGTGATCCTAGGACTCTTACAAGATATCACTATGCGGTTTGGAACCCCCACACTATTATATCTGATAATGCTAAAGCATTCCTGGGAGATAAAGTATCTGATTTTGCAGTCAAGGACAAGATATATCTAAAGTCATCCTCTAACTATTACCCATAGGGAAATGGTCTAGCAGAGTCTACCAATAAGAATCTGATAAGACTCATCAAAAAGATGGGACATGAGCATAAAATATTATGGCATGAGCATGTCAAAACAACCTTATGGGCTGATCGGATCACTCCAAAATAGATCCTGAGGGCTTCACCATATGAAATAGTCTATGGGAAAAGTTTCGTGATGCCAATTTCATTGGAAATGCCTACATTACAACTGTTGAAAGGATCTGGAATAGAAGAAAATGGAACGATGCAGGAGAGTCTTTCCGAGCTGGTAAAGCTTCAGGAGAAGCATGAAATCACCCATGAGGCTATGATCAAATGAAAACACATATTCAAGACATGGTTTGATTGGAAAACATTGTAAGCAAATTTTTAGGTCAGAACCACAATGTTAAAATGGGATGCAAGGGCAGCCAAGACGGGAAACCATGATAAGTTTAACCCCCTGTGGACTAGACCCTTTATAATCAATGCACTAAAGTAACATAACTTGTTTGAACTTGAGACCACGGTGGGAGACCCCTTGGCTATCCTAGTTAATGGGATTCACTTAAAACCCCACGTATAGGTATCTCCAAAGATGTATTATATGTATATATTGCTTCCCTTCCTTCGATTTTTTGCTTTGTTTTTCCCTCCTTTTTGGGTGCTGCACATGTATGTCCCACCGCTAATTTCCATGTATTTCTAGGTTCCATGGGAAAAATTACCTACCCAGTTCTCCTGGCAATAGGATTTTCCATAAATTTTAAATCCCCCTTCTTAATGAGGAGATCCCCAATCAATGAAAATCTATCACAAACAATGAATTCAACGCTTTGATTCATTCACTCAAAAGAACATTAATTGAAGTGACCCTGAACACGTGCAACCTTTACTCCCCAACTGTAAGTGGCTACTAAAAGTGTCTCGGGAAGTTTTGCAGGGTCATTCCAAAGCATTAGAGTCTTTAGAATTCATAAGTGAGTAACAAAGCTTCCAGAGTTACAGAGTCCTATCTAAATTCGAGACCATGGCTGCCTCTAGCTTTTTCTAACAATGAAATCCTATGCGGGAGACCCCTCCCCCGACACCTCTATGGCCCAGATAAGATTCCTTGATTCATTATCTACATACAATGACCCTTCTCTCAGTCGGTGACCCAAACGATGACATATTTGATCCCAGTCTCAACAAAATGCCCCAAGCTTTGAGAGAAGCAACATTCACTAGGTTTAACAACTTGGGAAATTCTGAGTCATTCAGCTCTAGAATTTGGAGCACAACCCTTGCCCAATATATGGTCCCTCTCACACGCCCATGCCCAGAGCTTATACAAATGTGTGTAGCTTGTTTCAATTCAGAAAATCATACCATCCAGGGCCAAAATATGACTGTGGTAATTACACCACAAGCTATTAGGGACATGTTGGCCCTAACTTATGACCATAAGACCAATATTTATGATATAGAAAGGCTTTGAACTGTATGGGTCCAATGCCTAAATAAGGCCGCATTCCTTAATAGAGAGTTAAGGCAGTCAGAGACCATTGGTTCAAGGCTCCCAGGGTTTCCAATTCCGTTAAAATCCCTCATGCTCGAATCTCAAGATGACTACTCCATGTTGGCCTTTATTTTTCGGGCTATATTTTGATTGAGAAGTTGAAGATTGGCAGATGGCGGCCCTATTCCAGATGAGGACTATCAACCAAAATCAAGTGTATAGGTTTGAATTCGCAGAAGTCATCACTAGGTCGATTCACAAGTAGTTGGGACGTTTCTCAATGGCGTCCACCTTCAAGTATTCATCTTTTCTCTTCTACCCCATCCTATACCATAATGCTCAATATTTCAGTTAGATTATGACTCTGTCATTATGGGATATGGAGGTAGATTCCCAAAAGGTTGTCCCCATATCTGCATAGACCCATGTATTATCTCAATCTTCGGACGTATATGAATTTTTCAATGCTTTTGTGGATCCCCTCATAATAGAAATTGATCTTGAAGGGATCGATCATAGAATGAATGACTCTATGCGGTCTATTCTCTCGAGACTCCATCGCACCCCCGTGACTTCTTTTCCAAAGGGAATTTAATGATTCAGTTCATGGATTTAAGGGAGAGTCTTTCATGCTCCCGAGGATTCTCACTCCTTGGGTGGTGGGTCTCAAATTTACCAAGCAACTCATCCTTCTGGACATCAAGTTAAGCTCGGCTCAACTGAAAAAAGAAAGCACTTTATGACCTCCCCTTTAGTAGAGGAGGAGTTACCGTGCTCAAAATGTAGGCATACCATTTCCTCTCTTAGAAATTGGCTTCCTATGGGTTCTCACCTTTATCAAATATTCATGGATGTTTGACCCGGATGGAAGCATGATCATTATTACTCACAGTTAGCAAAAAAATCTCCAACCCATGCGAGCACGAGTGAGACCCCTTTTCGATATTTTTGTTGAACTCACGAACATCCCAACTCCGGGCTGGGAGGCATTCCACAAGGCCAAATTTAAATTTGACCCTACTCTGACAATGCCAAAAGGGCTTCGAAAGGCCCTGAAAAGGAAATCTTGGAGCTCTAAGAAAAGGGAATCCTTATGGAAATATAGGCAGGAGATTGGCCAGACCATGCCAAATTTTGAAGTTGTCTCCAGTGACGAGCTATGGGAAGAGGGGTGGGATGCGGAGTGTAACTCCGACCCAGATAACAATGATATGGTTGAGTCCACTCCTAAGGAGTGTATCAAATCAACCGCAGAATCCTCTAGACCTCCATAGTAACAAATTCCAGTACCGTCTTCACCTGTCATTCCTCTTTAGAGCCCTCCAATGGTCTTACCCTCATCCATCCCCCTACCCAAAGTTACAACTAAAGAATCACCCCGATCCCGGTGCACAAGAGACTAAAATCAGTGATAACTTTTACCCCACTTCCGGCTCTACCTCTATTTGGGGCACCCTTTCAAGATCCACCTCCACCTCTGTTATCCCCTTCTGGAGGACCACCCTTGTCTATCATCTCGTCACATACTCTCCCTCCACTGGAGCTCCCCTTTTTTTACAAACTCTTACCACCATCCCAAGTTTCTCCCCCACGTGATCACTCCCCCTTATTTGACCCTAGTAAACACAACATCTCATTCATGGCTATAATCCCATATGGCTTAACACTTGGGTTTCCATTTGCAGGGGGAATGGTCTCTTCTCCCTCCAAATTTATCAACCAAGTAGAATCGATAAGGCATCTAGGGATCAAAGTAGGGAAAAATAAAAGAAGACGAAGATGGAAGCTTCATCAACCAAGTAGACATGGTCATTATATGACCATTAACAAAGCTCCTTGATCATTTCCCACTTTTTGGACCTCAAGTATCTAAGCCCCATGAGTAGATGCAGCAGATGATTTTTCAATCAATGCTCTTACGGTTGACCTTATGAATTCCGTCCTCAGGATAGGGTGGAGATGATGAATGAAACAACTATAGTGGTCACTACAGACTACTTAAAACTTTGCAATCAGCTTAGGAAGGAGTAATCCAGCCTCCCAAAGGTAGAGGCCACATCAATGAGCCGAATGGTAGGGCTTAAAGATAAAGACAAGGAGTTAGATCAACTCGAAAGGAGTTGAAGGATGTGGCCACTAAGAAAGACCTCGCACTTCCAAGGAAGAAGAAAAGACTCTAGCAGCTAAAATCACTGCATCTAAGGACCTGACAAACACACTAATGTAAGAAAAGGGTAGCCTCAATGCTAGGGTTAAGTCTGCAGAAGATACAGTCAAGGACTTGACTGTCAAATTAGGGAAACAATCCCAGAGGGAAAGGATTGTAACATTAATTTAGGGATTGTGTGCCTCCTGCTATGACAAGATTGCCACCACCACTACAGATCTGTCCCCGACACTTGGATTTATATCGATGCACATGAATTGTGCTCTAAGGTAGAGAATGCAGTCTCCACCATTGGCAATGCCTTATCCGCCAAGGTCCATGAGTCTAATCTTTAGATTCAAAAGCTTTATGATGCATCTAATTCCGCTCTTCAAAATGCAGGGATCACAGACAAGCGAGTTGATTGCTATGAAGATCAATGATATTTTGAGCTGTAACAAAGCTTCTACCAAATGTCAAAATATCTTGGCATAGATCCACTAGGGAATAAAGGAGAGGAAATAAAATACCAATGAATTGGTGCAATTAGGTTTCCCTTCTCCCTTCCCAGATGATTCTCCTGTCTATCAAAGGACCAAATACAACATCTCTTGTTTGCCAACGTTAGAACAAGACTGTATTTCAGTCTTTGAAGGAAGGCTCAAGTGTTGTTGAGGTAAAGGCCATTATCTATCCCATCATGCATCTAGAGTTTCATGTGCATGCAGAATGTCAGAGCCTCCAAGGTTTCTCCCATAAGGAGATAATTGAGCTAGAGAGCATTCCAAGCCTTACAACAGAGGACTTACCCAATAGAGTAGGAATGGCTCGAATATCATGTTTCCCTGTAGAAGCTCTAGGTGACCTTTAGAATTCCACATATAAATTTTTGAAGGTAAGAGGACATTGAATTCTCCCATGGTAGGCACGGGATCCCTTAGTGAGTCATCAAAACTGATTATATCCTTGTTCCATGTTTCTTCAATAGGCATCTAAAGTTACCCCAAATTGCACTTATTTGTTTACTCGAGGCCCAAATTTTCTAAGTATAAAAGATCCAGTGGAAGCCTCCACATTTCTCTCTGGTGCACTTTTGGTATGATGCTAAAAGGAAAGGTTCCCAAACAAGCACATGCTCTCCACGTGGTCAGAGCCCGATAAAGTTACCCTAGCCATTGAAAATTCTAAGTATAAAATATCTAGCGGAAGCCTCCACATGCCTCATCAACGCAACTTTGATCCTAAGGCAAGTTCCCAAACAAGCATAAGCCCTCCACATGTCTATGGTTCGACAAAGTTACTCTTAAATAGGTAGAAAAGGCAGAACACAATAGAAGCAAGCAGAAACCTCCACGTGTCTCTTGATTGCACCTTTAGTATAAAACCAAGAGGGGACATTTCCAAATGAGTGCCAAGCCTCCACGTGGCAGAAAAAGATCTTCGCCGCCAATATTTGGTGGCAAAAGTGAATTGAGTAGTTGCACAAATCCTTGTAAATGATCCAAATATTATTCAAGATCAAGGGATTAAATGTCTGGATCGAATACTAATGGTGGTGGCTCAACATTTAAAAGGAATTGGAGTAGGATCCAAAAAGTGGGAGCTTCAAGCAATAGAGATAGGGAGGGTATTTAAATGGAAGAAGAGTATTCGAAAAGAAATATTGAAAGAGAGGGGAGATAGCAAGAGATAAAAATGGATAGAAGAAGAATATCAAAGAGGAGTATATTTTCGAGTAGTTTGTAAGGATCCTAGCCTTAGTAAGCCTCTGTCATAAAATAAAATTGTAATATGTGCCTCGAGGGCCTTATGTATCATTTTCTCTATGAATAAAGAGTTCTTATTATGTGCATCGTGTGTTCCTTCATGTTTTGAATCTCTGTTCTTTCATTATTAAGTAGTCTTAAATGGATCAGAAAGCTTCATCGTGCTTGATGCCCTTGAAATTTCTTTATTCGTTTATCATCTATGAATCAATCGCTTCGCATCCTCAGTCATTAATGTTGTCAGGATAGTAGACCATGCCGAACAG
Organism: Taxus wallichiana var. yunnanensis; assembly: GCA_018340775.1. Taxonomy (NCBI): domain Eukaryota; kingdom Viridiplantae; phylum Streptophyta; class Pinopsida; order Cupressales; family Taxaceae; genus Taxus; species Taxus wallichiana. The sequence goes on from CM031238.1 coordinate 745,886,667, forward strand.
CTCTTTGACTGTCTTAGATAACTCCTTTAACTAATCTGTATCTCTTTGTGTTCTAGATTGGCGCATCACCTTGTTATCTTTAGTTATTTTTATGTTTTCTTCTAACCCTACTCCCCATAAAGGAGAAGATCCGGCTTATTTAAAAGATAGAGGTCACCTTAGGGTGCATGTCCCACTAACCTAAGGTTTCAACGAATCATGACAGTTCATTTGAAAACACCACCATCAACATTAATAACTAAAAATAATTACTCTAAGTGAAAGAGAAACCCTAATATGCAAGAGGGGAGTAGGAAAATGACTTAGTTGATTGAGGAAAACTATCGCAGTTGTCACAAATCTGAAACTAGAACCCAAATATGTAGATGATCACTCAGGGACCCTGTGAAGGGTAGATCTAGACTATCTGAAGTGACAAAGGTTCCTATGAGTATACTAGGGTGCGCCAAGGTGCCCCGGTATAAATTTTTAGCATTGTGAACTGTACAAGAAATCAAGAACTGTGTTCGGAAATGTCACAACAAGGTCTGAAACCCTACATGTCTATCACACTGGATTCACTTAATGAACTAGATGATGCCCTACACATGAAGAAGAAGAAGGGGTTTGATTGACAAAACTTGCCAAACCGGTGGACTTATCACTAAGCATTGCACTATATTACGGAACCTGATGTAGTTTTTGTGAGTGTGTGTATGTTGTTCCCTATGTTCTCTTGTGGTAGTTGCGTCTTCTATGGTAACAAACTATGATAGCTATAGAAGATGTAGAATGTAGAATAGAATAGATATAATCCCTCCTATAAGAATGTATGAGTGGATGTGATATAAAATTTTCTAGCTATGATGTATGGAGTTATGTGGATGGAGATGGTGTAATGGATGCAACCCTAGATGGAGTGATAGTAGTGATAGGATGCAATGACCTAGGACCCTCATTATGGTCTTATAAGCTTTATATTTATAGGTCTCTTAAGTTTCATTTCACAATTAATCATGAAAATGCCCTTGATGAAATGATATGGTAGATTAATGGCTAGAAGTGACCCAAAGGAGAGTGAAAGAGGTTAAACATATAGATGGGCTCCCTGGGTAGGACCAGGGGTGCCCCAATATAGGTTAGGGCACCGAAATCAAGCATAAAATCTCGGGAAGTTTCAAAATGGGTGCATAGGTATCGATAAATATAAGGGAAAGATGAAGTAAAATATAAAACAAAGATGGAAAAAAGGTGAGAATAATTGGTACTTTGTACACTTTAGAACATTCTAAATAGTAGTATAAGACCAAGGTAAATATATTCTAATGTGCAATATTTGTGTCTACAACATATAATAATAATCCTTATAGAACCCTATACAAATACAAGGGTAACTTTACAATGTAACTATTGATAGTGGTGGCATAAAAATTTCTTGGCTAATATGATGGTGGAGAATATTATGTTGAATATTACCATGCAACCATACCCTCATAAGGTGTATTAGTTACAAAAAATAACAAAGCAGTTCTCACCAAAACTCTTTGGAAAAGGGATGACCATCTAGGTAAAATCATGGAGCCACCACCTTTCTATGTATCTCTCATCATAGGCAATCATCTAGTGCACAATTGCATGATTGACTCAAGGGCAAGTAGTTCAGTGATGCCCAAACAAATAGTAGACCATCTTGGTCTTGAATATGAGTCACTCTCTAAAATATTAGTATAAATATATGGGACCATGGTGGGAACCATTAGAGTTATCAGAGATCTAATCCTCACATTGCATGTGTGTCCCAACTTGTAGATTCTCCAGGATGCATTCATCATTGATATACCCCTCTTCTTTGGGTTGTCCCTTTCGCAGATTTCACCGCTAAGATTCGCGATACTTACCCATAAATTGGTCTCACATGATTTTTAGAACTAGGTATGGCACTAAGGCTACCATCAAATATGATCCTATTTCCACATATCATATAAATCCTTATGTTTCTAACCCGTTAATACAAATTACACAACATTTTATCAAAAGAATCATAGAGTCTAAGAAACAAACACTCTAATTGAAAGCATCTCATATTTACTACTTGACAAGTGGGGAAATGAATATCATGGTTTTGACCCTTACAAATAGATTGAAGAAGCTGGCTTAAGAATCTATTTTTACGTGGGGAAAATTCACCTATTCTAAATATTATTAAATTAGATCCATATGATGAAGGCATTTGGAAAAGTTTCTTCAATGGCTCAAGAATAAGACAAGGAGCAGGATGAGGTGTAGTGTTTATATCTCTTACTACTATGAGATATTAATCTACTTTTAGATTTTAATTTAGTTGTTCTCACAACTCAACAGAGTATATGAATATGTCATACATGTCCCTGCAATGGTCAAGAAAAAAAGAAAATCAAATAATTTCATACCTTCTAAAATAAAAATCTCGTTGTAAAACAAGTCAGAGGGATAAATGCAGCTAAGAATGGTCTTCTTAGAGATTACAATAATAGAGTATGGGACCTTATAGATGATTTTTAAGCTTTCAATATCCGTTCCATACCAAGGAGAGAAAATGAGTCCAAGGATAGGTTAGCTGTAGTAGGATCAAGATTTGATGTTGCTGAAAATGTTAAAAGGAGTAAACTGTAGTCGCATATCAAAGTAGTTATGGGGCCTATTCTATGAGAAAAGAACACAAATATGTAAGTATTGGAGGATGATCAACCTTCTATTGACTTTATCCAAGAGGAATCTAATTTTGCATCAAATAATCAAGGGAAATTGGAGTAGTAATATGGGGAAAAAATTGTCTCACTCACTGACAAAACAAGTTTCCCAAAGGACTAGTGACTTTGGAATCCATTTTTAACCCTAATGATCAACTAAGAAGAGAAAAAGAAAATTTTCTTATCAAAGTGAAGATTATGAACCTATCTCGATTCACCAAGACAAATTACTTAGGATTGGAAAAGTATGTACTCCACAAGCAAATCATGCTTTTTAGAGCCTTGTCAAGAATTTGTTGATGTATTTTCTTGTAGCTATGAAGACCTCGAGAGGTTTTGATCTTGATCTAGCTCATCACGAATTGAGTTAGATTCGGTATCTAATCCCATCAGATAGAAATAGAGGCCTGTTAATCTATGAATTGAGCCTCTCATGAAAAATAATTGAACAAGATAATTAAGGAAAATATCATTTTCCTAATCAATTATTCATAATGTGTTATAAAGTCTATTCCAAAGTGTGGAAAAGAAATGGAAAAAAAAATGTGTGGATTTTAGATGTTTGACCAAAGCGCCATTAAAAGATGATTGCCCACTTCCTTCTATGGAGAAAATCTTACAAATAGTAGCGAAGAGAGAAAGGTTCTCTCTTTTAGATGGTTAATCTGACTAAAATCTGATCATAGTAAATGAAGAGGACTAGTTCAACATAAAATTTACCACACAGTGGGGAACCTATGCCTATAAGAAGACGTCATTTGGATTATCCACTGCAAGAGAAAAATTCCAAAGGGCCATGTATATAAAATTAAAGGGAATGATCAATAACATTATTCTTGTATACTTAGATGACATCACAATGTTCTCCAAGGATGTATCTGATCATTTTTCCCATCTCAAGAAATTCTTCAAGACATGCGGGTAGTTTTGGGTTTCTATCAATCCCAATAAATGTATCTTCTTAGTGCATGAAGGAAAGCTTCTTGTCCACATTGTTTCTAAGGAAGGCCTTGCAATTGATCCAAAAAGAGTAAGTTTCATCCTTACATTTCCATTATCCATTCATAAGATAGTGTTGTAAAGTTTTTTGGGAAGAATCAACCATGTGAGGTGACTTGTTCCAAATGTTTCTAACCTTGTTGATCCATTGACATCTATCCCGAAGAAAAAATACCTTTCAAGTGGACCACGAAATGGAAGAGCAACTTTGAGGTTATAAAACATGTAATTACATAAGACCCAACCCTCATCAATCTCAATTTCACTAAGGATTTCACCTTATATGACTTCAGAGGCGCAAACACAATATTTTTCATCCTTATGCAATTAGACAAAGAAGGTCAAGAATAACCAATTGTATTATTTAGCTAGATTATTGAATATTATTAAGTAAGGTACTCATTTTTGTATATACATGTTGTAGCTATTATAAGAAACTTGAAGAGATTCAAACATTTAGAGTCCAATAATAAGATTCATCTCATGGTTTAACACGTTGGTGTGAATGATTATATTTTGAATAAGGATCTAATTGAGAAGAGAGTTGGTTGGATAACTAGAGTGATGAAATATGATGTTGATATCGAAGAAACTAAGCTAGTCAAAGGAAAAGGGCTATGTGATTCATTGATTATAGATCTGCAAAATGAAGAGGAGACTATTTTAGTGCTCCAACATGTTCAAGAGGAATATGTATATGCTCCACATATGCATTTTCGGACCCATGACAAAGTGAACTTTATTCAAACAATTAAATACCCCTAATGCTTGTTCAAGGCCAAGAGAAGGTATTTCAAACTTCATTTTATCCCTTTTGTGATTAATGATGATATCCTATTGTAATGTCTCTTTCTAGGACAAGTTATGAAATAATATAAATCTAATCACACACCTTTCTTTGGAAAATAATTAATTTTGAAACCCCAACTGCTGAAATTTTAAAAAATTCATATCTTTGGCTAGAGAAGTTCAAATGAGCTGAAATTCATGATATTTGACCACAAAATATGTAGAATACTATGCAAAACTCATATTTCACATGTACCAACACAAAACCCTATTTTTTCCTAAACATTAGGTCTCCCAAAGCACATTTACGACACCAAATCTACTCCAAAAATTATAGAATCACCTTCTCCTTATTTCTCCTAATTGATACAATCACATTCAATATTGAATTGATCCCAAATCGTGGATTTGAAATTAATATTTAATTGTAAGCAACCAAATAACCTGCAGAGCATGACTAAAATCTTCTAAAATTCATAACTCCTTCAATATTCCATATTTTCCCTTCAAATAATTCTATAAATTAATATCTTTCCAAAGAACTAAATATCTAAATTTTATGCTAACTAAAACCCCTCAAAAACAGCCCCCAAAATGCCCAAACCAGTCACTAGGGTTAGAATAAATTGCATAAGTAATTTTCGGCACTTAATAACCCTTCAATACACTCAAAATAGCTTCCCAAACTTAGAAAAAATAATCCAACACAGATCAGATCTTGAATATAGATGATTTACCCTTAAAACATGCCAAAATAAGACCCATATCAAGTCATCATGGTTGGAATAATTACAACATTAAATTCAGACCATAAAGACATCAAAAATCACCACTAATCATTCATATATCCTCATCAAACAATATGCCACATCCCATAGCAAGTTTCCAATGTCAGGAGGTATGAATCATGCATAGAACATACTTGAACACAAGAGAAATCAACAAATCAAACAAGAGAGAATACTTCAATTGATCAAAACCAGCTCACTAACTTCCCATGCAAGAGAGAGAGAGAGAGAGAGAGAGAGAGAGAGAGAGAGAGAGAATTAATGGGCATACATCCCAACTCCAAGCATGGAGTATCAAATAAATCTCATCATAACATAACCCTAACAATGATCCTAGCATTCCTTTTATAAGCAAGGAGGCACAAAATTCAAAATCCCTAGGAGAGGGAAATTATTAAATAAAAGCAGTTTATTTTCCCTAGGTGTGGCGTCCCCTTTTCAAAGGGTGATTTTAATATTTAAAAGCCACCTAAATATTATTTAATTAATTCCCCTTTTTAATTTGCATTTTGGGAATTTAATTAAATACATTACTTGCTCCATAAATATTAAATAATTAAATAAATATTGTTTTATAATGTCAAATGATTAAAATCACTCTCTAGGAAATATTATCTAATTATTTAATATAATTTTCCTCGCAACATCCCCAAATCCCATGGGAATGATAAGCTAAAGGTCTTTAAAAATGGGGACATTACACCTATTTAGAAAATACATCAATGGAGTTCATCTCTTAGTGCATCAAGGCAGATCATATTGAGAAGGTATTTCATGAGTTTCATGATGCCGCACCCGGAGGGAATTTTTCCCAAGCACAACAAAACTCAAAATAATGTAAGTCAGCTATTATTGGCCAATACTTCTTAAGGACTGTTATGCACGGGCATATAAATGTAGGAAATGTTCCTTTTCAAAGGCAAAGAGAAGTTAGTAGCTCTTCCACTCCACCCCATCTCTATAGATCAACCACTCATGCAATGGGGATTGGATTTCATTTGAGTGATCAATCAGCCTTTAATCCTAGGTCATAAGTTGATCCTCACAGCCACACATTACTTCACTAAGTCGATAGAAAAAACCTCTTTAAAGGAGGAAAATGATTTTAGTATCTTTGATTTTTAGGAAGGTATTGTGACGACATTTGGTATTCCTTCCACAATCATTTCGATAATGCTTTCACATTCCTTAGCACCAAGATCACTAATTGGGCTATCAAGAATTGAATATATTTGGTCACATATTTGAACTATTACCTCCAAGGTAATGGAAAAGTTGAATCAACAAACAAGAATCTCATGTGGATCATGAGGAATTTCGAGGAAATTAGAGAGATTGGCACATGCCTCTGAAATTAGTATTATGGGCTGATATAATTAGTCCCAAAACATCCACCGAAAACTCACCCTTCAAGATTTTATATGGAAAATAATAAAATTTACCAATATATATGGATTTTTTTATATTGGATCTGATCAATTAGCTAGAAATGTTTGAATTTGAAGCCACAAAGATCATTTATGCAAAGCTCATGGAGCTAGAAGAACTAAGAGATGAATCAATTGATAAAATGGAAAAATATCAAGCTTAGGTTAAAAGATTCTTTGACCATAAAGAAATGGCTAGAAAATTTCATGAAGGAGATCTTGTTCTAAAATGGGACCAAGACAGGGAAAAACCAAGAAGACATTAAAATTTTTATGCTTTATGGATCGGCCCCTAGGTTATCTCGAATGTAACCGACACAATGCTCTCGGTTATAAAAAATAGATGGATAAGATGTCATGACACGGGTCAATGGGATCTATCTCAAGCATTCTTTTTAAAGAAAAGGTTTCACCTTATACATCTTATATCAGTTTTACTTCCTCCAAGTGTTGTTGAGCACATTATTTTTTTGTAGTATAGTTTTTATTTCCCTAAGTTCCTTGCACATGTTTTTGGTTCCATGAGATGGTATTTGTATTCTCAAAGTTTTGAAAAAGTTTCGGTGTTTTATGGATCCATCGATGTTGATTGATGGAAAATTCATGGAATATATAAGTGAAGTTCTAAATTTCAAAGATAGGCACTTGAATCCATTCCCAATGGATTGCTAAGGAAAATTATCATTTATTTGTAGGAAGGTAACCACCATTGATTATCTAAATTTTTATCCAAAATCACACTTCCAAGTTTCTATTTTGGATGAATTGTTAAGTTTTAGACTAAGGTGTATTCCTTATTTTCATCAAAATTCATATTGACTATATGTGTAAATGTCGTAGAAGATTATTGCAGAATTTTTTTTGTTCCATGGACTAAAGTGCCAATTGTTCAAGTGTTCATAAAAATCAACCACATCGGTGTGTATAACTTCTAAGGGTTGAAAAGACACCCATATTCGTATGGAGATCACAATCGCCTAAGTCCTGCAGAATAGTGAAACACTACCCTAGTGTTTTGTGGGTCCTTTAAGTGAATTGTTGCATGGATTTCTATGTCTATAGGAAATCAATAAGGAGAAAGGCCTTTGTGGGTTTCAACGTATGTGAAAACTATGAACGGTAAATTTTTGTGTGGGTGGTCGAGTGTAAAAGTCTACAGGAATATCGAGAAGAGGCTCTAGCAGATATGCGAAAGTTATTTTCTTATGAGTTTCTCAACTCACAAAAACATTCGAATCCAAAATCCACAGGAAAAGGTCACGATATGGGGAGGTAAGAAATGATTAAGACCACGGAAAAATCCATGAAACATTCAAAACGATGTGGGATAAATAAAACTTGGTTTTTTATATGGATCTTATGGCCACATTGCATATGAAGGAACATGGGGAAGGGACCTATTACAGGAAAGGGATCATGAAATTTTAGTTACACAAGAGAATGTGCAATTACTCATTTCAAACATCCAACTACCTCACTTAACAAGAGTAAATGTAAAAATGTTGACCATGCTCTTGCTTGCAAATCATGATGGCATGTTATAGAAGAGATGTCAATTTATTGGGGATGTTAATGTCGACATGATTTATGGTTGGTAGGTTGTCTTTTTCCATGGAAAATCCAAATTTTAATTCCCCCCATCTCTGTCTCCTATTTTTTCATATTCTATAAATGTCGAGGCTTAGGCACTTTTACGGGTTCCTTTTTATGAATACGCATGGTCTTCCTTAAACATATATTTTATTGTCTTTAGATGTTTCCAACTTCATATTTTCATATGAGATATCTAACCTCTACTTTTTAAACATAATGAACATATTTTGAATGTTATACATCTATGATTGTTTCCTTTGAGTGCTATGTATTTGTTGTGGATGTTTACCCTCTTATTTTCATTAAGTTTTATTCATTCATGTCTCTCAAAGTTATGTGTTTCTATTAAATATATGCATATATGCATTTTCTTTGTGTCTTTCTGGTTAGATTTGAACCTTGTCTTAGTATTGGCATACTATCATTATTTCATTTTGCAGCTTTTTCCCTTTCCTCTCAACCATGGATCATGTATGTTTTAGTTTTAGTTTTAGATTTAGTTGTAGTTTGAGTAGTTTAGGTTAGTTTGCATTGAGCTAGGAGAGAAGGAACCAACCTTCTCTGGAGGTTTTTCTCAAGGAGAAAATTCCCACACTTTGAAGATAATCCCATGTTAGCCAAGGTATTTGATCTTCCATGATCAACTCAAGGGTGTTACCTGTGGTCTCTAATAGTATCATCCTATATGAAAGAATTATTGCATATTTTTTATTGTATGAATTGTTTCAAACAATGATATTGGTATCTTTGGAAAATGAATGGGTATTTAGTGTATTAACGTTTTTACATCAAAATATAAAAATATACTAGATAAAAAAATTGAGATTCATTTGAGATTGTATGTTTCACGATTTCATGTGGATGCATTTCGTTATGAAATATTCATGTCATTATGTAATTATCTTACAAAGAGGAGAGGAATATGTAATTCTAATACAGGGCTAACAAAGAATAAATAAATATTGAAACCGTGACTAAAAATATCAACGAACAATTTGAGTTATGAAGAGCTAAATAAAAAAATTGGGCTACCTATTACTAAAGATGTATTTCGAACATAGTATTTCTAGAACTCAAATTTCATATCATATTATAAGTATGCAATTTTTATATGTTAGATATGTGTGTTCTTTATTGAATAATATTTTCTATGTTGTAACTTGTTGTTTAAAGTTTTTAATCAACAAATGTTATACTTTTTTAGCTTTTAAATCAAAATAATATCCTATTAAAAAATAAATCAAACTTCATTGACAAAAAGTATTTGAAATTGATAATAATGTATTATGTAATATCAAACATAATTAAATATTCTTATCACCATATGATTTTATATGGATAAGTTGCACATAAATAGAATACAAGGATAACAAAACATACATTAAAATTCTTAATATTTTAATATAATAAAGAAGATTAAAATTACTAATATATATGATTAGGGGTAAAAAAGGGTTGAGCGGACCTTACCCCAAACACGATCCTGAGATCCATGAGAGTAGATATTTACTTTACAAAACCATCAAAAAACTGATAATATAACAATCCATAATAAAATGGGCTCCCCTAGAGAAATAGTAGTGAAACAACAACAACAAAAAACACAGAGGAACTAACAACAATGTAGAAACTAATAGCCAAAAAGCTACAGAGATAGTAAATAAAATAAAACACCCCTCCCCAGATCATTTAAAGGCTTTTCAAGCCCCTCCAGCACCTTTTCCCATTCCTTAGCTAGAGCATCTATGTTACCAGCCAAAGACACCAAGTTGAGACCATCAGGAGTTGCCTTTCTTTTCCTTCCCTGACTATCCACAACACTATAGGAATTAACGAGCTAACCTAGAGTCTGGAGATGTTGTAGAGTGTATTTCACCATGACTACACTCCCCTCCATGTAGTTATGGAGAATAGCACGAAAATGGTCCAACTCGTTGGTTATGAAACCATAGTTTCCTTTTAAAACCTCAATCTCTCTGCGATGCCCATTGTTGACTGCTTCCTAAACCTGCGCTTTCATCTAATGCAAATCATTGAACAAAAACTACATTGAGCTCTTAGTGAGCCTCATATCTCCCTTAAGTTCCTCAATATCCACTGCTATTTTAGCCAGATGGTTCTCCCCTTTCACAGGTCCAACATGCCCTATAGACTCGAATTGTTGTTCCAATTGAACACGATAAGAACTGGAGAATCCTATTTACTAGACTCCCCTTTGGTGTCTAAAGGAACACTAGGAGCCTACTTAGATTTTATGTCCCTAAGATTCTGGGCTGCCACAATCTCAACCTCATATTTATCATCTTTTGAGTCACCTTCCTGAGAATCCAAATCTTCACTTGAGTCTTCTTCCTCCGAGTCCGAGTCGACTCCATCCACATAATCTTACAAATTTTTAGTTATGGATCTAGAATTATCAATATCCAAGGCAACTCTTTTGACAAGAGTGAGAATAAATCCTTGATGGAGTGGGATGATACCCTTCTGGTTTTGAACTGAGAGATAGAAGCACTCAGGGAGTGAAAAAGAAAGTAGGGGAAGCTAAAATCTTGGCCACATTTGAAATGATTAAGCATAGGCAGGTGGTAGGCATAAATGCATTTGTGATGGCCCTCAAGAGTGAGAAATTGGATAAGGGTGAGAGCCACATCGTCAAATGGTTTAGGTAAAGACAGACGAAGATAACCAACAAAGTGGGAAGTGAGATTTTCATTACCTTTGAGAAACAAGTTCAACTCTTTGGAGGCTTCTTTTTTGGGTTTATAGACCTCCCTCACAGCTGCAGAATACCTATCACTCCCACGACTAATTCCATAGTAATATCAATGCTAATCCCCTTCATTTCAACCATCGCACATTTATTAGTAGTCTTCCAGGCATCGGTAAATTATTTACTAAGATTTTCAAAATGACCTTCAAAATTTTTTAGGAAGGGAAAAAAATCCTTGCTATCAAATAGGGCCATGGCTTCAGGCATCATCCCTTTGAGATATGCGAGTTCGATTCTAACCAGGTCACCACGCATTTGGCCACACAAAAATCCATTCATAAAAAATCCTTAATTCTAGGTAGCTAGAGGATTACACATAGAGCCAAAAATGAAATTTCTCTAGGCACAAGAGGTAACGAGGAAAAGCTTCCCATACACATGAGTGGATCCCCTCTTAGATCATCACATTATTTAGAAATAAATGCTCACTATTCCTATGGAAAATGACCATGATGAATTTGACACACCATGAACTGACATTATTTGGTGACATGTCCATTTATGTCATTATGTAAGTGTGCTCACACCTTGGGATCAAGAGCTTCCACTTCATTGATAAGTGTCAACTCATAACAATTAACCCCCATATTAGCAAAAAATCTACCACAAACTTAGCCTCCCTATAAACATGCTTGAAGGTAATAATTTCAAATAAATTTGACATTTCCTTAATACTCTTAATAGAGTTTTGGATGGAAATAGAAATGGATCCTTTCCCAGTAATGTTGTTAATTATGTTCATAGAGTCTCCTTCCACCTCCAAATTGGTGAAATTGTGTTGAAGAGCTATATACACCCCCCAAAAACCCCCACTGCTTCGGTAACATGGTTTGTTTGAGTACCAAGATTGTGATGGTACCCAAGAATAAATATTCCTTCAGAATCTCAAAACACCCCACCGCAACTAGCTCTACTAGGGTTCCTATTGGATGCACCATCAAATTTCAACTTGATACATTCCTTTCTAGGTTCCACCCATCCTTTGAGTCTAGGGTTGAGAGAAGGGGTACTAGTAGATGAGGATCCCAAACCCCACTTTAAGGAAAATTTGGCTTCATTCTGAAAGATAGTCTTCTTTTGAGGGTTCAGATTAGAGAAATTATCTTGAATGGTATTAACACAACAGGATCCAAATTTCTTAAAAGGCTCTTTCTTTCCTTTTAAAATTGTTCTATTTGTTTCCTTCCAAATCTCCCAAGATAAATGCATAAGAGAAAAGGTCCACAAATATTTTAATCCTTGGATCTTAAAAGGAATAGAACATTGAGACCACAACAGTTTAATGGAATCATGGAATACCTAATTGAATTCAAAAATATTAAGAATGATCTTTCTAATCGATACTAGATAGGGGTAGCTGAGAAAAAGGTGTGAGGAGTATTCACGCTCACTTTCACACAACACACACCTATTAACCATATGGAAATTTCCCTTGTTTAGGTTGTTGACAGTTAGAATATTATCATGGATAACCAACCACCAAAACATATTAATCTTGGGGACTAACTCTTTGACCCAAACACTTCCCCAATTGAAGTTTTCAGTTTCCCCCACATCAGAAAAGTATTTTTAGGCACTTCGAACTGAGAAGATTCCATTGTCCTCCTTTGACTAGTAAATACTATCATCTTCTAAGCTCTCCTTATTAACAATAACACCTCTTAATTTTTTGTTAATAGAAGAAATATCAATGCTATTAGAACCATCTAGTTCTATAGTTTTCCATTGTCCCAGGGGTTCATCAAAGTTGAAAAAATCTCTGACCTTGGTCCCATATTTGGTAACAGAATCTCTATAGACCGTGGGGTAAATGATCTTAAGAGGAAGGTCCCCTAACCATTTTTCCTCCCAAAAATTGATCATTCACCCATTTCCAACCATCCATTTTCTATCCTCAGAGACAACATGTTTATCCCAGTTTATCGATTTCCAGAAACAAGAACCATTTGAATCCTAGATGCAGAAGCACCATTCATACAAACTCTTCCTTGACCAGCCTCCAGCTCATTTTAGACAACATTGCTTTATTCATTTTGGTCCAATCTCTGATACCTAGACCTCTAAGTTTTTTGGGGGTGCAAACCTTTTCCCAAGAAATTAGAGGAATTCTATCTTTGGGTTCTGAGCCACTCTAGAGAAATCTTTTTTGAATACTCTCCAACTTACTAGCAATCAAGGAGGGTAACCTATAGATAGACATCGTATAAATAGGAAAATTCTAAATCGAGCATTTGAGGAGGACAGCCTTGCCAACTTGGGATAACAGAGAACCTTTCTAGCCTTCAAGTTTCTTCAAAAACCTATCAATTAAGAAATTCCATTCAGCATTCTTAGGTTTTTCCACTCCAATAAGCATACCTAGATACCTAGTCGGGAGGGTTTTAGACACACAACCAAGAATTCCAGAAATTTTATTGCATCTTCTTTCGGGGTGTTGATAAAGAAAACCGAGATTTTCCCATAATTGATCAATTGGTCTAACGCCTCCTCATAATCACCCATTAACTATTTGAATTCCATAGCCTCTAGGATAGAAGCTTCACCCACCAACATAGTGTCATCAAAAAAATGTTGGTGAGTAACCCTGTTATAGTTAATAGCATGAGAAATACCTCTAATCCTCCCATCCAAGGAAGCCTTATTAAGGGCTCTACTGAGGGTCTCGGCCATAATAATGAAAATAAAGGGAGAAATAGGATCACCTTGTCTTAATCCATGCGTCTTTGTTAAAAAATCCACAAGGGGTCCCATTAATCAAGACCGAGAACTTTGTTGTGGAAATACATGAAAGAATCATCATCTTGAATTCTTCACCAAAATAAAACCTAGTTAGAAAATTTAGAAAGAAAGGCCAAGAGACCCTATCATAGGCTTTCTCCATATCAATTTTAATAAACATGGCTTCCTTCTTATTCTTCTTAACCAAATGAAGGGTCTCCTAAATAGTGACTATACCATCTTGGATCTATCTTCCCATAACAAAACCTCCTGTTGTTTAGAGATGATCAAAGGAAAGACAAGCTGAATTCTTAAAGCAAGGATTTTGGAGCACATTTTGTAAACACAGTTACATAGGCTTATAGGTCTAAAATTTCTAAAATCCGTAGGATCATGATTCTTAGGGATCAAGGCTAGAAAAGTTTTGTTTAACTCTTGAAGCATATTTTTATTCTTAAAGAATTATTGAATAGCATTGCAAGTATCTTCCTTCACAATCTCCCAAAAATTTTGAAAAAAGAGAGCCAAAACCCATCTGGTCCTGGAGCTTTGTTAGGATTTAGGGATTTCAACATAAATTCAATTTCTTCCAAAGAAGGTATTTTGGTGAGCATGCTATTGTCATCTTCATTAATCAAACAAGGAATATAGTCTAGAAACTGCTCTTCCTTAATGTTGTTGGAAGCACTAGAAGAAGCCAAAAGCCTGCTGAAAAAAGAACTAGCAACTTGTTGGATTTCCTTAGTGTCATTGATCAACACACCCTCTTCATCCTTGATACAGAGAATTCTATTACAGATCCTTCTTTTTAAAGTTGAGATATGAAAGAACTTCATGTTATTATCACCTTCTTTGAGCCAATGAACACTAGATTTTTGTTTCCAAAAAAATTCCTCCTTCAAGAGAATGTTATGATATTTAGCTAATAATTCCTTCTCATTTTTTTGAGGAGATTTTCCTCGAGAAAACGATTCTATATTAACTTGAGGGATGATATCTCATTATCCAGAGAATAATTTTTCTCAAAAATATTACCAAAACTTCTTTTATTCCATCCTTTCAGATTTTTCTTCACATGAGCTAGCTTTTTAGCAATCCTAAACAAAGTTGTTCCTTTGATTTTCACATTCCACCAGCCCTTGACTAAATAAAAAATATCCTCATCTTGTAGCCACATATTCTCAAATATGAAAGGGGTTCTCCTCTCTCTTTTTCCTTGATCTAAAAGAGGATAGGGTTGTGATCAAACCCAATGCGGGGAAGGGAGAAAAGACCAGCTTCTTTGTTCAACCATCCCCATGAAGTCAGAGCTCTATCAATTTTAAATTGAATCAACTGATCTCCTTTTATTATGTTAGACCAATTAAATCTACTATCACGTTAGCTCAACATCCACGAGATTATTTAGAGAGATGAAATATTGAAGGTCTTCCATACTTTTAGTAAAATTGATATGTCCCCCCTTATTTTCCATGGGACACAAAGGGGTGTTAAAATCACCCATTGATCCTATTAATAACATTTTGGAATTTAGAGAGATCAGCCCAGAGATTTTTTCTTTCACCTTTAATATTTGGGGTGTAAATATTAGATAAGATCCAGAATTCCTTAGACTTATTATCTTGAAATAACAAAGCCATATGCTTATTTCTACTAAGAAGCTTAATAGATTTGATTTTTTCCTCATTCCAAATAATTGTCATTCCACCCACAGTTCTAATTGAACTAACAACAAAACCCGTAAAATGTTTTTGCGATACCTTCCACCACTTCCAATAAAATACCCTCCTCCATCTTGGTTTCCTGCAAAGCCAAAATGTCAAAATTGTAAGTCGCCTCCAAATCCTTTATCATCCTCCATTTAATAGGGTTATTCAACCCCTTGACATTCCATGATATAATATTCATTTAACCACTTAGTTCTTTGTTCTTCTAAAGCTCCTAAGATCGAGTTTAGATTGATTTCCATCATTTATATCTCTTTGACTTTGTTTCTTCCTTGTAAGCTATTTTTAGGGTCGCTTTAGAGCTAGTTTTTGACTTTTATAGTCGAGTAGCAAATTGTTTTACAACCAATTTTTTTGAAATGTAGTTTAAAATATAGATTTTCAAATGTCAAATTTTATAAATTAATGTTGTAGATTCATCATTAAGAAGTAGAGTATTTTAATTTTGTTATTGTCTCCTCTACACAAAAACATTCCTTTAAAACTCCTGAATGAACAAGATGTTTCACACCTACATTGATATTGGAAAGTATTTCACGGTCTATATTTTATATATCATCGACAAAATATAACATTGGATCCTTTTATGTTTTCTTCTTCAACAATATTTCAAGATCCATTCCATTCTCCTTTATGATCCTTCTTAAGGTATTATTCTTCTTGTTTAAAGTAACAAGATTTTTCTTCAAATCAATAGCTACAATTAAATTCTTCCTTACACTTTTTAAATGCACATCAAGCACTATTTCTTCATTCTTCAAATTTGGCACTTCAACTGAATTTGAAAACCAAAAAAAAAAAAAAAAATTCAAAAATTATAAATCATATTTGAAAATTTAATAAAAACTTAGTAATGCAATATCGCTTTCCACATTTACAATAATTATTAGGCCCTTTTCTATTGACAACATATTATAGTAGGATTTTTTTCTCGCATTTAAATTATCAATTATGTTTAACATTATATCGAACACATGATCATTGTAGGAATTTGAAACAAACACAATGCTAGATATAACCTAATTCAATCAAGCTTCGCTAGTTCATTTTGAAACGAAGAATATAATAAATGTCTCTCTACGATTAGTTTTTAAATTACGAATTTATTTATTTTATCATAAATTTAGACCTATGCTTCCACACACTTAATTTTTCAATATATTTTGTTAAAATATCATTAACATTGTCTAAAAAATTGTCATCCAAAACACTTGTAAGTGAAAAACAAATCATCATTTACTAAGGTAGTTTCTCTTAGAGGTGTGTTTGATGTTTGGTGTCTTATTAGGGAAGGATTATTTAACTGTGAATAATATCTTGTAGATTTAAAGTTCCATAGGATTAAACCCCACTTTCAATCCCAAAATAATTCTCATCCAAACTAATTTCATTTAATATTGAAACACCCCTGTGCACTCATAACATTTCTTAATGAAAAAGTGGGAAATTCAAATGTAAAGTTAAGGGTACCCTTGCTTGCAATTGGTGCATCAAAATAAATATGTTTCCCATTGCCCATATGCCTTTTAAAATCAATAAATTATTTATTTAATTAATTTTTTTACCTAAACTCCCACAATTTTAATTGTTCAATATCCTTTATTAAAATATCATTAACAATGGTTATAAACATTTCTCATCCAAAAGAGTTTTAGTTGATTTTTTCATCATATATGTTAAGGAATTTTATCTTGGAGGTGTTCTTTAAATTTATTTTCTTGCTAGAGAAGGCTTCCTTAATCCATGAATCATATATTATGGATTGAAAGTTCCATGGGTCGAACATGGCTTTCCATCCCAACATATTCCTCATCCAAATCAAATACATTTAATACGAAACATGTTATGCACTCGGATGTTAAATAAAAGGTGCCGATTTAATATAAATTGAATTAAATCTAATTTCAAAGTAGCGTATTATAGTAAATGATATTCATATTACAAAAGAATGTAATATACAAGAAATGAGCATTCAACCATGTAAATACATAAGCATACAAGAGAGGAATGGTGAATTAGTTAGTTATGAGTGATCTAGAAGTGATTGCAACTATCTAAATGATGGATCTTTCTAGAATCAATGTCACAGAGGATTGGTGAGAGTCATGGGACTTTGAACTATGTTGTACATAAGTACCCAACGGAGGAAAAAGGAGCTGTCGCGTGCGATCAAGCTCGTGCAGGTGCTAGTGACTTCTTAAATATTTAGGATCTGATATTTTTATGGGTTAGAAGGCATTCACTTCAATGTCTATGTTGTCACTCCGACTACACTTTTATGGTTACGATATCACCTATAACCTGTAAAATAAACCCTATCTATTTATACAAGCTCACAAACACATGACATCTAAATAAAATATTCAATATGCAAAGTCGATTAACCTAGGTGGTCACCCGATGATTAAATGATTTGAAAAGTATTGAAACTGTCTTAAACCCTAATTAAAGATTCATAATGAAATGATAAATAATTAAAGTATATATCTCGATCTAGGAAATAAGCTATAAAAATATGAAACCCTAGGTGCAAGAGAAGGGATAAAGTACTTAGTCGATTTTTAGAATTAATCCTAGTCTATATCGAACTGGAAAACTAATAAAAAGTAGAAAATTTTCATTATTGTTCCTATACAATTGTGTGACTATCATATATTCCTGGGTGGGAAACCTAGATGTGGTCGGGGGCACCTACGTGGCGTAGACCTTTTCGGTCACCTTTGATTATGAAAACTATCACAAAGTAATTTCTTCTGTGTCGCAAGATGTTTTCTAAATATATATTTTAGTCACTTATATTTCATTTGTTGATCACCGAATTTTCTTAAAACTTGAAAAGAGAAAGAGAATCTACAAAACCCCATAGTAAACAAAATCCTAAAAATAAAAATATACAAATGGGGAGTCAGATTAACCCCTGTGGTCACCCGACCGATTGAATTAAATACAACGGACGTTGCACTACATTTCATACTCTATGTGGTTTTATGTGTGTGTGTGTGTGTAGAATCATGCCCTATGTGGCTCTTGTGCAAGATGCACTTGATTTCAAGAAATAACTAGATTTAGAAATGTAAGTAGATGTATGGATGTCAAAATGAACTTCCCCTACGATGAAGTGTACGTGTAAGAATACAATCATTTTCCCCTTAAATGAAGCTAGATGGATGCTTTGATGTTCTTGAAATGCCTTTGGACACAACCTTAGGTGATAGTAATAGATGCTTAGAGCTTGGTCCTTTATTATGGTCATATAGATTTATGTTTATATGATTACCTTGTTTTAATTTTGTTATTAACCACTAAAAGGCCAACCCATAAGAAAATAATATTCCCAATGGCTAGAAGAGGCCTAAAAGAGGCAAGAAAGATACAAAGAGGTCAGGGTACCTAGAGGGGATGAGGGGTGTTGGCGTCTAGGCTAGGTGTTGGTGTCTAGAGTTAAAAATATGAAGTATCAAAACTCGGACTAGGATACCAAGAAGGAAACAAGAAAGAAAGCAAAGAGGCTAAAGAAAGTGGTCAATTAGTAATTTTATCACTTACAAATAATATGAATAGTGATATGTGATCAGGTCCTATAAATGTACCCAAAGCGCATTAGTTAGTGTCTACATTTAGCCCCACTTTATGTTTTTGATATAATGCTCGATAACATAAAGTAGATAAGAGATATGTACCTATTAACCATGTAGATTGATGGTGAAATCATTTCGAGGAGACAAGAAAAAGTGTGGGGTGATAAACATGAAGCATAGAAGGTAAAGGAGAGGAAGTGGCCATAGGTTTGAAAACTATATGTGTATATGTTACGTTGTACATGTTTTCAATGTCGCATGATGTTTGATGATGTGATTGTTTCTTCCCATAAGGAAAAAACTTCAAAATAGAATAGAAAAAGAGTATTCAAATCCGTGTATATGAAAAATTTGATCCAAGTGTGTAAAAAGTATGTAAAAATGTGAAAAGGAACATGTGCACCTGATCCGCGATAAGTAAAATGGATAGAAAAGATCTTGAAAATGTTTTAGCAGTAGAATGCATTTTTTGGGAGATCTCACACTACGATAGAAGAGTGTAGGGAGAAAGGTTTAGTGTTATTCTTCAACCTTTGACTACTTGTTTAAATTTATACACCACTACATATGGTGTGATCCTTTCTTTTTCACGTTTGATCCATTTCAATCAAATGTAAATAGAAAAAAAAAAAGAGATAACATGCATGATAATTATCGAAGGACTATGCCTATTTTGTGAAAACCATTTTCTAAACTACTAAATATTGTACTTGATATGAGAAAATCATCGTAACTACCCCCGATCATAGGAACTTATGAAGGGTCAAGGGTACCATGCACTCATGTCTTTATCTAGGTGCTAGTTTTCATGCTTTCTTGAAGACCCAAGTTTGATTCTAGGTCATTTATAAGCCGTAGACTATGTTTATCATGTACTAAACTATGATGTATTGTATCTCGTGAACTGATGTATAGGGTGAGTGATTCACCTAATGTATTCCCACCTCATTTGGGGTGTATGTGACTTCACTTGGAGGCTACAGCCATAAAGAGAGGACCAACACACGATCTCGAAACTAAATCCCTATAGGGGGAGGGAATGTGCTTAATAAAAACAAAGGCACACGCAAAAAAGTGGCTAGAAAACATGTGTTAGTACAAACAAGACAAATACGCATGTAGAAGACAAAGTGTAAGATAACAAGCAAGAAGACAATGTAGACCGCGAAAAATAGGTTTCAAACATGGGACATCACTCACAATGTCACAATAAAATCAGATCTTGAAGTGGCAAAAGTATACAATGTGTACACATGACGAAGGGAAAATCTCACAAACAATGGAAAATAATGACAAATAGTAACAAGTAAAGTAGTAGACAACCATGGTGGTAGATAGTTCTTGCAAAGCAAACGTTGCACATGAAGCACCCATTAGCATGTTAGAAAGATAAAAATTATGTCAAATAATGTATGATCTGATATAGTAGTGTGCTATTATGAGTAGTAAATGGTATAAAATGAAACAATAACACATGTAGTATGCATGAAATTAGATGCCCGAGTGCCATTGTGGGACTAGTAAGAGGTATAGTGCCAAACATCCATGATATATGTAATTATATGTGTAAATTCTTCATTCACAACTAGAATGCAAGTGAATTACATGTCTATATAGAAAATATAATGACATACAAAATATCCGGCTAACATAGTAAGAAAAGTGTAACATGTGAGTGTGATAAAACAAGAATACGTGCAACAAAAATATGCAACATGTTCTAAGTGTGAATGGAATGGAATGAAATGTGAGTGTTGTAGGAGTAGTGTGGCCCCCAAGAAAATTTATATAGATGTGTATGTTATGAGGTTCATTTATAAGTGCCCCTCGAAGTCAAGAATGAGCCATAGAATGAGAGTGTGTCATCGGGAAATGGTGTGAATTGTGTGTGCTAGAAATATATGATCGAAAAATATTAGGGCATAGAGAGTGAGTGAGTGTGGTGAGATTAATTTAAGATTTATACCCTCAACAGTTGAGTATGGAACTAAAGTGCATCATAGGGTGGTGTGTCATGATGAATGTGTGCTATAAAGATGTGTCATTAATGTGTTGAGTGTGAAATGTGTAGTGTGTATGATGTGAGGTTCATGAATGTAATATGTTCTTAATATTCAATTGTGATCCATATCATAAGAGTGTTTCATTGGTTAATGATAATACCGGTGTATCAAGATGTATAAGATGCATGTGAAAGACTAGATGCAAAGTGTGAAGTGACATAGTAGAAATGTAACACACTTGATGATGTTAGGAGGACGGAAAGAGTAAGAAGGATGTGCTAGAAGTGTATGATAGTGAAGAAGAATCAACTAACTTGTCTAAAATATCATCATTTTCATGGTCGAAGTCAAATGGAGATGCATCAAAACCTGGTAAGTAATAGTATGTGGTTTATCAAGTAAGGATCGATTAGTGCATATTGTACTTGCCCATTACATATTTTTCGTCATTAAAAGGTGGTAATTGACATATGTGCACGTACTTATTGAGTAAGATTTTGTGAATAGCTAAGAAATGAATCATTGCAAATAAAAATGTGGTCGAAGGGCATGGGGAATGAAATGTCGATATGATCAGGATCTAAATTACCACCAATGTAGTCAATCCATGATTTTCCAGGAGCTAGGGGAGAGAGGAAAGGAATGCACGTGATGAAGATTGATAGATGAAATAATTCGAGTCCATAAGAAGTAGTAATGTGAACATACACATGATATAAATAAGGAGAATGTGATGGAGGGATGATATCATCTAGCGTGAATCCTAGCCGAGACAAGCCATCATGTGTGCTAGATAGTGTTAGAGCAAGTGGGGTTGAATGGAATGTGTGGATAGTAATCATTATTCATGAAGAGAGTGCATGTGAATGGAGGAAGTACAGATGTAGATTTCTCATGAGAAGAAAATGAAGGTGGTATGACATCTGATGTATGGACAAATCCCCAATAAATCACCATAGCATTAGTATATTGAGGGGGTGATACTTGAGTGGATGGAAAAAAAATTAATGCACAAATTATTTCCTCAAGTTGAGGTAATTTTTTTGGATAGTCTATGGGTCGTGGATGAATAGTAAGATGGATAATAGTAGAATTTGGAATAGGTAATGTAGTGGTTGTATCTAGATTGCAATATTGGAATGGGATATTATCAGTGGGAACTGAATATTCAAAACCCTTATGTAAGAATTTGATGCACCGGTGAAATTTACAAAGTAATAATTGCATTTTATGAAGCCACTGGCTGACAAGTAAGCAATTATATGAAACAGGGAAATCAATAACAAAGAATACTATAAGAACTATTTTTGGCCCAACTATGACAAGAAAATATATATTGCCAAGACATGGCCGTGTAGTAGAATCATATGCCATAAGAGAAATAGATGTTGGGTTAAGATTAACTATGGAAAGGCATATATTATGAAATAATGAAAAAGGACAAAGAAAGAGCTTAGATCCATTGTCAACTAAATTTCACTTAACACCTAAGTTATGGATGCATACTCATATATAAAGATGAGGATCATTGTCATAAACATAAATATTTTTAGCTAAGGTAGATGGAAAAGTAATCTACTGAGAAAATGCATCAACAATTGTTTTATAAACTATATCCAGATCATAAGTAGAAGGGATGTGAATAGCAGCCGGGAGAGTAATAATTTTAGTGGCATTCAAAATTTACTAGCAAGAAATCATTTATAGAGATATTTATGATGAGAGGATCCAAAAAATAAAAAAGTGATGAAATTAAGACCCAAGAGCATTTGAATAAGATGGGTTCACCAAATGATTTAATAAATATTGGAAATATGCTAAACCCTAATTACTGAGAATCAAAATGAAATGATAATTCAATAAAGTACAAATCTAAACTAAGAAATAAGCTAGAAAAATATGAAACCCTAGGTACACAAGAAGGTATAAAGTACTTAGCTGATTTTTACAATTAATTTTAGATTGTGCCAAACTGTAAAACTAATAAATAGGAGGAAATTTTCATTATTGTGCCCAGAAAATTGTGCAATCATTGTATCTTCTGGACTAGGCAACCTCGACTCGATTATGGGCACTTGCGATTTGTGAAAACATTCAAAAAGTTATTTCTTTTGTGTCACAAGATGTTTGCTAAACACCACTTTTAGTTTCCTCTATGTCATTAGTTAATCGTCAAATTCCCTTGAAATGTGCAAAGAGAAAGATCACTTACAAACCCCAAAACACATTAAATCCTAAAAATAAAAAGATGTAAATGGGGAGTTAGAATGACCCCAATGGTCACCCGACTGAGTGAACTTACGATCCAAATGCTACACTACATTTCAGACTCCATGTAATTCTAATTGTGTGTGTGTGTAGAATCGTGCCCTATGTGGAAATTGTGCAAGATGCACTTGATAGCTAGAAATAGATAGATTTAGAAATGGTATTAGATGTGTGGATGTCAAAATGAACTTCCCCTCCTATGAAGTGTATGTAGAATAATGCATTCCCTTTTCCCTTGAATGAAGCTAGATGGATACTTTGATGCTCTTAAAATGCCTTTAGATGTAACCTTAGGTGATAGTAATAGATGCATGGAGATTCGGCCTTTATTATGGTCACATAGATTTATATTTATATGATTCCCTTGTTTGAATTTCGTAATTAACCACAAAAGTGTAACCCATAAGAAAACAAGATGTCCAAGGGCTAGAAGATCCCAAAAAGAGGTGAGCATGATAGAAAGAGGTTAGGGCACCAAGAGGGAACGAGAGCACACGGGCGCCGTCCTAGTGGGCACCGGTGTCTAGACTCAAAAAATCGAAGTATTAAAATTCAGACTTGGAAATAGGGTTTTTAAGACCAAGAAGGAACCCAAAAAAGATAGTGATCAATTATTACTTTTCTCACCTAGGAATCATATAAATAATGGTATGTGATCGGGACCTATAAATGTACCCAAAGTGCATGATTTAGTGTCTACAAGAAACTTAATCTTGAGCATTACACTAATTTTAGACTCCGTGTAGTCCTTTGTTATTTTGTGTAAAATGATGTCCCTAGGTTTTACCTTATGCTAATGAAACAAAGATAGTGGGCTTCTTCTAGCTTTGATGCAAATGTGTGATATAGAATTCATCACCTCTCTTCCTATGTAGTTTACATAGCCGAAAATGCATCCCCTTTAAGTAATAGTAGTAATATGTAGATTGTATTTCCATTCTTGATTTTCCGGCTAGAATAATGGTTATTATGTTGTTTATATATATGAGCCCCTTGCTTGAGTTTCAACATTATTGACACAAAAGGCCAACTAAGAATGCGGAAAGGATAAGAAAAGAAATAAGGCCGGAAAAAAATGAGAAAATGTGCAAAAATACTAAGGATAGGAGCGTCCATAAGGGACACAAGTGCATAGGCACTAGTGTTTAGAGTGTGAGCTAGTGTCCTAAGATGAAAAATAAGCGATGTGATAAAATAGACAAACATGGATCCCTATGACATGACCAGAAGTGAGTGCATAATTGAGAGGTGTAGAATATATTCATAATATAAATCAATCAAATAACATATAAAGACAAGGGAAAGTGTCACTAATGTGTATTTTTATTACTTAATATTCATGCATATAACAACATATCGATGGCATAATAAAGTGGTGATACGTGCATAATTTTGTGTCTACATTTTCCCCCTTTATGTTATTTGAATGAAATTCAAGTAATGTAAATGAAGTAAGAAACATAAATGGATAGGGTATAGAAAATCCATGTTGCAAAGTATGTGTACAACATACAAACTTATAGCATGGTGAACCATGGATCAACATTTTGACCCATGTGGCAGAGGAGGAGATAACAAACCATCATAAGGAGAAACTTGGATAATTTGTTTTTATGATATTGGCTATTTCTGTCGAAGATGATGGAAAAGGTAAGGAGTGTTCAATTACCAACCTGATTTGTTGATGTAAACAAAAATCACGTACTTTGGGTAACTATCTAGTACTAATTGCATATTATTATTCATATGGCTCCTAGGTGTAAAAAGTAATAACTAACCCATGTCTTTGGAAATATTTCATTACTTTCTATTTCTACTTTCGATCTTGCACCTTTATGTGCCCAGTATGTCTTTTCATAGTTCATTTTTACCTTTTCTTGACTCAAGCACCCACCAGATGCTAGCGTCAGAACCCTCATCACCTCTGGGTGCCCCAGTCCTCTTTACACTTTACTCACACTTTTGAGGTCCTTTCTAGCCATTTGAGCATATGATCTATTTGGTAGTTAGAATTCTTAAGGTTAATTACAAAATCCAAATGAGGGAATTATATAAATATAAATTTATGTGACCATAACAAAGGACCGTGCAATAAACATTACTATCTCCACCTAAGGTTGCATCCATCAAAGGCATCTATAGATCTGTTTTCATACATCTAGCTCCATCACAAAGGAAAATGGTTGGTTCATCTACATTACACTTCACGGGGGATTTAATTCTATTGCATGAATTCACTATTTACATTTTACATCTAGCTACTTGCTCACTACTTCAAGTGTGACACACATGAGTGCAACCTAGGGCACAATTCTCCACACACACACACACACACACACACACCTAGAAATACATTGGGTCTGAGATGTAGTGCAGTGCTCAATGATAATTCCATTAATTTCACAGATGAGGAAAGTATGACCCCTTCATATGCATCTTTATTTTTTAGGGTTTTGATTCTTTACTTGGGGTTTTGCAGGTGATTGATCCATTGCAGTTTACAATGACATCCAAAAAAATTTAGTGACATATATGCGATCAAAGGAAAACAATTATAGACACTTTGTGTCCCTGAACGTTCGAGATTCCAACCATTTCTACAAACTAAGGCACCCAAAACTTAGACCCGAGAGAGACCCATGCACCCTTATTCTTCCCCAAGAACCCTAGTCTAGCTGAATCTGCCAGATCTGTAACTTTCTAGGCTCCTATGTGACAGTTCTCCAATCTTGTTCAACCAGTCTCCACTACAACACAGTCCCACAACCTCTTTAAATCAGCTAAGGCTATTCTAACCCTCTTTGCACATTAGGGTTTCATATTTTCGTAGCTTATTTGTTTTGGTATTATTTCAATATTTCATTGTTTCATTACACAATTATTTTACCGTTGTTATACCATATAGGTTAGGATTTATTTACATTTTAGTTTAATCATTTTGGTGAACCTGAAATTCGATTCCTCCTTCTTACATTGTTGTTTCATCGTCATGAGTATCTCAATCAATGATTTTTTTCTTGTCAATCCCGACTTAAGGCATAGGGTCCATCATCTACTTGCTCCTACCCGCATTACAATGTATATGAATCGAGGATCCATTTATCAATCATTTGTTGATACATTCTCTCAACATATTGCTTTCCCATCTATTCCTCATGTTGGTCTTTCTATTGTTAACAATGATCCACCCTTTCATATCATAATTTTCATTTACAATATGGCTATTAAGTGCACTTTAATTGATAATGGATCTAAACTTAATCCATGTCCGATGTCATTCCTTGAGAAGATAGGTATTTTTCTTCTGCTAGCATTATTCCTTTGTGTTTATTTCTTTGTGTATATGATGGCTCAGTTTTCCAATGTTTAGGTCACATTACTTTACCTATTATAGTTGGACCTAAAACCCTTAACACGGTTTTATTTTTCATTGACTTGCCCATTTCATACACTTGTTTACTTGGTCATCCATGACTACATGCCATGCAAGAAGTAGAAGTTACCATGGATCATTTTTTCAAATTAATACATGAGGGTGTTGAGTATACCATTCTTCATGAATGTCATCCATATAAATATTATGACCATGATCCCAACACCAAACTTCCTATTCCAAGGTTCAATACTACTATTATTTGATTTTTTCCCTCGGGTGAAATCAGACAAACATGACCTCGCACAGAGAAAATAGGAGGATCGATTTAGCCATGGGATCTCATATTTTTGGCTCGAGCTGAGTAAGTGGAAGTAAGCTAAGAAATTGTAAAGGAGCTCTAGAGTTTGAGCTAGTTTTGGGAATGAAGGATCTCCAAAGTCTAAAATTCAGACTTCGGAGGTGAAGCCATTCGGAGGTAGGTTGATTTGAAATTCGGGGACTCAGCAGAAAGAAGCGCGAAAGTGGGAGGAGAAATTCTATAACATAAAATCCAAATTTTAGAGTTCAGGGTTTTGGAGATTTGAAGGTTTCATGATCTCAGGAAGGTGAATAGTGCCATGAGCCTGAAGACACAAAGTTCCAAAACCCGAAGTCCAAATTTTAGACTTTGGGCTTTTGGGACTTCAGAGAACTATGTCACTGGATAGATGAAAAGTAACCAAAAATCTGAAACCCAAAATCTTAAAACCCCAAAACCTAAAATCATGAAACCTCAAAACCGGAACTCCTAAAACCCCAAAAACACAAAGGTTTGAAACTCAAAGTCTGAATTTTAAAATTCGTGGTTTCAGCATTTCAGAACCCTCCAACCAGTTCGCTAGATAAATACTGAAAACAACCTCTCAAGTACAAATACCGAAGACTCCAATCCCAAAATTCTAAAATTTTTAATTTCGAGAGGTGTGATACATGCTCAAATCTCTAAAAAGGTTGATCAACCAATCACATTTATTGTAGTATGGCACCCTCCTCTTCATATGGCCATAAATTTTGATTGGGTGCTCAGATTTACACAAAATAGGACTTTTTGGAAATCTATCAATGTCCTCTACTTAAAAGGACATATTTTCTTAATTTTGATAAGACTAAATATTTAAAAATTAGGAAATATAGTCTGCCATTTTAGAGGAATGTCTCAAAATTTCTCACCTACCAAAATGATGAAGGTATGGGCTTCATTTCTTCCCCATCAAGGAAAGGTACATAGAGGTATGGATTTTACAGTGGCACCCATGATTATTACAGGTGATTTTAATGCATTTTAAAGGCTGGTTGAAGCAATATTTTTAATTCCTTCTCTTTGAATTTTTCTCATTCTTCCTAGATATTGTAAGGAGGGGCTCATTTCAAAATCTTGGACACCTTGTATATGACCTTCCCTTATTTATTGTCTGTAAAAGATTTGTGGAGATTTCAAACCTCCATACCAAAAATTGTAATGAAAAATATGTGCCTTTGGCCCTACATGTGATGTATTGTATTGACTTTGAGAGCAATAAAATAAGATATGTGGATTTTTCACAACTTCTTCTATGTTATATTACATCTCTTTGATCTTTCATTGCATGCAAGGTTATTGTGTAGTGTTGTTGTTTTCATTGCAGGGTTTTGGTAGTGTTATGTTTATTATACAAGTTGTTCAAAATCCTTCTTGGTGCATCACCTTCCCTTAGAGTAGGTTTTATTTTCATGCATTGTGTCTATCTCAGTCTCCTTGGAATATTAGATTAGGGTTGGATCTACAACTCTTTGAACTTTGGATCGATTAACACTAGGATAGGACAGGAAGCCAACCTTCTCTAGAGGGTTATCCGATTTCAAATTCCCACACTTTGGGATAACTCCATGTTTGACAAATCACACTGACTGCCTCAACCTTTCACTTGCGAGTAATCAGGGGTGTTGTGATTTTTCCATAACAAATACTAATGAGTCATAACACATCGATGAGATACCAAATTTACCACCACTTGAAAGTGTCATTTTCATGATATATTCTTTACCAACCATCTCTACGCCTCCCCTGCTACAACTACTAACTATGATTGTTTATCGGGGCATGTCTCTCCATTGGAAGTCACTTTAGCTCTTTCACATGGTCATATGCCACCACCATCACTATGACCTCCTTTCAGGTGCACAATTTTCACAAATGATTCTTATTGGATGAACATTCCATTTGATCCTACTTATGATTACATTGTATGTACACATGAGGGATTGACTCACACTTGAATCATCTATGATTTTTTTAGGATTTCTACCCTCCACTACTTGCTTCTCATCTTTATCATGGGTTTTTTCATATCACTTCCACCTATGGCCTATGTGTCTTTCACCTCACAGTATTTCTTGCACGAGGTCCTCACTCTTCACTACTTACATTAGGACAATCATGGCTTGATTACATTGGGGGTACTCTAGACCTTGATCATACAAACATCTCATTTCCCATGCCTTTTGGTCATGTCTTCATTTGTAATAGTTATTTTCTTGGCTATACACAAAATCTCACTTGCTGGTATGCACATGGGTGTCCATTACCACCCTTTATTGATGAGTAATATGTCATGGGTATGTACAACTTACACCTCAATGGCTCATTATGTGATCAACCCAACACCATTGCTTACCAAGTCTCTAATGCTTATCCATTTGACTTTGACCATGACAATGATGACCTCCTAGATGAAATTACATGATTGAATTATTCATCTTACACACTTGGGGGCATTAAATCTATACCCCCTCATAACTTCAAAAACATCAAATTATCTTCTCACTTATTTCACACGAATTTTAACATACACATCTACATCATCATTACCTGATGACACACTCTTGTTCTTCAATTTACACTTGACTCTTGAGCGAATCCTATACACATGAACCTTACACACTTCATGGTTTATACTATACCGCTTCACATCTCTTACACTTTCATACATATACATAATACATCATAAATGTTATATCTTACATTTTACATCCTACATTCTACACCTTGTGCTACATACATCATACACATTCTACACATACCTCACACCTTACAACACATACTATACATCATACATTACACACTTTACCTATCACACTACATTTACTACACATATTTCCCATTTTACTCATCTACTTATATGTCTTTGTAGTCACTACCCCGTGACACACTCTAGTCTCGTGAGCACACTCACACACTCAACCATTTTATATTTTACTCACGTGAAATTTTTATATTATCGATATTTATTATAGGCTAAATCATCACTTCTTCTAGCATAATTTAGTTATATACTCTTTAGGCTAAATCATCACTTATTTTACTCATCTCATGATATACACTTTAGGCTAAATCATCACATATTTTCACACCTCATCTCTAGGACGCATATCATCACTACACATTAATCGAAACATGCTACATAAAAAAATTCAACAAATTCCCAATGATGCACTCTCATTTATGTTTCATTCTTGATTACTGAGGGGGCATAAAAAAATGAACCTCACTAGATACAAGTCAATTCACTAAGGGGAAACAGGGATCCTATCATTCACTTTGCATTGCATTCCATCCATCCCCAACATACTACATTTCATGGTTTCATTTACTCTTGTTTGTACTTACTTGTACATGTTCACTTTATTGCATATGCTAGATATATATCGTGTATGTAATTACCATTATCATGCACACATGTTCATTCAATTGCTTTCTTATTGTGATCACAGACTATACGAGTTCATTACACGCAACACAAATGTTTGCACAGACTAGTACCAGTCCCACAACGGCTCTTGGGGGCATCCACATTCGTACGCTAAAGGTGTTATTGTTTAATTTTTTTCATAGCACACTACTTTATCATTTCATACATACTTTGACATACTTTTATCTTTCTAACATGCTAATGAGTGCTTCATGTGTACAATGTTTTATGTAGGGATATTTTCTTCCATACTTATTTGTTACATTCTCTCGATATTGTTTGATATTGTTTGTAGGTTTTCCCTTTGTCTTGTGTGCACAATTTGTTTTTTGCGGCCACTACAAACTTGATTGTCTTGTGACACCATGAGTGGTGTCCCAAGTTGTCTTCTTGCATGTTTACTTGTATATTATCGTACACATTTTCTTTGTAGCTTACACTTGTCTTCTACATGCATTCATGTGCGTACTAAAACTTTTTCTAGCCACATTGTTTACATGTGCCTTAGTTTCTACCAAGCACATTCCCTTCCCCTACAGGGAATGATTTTAGTAGTTGGTCCTCTTTTTAGCCACATAATCCTACAACGATGTTGCATATGCCCGAAAGGAGGGGGTCATCATTTGGGTGAAGCATCACCCCATACAAGGTATACACATCACAACCTAGTACCAAGTACAATGTAGTTTCATATTTCATCCATGACACACTGATGCCTTTCTTGGAGTGCCTATAACCAAGGGGTAGTTACACAATGATTGGGTTTAGCACAGTTTATAGAAATCGTACACAACAACTATTACAAGGAAGATTATCCTTAGCACATGCATTGGTACACATGATCAACAATGGTGTTTATTCTAGGGAGAAATTAAAGGTTAGATAATAACACCATACCTTCCTCTCTGTATTACTTATTCCATGATGTCGAATGCCCAAAAAAATATAAATTACAGAGATCTCTATAGTTTTGAGAAGTGGTTAAAGGATTAGAGGATAAATCGACATTCCTTCCTACACTTCTTCACCTAGTGGCGTGAGATCACCAAAAATACTTGCACTTCATTGACAATATCCTTTATACACCCTCTTTCTCATCACGAATTAGGTGCACATGTTCCTATTTCATTTTTCGTACTTTCATTGTACACTTTTTACATATTGTAGTCACAAAATCATGCACTTTAGGCATTATTTAGCCCAATCTCATACTACTCTTTAGAAGGTTATTAAGTGAAGAAAGTACTAATTAATCCCACCTTTTGGCCATTTTTTTTTACTTTTTATTTCATCATTCCTACACATTTATCCATACATGCCCATTGTTTGGAACTTTTCCATCATTTTAGCCTAAAATGAGGCACCCGAGCATGTATCAAGTGCCTCGGTCCCACCTTGGGCACTCTAATATTTGTTTTAATTTCCTACCTCTTTTTAGGATCTTTCTATCCATTTTTCATCCTTATTTTTTTCCTACTCGGCCATTTCGGGATTAATTACAAAATTAGAGTGAGAGAACCCTATAAATATAAATTTATGAAACAATAATGGAGGTCCTAGCATAAATTACTTCTATAATTCCATCTAGAGTTGTATCAATTACATCACTTGCATCCACATTTCTCCATCCATCAAGACTAGGAGATCTATATCAAAACACACTTCATAGGGGGAGGTATTTTATTCTATTCCATGCACACATGGTATTACATTTTCTACATTTAATTATTGCTCGCTAATTCACAAAGTGTGACCTTGAGAAGAAAATGTTGATCATGAAATGCACACACACACACACACACCCCAAAACTACATTTGGGTGCGTTATGTAGTGCAATGCTCAGTTTAGTAAGCCAAATGTTATGGAAGTGAGGTAAGTCGACTCATTCATTTGCATATTTTATTTTTATTAAGGTTTTGCTACTTATTTTGTCTCTTATAGGTTTTCAACTTCATCTTTGTATACTTAGTACATTCAAAGACAACTTAGAAAATCTAGTACGATAGGCAACAAAGGCTACAAAGAATCTTCCGACCTAAAAAGAACCGGGTTCGAGATTTTTCAAAGACCGGGACACTTATTCTACCATACTAGGTCACCCAGGGCACCCCAATACCCTCCCGGGTGCTCCATCCTACTCAAATTGTCTAGACCCACAATTTTTGTGACACATGTGAAATCGTTCTAGCTTCTTTATTCTCATGTTAGACTGCAAAACCCTAGGACATTCATTCATAATAAGTTGAATTCATTTCTTACTCTCATCTTGCATATTAGGGTTTCATTTCTACTATTTTAGTCATCTTAATCATTTAAATAACTTCATGTATTACTTTAGTTCATTTATTTACAGTATTTATGTCCTCTTAGATTAGATTAACTATTATTAGATTTATCCCATTTTAATTAATTTTAGTGAATAATTTCAGTGAACCCAACACCTTTCATGCTTAGGATATTTAATCTTCTTCTATCATGGGTCAAGTTTTTTTATCTGATTTAAGTAAGTGATATCCCACTTGTCAGGATGTTTTCCAAAAATCCTTAGACACCAAATATTATGATGACAATATGACACCACAAGAATTAAGTTTTATGCATCATTGTTTCTTTCTTGACCCTGATCTTAATGAGCCTCCATCTAATCAACCACTATTAGATTTGATTTAAGCCTTATTTCAAGATAAATTTGCAGCCTTACATATACTATTTCAAGATAAACTTGTAACCATGGAATCCACAATCACATCTCTTAGATATGAAATTCAAAAACTTAAGGATGCTTCTCAATCACATGTTTGTGCTCCTACATCTTATATGCAATCGATGTCCACTACATGTCATATAGTTGAACCTCAAGTCATGTCATTACAGAACCTCTCATACTTGATTGCAATACTAAGCCACATGACATTCTTACTGAGCTTCTTAGTCATCAATTGATCACTCTACCATCTATTGATTACTATCCTCCTTGTCACCTAACAAAGTATCAAGGTCGTCCATATTTCCATTATCATCGAATCAATGGACATAATGACCATGATTGCTATGCTTTACAATGTAGCATCAAAACTGGAGCATCAGGGGATAAATTTCATTCACTATAAAACATCCTAATACACGCCCACCTACAAATACTACACCCACATGGGATCCTAAGTCTATTCTACCATCGCTTAGTCATGATCAATCTAAGCCCTCTCCTATAGATACTAGTGAGCATCCATCTAGTATTTATAAGGAATTTCTTGATCTCTTATTTATTTCATGTGTGATATGGACAATCCCTCACATATGCATAGTGATCCTTCTCCTAACCAGAAACCACTTCTCATATTTCTAATGTTGCTTATTATTCATCTAATGAGCATCGGGTCGATGTTCTTCAAGCAACTCCTAAGAAACCATCTATCCAAGTTAGTCCACCACTTCCTCCTACTAAGTCACCTATTCCATCTAAGAAACATCCTTTCAAACCCAAGACAACGTGGCCTCCTCTCAAATCTAAAATCCTACCAATTAATTTCAACAAAGAAAATAATGTTCCTTCTAATGTTCATAATATACTTTCAATTTCACCACCACCCCATGATATTCCATCATTAGTTCCTACCATTAACCTTTTAACGCAAACACCTATCATCGACTCTACATATATTGATAATCGGGACCTAGAAACAACTCTCTATGGTGATGACTTATCGGATGATGACACTCCCCTACCGCTTCACGGTACCTTAAATTTTTTTAAAGAAACTACTCCATACATTGGTCCACTTAGTGTCTTTTGACTATATTTTCATTACCTACACCCTTGGGGGCATAACATCTACCTCACCCACCATTCATCATAGTTTCTACATATCTACCGTATTTACACTTTTTATCTTTCATCACACATTTTACAATTGTCATTACCCAATGACGCACTCTTGTGTTTCGGTTCACACTTGAATGTTGAGGGATTACCATTACATTGAACCCCACACACCATACTCTAGGTATCACACATTTCATCACGTATTGCATGTCTAACACAATACATTCTACATTTTTTTCAAAAACTTTCAACATTTACACATTCATACATCACATATTGTTTTGTCAATATTTCTATCATCTATGTATTTTTCATCATACGCTATTCATTACTAGGCTATCTACATATATAGTCACATTATACACTACACATTTTCATATCATACATTTTCTATATACTATACTAGTCTTCATTACATATGAGTCTAGTTTTACATTTCATCCCTACATTCTACATTATACTAGTCCTTACCCTACACACCACATACATTATTAGGCTATCCACACATAACCTATACATAGTCATACCATACACTATGCATCTCCACATACATTCTACATACTATGCTAGGTTACATTACATATGGGTCTAGCTTTACATTTTCTCATTACATATTCCATTTCTCTCTACACCTATTATTACATTTTACACATTACATAATATACATCCTACACACCCTACATATCCTACATTGCATTTCCCACACCACTCATTTACAAAACCCTACTAATCACATGGTCATATACTTTTTCATCACACATTCCACCTGTTCTTCTACGTACTACAATCACCACACTATGATGCACTTTAGTTCGTCGGTCCATACTTGACTACCAAGGGATTACCAATCAAATGAACCTTACACTCACCATGCGACACTTCATCATACGAAATTTTTGACCTAGTGGCATACACTTTAGGATAAATTGTTAACTATTCTCTCATTTTTATTGGTGTACATCTTAGGTTATGTCACCACTCCCTCCTTTCATCTTGTAGTGACATACGCTTTAGGCTAAATCATCACCTATTTCTATTATCATATAGTGATATATGCTTATTGGTAAATCATCACTCACCCAATCAAAAATTCATGATATATGCTTCAGCTATAGGGTTCATGCACATCCTATCTATATGTCGCATCTCATCACTCCTACATACACACTCATCATAGCGCATTAAACATTACAAACACTACTCGAGCATTTCATGATTACACACTCTCATTTATGGTTCATTCTTGACGCTGTTGAGAGGGGAAACAAAATGAACCTCATTACATACACTTCCATCCATTTGGGGTACACGTTGCTCCTATCATTCCATTTTGAATTTCATTCCATCCATCCACAACATATTGCATTGTCTTAGGGGCATGTCTTTTTTTTTCTAGTTTTTGCATGATCACTTTACTAGAAATTTTAGATTGATTTCTTTCATTCTATATCATACACACATGCACTTTAACTCCTTTGTTTAGTGTAATCACAGATATAGGACTATTACATGTGGCATGGATGCTCACCTTCTACCCTTACTATAATGGTCACTAGGGGCATCCACATTCGTCTAATACAAGTGTTATTGTTTCATTTTATACTTAGCATATTACATTATTTAATCATACATGCTTTGAGATATTGGTTATTGCTCTAACATGTTAATGGGTGTTCCATGTGCAACACTTGTTTTGTAGGATTACATGTTTCCATGAATACTTGTTTGTTTGTCTCTACTTGTTTGCTATTTTTTCCATTGTATGTGGGATTTGACCTATGTTTGTGTGCACACTTTTTTTTTTTTTAATGGTTATGATGATCTTGCATGTCTTGTGACATCATGAGTAACATTCCATGTTTGCAACCCGCTTTGTGTGGCTTACTTTTTCCCTGCATGTTTACACTACTATTCTAGGTAGTTCTTACATTGTCCGCATCTTGTACACTTGTCTTATTGCATGAATATGTTTTATAAATAGAACTTGTTTTGGATAACCATCCTTGTTTGTGTGCACCTTGGATTCTACCAAAAGCACCCCCATGCCCCCTACAAGGTAGAGTTGCAGAGTTCAGGGTGTGGTAGGTCCTCTTTTGGGGTTACATTCTCCTATCAACGATGTCACATGCACCCCCAAAGAGGGGTTCCATCATTGAGGGTTTACATACTAACACAACGTATTTACACCGATTCAAGTACAATGCACTTTCTTCCCTTCACATTATGGGTTTACATACATCGAGTGGGTTCAGACCAATCTACGAACCCCATACATAGTGGATTTTATAGGACATGGTGTCCTTAGCATTTCTGGGAAGTAGTTATAGGCTTGGAGGTTACAGTGGGTGTGCTTCTCTACATTATTTGAGCTAGTGGTTTTGGATCACCCAAAAACTAGGACATTATAAAGATCTTTTAACATAAATTTCAGCAGAAGTGGTCAAAGTTTGGAGGACATAGATCATTTCCTCCCTACACTTCTTCAATCGGGGTGACCTAAGATCACCCAAAAACTTTATAAAGCAAAGTTATAGGATATACTTCTACATCCTTTCTCTCAACATGGATCAGGTGTACATGTTCCATTTACACTTCTCATTTTATGTATTTTACAAATCATTTTTACATACATACATATTTGAATACTTGATCATTTTCTCCCTACATGTTCAACCATATGAGAAACAAGTAGTCAAATTAGGGGCAATAACAACAACAACAAAAACAACAATGAAAATAACAACTTTCTGCAATGGCACATGCCTTACTAACCATGTAAGTACATTATACACCATAACTACACACACGTTTCGCCCTAGGTTCACTCTCATCACTTTTTCTATGTGAATTTTTCATCTATAGTTTCCACACTCCTCGATACTTTTTCTACAATACTCTCATCATTCCTTTCTTCTTTTATTCCTTCAACACATTTTCTACTACACTCTACATGGATACTGTATGCATCTCAATCTACTTTATGTTACTGATATTTTCGCTTAACAACATAAAGTGGGGGAAAAATTTAGTCACAAAATGATGCACTTTAGGCATTATTTAGCCTAGTCTCATCCTACTATTTATAAGGTACTTAAGTGAAGAAATTGCAAATTAATCCCACCTTTTGGCCATCTTGTTGTACTTTTTTATTTAATAATTCCCACACATTTTAACATATAGGCCAAGTTTTTTTAGTAATTTTCCATCATTTTAGTCTAAACCATGGCGCTCATGCCTATACTAGGGCACCCTGATGTTCCATGGTCCAACCTAGGGTGCCCTAGTCCCACCTAGGTGCTTCGGTCCATGTTTTAATTTCCTACCTTTTTTAGCCCTTTTTATCCATTTTTCATCATTATCTTTTTCCTAGTCGGCCATGTCGAGATTATTTAAGAAATTTGAGAAAGAGAACCATATAAATATAAAGTTATGAGACCATAATTAGGGTCCAAAGCATCACTTACTATTATCACTCCATCTAGATTTACATCCACATAGCTCCATG
This sequence comes from Taxus wallichiana var. yunnanensis, assembly GCA_018340775.1. Taxonomy (NCBI): domain Eukaryota; kingdom Viridiplantae; phylum Streptophyta; class Pinopsida; order Cupressales; family Taxaceae; genus Taxus; species Taxus wallichiana. The sequence continues at coordinate 745,924,507 of CM031238.1, forward strand.
CATCAAGGCTAGGAGATCTGCATTAACACACACAACATAGGGGAGGGATTCTATTCTATTTCATGCACACATGCTACTACATTTCTACATTTAGTTATTTCTCGCTACTTCACAAAGTGTGAATGGCACAAGAGAACTTAGAGAACGACATGCACACACACACCAGAACTACATTTGGGTCTAAAATTTATTACAACACTAAGTTTAGTAAGCCTAGTGTTGTGGCACCCGAGGTCAGTCTAATCCATTCATTTGGATCTTTTTTTTTTTAGGGTTTTGAGCCTTATTTTCTCTCTTAGAGGTTTTCAATTTCATCTTTCTATACATAGCACATTTGGTGCAACTCGGTGAATCCGCAGTGTGATAGGCAACAAAGGTTATAGCACATCTGCTAACCTTAAAGAACTAGGTTTTGAGATTTTTCAGAGATCGTGGCACCTATTCTGCCATATTAGGGCACTCCGGTATGCCTCAAGTACCCTCATGGGTGCTCCAATCTACTCATATTGTCCATATCAACTATTTTTGGGACCCTATGTAGTCGCTCCAGCTTCTATATTTTCCTATTAAACCTGTGGGACCCTATGAAAGTCATTCATAATCAGTCGAGTTCATTCCTTACCCTCCTCTTACATATTAGGGTTTCATTTCTACTATTTTAATCATCTTAATAATTTTAGTGACTTCATATTAATTTAGTGCATTTATTTATAGTGTTTATGTCCTCGTATATTAGATTAAGTATTAATAAATTTCCCCATTTTAGTTAATCACATGTATACATGCGTCTTTACATACATTTTATAAATATACATGTGTATTTGACTACTTGATCATCTTCTCTTTTGCAAGTATGTTCATATGGGAAGAAATTAATCAACATCAACATCACTCAACATCACACATATCAATACTAACAATAGATACATCACACACATTATCATTTACAAACGCGCTTCCACCCTAGGTTCATTTTAATCAATATTTACACTTTTAGCATCTTTAGTCTCCATGCTCCATCTTTTTATCAATCCACTCTTTTGTCTAGTCCCTCGCACACGCACTACATCGATCTACATGGATAAGGTAGGCATATCTATCTACTTTATGCTATTAAGCTTTTCGTTCAACAAAATACATTGGGGAAAATGTAGACACAAAATCATGCAATTTTAGTAACTATTGAGTCCTAGTTACATACTACGATTCATATGATTCCTAAGTATGAAAAGTAATAATTAACCTATGTATTTGGCCACCTTTTGTTGTTTTTTGTTGTTAATTTTGGTTTTACACATTTATGTGCTTAGTTTATCTTTTCATACTTCAATTTTACCTTTTCTAGACTCGTGCACCTGATCAGGACGTTAGCACCAAGTGCCATGTCCCCTCTAGGTACCTCAATCCTCTTTGTAATTTAATCACACTTTTTGGGTCCTTTCTAGCCGTTTGAGCATCTTATCTTTTTGGTATTCGGCATTTTTGGGGTTAATTATGAAATTCAAGCGAGGGAATCATATAAATATAAAGTTTTGTCATCATAATAAATGACCAAGCACTAAGAATTACTATCTCCACCTAAGGTTGCATCCATCAAAGGAATCTATAGCTCTATTTGTATCCATCCAGCTCTATCAAAAGGGATAAAGGATGCTTAATCTACATCACAATTCATAGGAAAGGAGTTCATTCTATTCCATGCACACATTATTTACATTCTATATCTAGATACTTTATCGATACTTCAAGTATAAAACACATGAGAGAAATTTAGGGCATAATTCCACACAAACACCTATAACTACATTGCATCCGAGATGTAGTGCATCGTTAAGTGATAAGTCCATGAATTTCATAGTTGAGGACATGTCGACCTCTTCATATGGATCTTTCTTTTTTAGGGTTTGGATGTTTTACTTTGGGTTTTGTATGTGATTTATCCATTGCAGTTTACGACGAAACCCAATAAATTTTAGTGACATACACATGATCAAAGGAAAACAAGTATAAACACTTTTTATCCCTAAAATTTTAGTTTTCCGACCATTTCTACAGACTAGCGCACCCATAACACAAACCACTGCACTCCAAACACCCCCATCCTTCCCTAGGTACCCAGTCTAGCTAAGTATTCCTGATTTGTAAATTTATAGGCTCTTGTGTGATGTTTCTCCGCTCTTGTGCAATTGGTATCCACTGCAATAACCTCTTCAAATTAGTTAAGGCTCTTTTAACCCTCTTTACATATTAGGATTTCATATTTTCATATATTAGTTGTTTGGGTATTATTTAGGTATTTCATTATTTCATTACTCGGTTATTTTATTGCTGATATAGCATCTCTATTAGGATTTATTTACATTTTAGTTTAATTAGTTGATAATTGAAGGATTTGAGAAAATATGTGTGTTTTTATCAATTTTAGTAGAAAATAATCTTTTTAAAATTGGGCGTTTCTGTCAGAAGGAAGAAGACATGGAATTTTTTTCCTTTAGGACACTAACACCTTGCCCATGCACTAGTGACATGTGATGGGGTGTTATTATTCAAGGGCTACTTGTTTGACTTGGTCGGTGAATTTAGATTATTAAGGATGTTACGATTAATATTGAGGTATATCGGTGTGTTAATGTTTTGTTTTTTTCCTATTTTTTGTTTGTGTTGTGTAGAGGGGTACACACTCAAGGTAGTTTCATTCGCCATCACTTGAGTACATTTTGGGTGGAGGGATGCTAGAGTGAGTGCATGTGATTGTAGGCGTGCATTCATATTTATTTGAGGTGGTTACACTAGCAGTGCCACATGTACAATGTTGTTGAGTGAGCATGAAAAGGATCATGTAAAGACATAGTGGTGAGACAAGATGTATGTGGTAGGTTTTGTCCTAGCCTAGGATGTGTTTGTGCGATATGTGAAGCTTTAGGAACGATATGCAGAGTAGGTGGTAGAGAATTTTGTATTGAGAGCTAGCTAGAGAGGCACAGGCCCGAGACTGTCAAAGCATAGGATTAGCAAAGTGAAGATTCTAGTGCTAGAGTTCCCGCATGTGTAGATAATGATAGTGAGGAGGACATATGATTTATTGTACAATATGTATTTGAGGAATGGAGGCTTTCCTCCCGGTGATTGTATTGTATAACTTTTATTATGGATGGTGTGTGTGCGTTTGTTTGTGTGTGGGGGTGTGGGTGTTTGTGTGTGATTGTTTGTGTGTGTGTGTGTTATTTATGGTTTATTTGGTGTTGATGCCTATTGCGTACTATGTGATGTTTGTTTGTTGTACTCATAGTGATTTTATATTTTTTTGGCTCTATATATATTCTTGGTATTGTTGATTTGATGGGTAATTTTAATGTTCAAATTTGTGATAATCCATACAATTGTTAATTAATGAATTAAGTAAGAATTGCATTTGAATAAAAATGAATATTATAGCATATGGTAGATAGGGATATATATGTGAGGTGACATGGTAATGAATAGAAAATAGATATGACTAGGTAGGTGATTGAATGATTGTATAGGTGTGTAAGATGATAAAATAATGATATAATGATACTTGTACGATAATGATATGTATATCATCAATAGATAAATGAATGTGATGTGGATGGAGGGAAAAATTATGATTTCCCCTAGCATGAGAGTAAGATTCATTTAAGTCCTTTAACAATCATGTTTAAACCATATGGTAATGATATGGAAATGGAAATAATATACCATAGGTTGAGGGGTTGGAAATGTGAATCATCTACCATATAAAAATGCTAATGTATAGTAAATACAAAAGAAAATAACCATGTAAAATGTGAAACCCTAAGAAAGAGAGGGAGATAGTAAGACTTAGATGATTTCTGAGTAGATTGGCGGTGATCTATGTAGGTGAAATATTGAAATAAATTATAGACTGTGTTGTTGATGCTCACTATAAATTATATAATTAGAGACACCGGAGGAAAGCGAAACCCACAAGATGACAGGGGCACCTAAGAATTGGCAACTAGATCTAGGTACTGGTGGTCATGCAGATGCTCAGGAACTGATTTCTTTTGTGTCACAAGAGGTTTGTTGTTGATTCATGTATGTCACTTGATATTCTCTCCTTGATTTTCGAAGGTAACTATAACCTACAAAACAAAATATCTACCTACACATGTCCACCAACCACATCAAATCTAATAAAATAGATGTGGAATGTGGAGTCGGATTGAACTCGATGGTAACCTGAAGAGTGAAATTAGTGTCGAGCACTGCACTACATCTCATACCCCATGTAGTTTTATGTAATAGTGTGTGTAAAGATTCCCTAAGATGCCCTTGTGTAATTAATACTAATATAGTTGGCTAGAATATAATGCTCCATATGCAAATGTGTGGGATGAATTAGAATAGACTTCCCCTCCTATGTTGTATATGTTTAAGATATGCAGTGCTTGTCCCTTGAGTGAGTGTGCTAGATGGATTCCTTTGATGTGCTCTTTTTCCTTTTGGACACAAGATTAGGTGATAGTAAGTAATTCTACTTCTTGGTCCCTTATTTTGAAAACATAACCGTGTTTTTATGTGATTTCCTTGTTTGAATTTCGTAATTGACAATTGAAAATCTGACCTTAATTAGTAATAATTAATTAAGAATCTAAATGTGTCCAAAAGGAGATGAAAAATATAAAGAGGGACATGAGAACCTAGGAGGACATGATTTCTTGGCTCTAGTATCCCAACCGAGTGTTAGTGTCGAGGCCATAGAAAGATTAAAAATTCAAATGTCGGAAAGATTGCAAGCTATATCAAGCCAATAAAGTACATAAGACAAAGGAAAAGACTAAAGGGAGTTTTCAATTACTTTTTTTCTTTATTAGGAACCATGTCAATGCTAGCATACTTTTAGGACCCGAGAAAAGTACCGAAGTGCATAGATTTTGTGTCTACATTTCCCCAACTTTATGTTTTTTGATTGAATACTCGATAAAAAATTAAATAGAAGATGTGTACCTTATGATCCTATAGAGAGTGTGGTGAATAGCGTGCCAACAAGACAAGTGAATTGTGAAATAATTGTAAAGTGAAGTGTATAGACTAGGAAAAAGGGAAGTGGACCCTAGGGGTGAAGCATATGTGTAGCTTGTACCTATTGTTGCTCTTATATTTGTAGATGTAGGATTTTGTTGTTATGTATAAAGGATGGACTTACAAAAGAGAGAGAGATAAAGTACTCAAAGTTATGTGTATGAGAAATCAAATTAATGCATGTAAAAGTGTGAAAGTATGTAAATGAAAAGTGTAAACATGATGTCTAAGAGTGTAAGAGATAAAGAGTTGTTTTGGTTTGCTAAATTTGTTTTCGATGGTGAGTTTTTGGGTGATCTCACACCAAGAACAATTTTTTTGCGATCTCAGCGAAGAGCATTTTTTTGGGCGATATCACGCCAAAAGAAGAGTGTTGGGGAGAGAGGTATAGTTTTTATCTCCTTCCATGTCTTCTTCTCGAATGAGCACCATTGTAGATGACCGTATGTCCCTTATTAGTTCCATTTGTTCTATATTTACTAATTGTAGGACATAGAATGTATTCTATATTTTGAGGCAAGTTCCTACTAATGGAGAACTATGTTGTAAATTACTGAAGATTGTGTTGAACTTAGGAAATTTCCTATTTCTACCCCTATGAAATTAGTGTCGAAGGGAGGACACAAGCACTAGGTGTTGGTGTCTAGGTATAGGCACTAGTGTCCACTTTTATGTGAGGTCCAAGTCTGGTTCATGACCAATATGTAATTACATTCCTATTTTGTTTCTATAATGTGCTTATCCGAACTATATCTTTGAGCTGCTATAGGGGTGATTTATTCACCCAATGTATTCCCCCTCATTTGGGGTGCATAAAATGTCTATAGGATAATGTGGTGCAAAGGAGATAACCTAATGTTGATCTTAAATGGATACCTACGGGGGTTCAGGGATGTGCATGGTAGTAATCAAGAAACTTGCAAACAAATTAGGCTAGTTGCAAGTGTTAGTAGTAAAAGTAGCTAGCATGCAATTGAGAACAATGTAACAAGTAAGTGTGTAAATAATATGGAATGTGAAAATTGGGTTTCATACATGGGACATCACTCAAAATTTCACAAGACAATCAGGGATGAAACAGAAAAAATCATTCAATGATCACACAGAACATAGGGCATAGCCCACAAACAATAACATACAATAGAAAACAATAACAAGCAAAATGTGATAGATAGCCATGGTTATATATAGTCTTGTAAGAAAAATTCTACACATGAAGCACCCAATAGCATGTTAGAGAGATAGATAGTATGAAAAAACATGTATATATTAATGAAAAGAAAGTGCTAGTAAGAAGAAATAGTAAATGATGAAATAATAGAACCTGAAGTATATGAGAGTACTAAAGGTAGATGCCCCTAGGAGCCATAACGGGACCATTAAGGAGTCAATGTTAGGCATCATATATCATGTAAGGAGTTGTAAGAGATCAACATTCACCTCAAAATACCTAGTGAATGTGCATGTGTATAAATAAAGAGCATCCGACTAGCATAATAAGTAAAGTTCAATGTGTAAGTAGTATAAGAAAGCAAGAGTAAATGCAACCAAGAGATGTGAATGTTGTGATGGTGTTATGTCATGGTATGAAAGATGTGAAAATGGAAGGATAAATGTTTCCCCAACAAATGTGCATGAAAGGATGTTCATTTATAAATTCCCACTCAACATTTAAGAGTGAACCATAGAACAAGAGTGTGTCATCGGGCAATGTGTGTGTTGATGAGAGTAAATGCTAGAAAGGTATATCATGAATTCTTGAGCGTGAAGCATGGGTGATGTGAGGTTCATTGTAGATTTAGAACCTCAATAGTTGGGTATGCACCATGGAACTAGAGTGCATTGTCGGGGAATGACAATATAAGGTGTATATTAAAATGTGTGGGAGTGTGTATAAAGATTAGTCATGAAGTGCAGAGTGTGGAGTGTAGTATTATACACTATATAAAATTGATAGTGTTATAAGGGAGGGAATAAAGTGTTATTCTTGCCAAGTATGTGATGGATATGAGACTATTTGATAATAGTGAACGACAGGAGACCTCTACCTAATATCCGAGGAGATAAAGGAAAGTTACAATGCTCTAAGATAGGTGGTGTAGGATAATAAGCTGTGTGTACGTGAAGGAGACCTATGTGGTGAAGGATGTCGTGAAAACCTATAAGAAGATTGTGCTCAAGTAGGGGACTTAGGTGAGAAGGTGGGAAAATGGACCTGATGAGGACAAAAGGTTGTGGTGTACATTGGGTGTGAATAGGAGAGATAGGTGCAAAGGTGGATTTAGACTTGATGGGAATAGGAATCCTAGATGTTATGATGGGTGTATACATATCAACAAGAGTGAGCTGAGGAAATGGTGTGCATAGTGGAATGATTTTGATAGTAATAAATTGTTTACTATGGATGAACTTGAGAAAAAATGATTCATGGAAGGGATAGCTTGGGCAGCGTGGAGCCATGATATACCTAAGAGCATGTCACAAAATTTTATTGACGATGTAATGGTGAATGGTACAAGCATAGTGAAGGGCCCAACTTTAATGGGAATATTTACATAGCCAAAAGAATACTTTGGATCTGGAAATGTGACACTAGACAATGGACATTTGATAACTAGGAGGAGTGTCATGGAACATACATTGGTAGGAAATGATGGATAGATCATAGTATTATTGAAAACATAGGAACCAATAGACAAATTGATATGTAAGAAATTATAAGATGATGTAGAATGATAATCATGATCCAAGATTGAAATAACGTGAGAGGTGATACATCAATAATATCAACAAGGAAATAAAGAGTTCCAAATGAAGGTGGAGGAACAATGCATGGTTAGCAAAAGAGTTGGTAGCTTGGTTGTCATGCTTGGGAAAAGGGTCATTAAATATTTTTAGATTTTTATTATCATTGAACAACATATAAGTAGATGGCTCAGCGAGATCGATTGTATTTTTATCAACAATATCTTGAATAAGATGTTTGTGTTTTAAGTAGTAATTAGTAGAGTGCCCAATGCATTGGTCATAGTCACATATTGTATTCTCATCATAGTTTTCGCCACGGGGGTTAGAGGGATCGAGATTGAGCTATGGTGGAAGAGTAATAAGATTAATTTCAATAAGTTGTGGTAATAGAAACCAATGTGTGTAGGGTAATTTTGTAAAAGTACGCTTTAGAGGTTGCGATTGAATCTTGTCAGGTGTCAAAACAACATTAACAGGGGCCTTTGCTTCAGCAGGCTTAGGATATGGTTTGAAATTATATTTATCTTGAAACCAATTAGAGGATGAGGAAGAAGCATTGTCATAGTATTTCAATTTTCTCATAGATTAAATTATTCCTTCGTATGCGTTTTGAGTGTATGGCATAAAAAGATAACACTCTCTTGAATTAGAGGTAACAGACTTTGAATAAAAAGATATTGCAATTCGAAACAACTAGTATGTTTTTCATCTTAGCAAGGTTATTCTTATAACACAAAACATAGTCTACTAGACGCTCATAGGATCCTTATTTGATTTGAGAAATTTTTGCAGAGGAGATCTTGGTGCCAATATTGATAGAAAAGTGGGAAATTAAAGCATCATCTAAGTACTTAAAATAGGTTCTTTGAGTTAATAGGTGAATAATAGAACCAAGACATAGTGTAGTCTTTCAAACTTTAAGGAAATAGATTAGCTAGTAATGTATGATTATCCGCATAGTCAAGACATGCCACATGGAAAGATTGAATATGCTCTTGAGGGTTACCATGACCATTGATGGTGGGTAGCATAGGTGTAATGAAGTTAGGAGGGAGGGGATAAGTAGAAATGACAGGTGTAAAAGGGGTATGAAGGAGTAGTGAGGAATCAAGAGATGGAGAGGATTGTGAAGTGGTTTCTAAAAGGAACGATAACCAGATCGTGCCAACATAAGAACATAGATGCTAATCAAACATCACGATCAATAAGATGAAAGAAATTGGCTAGAATAAATTTACATAAACCTTTGCAAACGAATGAGCAGCAATATCATATATTATTATGGAGCTCAATGCAATACATTGAGAATGGGCCTTGCTTAAATAGGAAAGGAATAACAATCTAAGAACTAATCAAGGTCATAGATCAAGCCATAAATCAAGGAAATAACTAGTCATCAAAGAACTAGTCAAGACCATAGATTTAGGAGAGAACTAGACATCAAGGATCTAGTCAATACCATAGATCAAGGAAAGAAATATACCTAACAACTAGATAATATCTCCTAATATCTAAATAAGATAAAAGAAATATCCACACACATAAGTGGGTGAGGATAAATACAATAAAGGTAAATAAAGTACCTAGGTGAACATGAGCTAAGGTAAATACCTACTCTAACACCCCCCTCAAGTGAAGCTAGGGGCCAAAATAGAAGTGGCATGTCCACAGTATGAGTCCCGACAACTAGGCTTGATGAGGTACTCATGTACAATAACTGGGAAAAAAGGGACACCGTAAGGTACCCAAAACCAGTAACAACAAAGTAAAGAGAGTAAAAACCCGCTCTAAGGCATCCCAAGAAGCTTAGCTCAAAAAAATCATACAATGTTGAAGAAGTTTGGTGTGCACTATGGTCTAAATCCACTGCTCGATCACAAAACTCAAAAACAACTAACACTGGGTTTCACCAGAATAGCTCCATACAAGGATACTATCAACGGAGTGATGTCGAAAGTGCAAAAAAACACCAAACATAATTCGATCAACTGCTGAAAATAGGTGTACCACGATCCAAGAACAATAACCAAAGCAACAAGGTAAGGATGCAAACTCCAGAGTGTCACAATCCAAGAAAAGCCAAGGTAACAAGGCAAGAACATGAAACCCAAAGAAGCGGGATCAACACCACACCCTCCCATACTGCTGAATGGGTGGAGTGATGCTAAAAATCTATATGAGTTGTCATAACAACTAATCAAATCGACAAACTAACACTGGGCTCCACCAGAATAGCTCTCCCACAAGAGAGACTGTCAACATGCCAAAAGTGTTGAAAATACAGATACAAAATCTCTCAACAAAAAAAAGAGATACACTACACCTGCTAAAGAAAAATGCTCAAAACAAGAAGCATCATAATGCATAAGGTATAGAAAGTGGAGTAAGAGGCCGAATTGTGGAGAAGCCATGCCTGTAGAGTCCTCTCAACAAATTCCTATGTCACCTCCACGAGTGATCAAATATCCACCCCAAATCAACACAGATGGATGAAGAAGATGCCTGCATATGACTTGGTGCAAAATGCACAATGGGTGCATGTAAAGGAACATCAAAATGTGTGTCAAGTTCATCATGTCTAACAACTAAAATCTCAGGTTTCTCAATCCTGAGTGAAGGTGCAGAACTCATGTGTTGCTCATGATCCTCGTAGAAGAGTCAGCGAACAAAAAAGGAGCTCATCAATGTGTGATCCCAATGAAGTAGTATCGCTCGAAAACCAATGTCATGATGAGAATTCCACTTAACATGTGGAATAGAGGAAACAATACCCTGTGAATGTCTGCCAATGACTCCGCTAGTGAGACCCATAGAATGGAGCATGTGAGAACTGAATGTAGTGGTATGCTTCTTACAAAAGCCATGTCACTGAGTAGAAATAGGATACACAACATGTGGTACTGTAATAGGCACAGATGTGGAAGAGCATGCAAGAATAAGCCTCACATGTTTTAAAGCATCAAAAGCGTGTTCGGAGCTCAAAGACCGGCGGATCAATGTTAGTGGGTACAAGAGCAACAAGCTGCGAGTGGACTAGGAGCATGGATATGGTTGTCCACAATATGATGGTGATAAAGTAGGCTAGCAAGTTTGTTCAGCAGGGAGCGTATTATTGTATCCTTATCGTGAATGAGTGATTGTAGAAGAGAATTTCACTTCTTGAGTGATCTATTTTCTTCCACACCAAATCCCAAATATATGAATACACAAATAATTTATTTGCAAAATAAAACTTACAGACGGATGCTAACAACAATCTCCAACTCTGATACCATAAAAGGAACGATAACTAGATCGTGCCAAGACAAGAACACAGATGCTAATCAAACATCATGATCAATAAGATGAAAGCAATTCACTAGAATAGCTTTACATAAAACATTTGCAAACAAATGAACAAGCAATATCATATATTATTATGGAACTCAATGCAATACATTGAGAATGGGCCTTGCTTAAATAGGCAAGGAATAACAATCTAAGAACCAGTCAAGGTCATAGATCAAGCCATAAATCAAGGAAATAACTAGTCATCAAAGAACTAGTCAAGACCATAGATTTAGGAGAGAACTAGACATCAAGGATCTAGTCAATACCATAGATCAAGGAAAGAACTATACCTAACAACTAGATAATATCTCCTAATATCTAAATAAGATAAAAGAAATATCCACACACATAAGTGGGTGAGAATAAATACAATAAAGATAAATAATGTACCTAGGTGAACATGAGCTAAGGTAAATACCTACTATAACATTTGACATAGCTGATGGATTTGAATTTGTAGATCATTATATAAAGAAACTAGGCCGTGAGTGCCTAAAGAGGAAGTAAGTTATGTGTTAGATGTATTGGGAGTAATGAGGGCATCCGTAGTGGTATCAATGGAAGTAGGAATGTTAAGGAGATGTATGGAGGCCATGGAAGCCACTGAGGAACCTGGAAGAGGGATATAAGTAACATCTCAAGAATGTTTAGAAAAATTTAAAGCATTGAGAACATGCATAATATGTAGACGGTTGGTGTGCAATGCTTGACATAAAAGATTGAGATTGCCTAATTGTTCTTTATCATCATTGGTATCCTCATCATATGAGTTTTCACTATTAGAAGCTTCAATGTTCTCAAGAGGGGTGTTATTTAAGTTAAGAAATGGGTTGGAAGATTCAACCATGGATTGAGAGGATTTATGGGCGAGATGGAGGTATCTCGGATGCTCAAAGGTACTAAAATGACCACTATGAGTGTTGGGCCTAAAAAGAAGGAAGGTAAGGTCTGAGCATGTGGGTTCAACAAATGATTTAATATAAATTGAATTAAATCTAATTGTAGAGTAACTACTATAATATGTGATATACAAATTCTAATGTATAGTAAAGACACAAGAAAACAAGCATGTAGAATGTGAAACCCTAACCAAGAGAGGGAGATAGGAACAATTAGCTAATTTTTTAGATGACTGGAGGTGATATGAGCAGTGAAATATTGAAAAATCCTATAGATAGTGTCGTTGATGCTCACTAGAAATTATGGAACTCGAAAATGATGCACTGAGAAGGGATGCGTGCAAGAGGGCAAGGGTGCCAGGTGTTGGTGACTGGATCTAGGTGTTGGTGGCCATGTAGATGCTTAGGAAAAGATTTATTTTTTGTTGCAAGAGGTTAATTATTGATTCATGTCTATCTCTTGACATTCTCTCCTTGATATTTGAATATACCTATAACTCGTAGAACATAATATCTACTGCATATGTCCACAAATCACATCAAATATAATAAAAAAGATGCGAGAATGTGGACTCAGACTAACCTTGGAGGTCACCCAAAGAGTGAACTTATTGTTGATAATTGTACTACATCTAATACTCCATGTAATTCTCGTGTGAAATTATGTGTAATTAGTCCCTAGGATGCTCTTGTGCAAGTTGCACTAATATAGTGGGATAGATCTAGAATGCTCTAGATGAAAATATGTGGGATGATATAGAATAAAATTCCCCTCCTATATTGTGTATGCGAATGATACATCCCTTTTATTTTAGGTGAGTGTGCTAGATGTATGCATTTTATGTGCTCTTGTGGCTTTTGGATACAAGCTTCAAGGTGATAGTAAGTAATTCTAGTGTTTGGTTCCTTATTTACAAAACATAACTATGTATTTATATGATTCTCTTGTTTGAATTTTGTAATTGAAAATTGAAAGGTTGACCCAAAGTAGTAATAACGTAATTATGAAGTGAAAGGGGTCCAAAGGGATAAGAAAAATATAAATACGGACAAGAGTGTCTTGCGTTAGTGTCCCAACCGGGCGCTTGTGTCCAAGGTTATAGAAATATAAGATATTCAAATATCGGCAAGACTCTGTAAGTTGTATAAAGCCAATAAATGTAGAAAATACAAAGAAAAATGCTAAAGGGACTTGTCAATTACTATTTCTCTTGCTTATGAACCATGTAAATGTTAGCATGCTTTTAAGACCTATAAATATACCCAAGTGTGTATATATTGTGTCTACAATAGAGACCAAATTGGATGTTGGAGGAAATCGTGCCAACAAAGTGGGAAGTGTGATGGTGGGAGATGTGGAAGTGGGCTACTTAGGAAGCCAATGTGGGGTGATGGAAATAGGGGTTGGTTGAGAGGATGTGGAAGAGGATGGGACAACTGAAGGAAGTCGATGAATGATAACCTTAGGAAGAGGACGAAGAATGACCTTAAGATTTTGTGAATGAGACAAATTAATAGTTTTATAAGATCACCTTTTTGGAGGAGGAGAAAGTGATCTATCATGATAGTATGTGTGGAATGCAATAACACCCTTATATTCTCATTTTTGGAGTCTATCCTGAAGGGCATAGTAATCATTGTCATAGTGGCCATTAATATGATGAAAATTGAAAAAGGCGTTTGCAATTTTTGTGTAGCAGATGAGGGGGATGATGTTGGTTGGAAGGTAAATAGATCAGCCACTTATTAAGTAAAGTACATAAAACATGGTGTGGTTTAGAAGTATGTTAGAAGTATAAATGTTAACAGATAGAAGGTGGGGAATAACTAGGTGGATGTTGACGAAATGATGGATGTGAAGGATACCTATATGGAGGAGGAGATGGTGACCATGAAGGGGGTACAATGGGTATTAGAGGAGAGGTATTTGTAGGTGGGGGAGGAGTAGAAGAAGTAGAATTTTATATTATAACATGATCTAATATTCAATATTATTCTAAGTTAATAACCTTATAGTAAAGAAGAGTACAAGAATCACATGTATAATATAGAAAATTTTCTTGTAGAAGAAGAATTAAGCCATGATAAAAGATATATTTCATGTCTAGATTAATATGATGAAAAATTGAATGGTGCATGCAATAATTAAATCTAAAAATATAATCTATAATTGGCTTTTTCTTTCATTGATGCAAAGAACGTAAATGCTCCTATGTAACTTCAGGGCCATTATTAGAAATAAAACATCTAAGAAATGAATCCTTCATATCATACTAACTACTAATAGATGCACTAGGTAAATGAGTATAAAACTGAAGAGAAATTTCCACAAGACTATGATGGAAATATTTGAGTAACAATATATCATTGGAATATGAAGCCATGACTAAAATATTTAAGATGTAAATAAGGATTGCATGTGCCATCAAATTGTGAGAAAGTAGGCATAGTGAAACCCTTAATGAAAACATAATAGTGAACTTTCTTAGGGATGAGATTTCATGGAAGAGTATTGTTGTCAACATAAGCATAATAGGCCTTTCTTTCTAGGTTAAGGTATGTACTTTTCTCTAAAGATCACCAACAACATGCATGAGAGAAAGGATATCTTGTGAAGGAATGGTTTATAAAATGAGAGGCACATTGAAGGGTTAAATTTTTCCATTATGATTGATCATGGGGACTTGAGGAGAGGAATGGGATGTATAAGGAGGGGATGTATGTCAAGGTTATAAAGGTGTAGTAAGTAAGGATTCAGTGGATGTATGATCAACATGAATAGTAAGAGATGCACTAAGATTATAATTAGGGTCAACATGCCAATCTTTGGGAAAAATTTTAGAAATAGAAGAAGTATGAGGTGTATATTTACATTCAATAATTTTAGCTCAAGGAACATCATTATTAACATGTGAATTTTCATTCTCATAATAATATTCACTATCATCCATATTTTTGCAAGAAATAATTTCACAAAGACAAGTATTGATATGAAAATAATCTATAGTAGTGTTATCATTTACCATAGTATGAAAGGAAGAGGATGGATCATCATTTATGTATGCAGTGGAAGGGGAATAATATTTGTCAAGGTTTTGAATAGGAGAGATAAATCAAGAATCAAGAGTTAAGATATTTTTAGGAATAGATGCTTGTAATGCAAGGAGACATTAAATAACATGTGGATCATATTGGGGATTTTTCATGAGATCCTAAAATTCAGATTCTTTGTTGGAGTTGGAAAAAATTGGTTGTATGCCCATGAAGTTCATAGGGTGATCTAGGGGTACCTTTTATTATCCATGAGGGATTTGGATCCTAGGGAAAGGAGTTCGAGTAAGGATCGAGTTCACCAAATGATTTAATATAAATTGAATTAAATCTAATTTCAGAGTAACTTAATGTAATAAATGATATTCAAATGATAAAATATAGTAATGTACAAGTAATGAGCATTCAACAATGTAAAACCCTAAGCATACAAGATAAGAACGATGAATTAGCTGGTTTCGAGTGATCTAGAAGTGATTGTAATTATCTGAATGTTGGATCCGGGGTAGAAACAATGTCATAGTCGCTCAAAGAGAGTTTTGGGACTCTAAAATATGCTCGAAATAAGCATCGATAAGAGGATAGGAGTACCCGAGTGCTAGTAATTGCTTGAATATTCGGGACTCGGTCTTTTTATCGGTCTAAACATCCTCACTCCAATGTCTACTTTTTCACTCCGACTTCATTGTTAGGGTTATGATAGTACATGTAACCTACAAAACAAACCCTAGATATATGTCCAATCTCACAAACATATGAGATTTGAATAAAATATGCAATATGTGAAATCTGACTCGACTCACGGCGGTCACCCAATGAGTGAACTTAGTACCAAGCACTACACTACATTTTCAGACTCCATGTAGTTCTTTTTCTTGTGTTTGAAATGATTTCCATATATTTTCCCTTCGCACCAATGACATTAAGATAGTTGGCTACAACTAGCTTTGATGAAATTGTGTGATATAGAATCCAACATTTCCCTTCCTATGTAGTGTATGCAACAAAAATGTAGTCCATTTGATCTACTTAATAGTAGTAGTCTATAGATTTGATATCCTTTAATCATTTTCCAACTAGAATAATGGTTGGTATGTTGTGTATATATGTGACTCCCTTGCTTAAATTTTGATATTATTGACACAAAATATCGACTATGAATGTAGGGTAAGGATAAGAAAAGAAATAAGGCCAACCATAAATGATAAAATGTGAAAAAAATAAGGAGGACAGAAACACCCATAAGGGACACAAGCTCCGGGGAGTGGTGCTTAGAGTGGGCGTAGTGTCCCGAGACCACCACTAACTTATCTCGACAAAACAGTAAACATGGATCCCCGTGATCCGACCGAAGTGAATGCGAAATGAGAGGTGTAGAAGAGATTCACAATATAAATCAATCAAAGAACATACAAGGACAAGGGAAAGTATCACCAATGTGTACTTTTATTACTTAAAATTCATGCATATAATAACATACTTTGGCATAGTAAAGTGGTGATACATGAAAATTTTTGTGTCCATAGTTCCCTTGCTTGCAATTGGTGTATGAAAATAAATATTTTTCCCAATTCCCTGGTCCTCACATTCTCGTGATGGTGATGGTGGCGAAACATCCTTTTCCTCAAAGTAGAAGATGCATTTGGAGGAAGAGGAGGAACTGTAATAATCAATTATAAATTATTTGAGAAAATTGAAATGAAAAACATGATAAGAACAAAATAATTGAAAATTATAAATCATTTATGATAAAAACATTAAATATTTGCATAGTTTGCGAATGAAATGCGATCGATCCTATTGTAATTTTTTTGCTAATGAGGAGTAGAGTGAAGAGATTGGGAACGATATTGGTAGTTGGGATCTAAACCTATTTAACCATTAAAGTTTTAAATATATCATTTTCTTCGTTTAAAAAATTATAACAAATTTAAATGGGACACATACCTTGACGTGCCAAACATATTTCTTAATACTGTGTTTCATCAAATTCATAATAATTTCTTGTCAAACTATAATGAGGATATAAACATGCACTATTTGAGGTTCTTTGTAGAAAAGGTTTGTAAACAACTTATAAATGTTTAACGTATATTTTTATGAAATTATATATACTCTATTAACAAATAGAAATATATAAATCATAAATACATGGAATCAATGGCATTGTCTTCGTGTCATTCGCATGAGGATTTAAGGAACTCCTCATCCATTTCACTTGAGAAGTTCTTAATTTTTGTGTGGTTTACTCGGGATCCTTGAAAATAACTAAAGCTATATAATCTAGTGGGAAATGTCCTATTACATAATCATCTCTTCAGAAGCAACTGCAAAAACCATGCCTTGTTATAATTCAACAAACTATTAATATCTATTATAATATATAAAATATGAAGAAAATTAATGATAATTATTATGAAACAAATAATCATAAATATTAGAATCACCTTGTACTCTTCAATTTTTAAGTACATAGATGTTAGCTTTATGTGGAGTGTGGTTGAAGGAGTGTTGCGTAAATTGTAAAGAGATTCATAATATAATGCAAGAATAGAGTTTATTGAAGTAATAGAAGTAGTTTTATTCACAAGAATATAATTCACATCACTTCCAATCATATTTTTTCCAATAAGGGTACGCACGATATAAGCCAAGGCACAATTTGGAGTATCTTTATATCAACTCTACAAAATATTTTTGGCCTAGAAAAATTAAACTCAGAACTTGCAAAAACATGTGACTAAAATCCTTGAGGGAAATTCCCATTTTTAAAGGATCCGGAAAGTTGTAAAGTGTAAGGAAACAAAAATTGATAAATATTAAATAAAATGAAAAATTAAAATTCTTAAAACAAGAAATGTTGTAAACAAGTATATGATTATTAAAAACTTATTAGTATTTGCATCAATAGATAATTCGTATTAAGACTCCAAATACTTGACGTCTTCATCTATTGAAATGGCCTTCGTTGTGAAAACATCCACATCTTTGTGAGGTAGGTTTGTCAAACGTTCAATGTCTTTAGAGGAAATTCCATATGATAGTTTGTGTGATGGGAGTTGAATGTGAAAAGTACAAGAGGAACTGTTATAGTTGGCCGGAAGGCGATTGAGTGTGTTCGTGTCTATTTTGAATAGGGGAATATAAACTATTCTTATGAAACATGTGGCTTCAATTCATTGTGAAAATGAATTGGGATCTGATAGAAGGGTGTAGAGATGGGGAAATACAATGCTCTTGTAGGTAAACATACGAGTTGAATTGGTGTGGTCACGGGTGATTTAGTGATATACTTCCTTCTTTGCATTTTTGCAACCGATGAAATCGATGCCTTCTCTAGATCTATAATCGATGGATGGCCTGACTAGTTGTACTTTTCAATTGATGGCTGATATTTTTATTCATTTGTTGTATGCTCTAGAAATCTAGCTAAGCGATTACGTAAAGTGATAATAACTAGATCGGTTGTATATATATGAGAATATAAAGACTTGGCAACAACTAATTAGTTGAAACTTGTTGGATGTTACTTGGTCGATAACATGTTGGATGTTGGCCTTTCATGTCGATTTGACTCACATTATGGGGTGTCACTTCTTTCACCACTTTTTAAGATTAGCAACATACATATCCTCCTTTGTATTAAAATTGTGTTTTTCAATCTCACACACACACACGCACACACACACACACAACCACAATCTAAAGAGCCTACCATGTACACACAATATATAAGTGGAACATGTGAAATTAAGATCGAAGATAAATAATTTTAACTTATGAAATTATTTAAAAATAAACTATGTACTGAAGATCTCCACTCTTGGATCTTCTCTAAATAGACTCATGACCTGTGAGATTGAGCTTGTGTCCGAAAGATTTTTTTGTTGTTAATTTTTCTCTACTTGAGTGTCTCCAAATTCTTCATGAGGATCTGTGGTTCTAGGGTAGGGCTAGAATTTTTATTACTCCATGGTTTTTGGACTTTGATCCTTCTACCATGGTAGTTTCAAAAATGTTGATTTGGGTGCATCTCCCAAATATACCCCTCCCATTTTGGCATCCTATTTTTATGCGTTCATTGGTAACACTATCGGTCGTTTAAGATGGATAATGAACATACCAAACAAGGATTATTCACATATGCTTGTATTTGCATTGAGGTGGACCTTAGCAAAGGTCTTCTAGAAAATTTGGTGTTACGTCACGATGGTTTCAAATGGTTCCAGGTTCTTGATTATAAGAATACAACCTTCCAATGCAGATTATGTAATCAAAATGGCCACTTGTAAGATGTTTTCTTGCTCAATAAGACTCAAAAATAGAAAAAAGTGAATTATTCGTAACCTAAAGGTTGGAAACCTTTCATAGCACATGGTACTGAAGATAATCCTCTCTTCGGTAGTTCAGAGTCCATGAGTGAGGAGATTCCCCCTACTGGTAGTTTTCTTAAAATATCTCATGTGACTGATTCTTCTGACTTCAACCTAGAGCAGGATCATCGTCACCCTGATTCTCCATTAGCCTTGCCTTCCCAGCCCAAAAATTGGACTGTGGTCAAGATGTCTAAGGGGAAGAAAGGACGTTTTGTGCCCCTTGTTACTCGTCAAAGAATGGCTTCGACATCTCAAATTTATTTTGGCCCCTTGGCTCCTTCTATGATGGCTTCTACTTCTTTTTTTTTTTCTCAACAGCTTCTTCTAGGCCTAGGCCTTTGTAATCGACTTTTTTTTGTAAGCCTTTGTTACACTTTTTGTTTCCCTTGTGGCATTTTGTGGCACCATGATTTTTCTGGTGAACCCTTTCTATGAAACTCTCTTTTATTTAATTAATATAAAGGACAGTTCCAATAGTAAAAATAAACTATGTATACATGATAAATTAAGTATTAATAAAGACAAGTATTTAAATTATATTTAATTTATTCTACATAAAAGATAAATTATATAAACTTAATCCATAAAATATATATTTAAATTCAAAATACTTCAAATTTCTATGTTATAGAATTCTTGGTAAAATTATTAGCCTTTTTATTGCATCATTTTGATCTCATTTAACCTTTCCTTATTTCATTTATAATAAGTTGCGTAACTTTATTTTTCCTTCCATGAAAATTGGAAAAAACGAGGTTTAACCTTATGTCTATTGTGGAATATCTTGTTTGTTTCGTGAATAAACTTCACCGTTCATTCCATTAGAAAAGTATAGTCCATGGAGATATGTCTTTCCCAACCTGTCTAGTAATTTTTATTGTTTCTCCGTCCACTAAGCCCTCTATTTTTCTTAGAAAACTACCTACTATTTACGTAGCTTTCGCATCCCACCTACCCTTCTACTTTGCTCACCGCTATTATTTTAAAAATTATTTTTGATGTCAATCCTAATATGTGGATTGCTCTTATGTACCATGAAAGTGTTGAAGGGGATGTGTCAAAAAGTTAAATTGGAGTGTTATATGTTGATACGGATGTGTCAATATCTATCGAAAAATTCTCTTCAATCTATTATAACTTAGAGTACGCATACCATCCATGTCACTTCACATACCGCACATGTCCCTTCTCAATCCATCTATGTCACTTCACATACCACCCATGTCCGTCGCATTCCATCCACGTCACTTTGAACTCATCTATTACATTTTGCAGCTTTCATATACACAATGATATATATATACAATGTGTCATCAATATCTAATACAATTTGATATACTCCATTTATCTTTTCCTCCATTTTAAATAGCCAATAATTTGTCTATACCCTCTCGAGTAGACTAGACTTGAGATGCTCTATAATACATATAATCAAATCTCGTACCCATAATTGATTGTGATAAATTACGCCTTATAGAAAACTTGTCTACAAGTTAATTCCCTCTAAAACTAAAATCATCATGTGAAGGTGTTTGTAGATGGCCGACATTTTTTTCTAGGCCTTTTGCTATTAAATAGGATTATATGTTGTATCTATGCGTTATTTCCTATGTGCCTTATAATTGTATCCAATATCTACAACATGATTAAATATTCATTTTGCTATTAAATAAAATTATATGTTGTCTTTGTGGGTTATTTCCCTACGTGCCTTATAATTGTATCCAATATCTATGGCATGTTCAAATTCAAAACCACTTTATTTATTAAAAAAATGGGAAAACAAGTCAATTTTGATAAGATTTTATTTTAATAGTGTACTTTGTAGAAGAAAGTATTGTATCACCCAATAACATAAAGAAACTAGAACATGGATAATTTCTTATTATAAAGGGAAAAAGAGTCAATTTGTTTTAAAAGTGTACTTTGTAGAAGAAAGTATTGTATCACCCAATCACATAAAGAAACTAAAATATGGATAATTTCTTACTATAAAGAGATTGTTAATACTTGACCAAGAAGGAAAATGAATTGATATACAATAATAATCTTTTTAGAACCATATACAAATACAATAGTAAGGTTTTTATGGTAATTATTGATAGTGGTGGTATAAACAATATGACGGCAGAGAGTAGTGTGTTGAAGATGATCATGAATTCAAACCCTCACAAGGTGTCTTGGTTACAAAAAGACATCAAATATTGATAACTAAGAAATTTGTGAATTATATTTAGTTTTGGTTATAGAGATATAATGTTCATATAGCATTAATCCTACAAATGTATATCATGTATTTTTGAGAAAGCCTTGGAAATAGTATGGAAAGGCTATACACAATGGTTTTTTCAATATGTTGAAGGATGGAAGGGAGTATGCATTTGTTCCCATTAAATGATAAATGTAGAAGAATTTGGTGACAATCCTAACGTGTTGTTCATTTCTAAAACGTATGTACGAAGAGATGTTAAGAATGGGAAGGTGTGTTTTTCTTTCATTCCCAAACTCATGCAAGTTGTGAAAATGAATAACATATGTAAAATTACACATGAATTAAAGAGTATGTTTGGATAATATGCTAAAACCATCTCCAAGGACTTTCCATATGGGTTTCTATATATGAGGGAAATTATATATGACATGGATCTAATTCCTATATCTATTTTATTGAGCAAGGAAAGGTATAGGATAATGATTCAACATGGTAAGAAATAAATAATTGCAAATAGATGGGAATAATTACTTAATCTAATTAATTGCATATTATGACTATAAACAAGATGTATATTTAGATTACAATAGATTAGAATATACATATGCATTAATTTCATATTATATAGATTAAATTTAAGATAAATGTAGTAAAGTGTGATAAGATGAGTGCAATTAGCTATTTAGCTGATGTAGGTGGGAAAGATACTAAAATGGCTATAAATATATTAAAAATTATTTGAGGACCTTTGGCTTGGGAAGATTGAATCTTTAACCTATTTTAGAATTCTTCTTCCCTTTAGAGGGGCCCTAATGTTTATTTTTTCCTTAAGGAAGTTTAGGAGAGATTAATATGTCTTTTTAAGAGATATTTGCTAGTGACTACCAAGTCCATTCCAAGTGAGTGAATGAGTTATTTTTACTTTCTTATATAGGTTTTTGTAGGTATAATTTCAAATTAATTCTTCAACCCATAGTGAAATTACCAACACATAGAAATATATAAAATTGAAAAGCTGGGCATTAGGTGTCCCTAAACAAAACAATTATTTTCATATGAAACCATTAGATGGTTTAGTATAGGAAGGAAGTTTGGTGTTATAAAATTGTGTGACTGATAATTAGGAGTAATAAAAAGCTTGTGAATAATGAAAACATATATGTGGGTGATTAAAATATGTAATGAAAAGAGAAATTATTGTAATATGACTAAGACTATAATAATTAGGATCATAATAGGTGCACAAGCCATGATTTAAAAACTATGTCAATGTTATCATTGAGAAGTGATAAATTACCAAGGTTGTGTGTCTATGTCTCCCCCACCTCGCTTTGAGTGGGGAAAAATTAACTTTCTTAAACGAAAATATATATGAGTTTGTAAACAAAATTTGTCTTTTCTCTTTTGTTTTATTACTTGATATGTTTGGGTGATTGCAAGATCCTAAAATTACAATATGTAGCGTGGAGAGTAGACAATGCCTATATAGAGAGGATTAAACTTTATCCCTAAAGTAAAACTAAAGTTAAAATTTGAAATAGAAAAAATGCATGGAAGAAATGTACTTTTTTATCTTATTCAAGGAGGATCTTTAGCTTTATAGCGCAAAGAGAGATTAAAACTACACCACATTGGGGGTGAGTCGTACCCAATTTGGAGTAGTGTGAACAAAGAGGGAATTAGGTGTCCAACACCAAATAAGGGTTTTATAGGGAATCTAGCTACCCGAAAAATATTCAAAAGAGAGTGAAAGAAAGGGTGTCATCATGTGTATAGCCAACAAAAATCTTCTACCCATGGAATCACAACATTGCATATGGATCTTAATTGTGACAGTGAAAACTCATGTAAGGGCATGTGAATGGAAAATGGGGGACTAAAAAGTGGATAAAAAACGTTTTATAGGCATTTTGAATGTAACATGATCGTGTTATGGCTCGTTCGTGTTATAACACAATTGAGCCAAAATATGAGCACATTATGGCTATGTAATAAATATTTTATTGGTAAGAAAATAAAACAAACACATTATAACATGAGTACATTTTGGTTTCTTTGGCTTGGAAACCACCCACCCTCTAGATTGGATATTTAAGCCTAAGGGTTAGACTCTCGTATTCTTTATAAAAAAACATAACAATCTCAAATGTAAGCCTTGTTTTATCAAATGTTTTAAGACAATATTACAAAATAAATAACTATGATGTTAAGCTTTGTCTAAGGTTTCTATCAATGTATTGTTTTTAAATTCAAATAGTTTAAGGTTTTGATCCATAATTTTGTTAGTAGTGTCTTCATTTCTCACCAAAACACATCTATTTTTTTATGTAAATTTCTATTTTCCCATCTAAATTTTAAAAAACTTACATAGTCATGATCTACGCTCAATTCTATACACGTTCAAAAAAATTATTGATTTTTAATATTTTTTCAAAATTAGGAATGTACACATAATCATTTCATTTTAGGGATGTGTCTACTTTGAAAATTAGTAATAATAATATACTCATTGAAAATATGAAAACATAGTGGAACCTAATACATGATCTTAGCTAACATTATACCGAAGGGATTTACAAAAAAATTATATAACTCCAAAAATGGGAGGCACGTATATGATACTATGTTCTATTTTTTACACAAAAACAAGACCACTTTATGTACACACCAAATTTTACCCTTTAAATATCCACCATTTTGAACAAAAATAGTATTATAGAAACTATATTACATACCGTATGAGTATTATTTTTATCAGATTATCATATTTTTAGCATATGCATTCTAAATTTCTCATTTAAATTTAGCTTTTGCCGGTTTCAAGATAAAAAGTTGTCACTTTTTACCCCTTCTCCTCTCCCATTTCCATACCCGTACCCATAAATATGAAAAGGGATGAAGAATCATATGCAATGTATCGTTTCCATTATGTCAAATGTGCAAGGTAATAAGGGTAATAAATATCACTCATTCACCCGGTCCCACACCATGCATTATAGAAAGTTCTTATATTCCAAGTTGGGCAATATCAAAAGGGAATTAATTATACTCATGAACCCCACATTATTATGTGGAAAAAATCCCATTTTAATAATGGGGTGAACACAAATAATAAATATAATTTATTTTCCTTACTAAATAATTGACCCCTTTAATAAAATACCCGATTAAAATTGGTGGTAATATTTAAAGTGCCCTATTAATGGGAATGGAACGAATTAATTAGTTATTCATTATGAATGGGTTTGTTAGTCCAACTACCTAAAGTAAGAAGTTATATAACTATAAAGTCTATATTTTTTAAAAGAGAGGCACATACATGAAATTCACTTTATACATATTATTCTCTAGATATATAAGGGAGAGGAGCCAACAGTGGAGGATGGACCAATAATGGTGAGGGTAGATGTAAAGTCAAGGACTAATACATGTACATTTCCCACTTAAATTTTTTTAAAAAGTAGCCAATAAAATGAGTCACATCAAACAATCACCCAATCAAATGATGCCACATAAGTGAAAAAATATGCATGACATAATGCCCAACAAATGGTCCACCCTAAATTTATTTGTATGGAAAACTACTTGATTTAAATACCTTAAAAACCACTTCCATATGATAAAAATTCTCAAAAGAAAATATGTACATTAAAAATAAAAAAAATTATTAAAGGTTTTTTTTTCAAATTTTATGATATTTATGTGGGTGTTGTACAACCCTCAACTTAGGGTGCACAACCACTGGCTCCTCTCCCTTAGTGCCTATGAAAATGTTGAATGGGTGGTGCAAGAAAAGATTCAAACACAAGGTGTGTCCGATGTGGGGGTGCAGAGTATAACAACAAATGGTTCTTATAAATTAGGCACAAATTTTTTTATTGAATACTCATATTCCACATATAAAATTCATAACCTAAAGACCCTAACACATACACACAATAGATAAGTGTGACATGATTAATCAAGATTAAGGACATGTACTTTTACTTCATGATATTGTTATATCTTTGAAAGCAAGTTTTATACGCTTTACCTTTTCAAATAATTTTAACTTTTTGACCAATATATTTGTGTCAGTTCTTCTTTGTTATATATAAGTTAAATGTTTTCATTTATTTTATTTTTTAAAACGTTTATTAATAAGTTCTAATTGGGAGGAATCTTTTTTTAGTCATATTTAAATTTTAGGATTAATTAAAATATTTATTTTCTTTCCCATCCACTGTCAAGTTGACACCTAACATTTTTTAATTTTTCTATAGTTTAATCACATATATTTGTGAAAAGCAAGTAATTATTATTGACAAAATTAAAATCCCGGCTTTTCTAAAACTAACACGTAGTACAAAGCATTTACATAGATGAAAAAATTTCACTTTAATGAGATTATAAGAGCATTAATTTGAAGTCATATCCAATTACTTTACTATTTTTGAAAGGAGGGAAATGCCAGAGATATTTCTAGAGAGTGATAAAATACAATACCTTTACCCAATTTTATGTTGTTCCATTCTTCTAAATTCGTGAATGGCAATGATTCAATTTTGGGCAAGATGAGGTGACATAAATATCACTCTTGTGAAAGTAGTGCAAGGAGAAGAAAGGGGTAGCTAGAAGAATGGAGGTCGATTAAAATTAAATGAAAATAATGGCTATTTTATAGAAATTAGAACACCTTTGCATTGGATAGAATTCTCTTCGATTTGAGAGTGTTATGCCCACTCTCTTCGACACTTATTATGCTATGATTTTGAGTATTGTTGATTGAGACATTTACAATATGTTTATTATGTTTTGATTAGCAATTGATAGACTATATAAAAATTTGGATTATCGATATGTTGTGAGTCATATTTTTTATTATGTTATGCTAGCTGACAATGGTGGATAGTTTTATACATGTTGATTTGCATTGTCCGATTTTATATTGACACATTATGTTCATTAGGTATTGATTATGTTTTGATGTTCAAACTAGTTTTGTGATCTCATTGATGTTGGTAGAAATGGTAGAATTGAAATTTTAGAAAAATGTAAACGATTGATAACATTGATTAGCTTTTATGATGATCTAGTTACATGATATGATGATGTTTATTGATGGATGTGCATGTATTTTATTGTTGATGTATTTGATGCGCCACGAGACCAAAGAGGTATTGTTTGATTTTACAAGAAACTATATCACAACAAACAAGAGGTGGTTAGGAGACTAACCATAAAAGGATATTGGATGGTTGCAATGAAGGTCACCATGACATCTTTATGTTCAGTTATATTGTTGTGTGTTGTTAGGTTGTTAGGAGGTCCCCATGGGGAGTGACCTCAAAATGTGACCATGGGCTATGTGTGTTTTTTCCTTTTTCCTTTTTAATTATTTGTGGAGTATGTGATTTATTATTGTAATGTGTTTCACTTTATTATTGTTAATTAATGTGCTCTTATTTAAGTTGATTAATCATGTTAATTAAATTAATTTGAGATGTCACCATTTGGGCATTAAATGGGTTAGATAGTCCTTATTGCTTTCTTGATTTTAATTAGATTTGAATTTATTTTTGTAAGTGTACTTGTCCCCATCCCTCAAATCCCGAAATTTGACTTTAGAGCCATTTTTGGAGGCTTGTGGGACAAGTTAAGCTTGTCCCACACCTCTTAAATTCATCTACCAACTATACCTATGGGGTAAGGGGTCAAAATTAGACCCCATTATGTGATTTGGATGGTAAAAAGGTGAAATTATTGCACTTTCTTACATGATATTTTATTTTTGTCCTTAGAGGTATGGAGTGAGAGTTTGTGTGTGGAAGGAAATTGTCATATCCTCACCCACCAATTTATTAGCCTTGGTTTTGATGTTTGACTTAGTGATGTGGAGTTGAGGAGAAGTGATGTGGCATCCTACATGGAGCCACCTCACCCTCCTCTCCTCTTTTTCTATTTATACAAGTTATTTTGATATTTTTGGGGTTACTTGATTTAGTTGTGCACTTACATTTTGGAGATGTTTAGGCTTGAGTTGCTTGCTTGGAGTCTTGGAGCTTGTTTGGATTTGGGCTTGAGTTTGGAAGGAGCTTAGAGTTGTGATTGTGGATCAAGGGTTCTTGCAATGGAAAGATAGGGACTTAAACCTTTCAATTTTATTTTATTATATGTATGTTGTATGTAAAATGAATGTTTGTGTGTGCATGTTTGGGACTTGGGTAATATGGCCTTAAGGATGGTGTAGGAGAAGGAATATGGGGATCTTTTGAGGGAGGGATAAGAGTATTGTTTTCATATTTTGGAGGGATTTTGGGTTGGGTGTCCCACCTTTTAAGATAAGAGATTCTTACTTATCTTTGTATGAAATACTTGAGGGAGTGATAAGAGTATGAGGGAGTGATAAGAGTTAGGGAGGGATAAGAGTTTGGTTTTTTGTGTGGATGAAGTTTTTGGAGGCCTTTAAGGTGGACACTTAACCCATTGGGAGGCATAAGTGATTTCCCATATTTCCTTGCTCCCTTGGCTTAGAGTTTTTAAGCCTTGTTTTGGAAAAGTTGCATTTTATTGATATTGTTGTTTTGTGCTTGTATGTGTGTTAAAATATTGTTGGCATGTGTGTTGTAATGTGGAAGCATTTGTGAAAGTTTCCATTGGTTGTATCCATTCCTTATTTTTCTATGGTTGGGGCTTGGGGGCCAATGAGGATGATGGCTTCTTCTCCTCATTGGAATATAGGTTGGGAGGAGATCGTTGCCTACTCCCCCTTCCTTGTTATTGTGTTTGAAGTTGAAGAGAATGGTGGAGCTCAAGTTGAAGCCTTGGACATAGTTGCATTTTGTAGAAGACAAGAAGGAATCCTACTTTTGTAAAATTTTTGCCATGTTGTCTCCACCTAAGTGGAGGGATTTTGTAACTTGCATTTTAAAGTTTCAACTTCTTGTAAATGTATTATGTAAAACTGATTTGTATTGATTATCCAAGAAATGTATATTTTGGAAAAGAGACATGTGAAGTTGCATCTTGTTGTTATTATATCTCCTTCAAACTTGTAAATTATACCAAGAGTGCATTTTATTTGTCAATGGAAACTATCCTTATTTGGAATGGAAATGTTTATTTTCAAATTTAAAATTTAACTCAAAAGTTGTATTATGGATTCATTTTAAAAGAATGGTGTTCTTGTATGGAAAGTATATGTTGATTTCTTTTTAGTATTGTTGGCAAACCTTGAATTGAAAAGGAGAAAAAAAAAGTTTCATTTAAGTATGTTACACTTTGTTTCTCTTCAAATTAAAATGTAAAATGGAGTGATTTAGGTTGTTGTGTTGTAGTCAAATTTTATACAATGTTAAAAAAGGAAAAATTATACATTTAGTGTTTTCAACAAAAAAACAAATCTTGTTCACTTCCTTACTCGCCTATAGCTTGAATGAAATTATATTAGTCCAACTAGCTCTCATATATATCAAAAGATAATTTTATATAAATTGCTTATGCCTTTATAATTTATTATATGTGTAAACTTGGATTAGTAGTTCATCAAAATAAAACTACAAAAGAAATTGTTATATACATTTAAATGTTTATATAAGATATAATTATATTCATTGAATAAATTATATATATATGTAAAATGTTATTAAAAATATTTAATATTGATATGAAAGACCAAGCGGCTGTGTATATATGTAAAAGAAAAGATATAATAAAAAAATTGTTTTATATCTTTTTGGACCCGTATGGGCCGCGACCTGCTTTAATAAAATAATGGCCTGGGGGATGGCGCCACCCCCACCCCAACCCATATTATAAGTAATATAGGGTGGTGTGGGGGCAGCGCTCTCTCCCCAACCCCCTCCCAAAACCTAAACTCAACACCAACATTTGGCCCCGGCCACTATTTCAAAATTTGCATTGTATTTTTATATTTAATCGGTCGTCCCTACATAGCCTATACATACATACATACATACATAATGTTATTAAACAAATTTAATATTGATATTAAAGATCAAGTGGCTCTGTCTATATGTAAAAGAAAAGATATAAAAAAAATGTTTTATATATGTTTGGACCCGTATGGGTTCATGATTGACCGCTTAAATAGATTAAAAGATTAAAACGTCTTCCTCATATATAGCTCACTTATTTTTAAGGAAATATTTCATTTACATGGCCTTTCCAATGATCTATTATTAAATAAAGACGCAAGGTTTACCTCCTCTTTCTAGAAATCCATGTTTGAATAACAGCAATCGCACGCGAGCAATGTGATGTGAACGCCGAAAGGGATCAGGTAGAGGAGTGAAGAGTGAGGAGGTGGGAATGGACGAATATGTATTCAATAAATTTGTTAGAGGAATTTGATAGAGGATAACATGAAGGTGAGGGGAAGATGGATGGAACCATAAAATGATAAAGGGAATCTTGCTTATAGGGAAGCTTGTAATTTTTTTTTAACCTTCTCATCAATTCAAAAAGTCCAAATGTGGCATGTTTTTCAAATAGAAGAAACAATTAAATTTCTTAACGAATTAGAAAAGAAAAGGCGTGAGCTATTGCGACCGAGTTCACGATGGAAAATCCCATGTCGATGTATTATTTTTATAGTGGGAGGGACAAAGTATTAACACACAACATCGACCTCGGTGCTATGAGAAGTGTAAATAAAGTACAGGATAAGGCGTACGTAGAAGATATGTGGAAGTGCAATCCCAAGAACCTCTACACAGTCATCCATGACTACTAAATGTAGGAATATTAACAATTATCTATTGTAATAATCCCATGTAAAATAGAGGAATGTTATCTCATAATACAAATGGAGGACCTAAACCAATCCATAGGATGCTACGAAAGGGGTTGCGAACATTCCCAACAGAAAGCATAACCCATAGCACAATGCACACGCCTAAGAGAGGAAGGAAGACAAAGAAATGGCGTACGCGGTTCCAAAATTGAACTCTTCACAAGCCACCGAGGAACCATTACGACGCATGCGTAAGGGGGAAAGAATCGGGGAATCGGCCTATTAAAAGGGTTCTATGTCATAAGACACTATCTTTTCTCCTTAATTTACTTTCTTTTATCTGATGCTACTTTTTCTCCTAGAGTCTAAACACTTTACAAATATGGTAGTTACAAACATATCGCACTTATCTATAATAAAATACAGATATTAAAGAGTAATAAAAAGGGATGTCTTTAAGTGCAAAAAATAGAAAATGTAGTAGATTTTACCATTACAAACACGCCAATCCTAGCTCTCTGTTACCTTCATCTACAAAAAATCACTAGTCAATGAGATGCTCGAAGCCACAAATTATTATGGTTAGCCAAATTTTTAATGCAAAACTATGGTTGATTATCGATAAGGGGCAGAGTAAATGCGCTATTTCTCTGCTACCAATTTTGCTTTAAATAATACTGGCATGTACATACTTAAAATAAACCATCTTACCTTTTAACCCTATATTAAATAATGCATGTGATTGTGTGATATATTAAGTGTAATAGATATGAATTCAGTTATGAAAGATGAGCTTGTCCACTATAATCACTTGATATTTCAACCAACACCCAAACCATTAAAAATAATTGAAGGTCATGTCAACTGATTTTACCACCTATAAGCCTAACTAAATTATCAGGAAAAACATTCTTGAGTGTAAATTGTTCACTGATTTAGTAGGAGTTTTTCCATGTAAGAATAATTCAACGCTAGATAACAAATACAAATATTTGAGTCAATACTTGACAAGTATTTATGAAACAAACTAAAATGATGCAATTTAAGGAATAATATACAAATATTTATTGTTATGTTTAAAATCATTGACTTGGAGTTACATAAAGTAAAGCATATAGGTATGTCATGTCAAAGCATAGTTTGGAGTATCTGAGAATTAAATTCTTTCACATCCCACACCTATTCCATGGCTTATATATTTCCTATTCAAATATTATCTAATATATGTGCTCCACTTTATTGTCTCGGTGTTTCTCACATTATTCATATGAGTGTAGTTTGTACTTAAAGAAGTCAATATTGAAAATTAGGGAAATCCCATAGGTTTTGGATTGAAATCCAAACATGCACCAATGCTCACTTCTTATGCCACGTTGTAGAAACCCTTTTCAGATTTTAAACTTGAGTTATTGCAGGAAAGCATGGGAGGTTCGAACAGTCATCGATAATTGAGCACCTCCATAAGTCATTGGACAAGACATACCAAAATTTGAATCAAAAACTTCACAAGTATTGATAAACATGTTGAAATGATGAAATTTAAGGTGTAATATATACATATTTCTTGTTTTATTTAGAATCATTGTCCTAGAGTTGCAACAAGTAAAATAGTTGTGTATACCATGTTAGAAGTGACGTTCAGCGGTGGGAATTAAATACCTACATGCCCAACACCTATGCCATGACTCAGATAGTTCTTAGCCAAATAATATATGTTACATGCACTCCACTTAATTGTCTCCTTGTGGCTCATATTACTTGAATGAGTGCAATTTGCGCTTAAAGGAGAAAAAAATAGGGAAGATCCAATAGGTTCCATGTTTGAAAACCAACCGGTGTGCCACACCTATTCCATGGCTCAAATAGTTCCTATGAAGATAATATGTTATCTAAACTCCACTTTATCATTTTAGTGTCATTCACATTATTTACATGCAACATTTATGAAGAAAGAAAGAGCAACAAAGATTGAAAGAACACAATAGTAGTTTTTGTGAAAACATTTGCAACATTTTTTTGTAATCATTTGAATGTTTTTAATAAAGTTATATATGATTTTCTTGTTGTGCGTGTTTTGTTTGTTGTGTAACAACTCTGTCAGTGTGTGAATAATTTCTTCCTTTTGAATGTTATCTATTTAGTAATCTCGGAATCTTTCCTATTTTTTCTTTCAAATTTCAACCTTTCACGCCACACTTTAAAAAGGAAACAAAATTATCAAGTGGATCTCCAAGTACCTGTAAAAGTTCCACGAATATATGAGATAACAAGTAACTATCACTGAATAGAAGTAATTTTGGTTGATAGGTCCTTTCCACATTTATTACCCATTCAAATCAGAAATGTTGCTTTGTTTTAGAAATTCTCTTTGACCTATTAAACTTGTTACTCTGGACATTTATTAGGTTAAAAATAGTAAAATCTTTTCTTTAGAATAAATTCAATCAAAGTCATAACAAGACCAAAAAATACAAATAACTTCTTTACAACCGTGATGTTATACATCAATTGTGGTCCACAATTCATTCACAAATAATAATTGTTTTCAGTTACAAAATAAACCCTTACTTAAAAACCAATTATACAAACACAATTTTCTTAAGGCAGTTCAGGTTTTAATGACATATATTTCTGGTTCAAGCTTCGCACCCAATTCAAGATCCAAAATTGCATTAAGCATCCATGATCACCAACAAGTAGCTAGATTAGAGCACAATGTGCTACATAAAAAGAATGGGAGAAATTTGATATCAATATATATAATCATTAGTGTTCACCATTGGTGATTGAATCATACGCTCCCGTCTTCAAAGATACCAAATGATGAGTTTTTGAGATAGGACTTCTCTTACACATACATTAAAAATTCCAAAAAAGAATTCTATTTAAATAGCTAGTGAAAGCCAACTTAACATCATTTCATAATGCCAAAGGCAACCTTTTTAGTGTCCTCTTGGGCACAAGACTTTTAGCTAGAGAAATGAGTTGTTCTCGCATTATAGAAGAGGTTGTCTCCTCTCTCATAAGAGGACTTGCACATAGATATGCATCCATTCTATCTGACTCCTAACTGCCACAACAACGCCCAAACTAAAAATATTGATTGTTATAAAGTTGTGCTGGTCACAAGACCCAAAATATTTCACCCTAAGGCATAAATAATTCAGAAGATAAATATCATACAAGTGCTCACTCTCTACTGGGTTACCTCTAGGTTAGAAGCTCATATTTCTATTTCAAAGATGTCAACTCTCCCATGTTTCCTCACTCCTAGCACCAATTTGAACAATCCCGATTCCCTACATTATTATGCTCATGGAATAGAGTATGAAAATATTTTTCAAGCTGAAGTGTTCAGTTGAACAACAAATCTCCAAAATTTAATATCTGTGTTATATATTCCCTTATCAATTTGCTTTAGCTATGGTATACTCATGGAGCAACAACCTATACATTGACTTGTTAAAGACCTGAAAGAAGTTAATGAAGTCTAGGATTCTATTGTTCTTTCCAATTAAAGGGATGGAAAATAGGGGTCAGTAATTTTTAAGTCTTGTGAGTAGACTAACTTAGAGAAAACCATGAATCATATTAGAGAACCAGATTTGGACAGTTCATATAAGAAAGCATTACAATCCAAGATAAGTAATTGAACTACAAAAGTTGTTGAAACTTGTGCATTACAATTACTAGTATATATACCATGTTTTTGAAATAAATTAAAAAATAGTGAAGGTAATGTGTTAACTAAAAAGTGAAAGCATTAGGAGAGAGTGAAAACCTAGACTGAAATTAGAATAAAAAATTCATACGTTACATGACTGTATATTCACTTTATATTTCTCCCTTATCACTTAAACATTTAAGAATTATAAACTGAGCGAATGATCATAATTTGTGCTCCTTCAACATACAAAAAATTCAATGGAAGCACAAGTTTTCTAAGCAAAACTTTGCAACCAAGCCATGAAAACACAATTGATTCAAACTTCACAAGAAGCAAATTTCAGAAACCTGAGTGAAGACAAAAATAAAATTTGCTCTAACCAAGTATAAACAGGGAAAACCGGGATGCGCCACAACACCTGACCCTAAAATATTCGGCTTTCTACCGGATGCAAATTTTGAAGTAAAATTCCAAAATAGAAGCATTTTAGGAATGGACTGGTCTCTAAGCATTGAAATGATTGTCATTGATTCAAAATTTTGACCCAGGACTAGAGTATAGAATGAAAGCATGGAGCAAGTGAAGGAGATATAAGTTGGAAAAACTCAAACCTTTTATGGTTCTGAAGTTCACATCAAACTTTAGGGCATAAGATAGCCTGGGAACATTTGTAGTGAATGTGAACTTGTTCTATCTGTGAGATGAAAAGCAAGAGTGTGTCATTTGAAATAAGCTATAAAAATAATAATTGAAAGAATAAAAATGTATAGTTTTTTTTTATAGATATCTATGTCACGTTAATTATCTTTCTTTCTATTTCACACAATATTAATGAACATTTTCCTGTACTGCAATTTCATCCCTATCTCTCAAAGAAAACATTTTACAGAATTCACAATCCTGCTAGTGTAAAAAGTACACGAGAACAATTTTATTTTCTGAGGCCTGCCTCTTAAATGGTGCTACATAAGAATTTCAATTGTATAAGATCTATTATTTGAAGCCAGAATATTATTTATAGTTCACTCACTTTGTAAGTAACAAATAGTATGAATTGCAATCACATCCCATAGCAGAAAAGAAAACATTTGCGACTAGCAACAATGTAAAATACCTATCACAGGCCATAGTCTCTTTGAAGCCAAAAACGTGTTTGGAATTCTCCCACTTTGTGACTAGGTGTAGATCATATTGTCTCCAAACACAGACAAGAGCCAAGAAGAAAATATTTGTAAATAAAAAGCATTATCAAATACCATATTTGTAAATATTTTTCCCATGGCCCTTCACTACAGTCTTGTATCTAGCACGCACTGTTGCCACTTGCCAGGTGTGCACCATAAAATAAATGCACACGATTCTAATAGGTTACAGATCAAAGCACAGTGTCAAAAATTCATAATAATGCAGGAGATAAACAGAGAGTGGAGGCATGCTGATAAATTTGCCATCATTGTCGAAATCATGTTAACCAGCAAAGCATCTTGCACAAATTGTTGTTATATCCAAGAGACGTGGTTAGATCTGTAGCTGTTGGTGGCCATGTTCAAATCTGACATGTTGGTCGCCCATTTCTGAGGCCATCCTTCAGAGCCCTCCATATTATATGCGTAAGTATCCTTTGTAAGACCTTCACGGCCATTAAGACTGGGACAATCCCCGGTTTCTTCTGACGGTCCTCTGCAACGTTATCAGACTTGATAAAGTATAAAATCTATTTCCAACAAAGACGTCAGCCTACATGCACACTTCATAATCAATGGAAAACTGTATAAGGTAAGGATACCTGGCATAGGTGCTGATGACGCCAAGCCTTTTCTTCTCATAAGCAACCAAACCTTGGCTCCAACCCTCCAACAATGTCTCATCCTCCAAAAGAGCATCCGCCACGTAAACAATAAGAGGAAGAGCAGAGGCCGGCGATGGAATCCCTGCAAAGGCTTGGTGCAGATGAATGAATGTGTTCACAAGCACGTCAACAACCTACAAGTGGGCGTATGGAACTTTGGGTTGGGGCCGAATAATCAAGACGATGAAAACAAGGTTATAGCAGGGAAATAAATAGTGAGCAAGGTGAAAATGTTGATGGAAGGGGAGGAGGGAGTAACAATAAGTGGAGCGGTAGAGAGATTTAGAGACCTGGCCAGAGGTAGTGATCGACAGAGGAGGACTGACCGTCATGGATAGTTGCGCGTACTACATTCCTGGCTTCAGATTTTGGTGGAGTTTTATGCATGCGCTGTCCAAGATCTGTAGGAGCTTAATGACAAAAAAACCAAATTTTTTGGGTTGCGTTTGCTTGTTGCAGACGTGAAATGACAACCGGATACTATGCATTTTCAAATCATCCTCAAAGATCGACCGCTATTCATGATCCGTAATCAACGTCCTCGTCCTTCGCACAATGCCTACCACCGATCTCCCTGTCATGTGTCAGAGCCCTCTCGGCCTCAACCCAGTTGAAGAATGCCTTTCGGCGTAATTAGGTACAAGCTTGAATTTTAGTCCTCTCGTATAATCCCGAATTGGATGGAAAGTTTGAGAGTGTCAAAAGAATTTGAAGACATGTTAAGAATGCACACCATTTAAAAAACTAAAACTTTCAAAAATTACTTAGCATATAATTAGCTTTTATTGTAATAAAATTTATCATGTAGTACTACAAAAGGTCCCCATTCAAACTTGTTTTTATAAGGAATTGTAATAAACCATGTTCTTGGTCAAGGTATAAAAATGATAACTTAGATTAAATAGATGAAATTATCAATATATCAAAAACAGAACATGAAAGATACACAACATTAAATTTGGGAAAACTCACAAAGATCCATTCACACATTTGAAGTATGTGATCAAATTTTCCTTAGAGTAAAACCAAATCGTACGTCACTAAAACTTGTAAAATATGTTAAATTATCCCCACTTCTATGGTCCTTTCAAGATTCTAAAGATAATTAGGAGAATTATCATATGTACTTTCTTTACCATCCGTAATTGTCTTGAATTCATATTTTTCCATATTAGTTTGTTAGGGAATTATTTTTATAATTTTGATCGCAATGTTAATTGAAAAACTTAACTACAGATCTTAAATTTGAATTAGAAATAAAATCAAAAAATTATAGATAGAAGAATTAGAAATTTGAGAAATAAAAATAATAATATTAAATGCACCTTTTGTGATGTAGATAGTATTACATAGAAAAAGAAGGTTATATTCCTAAATATTATTCATCTCTATAGTGCCCACTCCTCTTCGACATTGATATTACTCGATTTTGCTTATTTTGGATTGGATCCATAGACATTATTATCATATTGATCTTTAGACATTGATAGATGGACATTGTTATATTTGATTAGCTTATTTGATAGACAATATGGATGTTTTAGATTTATGACATGATGTGATTTACAGGATGGATTATATGCATGGATTGACATATTAGTATTTGATGATCTTGAGCTACTACTATACTGACACATTGGATTTGATATATAGATGTTGCTAGATGATTTAGTTGGTTTTGTGATCTTATTGCTAATTGATAAATTGATAAAATCAAAATATTTAGAATTGTGAACAATTGGTGAATTACTTAATTTTAGCAATGGTTTAGTTATGATATTTGATTATGTGAATTGATATGTATATGTGTGCATTTTATTATCTCGATGTCGTTAATATGGCCACGAGGCCAGAAAGGTATTGTTTTGATTTTTGCAGGCATTTGTAACACAACAAACAAAAGGGGATATGAGACCAATAGTGAAGGAATTTGGGGTATTGGCAACAGGTCACCTTGGCAACTAGTGTAAATGTATGATGTTATTATTATTATATTGTTAGGAGGTCCCCATTGGGGGTGGCCTCAAATGTGACCTTGGGTAAATTTTGGTTTTCCTTTTTGGTTTTATTTATTTATGAGTAATTGTATTTTTGTTAGTATTGTGAGTCACTTTTATTATTGTTGTTAATTAATCCTTTTAAGTTAATTAGACTTAATTAATTAGTGTAATTTAAGATGTGACAAAAGGGGGTAATTAATGTGAGTAGGTAGTTCTTGGTTTGTGTTGGATTTGAAAGAATTTAATTACTTTTGAGTGTTGTGCACTCAACCTTGCATGTAAATTTTAGATTTTGAGTTTCAAGCCAATTTTGGAGGCTTGTGGGAAAAGTTAAGCTTGTCTCACACCCCGTAGATTCACCTACCCAATATGCCTATGATGTGAGGGGCTTATTTTAGGTCTTTTTGTGTGTTTTAATTGAGAAAAAGAGCAATTAAGAGTCTTTAATTGTGTCCTTTAGGGGTGTGGGTTTGGGTTTAAGTGTGTAAGAGGGTTTTCATTCCATCAACCACCAATTTATTGTTCTTTTGAGATTGGGTTAGACCTTGTAATAGAGAATGGAGGAGAAATGATGTGGTATCTTACATGGAGCAACATCACCTCTCTCTCCTCTCTTTTCTATTTATTTTAATTTGTTTGAGGATTTGGGGGTTACTTGTTTTATTTTGGAACTTTTTATTTTGGAGGAGCTTGCTTTTAAAGTGTTGTTTGGAGCTTCGAGTTGGATTGTGCTTTCTTGGACTTGGAAAATTGTTTGGAGCTTGTTTGTGGATTGGATACTCTTGTTATGGCAAGGTTGGGTCTTCAACCCATGTTTTTATTTTTTGCTATCTTGTTGTGTATATGTTGTGAATGGATGTTTGTTGGATGTTGTTATTTTGGGAAGTAGAATGGCCCTTAGGTTATGTAGGAGAAAATGGAAATGGGGATATGTTGTCCCCTCAAAATTTTGCTTCTTTTTCCAAGTCCTGGACTTAGAAATTTTTGAGTTGTTACCCTTTGAAAATTGTCTAACAAGAGTATTTTGAAATCTAGCACTTCCCAAGGGCTCAAGGATGTTTAGAACCTACTTCATCAGATGGGAAATTTCTTTCCCCTTCCAAGAAGGTAAATAAGTTGTTCTAACTCCTTGTTTTGTGCAAGATATGGCTCAAAGGAATTGAGTTGTACTTTTTGTCCAAGGAAGACCGGAGAGGAGCTAGAGAGGTTTCTTCATCACTTTGCCTTTTTGGCAAACAAGTAAAAATGATGATGGCAGATCCGTGAGCCTAAGTCAAAGAGAAAATAATGAATTTTGAACCCCAGCAACTAATAGAAGGATGCCATGTGTCCCTATTGACTGGTCAAAATGGGATTTCAAGTTTTTAACCTTCGGGGTTAAAAGTATAAAGTTTGACGTGACCACCGCAGGCAATCAAATTGTGCCACGTGTACACGGGAGTGCGGGCAGTGGAGGATGTTGTGATTTTGAACCTTTTTCCAACAAAGGTTCAAAATGTTCTAAATGGAACCATGACCCCGTATCCAATCCAAAGGCACCACGTATGCATGTTGAAAATTCAAACCGGGCCAGCGGAGGAAATTGTTCCAAATTGTTGAATTCTAAAAAAGTCGTGAAACGAAGGGAGCTCGCCCGCGGCCACTCCAATCACTTTCTGCCACATGGATGGCTCATATTTAAAGGTGTAAAAGATAAATCTAATGGCCCACATTCAATCTAGCAAGTTTGTAACCATTTTAATTATTAATTCTCTGGCATTTCCCACCATGGCCATTTTTTCTACAAAAGAAGAATCTAAAATGGTGTGAAATGATGAGATCTTTTTGTAACTGCTTCTTGGCCATTAGCGAAAGTTGTAACTACCTTGTGTGAGCTATTTCATGGCTTTTGGAAGTCATTGTAGAGGTTGGCATTTGATTTTTTGAAGACTGTAAATGATTTTCATGAACAGAGGACAAAAAACAATAGTCGCCATTCTTCCAAGCTTCTCCTTTCTACGAATTTCTTCCATTTCCTTTCATTGTACAAGTTTTTACTTCAGCTGCAATAAGAAAAGAAGGATTTTATGCCCCTTTGATAGAGGATTCGATTGGTACTTTGTGACCAATGCATTTTTATTCAGTCTTGTAGCTCTGGTTTGTGAATTTGTATTCTTCTTCCATTTTAATGCATGTTATAAACTTTTTGATCAATGTTTGTAGGCCTCTGATGTTCTACCTCCATCATTGATCTCCTTTCCTTCATTCCCACTCCCCTTTCCCACTCTCAGACCACTTTCTGTCCTTGCAAGAAATTGCAGGCTTTGCCATAGGGTCAGTGGAGTGCCCCCTACGGATATCTGGTTCAAAACCACTGCGTGATCGGAGCCGAGCCAGGAATGGCCGGAGCGGACACCCACCACTCCCGGTTAGAGAGGCCCTCTCTAAGACATTCGGGGGAGATGTTCACAGGGGCTAAAGAAACTCGTTCCACCGGATCAGGCCGCACCGAATGGTCTTGGGCAGAGACCCGCTGCTTACTGCCCACGGGCTCACGACCCCTAGAAATTGCCCTTTGAACTCTATCTGGGGGGGGGGCAGCCACAGATCCAGGTCGTGCCCGCCCCCCCTTTCAAATTATAGGGCATATCTTCGGTTCCTTCCAATTCCCGCGCCGATCTGTCATATACGAAGAACATTCATTCTGGCACTCACTATTTACACTATTTAGCGGTACTATCATGCATGTACGTGGGCCCGGTTGCGTTGCGACGTCAGTCGGAGAGATTCAGATCGACGAAAAGGAGATCTGTTGTGGGCCATCTATCTATCTATCTATCTCACGGCGCGGATCGATCGCGCAGATAGATGACCCCAGATTCCCGGTCTCTCTCTTTAGTTCGGGGGGGGGAGCGCGCAGTCGAATCAGGACTCACGCCCACCCCCCTCTCTCTATATGTTCCCCCTTCTCAATGTTTGATAACCGGAGACGGAGAATTCGAATGCATGTTCGATCTGGGAATGGGGGAGGAGTCCATGGAGAGGGAGTCGCAGGTTCGATTGGGAGTGGCCAACTCGAAAGGCGGATCTTATCTCGGGGAGAGCAATGGATCCGATATTACCATTTCGTGCTCCGATATCTCCACTCCATCTCTGCTCTCCCCATATATAGATAGGGGCCCTTCTATAGATAGGGGTCCCCGGCCGGCCTATAGTTCTATGGGGGCTTTATCCCCTATCCAGGTGAGTATGCGCCCCTCCCGGTGATCGAGATATTGCCATATATATAGAGTAGAGGGGGCTAGATATTTAGATTGGCCCGGTACAATTGGTATCTATAATTGGATGGATGGAGATATTGAATCCACTTATTTTTCATACATAATACGTAATTTTCACCGTTATAAGTAGAGGGACTTAGATTCCCATAGTGTTGTTTTGGAAACCACCAATTTGTCCCCCAGATAAATTTCCAAGCCAACAATTTTGGTGCCCACCGTGGGGCAGATTTTGTAGCATCTGCACCCTAGAAATGACCACAGGGTCATTAAATACCATTGGAGTTCATTGAAAATTTGAAGTTTCTTATGATCCACATGGATACCAATCATGGCAATTCTCGCACATCCTCCTATTGAGAGACCTACCTTGCTCTTTCACATTCAAGAAGATATCATTTCTGACCTAAGGGAGGTTGTTTGGCGTAAAAGGCAGAGTGTAGACCATTACTCTATTGCTTCAAGAATTTTGGATCAAGAAGAAGAACTTGTTGCTGAGTTGGAGGAATGAAGACAAATCTTGGCACCCCAGAGAAGACAATAAGTCTTCAAGCTGGCTGACAGAAGGTATACCTGGCAGTTGAGATCAGGAGGATCTGTTAATCCTACTCTTGATGAGCTTAAGGAAGAAGAACAAGAGCTAGAAAGAGAGGAAGCAAGATA
This sequence comes from Taxus wallichiana var. yunnanensis, assembly GCA_018340775.1. Lineage (NCBI taxonomy): Eukaryota > Viridiplantae > Streptophyta > Pinopsida > Cupressales > Taxaceae > Taxus > Taxus wallichiana. The sequence continues at coordinate 745,966,360 of CM031238.1, forward strand.
GAGTTCAACTTGAAAGGGAAGAAGTGATTAGGGCTCAACTTGAAGAGATTGAAAGACTCCAAAGAGAGGTAGAGGAAAGAGAAGAAGCCCTAGCTGCTGAAGAGGCTAGAAATAGAAATAGAATGGCTGATAATGAATGTGAAGCACGTAGACCCAATGTACCATGGGGAAGAAATATTGGTCCACTTTCCCTCCCATGAATACTCCATGATCTGCCAAGAGGCTCAAGAAATAACTTTCCTAAATTTAAAGGAGATGGCTCCCAACTCCCTGAGGAACATGTAGCGGCTTTCATCACTGCTTGTGGTGTGTTGGGTGTTGAAGATGAAGATGTGTCGGTTAGAATTTTTGTGGAGTCACTCCAAGAGAAAGCTGCTGAGTGGTTTTACATGCTTCCCCCAAGATCTATCACTGGCTGGGAGGACATAAGGAGTGCATTTGAAAGTAGATTCAAGAGCACAGAAGATGGCCAAGACTTGCTGGTTCAATTGGTGCAAATGAAGAAAGAAGTCTCTGAGTCCATGAGAGATTTCGTAGCAAGATTTGATAGATTGACAAGAAGAATCCCGAAGATGTAGTTCCTCCTAAAAATAACTTGAAGAGGTTCTTCATCAGTGCCTTGCCATCAGAAGTTGGTTTCTTCCTCAGAAGAGATCAACCAAGAACATTGAGGGAAGCTCAAGACCTTGCAATTGAGACTGATGATGATTTAATCCTTTCTAGAAAGGTGAAGGGCCCAAATGGAAAGCAAAAGGGTCAGAGTTCAAATTCAGTCACAACAGACCCCATGTTTCAAAAAATGGCAAATGATCTAGTTGCCTTGAAGAAGCAACTGTCACAAATCACTATGAGGAACAATCCAAGAAGACCAAACTTTAATGATAGGTAGCGGATTGCACCACCTCCTCGCCAACTTGCTCTTGAAGCACCGTCATCAATGCTACTGTGATACCCGAGATATAAGAGAGGAAGATGAAGTTGATGAGCTTGAGGGAGATGATGAAGAAAACTATGAAAGCTACCTAGAAGTTGAGGAGGTTGACATGCACAATGGCCTGTTCAAATTCATTGATGATGATGAAGAAGAAGAGGAGGAAACACCAAGTTTTTCATGTGTTGTTTTCACTAGAACACAGTCCAAGAAGAACACCCCATCCTTGGTGGCTGCAAAGGAAAAGAAAACCAAAGAATTTTCCACTTCTGAGGTCGCACAGAAGAGGATTATCAACAAAGGTTCTCCATTGCTGCCCTCCATGGATTTTGCTAAAGAAAAACCAGACTTGGTCACTGTCAAGGATCATGTTGTCATACCAAGTAAGTATTTTTCTCCTTCTTCTAGTCCTGCAGTTGTTAAGAGTACTTCCCCTTCCATTGGAATCTCTGCCAAAGTACCCATAGTTCAGCCAAAGGTTGTACCTTTTCCTTCTGCTAAACTGACTATTTCACCTTTAGGAGAAAATCCTTCATCCAAAATATCCAAGGTTCCTTCAAAGCCCTTACTAGGTAAATCCTCTTTCATCCCAGGAGCTTCCTCCTCATCTAGTATTTCCCCATTTGATTTTGTAGAGCACACAAGCAAAACCAAAGTCCAACTCTCAGAGTTAGAGTACTTGCAAACACACCCGACCCAATTTGACAGATTTATTAATGCAGTCCAAGGTAGTAGCTCTATATCTTCAAGTTCCACTTCTAAAGGACTCCTTCCAATGCCATCCACACCTCCATCTCAAAACATGTTAGCTCTCAGTGCTGCCAAAACATCTAGAGTTGAGCCTTTTTATTTGTCTCTCCTCATAAATGGTTTTGAGTTGAACAACTGTATTATTGATTTCGGAGCTTCTGATAACGTAATGCCACTCAAAGTTGCAAATGCCCTTGGCCTAACTTTGACTAGAGTAAATGGAGCTTGTTATTCCATGGAATCGCTAATTGGAAGAATAAAGGATGCACAAGTAACTCTGGCTGACTTCCCGAAAAGAAAGTGCTCCTAACTATCTTGGTGGCGAGACATCCCAGCATCCTTTGGCATGCTTCTGAGTAGAAGTTTTTATAGAGATCTAGGTGGAGAAATTAAAATGGATTGGTCATCCACTACTATCCCTGTCAAAGGTGAAATGAAGAGGTTGCTTCTGTTAGAAAGATGAAGTTCATAGTAAAAAAGTCTGATGATCCAAGAGCTAACATCCTTCTTCAAGATTCTGAGCTAGGAAATTACTTCCTCGCATCACAAAAAGATGAAAACCTGCCACTTCTCATGGAGGAAGAAGAAGATCAGATCTGGATGATGGAATTTGATGGCAGTCATTCAAGGGCAGGTTCTGGAGCTGGTGTTGTTCTATATTCACCTTCAAAGGAAATGCATCCTTTTGCTTACAAACTACAGTTTGATAACACAAACAATACAATGAATACGAAGCCCTTATTCTGGGCATGAGTGTTACAGAGGATATGGGAATCAAGAAGTTGAGATGCCTTGGTGATGTAGAGGTAATAGTGAAACAAATCGACAACAATATCAAGTGAAGAACCCAAGGCTCAGACACTATTACAGAAATCAGGTTTGGGATTGCATTGAATCATTTGATGCTTTCTCTATTGAAGCCATTCCAAGGGCACAAAATAAAAGGGCTGATTCTCTTGTAGTATCATCCTCTTTAATGATGCCTCATCCTTCTTTTAGCAAAGATAAAGTAACCATTGAAATGGTATTCAGACCTAGTGTGCCTGATAATGCAAATCATTGGCAAGTCTTCAATGATGACAATCAAATTTTAACCTTCTTAGAGAAAAGAGATAATTTTAATAATATCTTCTTTGAAGGAAGTGTCAATCCTCATAGAGAAGTCATTGCGTAGAAGAAGAAGCTGATGGAATTGATGAAGTTGATGATGAGGGCATGATCAGATTGAAAGGTAATAAGATTCCCAAAGGCTTAGTCTCTTTGGAAGATCTGTTTGACAAGCATGATAGATTCGTTCAAGAGAAGGAGAAGTTATCTTCTCGGTGTCCATCTGACTTTGAAAAAGAAAATATTGGTACTTCAGAGGATCCAAGAATGGTAAACATTGGTAAATGTTGCTCACTTGAGGAGAAGAGGAGGTTTGTTGCTCTGCTCAAGAAATACTCTGACGTTTTGGCTTATTCCTATGAGGAACTCAAATTATTCCAGCCAAAAGAAATGCACCATTCCATTCCTTTGAAACAAGGTGCTAAGCCATTCAGAAAAAATAAAGGCCCTATAACCCAAAGATTACTGATATCATCAAGGAAGAGGTGACCAAGATGCGTTGAATGCCAGGATCATTTTTCCCATCCACCATTCAATGTGGGTGGCTAACATTGTGCCAGTAAGAAAGAAGAATGGGGAGATAAGGATATGTGTTGATTTCAGAAATCTGAATCAAGCCTCACTCAAAGACAACTATCCTCTACCCATCATGGATCACATTTTGCAAGCAGTCACTAGATCTGAGATGCTCTCTCTGCTTGATGGGTTTTGGGGTATAACCAAATCAAAGTGGCAGAGGAAGACTGCAGCAAAACAACATTCACAACTCCTTGGGGCACTTTTGCTTATAGCAGAATGCCTTTCAGCCTAATCAATGCGGGAGAAACATTCCAAAGAGCAATGGACTTGGCCTTCAGAGATCTGAAACATTGCATTGTTATATATCTGGATGATCTCACGGTATTTTTGAAGAAAAGAGAAGAGCACATCTGTCATTTGGAACAAGTTCTTGCAAGGTGTAGAAAACATGGTATATCTTTGAATCCAAAGAAATGCATCTTTGGAGTCACAGAAGGCAAGTTGTTGGGACACATCGTGAACAAACATGGAGCACACATTGACCCCAAAAGAGTAAGAGCTATTCAAGCACTATCTCTGCCCACCAACAAGAAAGGAGTGCATTCATTCTTCAGAAGGTAAAATTTCTTCACCGCTTTGTCCCTGAGTTTACTAAACTGACAAAGCACATCACTTCTATGATGAGGCCTCAATCAAGTTTCAAATGGAGCCATGAAGGGAAAACTGCATTTGAAGAGATAAAAAGAGCTATTGCCAAAGCTCCTACTCTTGTATCTCCAGATTTTAACAAAGAGTTCATCATGTACTGTTATGCCTTAGAACACACTCTATCTATTGTCCTTGTCCAAAAGAACGATGAAGATTTGGAAGCACCCATTGCTTTCATGAGCTGTCCTTTGAAGAAACATGAGCTCAATTACAATCAATTGGAAAAGCATGCATTCACATAGTGGTCAAAGCTGTAAAAAATTTCTGCTTCTACATTCTCAATTCTCATACTGTGGTAATGGTCCCTGGAAGTGCAATCAAATCCATTTTGACACAACAAGATCCGAAGTCAAAAGAGGGAATTGGATCGCAAAAACTCAAGAGTACGACCTAGAGATTCGGCCTTCCCATCTGGTAAGAGGAAATGGTCTGTGCAAGTTAATTGTTGAAGATGAAACTCTCAAAGTTCAACATGGAGAGGAAGATGACACTTGTTTAACTTGCCTAGAAAACTGCCCATGCAAGTTCTCTTTGTAACCACTACTGATGAGTGGTATGCAGACATCACTTTTCTACTTACTTATGGAGAATTTCCCTCTCATCTAGATTACAAGAAAAGAAGGACTCTCAAACTGAAAGCAACCAAGTACGTGATCTGGAATCATGCGCTTTATAAGAAAGGAATGGATGGTTGCTTCCTTCGATGTGTTGATAAAGAGCAACAAGGAAAGTTGCTTAAAGCCTATCACGACCAAGCATGTGGTGGACACTTCTCAGTAATGGTGACTACCCACAAGATTCTCAGAGGTAGATATTATTGGCCTTCTCTTTTTGCTGATACTCAGAGCTGGGTTTCTAAATGCAAAGCATGCCAGCAATTTGTTGGAAAACCACAGTTAGTTGCATTGCCTCTCAGGCCTGTGATTATTGAAGAACCATTTCAACAATGGGGGTTGGAATTCATTGGTGTGTTGAATCCTCATTCAAGTGTTGGGCATACTTATGTTCTCACTTCCATGGACTACTTCACCAAATGGGTGGAAGCCATTCCAACCAAACAAGCTAGTTCTGAAGTAGTTTGTAGTTTCATTAAAGAATACATCATTGTCCATTTTGGGGTGCCTCAAAATATTATTGTGGACAATGCCACTTATTTCTCTTCAAGGAATTGTGATGAGTTTTGTTATGGTTTTGGCATCTCTCTAGCACATTCTTCTGACTACTATCCACAAGGAAATGGTCAAGTTGAGTCAAGTAACAAGAACATTGTGACCATTGTCGAAAGCTTGTTGATGAGAACCAAAGGAATTGGCACAAGAGATTGTATGATGCATTGTGGGCTGATAGGATCACTCCTAAGAAGGCCATAGGTACATCACCTTTTCAGCTATTGTATGGAGTCAAAGCAGAGATCCCTATCACAATTGAAATGCCAACTCTCAAATTGCTTCAATCGGTGGATGATGGCCAATACAAAGACTCCATTGACAAAAGGATCCTTTTTCTTGAGAGGCTGGAAGAAAGTAGATCTCAGGTGGTTGATAAAATCAAAGAACATCAGCTGAAAGTGAAAAAGCTCTTTGACAAAAGGACCAAGGCAAGAGAGTTTAGAGTTGGAGATTTTGTCCTACTTTGGGACAAGAGAAGAGAACCAAAGGGCAGTCATGGAAAATTTGATTCTTTGTGGCTGGGACCTTTTCGAATTCTTGGAACTTGTGGTGAGAATGTTTTTCTCCTATCATACTTGGATGGGACTCCATTAGGATTGCCTAGAAGTGGGCAATATTTGAAGCTATATCATTAGTGAAAGTGAGTTGTCCCTCACCTTGTAGCATAGTTTTTTTTTTTCCCCTCTTTTGTTGTGTGTTTTGTTTTCCCTTTTCTATTTTGGTGTGTTTTTGGTTTGTGTGTCCTCTTCTTCCTTCTTTCTTTCCTTGGAAGTTGTACATGACTCTGCAAGGCCCAATGGATAAGGCACTGGTCAACATTATATGTTTTAAAACTTGAGATTTTGGATCCTCATGCCATGTTTTCTCCTGTTCAATCCATGTCATGTCCCCAAGCTAGAGCCACGTTGTCCCCTCAAAAGTTTCCTTCTTTTTCCAAGTCTGGACTTAGAAATTTTGAGTTGTTACCCTTTGAAAATGGTCTAACAAGAGTATTTTGAAATCTGGCACTTCCCAAGGGCTCAAGGATGTTTAGAACCTACTTCATCAGATGGGAAATTTCTTTCCCTTTCCAAAAAGGTAAAGAAGTTGTTCTAACTCCTTGTTTTGTGCAAGATATGGCTCGGCGGACTTGAGTTGTATTTTTGTCCAAGGCACTAGAGGAGCTACAGAGGTTTCTTCGTCACTTTGACTTTTCAAAAAAAAGTGAAAATGGTGATGGCAGATCTGCGAGCCCAAGCTGGGCAGAGAAAATAATGAATTTTGAACCCCACAACTAATCGAAGGATATCACATGTCCCTGTTTACCATTCAAAGTAGGATTTCAAGTTTTTAACCTTTGGGGTTAAAAGTATAAAGTTTGACATGACCACCGCAGGCAATCAAATTGTGCCACATGTACACGGGAGTGCAGGCCGGTGGAGGATGTTGTGATTTTAAACCTTTTTCCAAGAAAAGGCTCTAAATGTTTTAAATGGAACCGTGACCCCGTATCCAATACAAAGGTGCCACGTATGCATGTTGAAAAGTCAAATCGGGTCGGCGGAGGAAATTTTTTCCAAATTTCCAAATTCTAAAAAAGTCGGAAATGAAGGGAGCTCACTCGTGGCTGCTCTAATCACTTTTTACCACATGGATGGCTCATATTTAAAGGTGCAAAAGATAAATCTAATGGCCCACATTCAATCTGGAAAGTTTGTAACCGTTTTAATTATTAATTCTCTGGCATTTCCCGCCATGTCTATTTTTCGCAAAAGAAGAATCCAAAATGATACAAAAGGATGAAGTCTTTTTCAGAATCGCTTCTTGGCTATTAGCAAAAGTTGTAACTGCCTCGTGCAAGCTATTTCATGGCTTTTAGAAGTCATTGCAGAGGTTGGCATTTGATTTTTGAAGACTGTAAATGATTTTCACGAACAAAGGACAAAAACAATAGTCGCCATTCTTCCAAGCTTCTCCTTTCTACAAATTTCTTCCATTTCCTTTCATTGTACAAGTTTTTACTTCAGTTGCAATACTAAAGAAGGATTTTATGCCCCTTTGATAGAGGATTCGATTGGTACTTTGTGACCAATGCATTTTTATTCAGTCTTGTAGCTCTGGTTTGCGAATTTGTATTCTTCTTCCATTTTAATGCATGTTATAAACTTTATGATCAATGTTTGTAGGCCTCTGATGTTCTACCTCCATCATTGATCTCCTTGCCTTCATTCCCACTCCCCTTTCCCACTCTCAAACCACTTTCTGTCCTTGCAAGAAATTACAGGCTTTGCCATAGGGTCAGTGGAGTGCCCCTATGGATCTCTGGTTCAAAAACCACCATTGAATCCACTTGTTTTTCATGCATAATATGGAAGCTACACCATTATAAGTAGAGGGACTTAGATTCCCATAGTGTTGTTTTGGAAACCACCAATTTGTCCCCCAAGACAAATTTCCAAGCCAACAAAGTTATTTTGGAGGGAGGCATAAGAGTTTTACTTGGGCATTTTAGGAGGGAGTTGGGTTAGTATGTCCCACCTTGTGATAAATATCATGTGTTTATCTTGTTGTTTTATTGTGGGGGAATTAGAGTGAGGGAGGCATAATAGTTGTTTTCTTGGAGGGAGACATAAGAGTTTTTGGGTTGTGTTTGAGATCTTGGAGGTTTTAAGGCGGGAATCCAAACCCTTGGGAGGCATAAGTAGATCCTCATGTTCCTTTCTCTTTCTTGCCTTGTGTTTGGAGCATTTTTGTTGTGAAACTTGTGTGTGTTGATTTGATTTTTTTGTTCTTGTTGTGTTGAATGTGAATGTGGAAGCCTTGTTAAGTTTCCAATGGTTGTCTTATACCCCTCATTACTTCATTGTTGGGGATCGGGGTTTAATGAGGAAGAAGTCTTCTCTTCCTCATTGGATTATTGGTTGGGTGGAGAGTGTTGCCTATTTCCCTATTTTTTTGTGCTTTATTTTGATGAAGATGGTGGAGTTCAAGTGAATATTGGTTCATAGTTGCATTGGAATAAAATGAAGAAAGATCCTACCTTTGTAAATTTGTGGTCATGTTGTTTCCACTTAAAGTGCAAGGCTTGTAAACTTGCATTTTAAAAGTGAAGTTCTTGGTTATTTTGTTTATCAAATTTGTGATGTTATCCCTTGTTGTAAATGAAAGTGGAGAGCTTGAAATTTATTCCCTTGTATTTATTGAAAAGAGAGACTATTATATTGTAAGAATGAGCCAAGTTCTTGAGAAAGATTTGCATTGTCTAGATGAAGTAGAAACTTGGAAGTGGACTTGAAATGGAAATGAAGTTCTTTTCAACCTAAGTTACTTTATTGTCTCTAAAGTGGGATTTGTATCATTTCAAAAATATTGATGATCTTGTTAAAATACACTTGTTGCTTAAAATGGGTTGTCATTTAGTTATTGTGCAAGAAAGGAAATAGTTGCTTGTTTCTATTGAAAAGAAGGCATATGGAAGTATTGAAGTTATAGTTATATTCTTGTTATATTGAAGGAAAGAATAGAGAATGAGTTGATATTATGTAATTTGAGTATGAAACTAGAAATGTTATCAATCTAGCAACAAATGAATGGAAGACACCTTAGTTCAATTTATTATTGCTTTAAAAACCAACTTAAGTTGAAAATTGTTGAAAAAAATGCATTGTTTGAAGGTTCTATTTTCGCGAACAAAACCATCGCCATGTGCAGAGCAGCGGTTTCTGAACCGCCACCATACACTGAGTAGCAGTCGATGAACTGCCCCCCAAGCAGGTGGTTGTAATAGGACCGTTAGCCTACGTAGGGAGGCAGTCTCGTCTCTTTTGACGGAAAAATAAAATCCGTCTATTAAAAAAACCCATATTTAAAATTAAATGAAATCTAAGCCTAAAACCATTAAAAGGTAACTTCCAACAACTAGAAATGAGTTGAAATTAAGTTTTTAAGCTCTCCAATATTGTTTTATGGCACCCAAATGTGTAAAATTCTTAGATTAAAGGAAATGGGGTTTTTCCCCAATTGTTGAACTCAAAACAAGAAAATATTTTCATTAAATAACAAAACAGATCCATTGTAGGATCTCTACATTAAACAAATGGGAAATATTACAATAGTAAAATCTTTACAACTAAAACCATGAAAATTTTTCCATGGTTGCTCTTCTTGCTCTCATGGCTCCTTCTCCTCCCAAAACCTGCAAAACAAAAATGAGAAAATAAGCCAAAGGAAAAGAATAAGAACACTCCATAAAGATGATTAGGGTTAGTGTGAAATCCCTAAGATCCAAGGGCCCTCATTGAATCCATCTAAGGGTTGTGATTCAACCCTACAAAAGTTAGGTGGGAATATAATGTTTTAAATGAAATGCATGTATAACTTGTGAATGGGGCCTCTTAAGGGGTGTTAGGAGGTAAGTTAATTTGTGACCTTAATGTTTAGTTGGTGACTTTTAAAATAAAAAAATCCCTTGACTCTTGTAATTAATTAAATCAAATTTACTCAAGGGTAACTAGACAACATTTCAATTAGGGATTAAATTTATTTGTATTTAACTTAATGGGAGGGTAAGCTTAGACTTAGCCCTAGAATAATAAATTAATAAATGACTTTAGAACTATGTTACTAAATTAAATAAAGAATGTAACAAGGGGATTTTAAGCCCGATATGGGGAATTAAATAACCGAGAAATAAACTAAGCCTTGTTGAAGGTTACTCCTCGCAACCGGTTTTAAAAAAAAATTATTCTGTAAATTTTCAAATCTAACTATTGTGTTGCCTTGAGTTTTGTACAGGGAAATTTGTGGGGCGCTTATAGTCTCCATTTTAACTTTTTGTTTTGTTTTTAGTTGTGTTTTTATAAATGAACCTCACACTACCAAGGGAAACAAGTGATTCAATGCGAAAAACATATTATTTGATAAAGTTCTCATTTTAATAATTAGGTGAAGATAAATAATAAATAAAATTTCTTAGTCATGTTAATATATAATTGACCCTACTTAAAAGGGAATGTAAACAAGAGTCGCAGTTTAGCGATCGGTTCTGCCATTCATGTTGCAAAAGTTAAAAGTTACATTTTGCCATTTTTATAAGTGATATATTGGCCAAGGGTTGGAAGAAAGAAGTATATACAAATTGATTGATCTGGATCTGTATCTGTATCTGAAGTGGGTTCAATTGTCTCTGAGAGGAAAGGAAACTACTGCCTCTGCAGCTGTTTTGTTTGTTGTATAGAGAAAAAGAAGAAAAAGATTGAGGATTAGGAGGGGCTTCATTTGGACGTAATGTCTAGCTGTATTGATTTTGTTTATTCTACTTCTGAGCACCTGTGCTACGTACACTATAACCTTTGCAACACCATTCTTGCAGTAGACGATGGCTACCACTTCATTTTTCCTGCTCTTTATCTTTTATTTCGAGTAGTTATTGTATTGATTAACACTGTGAAAGTTCCTTTTCCTACTATCCCACTTATGTCTCTGAGCAAGATTTGTCTCTTTCACTCTTCCTCTGCGTGAAACCCTCTGTTTGTTTATTCTCAGCCTAATTTTTAATTGGCCAATAGGCCTTTCTTAAGTTAAAATTCTTGAGTAACCACTACTCTTCGTTGTAGTCATTTTATCATATATTGTTTTCGTTCTATTTGGTCCCATTGGGAAAAATGCAGTATTGGAGATGGAAGGGATGAATAGAACGAAAACAATATATGACAGTATTGGGGATGAAGGGATGAATAGACCGAAAACAATATATGACAAACCGACTAATACCAAGAATAGCGTTTACTCAAGATTTTTAACTTAAGAAAGGCCTATCGGCCAAAAATGTGAAAGAATACTTGAGGCACGTGCTGGGGATAAATTTAAGGGTCACTTATGCCTGTCACATGCGCCCGTTATATCAAATATTCCAAGTATTTTACAGCTAAAATCACCAAAAAAATGTCTAAATGGCCGTCAAATTCACACCACGTTAACTGTTTGACAAAATGCCTCAACGAAATATAGCCTCGTGAAATGCAAATGATTGCAGGTTTAATGGTCTTTACGATGTCATTTTGATTACCACGGTTGCAAGACAAGGTCAAAGTGGGTTTGCTGAAGCAACCTCAAACACATTTAAGGAAATGCAATTGGCAGGTTTAAAGCCAAACTCCACGACATTTTTCAGCATCCTCCCAGCCTGTGCCAAAATGGGAACTTCGGAACAGAGCTCTGAGCATAGACGTTAACAAACAAAACTCAGAAAAATAACATTTGTTACATGTCGTGGTTGAGAATTCCCTGCTTGATATGTATGCCACATGTGGAAGCATAGTGAAGGTACGTGAACTGTTTGATAAAATGTAAATATATCCAGTATGAACTGAAAATAATTTGCTGCGTAAAGTGATTCTTTAACAATATGAGTACAAAACGTAGGATGAATTTGTCTGAAGAATGACGAGGTTCATAGCCTAAGCAAGGACGCAAGCATATCCTTACCTGCCACTCAGCTGCTTTAAGCCAAGGGCTTCCCTTCAGAGTTCTCTGAAACCGGCCATGCATTCCTCCTCTCTAAGTTTTGGTGTGCTGAAGATAAAAACCCCAAACATTCACCTGAAAATTAAACCCAAATATAAATTGAGTTACAAAAGAAAACGAGAACTGAATGTCGGAAGGAAAGATTATACTTTAGAAAATGGAAACTCTCTGTACTTCCTTACACTGCTGTTGTTCTTGCCGAAGTATCAGCTACCTAAAGATTATGTTGATTCGTGCATAAACTATGATGCTTTCTTCCTGCCAGCATTTCCGTATCCAAACTAGTTGTGCCTATGAAAGTAGGATCTTGAACACATATTTCATGTCGAATGCCAAAATCTTAATCCAACCTCGCGAATAGCTCGTTCAGCAGAGCTCAAACCAAACCAATGCAAAAAAAACTGATTTTTCATGCGATAGCTTCTTGGAGAAGCTTCACAAATTTCTAGAAATTTAATGCTCATTAATTCAATTCAGTAGGCAAAATACTGTCAAAATCTGATATAAAAGATAAGGACACTTGTCACTTTCAAATTTTTACTTTAAAATGTAACAAAATTGTTTTGGCAATAAGACTCCAAAATAGTCACATCACCCTTGAACACCAATCAAATGCCTAGAAAAATAAATATGTTAATTTTAAAAATGTTTGAAATTACTCATAACTTTACAATATGCCAAAGTTGAAAAAAATAAATGCATCTTATTGGCCACTTTTGCAAAATTAATGTGCACCATTGAAACCTATAGTATTCCTGCCAAAGGCAAGAACTAATAAAGACCCCATTAATATTAAAAGGCGATTTAATATTGAAAGAACCCTACATTACTTAGTTTGTAATTATGAGCAAGTGTGTTGGTTGCTAACCACCCATAATAAAAATTAGTATAAATTTTAAGTCAAAATTTTAGAAAAGAGACACATACACCCAAAAGCCACTTGATATATATTATTCTCAAGATATCTTGCATGTGGAAAAGTTATGTGAAAGTAGTTTGTGGGTATGCGCGAGGGGCACAAAAAGTGTAACGCCAAATGATTCTTGTTCACAACAAGAAAATAATTTATTAAATACTCATGCTCAAGCTATAACCGTCATAATTTAATGAGCCTACCATGTACACATAATATATAAGTGAGACATGTTCAATCAAAATAAAAAATATTTACTTTTACCTTATGAGATTATTTAAGACTAGTGAACTATTTATTTCAATAAGTTAAGTTTTGATAAAAATATGGATTATATAAATTAGATATAAGTTATTTTTGTAAAAAAATTATATTAAGTTAATTCATAAAATAGACACAAATTAAAAAGAAATGAAATTTGTAAGTTATGAACTTAAAGACTTCTACTTAATTTGTAAATTCCACCCTTTTCATTAATTAAATGGATCTTTTCGTTACATCATTTTCATCTCATTTTATCTTCCTTATTTCATTATGTCACGATCATTATATAGTTAATTTTTTTGTGGTTTCCGTCTTCCTTACGAGCTTATTTTAGTTGCTCAATGTTTGGTCTATTTTGAATGTTCACTTGTTTTTGGACACTTTTATGGAAGCCACGTTATTAGATTTTAAAAATCACGCTCCCGGTGGAAAGGCTATTAAATGATTTGTTGTAGATATGGAAAAAGTGGAAATGATTCAGGGTTATTTAAAGCTATTGTCAAGCGTGAGATTTAATCGAATGAAATCGATAACCATAATGCTTGTAGCTATGGTCTGTAGCTTATATAGCCACTAAATCTACGTACATGATGAAGCATAAACTATGATAGTATTTAATCCATTTTGATTGTGGTTGGAAAATGCTAAAATTATTCAATGTGATTAAATATAAATCCCGAGGTTGAATGTAATGAAATAGCCACTCGGTTGGATTTGGAAGAGATTTCAAATGCCATTACTCAATTTTTTTATTTATAAATCTAGAGATAGGGTTAACATGGTTTATAATAATAGTTTTGTTTTATGTTTGTTTGACGGTGTAATGAGGAAATTAAGTCTTGTTATATGACTAAGAATATAGGAACTAGGATCAATAGGTGCACAAGTCATGATTTAGGGATTAATTCAATACTAACATTATCAAGGAATAAATTAATAAATTTAGGTGTTTATATTCCCCACCCCCTTTAAGCTAGGAAACTAAATATACTTGTTAACACAACATTATATATGAGTGTGTAAATACACTTTTTTTTTGTGATTGTTTTCTTTCTTAATATGATTTGCTAGAAGAAAAAACCTATAAAAGCAAAGAGTGTAGTGAATTCCCACATAGAAAGAATTGAACTTTAACCCTCAATTGAAATTGAATTTAAAGTTTGAAATAGAAAAAAGAAAGGAAGGAGTACAAGTGTTTTTTGTTAAATGAGGAGATTCTTATTTAAATCAATCAAATAGGGAATTGGGTGTCCCAACACTGACAAGGGTGTCGTAGGGCATCTACACACACCAAAAATAATAAAAAAAGAGTGAAAGGAAGGGTTTCACAAGGTGTATAGCCAACCCAAAACCTTCCACCCAAGGAACCACGCCAATGCATACGAATTTAGATCTTGAATGTGAAAACTTGTGTAAAACTAAAAAGGAATAAAGACGCGCGTGCCCTTTCACCATACAATGTATAGGTGTGAATGTGAAAAATGTGTAAACACATAAGGGAACACAAATACATTATAAAAAAATGTCTTAGATTCAAATATACACAAAGTTGAAAGGGAATTAAGTACACTCATTCACCCCACGTTGTTATGTGACAAAGTTTCATTTTTAATAATTAGGTGAAAAATAATAATAAATAGAAGCTCTTTCTCTTGTTAATAAATATTTAACCCATCTTAAAAGAGAAATGTAAATAACAATCCATATCAAAAGGGGATAGATTTATTTTATGGATATTATTAACAAAAGTATAATGAATTAACTAGTTATTGTTCATGAATGGATGTGTTGGTTGTCAAACTACCCTAGGTATTAGATTTTCGAAAAATTATACACATGAATGAAATTTACTTGATACATATTATTCTCTAGATATATTATAATTGTTCATAAAAAGTAAAACCCCTTTAATAGTTAAGTGGAATCTATTCAATCACGATCAAAGATATGTACTATTACCTTATGTGTGCATTTAAATTATTTATAATACCTGTGTATAAAAGATAAATTATATTAAATTAATTCATAAAATAGACATATAAATTAAAACGAAAAATGAAATTTCAAAGCTATGGAATTCTTTGTATAATATTTAATTAATTTGTGAACTCCATCATAAGAAAGTATACTCATGAATATTATCCATCTCTATTTTGGCATATCTCTATTATTTTGTACCCTATTATTCTATAATCTCATTTTATCTTATTCATTTATAGTGAGTTAGGAAACTATCTTTTGTTTGTTTTGTGAATAAACTTCGCCGCTCATTCCATATGAATATGCAGCCCCTCTCTGTCTTTCATAAACCTTGTAATTCTGTTTCTATTTTTCTTTGGAAACTACGTACCATCGATCTTAATATGTGGATTGCTCTTACAGTCTATTACTAGCAATCGAATGTTGAAGAGGCTGTGTCCAAAAAATTAAACTGGAATATTAGACATTGATACGGATATATCAACATCTCTCAAAAACAACTCCCTTATAATTTGGAAAACATACCGCCCATGTCACTTCGCATTCCATCCGCAATGAATACATTTCGTCCATGTCACTTCGTAACTCATCAATTACGTTTCTCATCTTTCACCCTGTCATCAATATCCAATAAAATCAGAAATACTCCATTTATCTTTGGCCTCCGCTGTAAATATCCAATATTTTGGAACTACCCTCTCGAATAGACTAGACTTGAGGTGCTTTGTAATACATATAATCTAATCTCCTACCCATAATTCATTGTGATAAATTACGCTTTCTAGAAAACTTATCTACAAGTTAATTCCTGGTCAAGAACTAGAATCAGCGTGTAAAGGTATTTGCAGATGTCCGACCTTAATTTGCCTCAATCCGGCTCCAATATTCATTTTCCTATTAATATTATATGTTCCTACGTGCCTTATAATTCTATCCAATATCTATAGCGTGATTAAGTTCAAAACTACTTTCGTGTATTTAAAAAAATCGAAAACAAGTCAATATTCATAAGATTTTGTTTTAAGAGTCTACTTTGTAACAGAAAGTATTGTGTCACTCAATCACATAAAAGAAACTAGAACATGGATAATTTCTTATTATAAAGAGATTGTTAATACTGACTAAGGAGGAGAATGAATCATTATACAACAATAATCTTTATAGAACCATATACAAATACAATGGTAAGGTTTGTAAGGTAATAATTGATAGTGGTGGCACAAACAATCTGTTCGCAAGATTGTGTTGAAGATGACCATTCATTCAAACCCTCATAAGGTGTCTTGGTTACAAAAAGGGAATCAAATATTGATAAGTGAATTTTTTTAATGATGTTTAGATTTGGTTATATAGATATATAAAGTTCATATGGCATTACTAATTTACTCCTATAAATGTATATCGTGTATTTTTGGGAAGGCCTTGAAAATTGTATGGAAAGGTTATACATTATGGTTTTTTCAATATGTTGAAGGATGGAAGGATGTATGCATTTGTTCCCATTAACTCGATAAATGGGGAAGAAGTTGAGAACAATCATAAGGTGTTTGTTCATTTCTAGAAAATATGTACAAAAAGATGTTAAGAATGGGAATATGTGTTTTTCTTTCATTCCAAAACCCATACAAGTTGGGAAAATGAATAACGTATGTGCAATTACACATGAATTAAAGAGTATGTTTGGAAAAACTATCTTCAAGGACTTGCCATATGGGTTTATACCTTTAAGGGGCATTATATATGGCATGGATCTAGTTTTTATATCTATTTTATTGACCAAGAAAAGGTATAGGATAGTGATTCAACTTGAGAAGAAATAAATAAGTGCGGGTAGATGGGAAGAATTCCTTTACCTTCGTAATTCCATATTATGGTAAGAAACAAGATGTATATTTAGATTACAATTATGATTTAGCTCCTAAACATGTGTATTACTCTTACTATGCATACATACCATTCAATTCGCATTTGTTTCATGTCACTTTGCAAACCATTCGAGTATAGGTGGTTCATTATGACATAAGTCAAAGACTCGGATGACTTGGATCAAGCTTCGATGATCATTGATATTCGATGCTATTTTGGTCGTCCATTCAATTCCCTGGAAAATTGTTCGTCTCTATGCTAAAAGAGTGTTGTGTGT
The DNA here is from genome assembly GCA_018340775.1 of Taxus wallichiana var. yunnanensis. NCBI lineage: Eukaryota > Viridiplantae > Streptophyta > Pinopsida > Cupressales > Taxaceae > Taxus > Taxus wallichiana. The sequence continues at coordinate 745,983,348 of CM031238.1, forward strand.
TAGGTTGTTTACACTACCAAGGATAAATTTATTTTTAACTCAAATCCAAAATCCTACTAAATAGATAGAATTTTTTTATTCATGCAAAATGTGGAAATCATAAATCCAGTCATTTTCATGCACACACAAGAAATACGATTGAAATCTTAGCCTAGACTATGACCATGGTCTATGGAAATAGTAGGAAATAACCCAATACTTATGCATGAGTGTTAGTTGCATCCCCTATTTTCCTACAACTATTAGAGTTTAAAACTAAAAGGTGAGTTGCAAAGTGGTACGAGAAGCAAACATTTCGGTTGGATTTCGATCCTCAAATCTATTGGATTTTCCTTTTTTTAATTTTAACCCCTTTATTTAATCTAATTTGAATTAAATCATATTTTAGAGTAACTTACTATAACAAATTATATTCAAATGATTAAGTACAGTAACATGCAAGCAATAAGCATTCAAAGAGGTAAAACCCTAAGAAAAGGAGAGAGGGATGATGACTTAGCTGATTTTGTATAACCTCGAGTGATAAACACTATGTATCTACTGTAACAAGCTGGAAATAGTGTCAAAATGGCTTGTTGAGGGTTCAAAAAAATAGGAATGTATATGAAAGAATCAACCACAAGAGGACAGGAGTTCCCTAGGTGCTTAATGATAGATATAGGTGTTTGTGTCTGCTCAGATGTTAAGAATCTAGTCTTTTCTAGGTCGAGACAATCTTTGTTGTTATTCAACGTTTGTCACTCTGGTTTCACTTTGTTAGGTCATTGATTGCACTTATAACCTGCAAAACAAATGACTACTTGCACATGCCCACAAACCACATCAAATCTAATAAAAAGATGCATATTAGGGAGTCGATGACCCGGTGGTCACCCAAAAGAATGAGCTTACGATTGATCATTACACTACATCTCAAACTTGTGTGTGTGTGTGTGTGTGTGTGTGTGTGTGTGTGTGTGTGTGTGTGTGTGTGTATTTGTGTCCTCTACCGTAGCTTTCCCTTGTGCAAGTTGGATGATGATAGCGAACTAGATCTAGATTGTCCCAAATATGAAAAATGTGTGTGATGGAATAGAATAAAATCCCCTCCTATGCAGTGTATGAAAACTAATGCAACCCTTGTCCCTTGTGTGAATGTGCTAGATATGTAATTTGCGGTGATTTTTGCCTTTGTGAAAAATTAGGTGGCGATAGATAATGCTTATAGTGTTTGGCCCATATTTGAAAGAAGTAACTAAGTATATATATGATTCCCTTGTTTGAATTTCTTAATTGATAACTAAAAGGCCAACCCAAAGTATTGAAAGGTAACCAAAAAGCGGAAAGGACCCAAAAGAGTACAAAGAATAAAGAGAGGGACAGGATCACCCCAGAGTGACAATAGTGCCTCATGTTTTTGTCCTAAGCTGGGCACTTGTGTCTAAAGCCATCAAGAGGTAAATCGGTCAATGCCACAAAACTATAAGATGTGTAAATCTAGTAAAGTGTAAGAGATAAAACAACCAAAAGGATAAAAGGAGTTGTCAACCACTAGTTTTCTTTCTTGGAAATCATGTATACATTAGTATATTTTAGGACCTAAAAATGTACCCAAGTGCATAGATTTTATGTCTTATCTATCCCCACTTTATGTTGTTGAGTGAATACTTGATAGCTTAAAGTAGATAGAAGATGTGTACCTTATAATCTAGAGATCAGTGTAGATTATAGCATGTCGAGTGGACAAGTAGCCATGTGAAGTGTGAAGTGATCACAATGTGAAGCGTGACAACTAAGAAAGGGAGGTAGACATTAGGGGTGAATCATATGCGTAGTAGTCTGTTGTTGGAGCTTGTGCTTATTGATGTGAGTTGCTTCTTGTTTCTTATAAGGATGGACCTACAAAAGAAGAGTAAGAGGGAAGCCAAAGTCACGTATGTGAAAGATAAGAGTAATGTATGTATAAGTATGTTAAATTAGTAGAAATTAGTAGCTAAGGAAAGAATAAACCTTATGTATGAGAAAGTATAGGATAGAAACTTGTCCTATTTTCTTTAGATATGTTATTAGATAGGATCTGGAGTGATTAATTCACAACCAAGAAAGCGTCGTGCCATGGATTTGAGTGTCCTACGGCAAAGGATGATATTTTATTGAAATCTCATGCCAAGGATGAGTGTTGGGGAGAGAGGTCTATTTTCTCTCCTTTCATGATGCTTCTCAAATGATAAATGCCACTATAGATTGGCACATCCCAATTTGTAACCAAATTCTAACCGAGTTTTAATGAATTGTAGTCGAATTATAACTGAATTGACTTAATTTTGTAGCTAAAGACAAGTGTTTGATAATGTAGATCTGTATTGTAATTTGTTAGAAATTGTGTTGAATTGAAAAATTATCATATTTTCCCCTTAGGACATAAGCACCCAGGCGGGACACAGGTGCCCACCATTCCTATCTCGATCTTTGGGTGCTAGTGTTTACTTTTTGTTTATGGTTCAAGTTTGATTCTAGAACACTCTTTAAATGTGCACCTTTTCCAATTCTATACTATAATTTTATGTTCTAGAGCTCTGTACTATTGGAAGGGTGATTTGTTCACCCAATAATTTTCTCCTTGTTTGGGGTGCATGTGACGAATGTAGGAGGAGGAAACCCAAATGATAAGACCTCAAACTGATATGTATATTGTGAATTGGATACCTCAGGGGTAGGGGATGTGCATGGTTTAAACTAAGTCACATGTAATCAAGTTAGACTAGCAAACAATTATTAGTGTAAAAGAGTTTGGATGTAATAAAATAAAGTTTATCAAGTAACTATAAAGACAAGAAGGACCACGAAAAGAGGGTTACATATATGGGACATCACTCATAATTTCACAAGACACTTAATGTCGAAGCATCCATAAGTAAATAATGATCAAGAATGACATATGGCATAGTCCGTAAATAATAACAAACAATAGTCAACAAGAAGTAACATATAATCATGGTTGTATAGAGTATTGGAAGCTAAATGATACGCATGAAGCAACATGTTAGGATGTTAGAAATATAAATAGTATGTCAAAACATGTCTAGATCAATTAAAACTAAGTGACAATGCAATGAAAAATTATTAAATACTATAACTATAGGAACTATGATGTCGAATAGGAGAGTAACAAAGGTAGATGCCCCCGGGAACCTTGATGGGATTTGGTAAAGAGTGGTGACGAAAGTCATGCATTGTGTAAGAATATATAAATGTCTTCCATTCACATCAAAATACCACATGAGCACACATGTGTATATAGAAAAATATAATGACTTATTAAGAAATTGGCTAGCATAGGAAATAAAGTGCAACATATAAGTATTATAAGCTAACAAGAGTAAATACAACCAAAATAAGTAGATTTCATGTGAATGTGATGGTGTGATGTGATATGCAAGATGTGTAGATGAGAGGGGTTGCGCTGAACCCGGTGGATGTGTGTTACTTGAGGTTCATTTATGAATTGCACCCTCAACAGATTAAATATGAACCCTAGAAGAATAGTGTGTCATCTGGTAGCGAGGTAAAGTATGAAGTAGAAACATTGTGTTGTATAGATAGGAAGAAGTAATGGTATAAGAAGCAAGTGGGGAGTGTGGAAGTTTGATGTCCCCCAAGTGTGTATATCAGGAGCTACTAGAAAATAGATGTGATCATTGTGAGAAATAATATCCAAAGTATGTATAGTGAACGAAAGGATGTATACCATATATATAAAGTAGTATGTGTGTCATGAATAGAAGGATCCATAAGTAAGAATGAGAATAAAATTGTGTATGGAGTGGAATAGGAGTGGAAAAGGAATCCATAAGCATAGATATATGTAGCAAGGTATGCTCATAGTGTAGATAAGAGAAAGTGTTGCTAGAAATATTGACTTGAAGTGCAAAGCAAAAGTAAGGTATAGGTGTGTATGTGGGTAGTATGGATAGGAAACTACTGATTAGAATGTGTGACTATGAGGGGAAGTTAGATTCCCCCAAAGTGCATGAGTGATCGAGATCTATCATATAATGGTAGAGAGACCATGCCATGGTGGCAGATTTTGAAATGTGTCACATTCATCAACATAAACATTATATGAATGGAAAGGAGGAATTATAAGTTCATTTTAGGAGGTTGGTGAGGGCTCTCAACTTATGGTGAGGGAATTTTTTGTTCTTCCCTCAAGATGTTTTGGCCCTTGATGGGGCTTGTGGTGACTCTTGCATGACTGGAGAAGGAATAGGAGTGACTATTGCATGATACTTGCTAGACATAGAAGGATCAAATTTGGGAACCCATTGAGCTTTGATAATTAGAGATGATCATATAGTAGAATGTTGTGTAGAAAATGAAATAAAGCCTTGATTCTCAAGTTTCCCGATTCTTCATTCTACAACAAAGCAATCATTGTCATGATGTCCATTAATCCTACAATAATTGTAAAATGGGTGGCCTTTAGATTTTGTAAGCCAATAAGGAGGGTAGTAATTGATTTAATGTAAATATAATTAAATCTATATTTCAGAGTAACTATTATAATGAATGATATACAGTGATAAATGTACAAGTAAATAGGAAAGCAACAAGTAGGCAATAATATGAAACCCTAAGCAAGAGGGAGAGAGAGGGTGACTAAGTTGATTTCATATAATCGAAGATGGTGTATGCAGAAGAACTATTCAATAGAATGTAAGCAACATCGTCAAGGCTCACTTTGGATGTTATGGGATTGAATGTGCAGGAAATAAGCACCCACATGAGGATAGGAGTTCTGGGTTCTAATGAGTAATTTGAGTGCTAGTGTCCAGGTCATGTGCTAAGGTTTTTCCTTTTTCGTGCAAGAGGAGATCCATCATTAGTTTCCCTTTTTGCTCTAGTTTTCTCCTAGATTATCGATTGTATCTCGTAACGTGTAAAACAATTGTCTACCTACACATTTTCATAAGCCACATCAAATCTAATAAAAAGATGTAGAATGTGGATTCAAACTAACCCGACGGTTACCTAAAGAATGATCTTACAAATGAGCATTGCACTACATCTCAGACTTCATGTAGTTCTATTTGAATGTGTGTGTACTAATACCCTAAGTTTCCTTTGTGCAAGTTACACTATGATGGTGGGATAGATCTATAATTCTCCAAGTATGCAAATTTGTGAGATGAAATCAAATAGAATCCCCTCCTATGTTTTGTATGTAGAGTGATGTAACCCTTATCCCTTGTATGGATGTGCTAGATGGATGCTTTGTAATGCTCTTATTCCTTTGGATGCAAGCTTAGGTGATAGTAGATAATGCTAGTGTTTGGCCCTTGATTTAAGAGAAATAATTAAGTATATATATGATTCCATTGTTTGCATTCAAGTAATTGATAACTAGAAGGCTAACCCAAATTACTATAAGGTGACCAAGAAGTAAAAGATAACCAAAAGGATAAGAAAAGGATAGAGAGGATTTCCGTGAGGGACATGAGCACTTAGGCACGTGTGTCCTAATTGAACGTTAGTGTTCGAGGCCATAAAAGATACATAAGTTAAGTTTCAATAGGGCTGTAAGATTTGAAAGAGAAAAAAGAAGAAAAAGATCAGAAAAGGCCAAAATGTGTTGTCAACCACTATTTTATTTCTTAGGAATCATGAGTATATTAATATACTTTATGACCTAGAAATGTACCCAAGTGCATATATTTTGTGTCTACATTTACCCCAACTTTATGTTGTTGAGTGAATACATAATATCATAGAGTAGATAGAAGACATGCACCTTGTAATATTGTAGATAATAGTGTATCCGATAGAATACCAAGTGGACAAGTGAAGCGTGAAGTGATCGCAATGTGAAGTGTGGAGACTAGGAAAGGGAAGTAGACCCTAGGGGTGAAGTAAATGTGTAATAGCTTTGTTTGAGCTTGTGTTTGCTGATGTGTATTTTTTCTCATTACATACTAAGAACAAACCTGTAAAATAAGAGGGATAAAGTAATCAAAGTTCCATATATGAAAAATCATAGTAATACATGTATATGTATGTAAAGAGTGCGTAAAGGAAAGTGTGAACTTGATGTATGAGAGAGTAAAGGATAACAAGTTTGTCCTATTTACTTGGAGTTACTGGATTTGAATGTTGATGGTGAGGTTTTTGATTGATCTCACGCCAAGAGTGAGTTTTTTTGGTGATCTCATGCCAAGAGCGAGTTTTTGGGTGATCTTACACCAAGAGAAGAGTGTTGGGGAGAAAGGTATAGTTTTTCTTTCCATCCATGATACTTCCCAATAAGAACCACTATAGATGGTATGTCTTTGATTTGTTCCTATTGTTTTTGTTATACATTTCGTAACCTTTTATAACTGAAATATAACTGCTAGACTAAATTTTGTAATTGGAGGAAAGTACTTGATACTACATAATTGTGTTGTAAATTGTCCGAGATTTTATTGAACTGATAAATTAAATTTTTTTCCGCTAAGACATAAGTACCCAAGGGGGGCACAAACACCTACCACTACTATCCAAGACTAGGCATTAGTGTTTGCTTTGCGTTTTGGGCCCAATCCTCATTCTAGACTACTTAGTAATGCTTGTGTGCATGTGTTGTGTTTATATTGTGTTGATAATTTCTAGAGATCTTAGTTGTTGCATGGGTTATTTATTCACCCAATAGATTCCCCCATCATTTTGGTTGCATGTGATGATGTGTATGAGAATGTGGCCAAAAAAAAAGAGGACCTAAAGTTGATATGCATATTTAAGTGTGAATACATGTAGGGAGTATGGGATGTGCATGGTAGAAACCAAGGCACATGCAAACAAGAGAGGCTAGTAACAAGTGTTAGTTGTAAAAATAGCTAGCATTCAATAAAATATAATGTAACAAGTAAAAATGAAGACAAGATGAACCGCATGAAAAAAATGGGTTGCATAGATGGGACATTGTTCATAATGTCAAAAGACAATTAGGGCCATAATGGCTAAAATCATAGAATGATCAATCAAGACATAGGACATATCCTGAAAACAATAACAAATAATAGGAAACAAGAAGTGATAGATAGCCAAGGTTATATATATTTTGCAAGGAAAATGTTTCACATGAAGCACCCATTAGTATGTTAGAAAGATAAGTAGTATGTCATTGAAATGTGTATAGATCAATGAGAAGTATAGTGATAGTGACTAGAAATAGGAAGTACTAAAGCGATATAACCTTTGATGTAAAGTGTGATAGTATCAAAATTAAATGCCCCTAAAAGCCTTGGTGGGAATAGTAAAGATTTGTGTTGAGCATCATGCATCATGTATGAATTTTTGAAAGTTATTGCATTCACCTCAAGATACCAAGTGAACACGCATATGTATATAGAAAAAATAATGACATACTAAGTATCCGACTAGCATAAGAAAAAAAGTGTAACATATAAGTAGAATAAGCTAACAAGAGTAAATGCAACCAAGATATGAATATGTTGTGTGAGTGTGATAGTGTCATGTGATGTGTAATGTCTCTAGAGAGGAGGAGCCACATTACCCCCAATGGATGAGTATGAGATGAGGCTCATTTATAAGTTCCTCCTCAAAAGTCAAAATGAACCATAGAATAAGAATGTGTCATCTTGAAATGAGTGTAATGTGTACGATTGAGTGTAGATGTTAGAAAATATGTATCATGAAGAACTGAGTGTGAAGTGTAAAAGATGTGAGGTTAATTGAAGAATTGGACCTCAAAATTTGATTATGAACTATAGAAATGGAGTACATCATCAGAAATAAGGAGAAAGTATGTGAACCAATGATGTGGTGATGCTCAAAACTTTATTCATGAATCCTAAAGTGAGAGAGAGTATTAGATGTTATGTAATATGTATTGTGAAGTATTGATATCAACGTGTAGTAAGATTAGATGATGTGAAGTTCATGGATGAAGTATTCCCTCAATAGTCAAGTGTGAAATGTAGCACTAGAATGCATCATCAGGTAATGAAGAGAAAGTATGTGAACTAATGATGTTGTGATACCAAGAAATAAAGTCATGAAGATCAGAGAGAGAGAGAGAGAGAGAGAGAGAGTAGAATATATTATGAAATATGTATCACGAAGTATTGAGCTGAAAGTGTAGAAAGAGTAAAGCGATAGGATGTTCTATCTCGATGAAGTGTGCCATCAATAGTCAAGTGTGAACCGTAGCACTATAATGGGTCATTTGGTAATGAGTAGAAAGTATTTGAACCAATGATGTCATGATGTTTGAAAAAATATTAATGAAGCATGAAGTGAGAGAGAGAGAGAGAGAGAGAGAGAGTATTTGATGTTATGATAGATGTATCGTGAAGTATTAAACTCTAAGTGTAGCAAAAGTAGGTGATGTGAGGTTCATTGATGAAGTGTGCCCTCAATATTCAAGTGTGAACCATAACATGAGAGTGCGTAATTGGGTAATGATAGTACACTGTGCATACCAAATATGTGAGAATTACGGAAAAGATAATACATGAAGCATGAAGCGTAAACTGTAGTAGTAAACACTAGAGACAAATGATACCGTGGCAGAGGGGGGAGAAAGTGCAATGCCCCCAAGTGTGTGATGGAAAAAAGCTATATGACGATAGTGAATGACGAGGTCTCCCCACCCGATATTCGAGGAGACAGGCATGTGACCATGTTCGAAGATTGGGGGTGTAGGAGAGTAACTATGTGCACATGAATGAGACCGATGTGGTGAAAGAGGTGGAGAACACCTATGAGAAGGGGCTATTCGAGTAGGGAGTTAGGCTAGTGGGGTTGACTAATCAACCGATGAGTACAAAAAGGGAATGATGTAGGTCTTGTGTGAATAGGATAGCTAGGAGCGGAGAATGATTTAAAGCTGGAGAGGCGTAGTGGACCTAAATGTCATGACCGGTGTGAAGATAGAGGAAATATTGGGCCGAGGTAATGGTGTATGTGATAAAATACCCTTATTGGTAACAACTTGATTTTTATGTTTGACCTTGAGACATAAGTTATGCATGGAAGGGATGGCTGGGTAGCATGGAGCCAAGGAAGACCCTAGATTATGTCACAACCTTTGATTGTAGATGTACCGAGGAATGGTGTAAGCATGGTAAGAAACCCACATGTAATGGGAAGCATGACATGACCATAAGAATTAGGGACTAGAAATTTTATTAGGGAAGTTGGACACTTGATAGCTTATAGGATTATGACAGAGCATACATTGGAAAGTGCCTATGGATAGACCAAATCATTGTTGAAAATATAAGTACCATTAGAAGCATTGATATGCAGTGAATCAAAGAAAAGTGTAGAATGGTAATCATGATCTGGAAATGTGATGTCTGGTGGTGGTACATCAATAGTAGCAATAATAAATTCAAGTTTCCTGATGAATGAAGAGACACAACATGATATATGTGAATTACGAGAAGAATCAATAGCTTTCTTGTCATTGTTTCTTAATGGGTCATTTAATATTTTTGAGCTTATGATTATCATTGATTGGGTAGTAGTAGATGGATTAGGGATATTGATCACATTTTTTCAATAAGATCTTGAATGATATGTTTAAGGTTACATTAGTGATTAACATAATGCCCACTACATTGATTGTAGTCATAGCGTGAATTTTCATCGCAATTATAGCCATGTGGATGAGAAGGATCAAGATTGAGTGGTGGAGGAAGAGTAATGAGATTACTTTCAATAAGATGCGAATGAGGAAACAAGGTGCGTAAGGTAGCCTGGAAATATTATGTGTTATGGGTTATAATTGAAGCTTTTATGGTGTAAACACAACATTAACAATGGATTTTACTTCAGTAGGCTTAGAAAAGGGTTTGAAGGTAGATTTATCTTGAAACCTGTTAGAGGATGTGGATGAAGAAGTATCATAATACTTCAATTTTCCCATGGATAGAAGCTTTATTTTGCACAACTTAAGCGGGTAGGAGTCTCAAAGATGAAACTCTCCTAAAGTGGAGGTAAGAGAATTTGAATAAAGAGATCTTGCAATTCTGAATTAGCTAGCACATTGGTCATCTTAGCAAGGTTGTTCTTATAGCGCAAGACATAGTCTACAAAACATTCATTGGATCCTTGTTTGATTTGAGCTAATTATGCATAGGATATCTTAGTACTGATATTTATAGAAAAGTGAGCAAGGAATGCATTAGCTAATGATGTGAAGGATGTTACCGAATGAACAAGTAGATAATAAAATCATTGCATAGTGTAATCTTGTAATCTTCGAGGGAATAAATTAGCCTTGTAATGTAAGATCATATACATAGGCAATACATGCTACATGAAAGGTTCAAAGGTTCTTCCGAGGGTCGCCATGTCATTGAAGGTGTGAATATTAGGTGAAATGAAGTTGGGAGGGATCAGATAAGAGGAAATGGTGGGTGTAAAAGGGCTATGAAGGAGGAGGGAGGAATCTAGAGATGGAGAGGAATGTGAAGTAGCCTATTGTAATTGAAGAATTTGGGATTGTAAATCATGGTATAAAGAAGCTAGGTTGTGGGTACCGAGAAGAGGAGACATTCCATGTGTGGGAAGTAATACAGGGGTAAGGTGATTAGTAGGAGTACGTATAGAAATCGGCACAGTAGATGTAGGTTAAATGGTTGTGTAAAAATTAGGAGGATGTGTCGAAATAGGAAGAGAAGTATCATTAGAGACCGATGGCTTGAGCTCAATGAAATTTGTGGCCTCTTCATGGGCAAAAAATAATAAGAGATCTAATTCTTGAGGGTGTTCAACAATATGAGCCTAGAGATCATGAAGGTATTCATTAGTAAAGGGTTCATAAGTCTCAGCCATGGAAGAAGAATTCCTCGTAGCAAGGTTGCATTCAATCAAATGGGTTCACCAAATGATTTAATGTAATTGTAATTAAATCTATATTTCATATTAACTACTATAATGAATGATATATAATGATAAATGTATGGTAAATGGAAAAACAACATGCAAGCAATAATATAAAATCATAAGAAAGAGGGAGAGAGAGGGTGAGATACCTGATTTCGTAGAATATGGAGATGATATATGCATGAGAACTTTATAAAAATACCGTAAGCAACATCGTCAATTCTCACTTTGAAGGTTCTCGGGACTCGAAATGTGCGGGACAAAAGTGCCAACAGGAGGACACGAATGCTTGGGCACTAATGAATGATCTAGAATCTAGTTTCCATTCAGGTACTAAGGTTATTTCCTTTTCTATGAAAAAGGGAGCTTTGTCATTAGTTTCCCTTTCTCACTCTAGTTTCATCCTAGATCGTCAATTATACCTTTATCTATAAAAAAATTGTCTACCTACACATGTCCATAAACCACATCAAATATAATAAAAAATATGTATAATGTGGAGTTAAATTAACCCTAACAATCACCCGAAGAGCGATCTTATGACCGATTGCTACACTACATCTCGACTCCATGTAATTCTTTGTGTGTTTGTCTCGTGTTCGTATCAATGCTCTAGGTTTCCCTTATGCGGGTTGCATGATGATAGCGATATATATCTATATTGTCCCAAATATGAAAAATGTTTGTGATGGGATAAATTTTTTTCCCTCATATGCAATGTATGTAGACCAATGCATCCCTTGTACCTTGTGTGAATATCCTAGATATGTAATTTGTAGTGCTCTTGTTCATTTTGGCAAGTTTAAGTGGTGAAAGAAAATGTTTATAATGCTTGGACCCTATTTGGAAGAATTAACTAAGTATATATATTATTCCCTTGTTTTAATTTCATAATTGACGACTAAAAGGCTGACCTGAAGTGTTAAAAGGTGACCAAGAAGTGGAAAGGATTCAAAATATTAGAAATAATAAAGAGAGGGACATGAGCGCCTAAGAGGGATATGAGCACATGGGTGTTTCTATCCTAATGGGCACTAGTATATGAAGCCATCAAAAGTTAAATCATTCAAGTACCAACATAACTCTAAGATGTGTAAAGCCGTAAAGTGAAAGAGGTAAAGCAACAAAAAGGCCAAAAGGATTTGTCAACCACTAGTTTTCTTTCTTAGGAATCATGTATACATTAGTATACTTTAGGACCTAAAAATTTACCAAAGTCCACATATTTTGACTCTACACCCCCATAAGTGCAAATTTCACTCACATAATAGTGAAATAAAGAGAAAGATGATAAATTATAGCACAAACATCAAATATATTTGGTGGGAAAATCGAGCCATGTTGGACATGCAAGTATTTAATTCTCACCTTTTTCTTTCCATTTATGTCTTCATCTTATCTAACAAAATAAATATCATCCAATATCAAACCTTGACTGTTGTATAAAACAAAAACGAAACCCGATTTCCCATATTTTATCCCAAAAAATGTGTCTTTAAGTTGTGTAAAGCCCACTTGTTGGTACTATTAAACTAATGGATAAGTTAACGGAACTAACTTAGTGACCTCTCCATATGGCTAAAAATACGTAGTACAACCTTATTCTTAAAAGCAATACTACCATTGATTAAGTTGAAACATATTACTCAATACTTATTTCAACACAATACCCCGAAAACATTCTTTGTTTTCTTTTTGACATGGAAAATATTTTAAGTGGACCTTCTAGAAATATTTCAATATATCTTCCCAAAAGTTTCACCTCTCAAAAATTAAAAAATTATAAAACTAAACCAACCCATCAAAGTTAGAATATTAAAAAGTGTCACAACCTACATTTGAAATAAGTAAATATTTTGTAGATAATGGAGAGGCCATCCACATAAAAATAATTTCCTCTTTTGGAGAAGCAATAGTATTTTTTTTGATGCGATGAAAAAGCAAATGTCCGAAATGATGGATTTCACACAATTAGATTGTTTTCATCTTTGCCACCTCATATTCCTAACATGTGACAATTGCTTTGTATTTTGTGATACAAGGATATATCATTAACCACGTCATTATTGACTTTCTTAAATACCATCAATATATTTTTATGTAAGATCAGACATCATCTCTCATCCCCAAAATATTACAATAAATGAACCCACTATATTGTATTATTGTTGATGTTCACCAACACACCCAAATTTTTTTGATGTAAATAATAATAGAATTTCCTTACTTTGGGTGTTCGTATTCAACTAAGATAAATTCCACTTTATAGAAAAAATGTCCTTTGATTAATTCCTTCTAGAGCTAGAGTCAACATGTGAAGGTGCTCATAAAATGGATGATAGGGAATATTAGTTATAAGCCTTTCGATTTAACCTTGTCCCAATATTTATTTTCCTATTAAGTAGGATTAGATGTTCCTTCTATAGGTTATTTCATGTCTACCTTATAATTGTATCTAATATCTATTGGGATTACATTCAAAATCACTTTCATTTAAGTTGTTTCAAAAAAAAATCAATCTTGATGGGATTTTACAAAAAAAGTACCCAGTCTAAAATTTAGTGGGTTTATGTTTACAATCAATTTCACACATTTTTTCAAAAATAACAATCTTCATAAGGTTCAATTTGTTGAACATTACAATAAAGAAACTTAATTAAATGATGATAAATCAAGAAATAATTGTATCGATATGTGCATCTTTTATAAGACTATCGGTAAAATATTTTTCCTACTTTTAAAAAGAGATATGGATCAACTAATCGGAAAAAATCATTTTTGATCACCATTATGTTAGTAGGATGACTACTACCCCTCAAATTTACCTCTTCAATACATTTCTAAATTACATATAATTCCCTATGTCGTGATCTACAAACCTATGCTAACGCAATTTCTCCATCTCACTCTCTATCCCTTTCTATCTCTCTCTCTCTCTCTCCCTTACTCTCACATTATCTCCCTCTTATACACTCTATCCATCCCTCTGTTATACCTCTCTCAACCTTTGTATCTATCTCTTTCTCTCCCTTTACCTCATAATCCAACTCCCTGATTAAGCTAAATATTAATTTGTAAGACTAATCTAAATGCTATAGTAGCGATAAATGAATAACAATTTAGTACAGAAATTACACCCACGAAACTAAGAAATAAATTATGACACCCTATTTTAAATTAGGATAAAAAGGTACTTAGCTAATTTGAAATGAAATATGGAGTGTATTTAAGTTCTAACTAGGTGAATAGAGAAGTAGGAGTGTCACACATAGACCCAAAGAAATGCAAATTTGGAGAAATAGGCTAGACTGGGGCGCTTGGAGAGGGACAAGGGCGTTTATGAGAACCATATACTGTTTCGGGTTCCCTGGGTATGCAGAAATTCTTATATAACCTCTTCGAGGTGTCAAAATTTGTTCACATTTGGTCATCTTGGGTCACTAGGTGGTCACACTATGATCGTTGAAGTCGATAAAACCTGAAATGAAGTATGAACCTATAAAACCATCAAATTGACATCAAATCCCAAAAATAAAGATGAATAATGACAGTTCTTACTATCCTCAAATTTCACAATGGTGAACTTAGGATCGAGCATTGCACTACATCTCGAGACCCAATGTAGTTCTCTGTGTGTGCGGAATCATTCCCTAGGTGGCTCTTATGAATGTCACACTTGATAAAGAGTAAGTAAGATATATGTTAATAAATGTAATAGATGTGTGCATGTAATAGAATGAAATTCACTCCTATAAAGTATATGTAGAAAAACCCGCCCTTGTGTCCTTTGGATGGTGCTAGATGGATGCAATGAACCTCTTAGATTCTTCATGGATGCAAACTTAGGTGGTGATAGTTAATACTTAGTGCTTGGTCCTTTATTATGATCACATAACTTTATATTTATATGATTTCCTTTCTTGAATTTTGTAATTAACATCGAAAAGGCTGACTACAAAAATAAGATAATTAAATGGATAGAAATGATCCAAAAAGTGTGAGTAAATTATAAAGTGGATAAGGGTGCCCAAAGGGAATGAGGGTGCTGGTTTCTAGGATGATAAAAGTTGGATTCTAAAAAGGTAGACCGAGAAAATAAATGTCTAAGATAAAAGTGGAAACAAAAAGTAAAGAAAGGTTGCAAAGACACGGGTTGATTAGTATTTTTCTTACGTAGGAATCATATGAATAGTAGTATGAAATTAGGACTAGATAATTACCCAAAGTGTGTGATTTAGTGTCTACATATGCCCCCACTTTATGTTGGTGAGCATAAAGCTCGGTAACATAAAGTAGATATAGATGTTTACCCGATAACCATGTAGATCAATGATGAAAGCATGTCAAGGGACAAGGCCAAGCGTGGAGTGATAAAAATGTGAAGCATGGATGTTAAGGAGGAGAAAATGTAAAAATTGGTGATCAAACTCGAACCTAGGGAGGAAACACATTTGTAGATGTTGCGATGTGCCTATTGTTGATGTTTATGTTGATGATGTTGATTAATTCTTCCCATATAAATGGATCGTAAAAGAGAAGAATGAACAAGTAGTCAAATACGCATGTATATGTGTAAAAAGTATGTAAAAATGCTGAAAATGTGAAAAAGGAACATGTGCACCTAATTTGTGATGAGGAAAGAGTGTAGAAAGGATCCTGAAGATGTTGTAGAAGACCAAGTTTTTGGGTGATCTCATGCTAGTTTCACCGCCGTGAGTTTTTGGGGTGATCTCATGCCAAGTCATGGAAGAAGTGTAGGGATAAAAGTCTGGTGTCATCCTCCAACCTTTTACTACTTCTCGACTATGGAACACCCTTGTAGATGGTGTGTAAAAATTCAAGTGCTAAGGATTGTATGCCCTATAAAATCCATTGTGTGTAGTTTGTAGACTTTTTGAACTACCAATCGCTATGTAACTTCCCCTAGTTATAGGCATCCAAAAACGCATCGTTTTGCTAAGTAACCATGTGTGATTCTAAGCCCTATCCAAAATTGATAATTGTATTGTACCCAGTACTATGCTTTTTGTGTATAACATTGTATGGGGTGACTGATTCACCCAAATGGTGCCCCCTTGTTTTGGGTGTATGCAAATTTGCTAAAGGAGTACGCAGCCCAAAAGAGGACAAACCACTATGTTGAAATGTGCCCCTGCTACAGGGAAGGGAATCTCGCTTAGTAGAAACTAAGGAACACACAAACATAGTGGTTAGGAGACAAGTGTTGGTAGAATAAAATACATATATAACAAATAATATGTAAGCTAAGAAGGTAATATGTAAGCTTGGAGAAGAAGAAGATGTAAAAACGCAAGAAAAAAATGCAGACCATGAAAAGTGGGTTGCAAACATGGGATACCAATCACGATGTCACAATATAATCAAGGACGAAGTAGCCACAAGAAGACAATGTGCACACAAGAAAGAGGTAAAATCCTAGAAACAATGGCAACCAATGACAAGAAAGAACAAATAATGTAATAGAAAACCATGGTGGAAAATAGACCTGCATAACAAATGTTGCACATGAAGCACCTGTTAGCATGTTAGAAAGATAAAAATTATGTCAAATCATGTATAATATGATAAAGTAATGTGCTATGAAACAAAATGAAATAATATCACTGTAGTGTACGAAATTGGATGCCCTAGGAACCGTTTTAGGAATGGTAATAGGTCTGCACCAAGAATCCATATTGCATTTAATAGAGTTGTGTAATTTGCAATCACAACTAGAAATGAAAGTGATCGTGCATGTGTTTATGATAAAGATAATGACATATAATATATCTATCTAACATGTGTAATAAGATGTGCATGTAACAAGTAAATGTAAGCAAGGCTAAATGTAACCAAGATATGCAGTATGTTGTGGATGAGATGAATGAAATGTAATTTGAATGATAGGAGCAACATGCCCCCAATTGGATGTTTATGTATGCAACGAGGTTCATTTATTTATGCCTCCTCGTCAGTCAAGAATGAACCATAGACGAGAGAGCGTCATTAGGAAATGGTTTGAAATGTGTGTAGTGGAAACATGTGATCATCAAAGTGTACATTTTAGAGTATGAACACGTGAGTGAATGAGAGAATTTATTATATGTGTTAGTATGGTGAGGTCTATTTGGGATATAAACACTCGGTGGTTGATCATGGAGCGTGTAACTAGAGTGCATCGTAGGGTAGTGAGTGCATCACGTAAGAGTATATGTAAGAAAGATGTAGCATGAATGTGTATAATGAGTAATGCATGTAGTGTGTGGTATATGTTATGATAAGAATATGTCGAGTATGTGGAAAGTGTATTGTGTGTAATGTGTAGTATGTAAAGAGGAGTGTAGTGTGTAAAGTGTGAAGTTTAATGTATAGTATGACTTCAACAGTCAAGTGTGAACCTTAGCACAAGAGTGCGTCATAGGGGAATAACGATACGAGTGTGTGTGAAGATGTATATGATAAAATATAGGTGTGAAATGATGTGAATATAAGAAATGTGTCGAAAGGGGAGAAATAAGTGTAATTGATAACAAAACTCCATATTTGATGATAAAATTTAGCAAACAATAATTTGAGATTGGCACATGAAAATAGGGAAAAATCCATAGACAAATAAAATAGCGAAAATAACAATATTAATATCATACTAACACACTAACTTACTAATGTAATATATGAATATTACATTTAACTATTACAAACAATAATGTGAGCACTAATTTCCTAACATTCACCCCCTTAGTGTTAACATGGGTGAGTTCTTTCTAGTACCTGCTCATGTTCTACAATACGATGGTTTTCAAAGAGTACCATCAACTCCAAGAGGTTTTTATTGGAACCATTAACCACTCGTATGTGATTTCTAAGAGATTCAAAAACTCTCAAATTGGTTTTCTAGTGGACCACCAACCACTTTCATAGCAGCGTACATGTTTCCCCACTCCCATTTTTACATTCAAGGGAAAATATAAGAAATATCGCTCATGCAGGAGCTCACTTATTACAAGAGCGAACAAGAATAAATCATCTGTTCTTATTACAATACACAATAAAAATTAAACACACAAAAAAAACAATGCCACAAATTCATTGTGTGGCCCCTTCACTTGTGGCTGGCGAGAGGTCACTGATTAACCTCCTTCCTCCATTGCCTCCTTCCTCCATCATGATGCTACTTAGAAAATGTAGCTTTTAGGCTCATTACACAATTTTTCTGAGTGTTAGATTCAACCGATAATGCACCCCCTGACTATGGACATCACGTGCAAGTGAAAATGCGTCTAATTAAAAAATTACATAAATGTATTAATTAAATAAACAAACCCAATAAATATCGTAATATTTTTAATCTGGGTTTTTTAGATACATTCAATCTATCAAATGTTTGTTTTAAAAACAACAAACATTTTCTATCAATTTACACTGAATTTTACACATAGATACAAGTTGAATCTGAAGTTGATGTAAACTGCAATATTGTGTGTATTGTTATTTTATTTCCAAAAAAAAACAAGGCATCAATCGGATGTCATATGAGTAAATTACGTTCTTTTTTACTTGTGATGTGTATGCTGGAAATTTTCTTATGGGATTCCTTCAACCGTCTTCTTCTTCTTCTTCTTTTTACAGTTGTAGAAGGAAACTTGCTCTGATACCAAATGATAAAAAACTCAATATTTGATGATAAAATTTAGCAATAACAATTTGATATTAACAAATGAAAATAGGAAAAATACAAAGACAAATAAAATCACAAAAATAACTTATAGATTAAAACTTGAGCAATTACATGACGAGAGAGCTTACAATATATAGGAGAATGAACTCCTTGAAACAAGGATTCAACTCAATATTTAATCCCATAATATCCTTACATATCTCTCCTATAATCACTCCCAAACCCAACATTGTCTCACACAACTCCCAAATAGCTACGTGAGTTGTTTATTCAACAAACTCACGACTAATACACATTATCCTATATTATTAATAATGAATTGATTAATAACTCATATTAATATCATACTAAGACACTAACTTACTAATGTAATATATGAATATTACATTTAACTATTACAAACAATAATGTGAGCACTAATTTCCTAATAGTAATGCCCCCCAAGTGCGTGTTGATGAATGAGCTATCTAATAAAACTAAAGGATGAAGTTCCTCTACCCGATGCTTACAGTGATGAAGGCGTGTGACCATACTCTAATAGTGGTGGTATATGACATAAATGTTATGAAGGTGAATGAATTCTATATGCATGCGACCAATGAGTATATGGTGGGTGCCTTTGTGTAACAAAATGTGGAGGTGATGAAGACCTATGTGAAGTAGAGCACAAAGGTGATGGACACCTATGTGGAGTGAAACAAGGTGGTAAAGTGCGTCTAGGATTTGTCCTAGTGATGGATCTAGATGTATGTATCCGACTAATAGAGTTATGAGATCGAGTAGGTCATGTGCAAATAGGTGAGCTAGGAATAGATTGTGTTTTAGATTCAATAAGACATGGGGTACTAAATGTAATAGGTGATGAAATAACATCCTCAAGAGGAGGATATGACCATGGAATAGATGGAGGAACCCAATTGATAGATATGAATTTATTGTTATGAATGAACTTTACACACAAATGATTCATGGAGATAATAGACCGAGACCTACGAATCCAATTGATACCTAAGTGAACATCACACCATTTGACTATTTGTTCTAAAAGGAAAGGTAGAAGCATTGTGAGAGGACCGATAATAAATAGAAGCTTGGAAAACCCATAGGAGTTAGGAATTGGATATGATATTTGTGAAATTTGGTAGCTAATAGCAATGAGAAGTGGAACAAAACATGTGTTGATAGGTCATGAGGGATCAACTTCAGTGTTATAAGAGATATGGATCTGATAGAAGTGCTAATGTGCAAGTGATCATAAGAGAATACAACATGATAATTATGATCATAGAAATAAATGAGTGGTAGAGAAACATCAATATGATAAACTAGGAAATCAAGATCACTTGATGTAGGAGGAGGCACTGTGTTATATGTATGATTAGATGAGGAGTTTGTCACTTTCTTGTCATGTTTTGGAAATAGATTATTGAATATTTTGAGCTTATGATTTTCATTGACTGGTGCAGAGGCTGTAGGATCTGGAAGCTCAAGTTTTTGTCATCGATAAGATCCTAGATGATATCGTGAAGTTTAAAACACCTATTTTTAGAATTTCCAACACATTAATGATAGTTGTATCAAAATTTCTCATTTTAGTTTTGACCTTTTAGACAAGAGGGATCTAAGTTGAGTGGAGGAGGAAGCGTAATAAGATTTTCTCAAGAAATTCTTGTAATATAAGTTATGGAGCAATAGTCAAATTTGTAAATGTACTCTTAGGTGGTTTCAATTATAGTTATTTGGTGTTGGAGGAAACGTTGACAGTGACCTTAGCATCAACAAGTTTCGTGGTTGGTTTAAAATCTTACTTACTTTGAAAGCATGTAGAGGAGGAAAATTTCTCTTGATATTTAATTTTTCCTATAGATAAGAGTTTATTTTCACATAGCTTGAGAGTGTGACATAGTTGATCAAATGACGAGAGATGTCTCAAAGAGAAACATATTCGGAGAGGTGGCAATAAACTATGAATGAATAAATCTTGAAGCTAAGAGTCCACAAGAACATTAGACATCTTAGCTAGGTTATTCTTGTATCGCAAGACATAGTCCACTAAATGTTCATTAGATCCTTTTTAAATTGTGTGAGTTGGAAAGATGAGATCTTAGAGCCGATATTTATAGAGAAATGAGTAATAAAAGCATTGGCTAGATGCATGAAAGATGTTACCGAGTGCACAAGTTAGTTCATAGAACCAATGCATCACATGATCATGAAGATTGCGAGGTAAAATCTTAGCTAAAATAATGTTATCATTCGCAAAATGTAAACAAGCCACGTGGAATGCTCGACAAGTTCTTGTGGGTCACAATGGCCTTTAAAGATGGGTAATCTAGGGAGATGAATTTGGGAGGTAACGGATAGGAAAAAATGGCAGATGTAAAAGGAGTGGGAAGAAGTAAGATTGAATCCATAGATGGAGACACATGAGAGGTAGAAGTTTGAGTGGCAAATTTACATCTGTAGATCCTTATATAATAAATTTATATAATCCGTATTCAAAGAATATCAACGATGTGCATTGGGAGTGCATTGGGAGTGCAAGGTTGAATGATGGGATCATTAGTGGTAGGAACGGAAATGGAATACGAAGGGGTTGAGTGGAAGCCATGTGAGCCAAAGACTCGAGCCACAAGAGGTGCCAAAGCATCGCGAGTGTTTTTAGAATAATTCAAAGCATGTAGAATGTGCGGAAGATGAGTGGTATAATTACAAAAATATTTTCAAAACGTGGTGAGTGTTTTTAATTGTTCTTGATCAATATTGGTATCCACACCGTATGATTTTCTCTATCGACGTGTCTATTTCGCTAAGGGGAACATTTTGAGATTTAGTAAAGGTATTTTTAGTTATATCCATTGATTTAGAGATGTTATCCATTGATTTGGAAATCCTAATTGAAAATTGAGGAAACTTGAGATATTTAAAATCCCCAAAACAAACACTATGGGTGACGGGAATAATAAGAAAAACCCTAGAGAGAAAGGTGGATTCGAAGATCGGGTTCACCAAAATGATTAAGCTTAATAAGTGTTGGTGTGAAGATTTTCTCACCCCATTTTCCATTATTCTCCCTTTGTCTACATGTTCAAACATTCTATCTCTCAATGTGGGTGTTCAAGGTTTCTACTTCCATTTCAATGCCTCAAATTGTTTGCAGAATCCGTTGTCTTGTCCCTTCTTGAAGAAGTCTCCGATTTTGCCCTATTTTTACCATAATTTCTGTAAAATCCACGGGCTCTACCATTTTTCCTATTTTTTTCTTGACCATGGAGGCTCAAGAATGATTAATATATATTTGTATGCCTTTGAAAATCCAAATCCATGGTCGAAAGAAATGCTCAGAACCACGATTCACTTGTTTTTGTTTCAAAAGAATTTTCATCCTTAGCGAAAAATTAGGTTTTGGGCGCGAATGGTGATTTTCTATATTTTGATGGTCTGATGGGTGTCTTTTTCCTATCAAAGTTATTCCTCAGTGTTTGGAGGTCACGTGGCTTCCTTTGGTTGGTCAGGAGATGACAAGAAAATGATTTAACTTATCACTTTTTGCTTTTTGGAAAAAGGAAAATTTGGTCCCGTAGCTCCGCTCAAATCTAATTGGTTCTTTTGGTGCTTATGTGGTTTCTTCTAATTGGATGCGGCATGCTGGGTTGGTTTTTTCAACTTTATCTTTTTGGCTACTTTGGAAAAAAATTTAACTCACCCCGCGACCTTGCCAAGCTTTGATTAAAGTAAATTTTTAAGTGGCAGGGAAAAAGTCTTGCCTTGAGCCTGCAGGAGGATATGTGCCAAAGCTAATGGCGGAGATGCGGGTCTTTGGAGGTAAGTTGGATGTTTTTCCCTTTTGGAAAAATGGATTAAAATTATACAATAGAAGTTCACCCCCGCCAAATCATTCTAGAAGCCTTAAGACTCTTGGAGTAAGCGCTAGGAGGACACATGGAGGTTTCCGCTGCTTTACCCAGACTTAGACAATTTTTTATGTAGCTGGTATAGTTTCAAAGAATAGGGACACATGGTGATCCCACTCTCATCCAAAGTCTCAACTTGTGGGGAACATCTCAAGATGTGCCATTATGACACGTAGTAGTTTGAAAAGTCAAAGGGGCAGGGAAACAGACCATCGGAGGAAACCTGCATTTTTTGCCTCTTATCATCAAAAGGATTAAAATCTCAAAAATGGCCTACAATCTTGACAAAAAGAAGGTCAAGGTTGGTGTTGAAAAATTCAAAATGTGGGCCATCTAAGGAAAATTTGATTTTTTTCCTCTTGTCATCAAAAGGATTAAAACATCAAAATGGTCCGCAGGCTCGATGAAGAAAAGTCAAAAATTGCTCTAGTCAATGGCGAAGGTGTGGACCTTTGGAGGAAAATAGGAAAATTTTCCTTTTGTGGAAAAAAGAGTTAAAAGTGAAAAAGGAAGCTTGGTTCCGATGGGACCCACATTGGGACACATGTCAGGCTCATTTTCAAGGGCGGAGCTGCGGGGAAAACTTGGAAAATTTTCCCTTTTCTAAAACAAAGGTGAAATAGTAGAATTTGGCCACGGTTCCTTTGGGACCCACCTTAGGACACGTTTCAGGCTCATTTCTCAAGGCAGAAATGCGGGGAAAAATGTGAAAATTTAACATGTTTCCAAAAAAATTGTAAAAGGAAAAAAGGAACCCACGGGCCCACTCTAAATTGGATCTCCCACGTGGACAGTCAAAATTCAAAATAGAAATCAACAAAGAATGTGCATCTGTGTTTGAGTTTTACGCCATTTTCCTCCATAGCTCCTAAAAGTGTGAGTCTTCATGATTTCTCGATATTTCTTGCACCCCAAATGGAAGGGGAGTTAATTTGATATCTGAGTTTGGTGAGAAGTATTTGGGGACATATTTTTCCATTAAGATGAGATCTAACCTCTAGGCTCTATCTGGTCTTCCATTTTTCCTTACCGAATATGCAAGGAACTAGATTTGACTGATTAGGGGTGGAAGTGGTTGATGAGTAGAGGGAAAATTGATCTACCAGAGGAAGGAGTTGAATGCGGGAGATATTCAAAGAGATCCACTCCTCAATCACTCCGACAAATTTTTACTGATTTGATTTTGGGAATCGTGATCAAGATCATGGTGAGCACCTTTGGTACACTCAATGTCTCGGTTTTGGGGGAAAAGGATCTATTGTAAAATATTATAAATAGGCATGATTTTTCCATGATAAAGTTTGGAGGTTGGAATGTTGGAGAGTTAGGAGTCATAATTGATTTTCTAAGAGAAAAGCTTGATAGAATCTGTCTTTCTGAGAGATTGTTTGAGAAACCTATATATCTATTTTGTGTTAAACTTGATTGTGTCAAGGTGGTTACGAGTGTACAACCATTGACAAGTTCTGAGATTGTTCTAGAAACTTTCCCCTACTGATAAGTTTAATCAAATTTGAGTTATCCTATGTTGGCTCTGAGAAATTAGTGTCTGCTTTGTTTTAGAATGTTTGCAAATAGTTCTACTTGTTCCTATTGTAATCTTATACTAGAATTTCTATGAAATCACATAGGATCTCATCCCTTTGAAAGTTTAATGGTATTTACAATTTCATTTCAAGAAGAGCCTTCATCTTGGATGAGATAAACAAATTTAAAATCAATTCACTATCATTTGTTGATAAAGATTATTTGTAAGTCTTCGGATGTACCTTAGGCATGTTTAATCAGGAACTATAGTGTTTAATTGAGTTTTCCAATTTGAGCCTTCATATTGGAGTCTTAAAGATTATGTGAAAACGTGCTAATTTGGGCCTCCATTGAAGCACACCTTCTAGTTGAAGGAACATCTTGATTGTTTTGAAGCTTTTTGTTGTGAAGTTGTTCATTATTGTAAAGTCCCTCCAAAGATCTGGTATAATCAACTTTATCCTGCTTCACCTCCCACAAAAATTCACTTAAAAACAACCAATCATACCCATACTACCCCTGTTTTTCATGTGTGTATACAAACACATAATCAAGTTTTCATTGTCTTTAGTGGCCTGAACCTTTCTTAGAAAATATCTCCATTATCTAGAGTGACAACTCATGAGAGTTAGGTTTTGTTGCATTGATCATATTTTCTTCAAGGTCTTCTTAATAACTTCACAAGGAAGGATATCTCCATCTCCTCCACAAATAGTAGGCTACAAAAAGGGTCCTCTCACCCTAGTTGAAAGGAAAAACCATAAAGTAGTGAGGATAGGTCAAATCCTCTTAAGGGTGCTACCCATTTCTCCACATCTGAGTGACAAAGATCAAGCTGCATTTCATCCTCGGCTACAAAATGACACACTACATGCTCTACTTGTCTCTAAGCTTCCTGTCAAACCTATGATGTTTCTCATCTTCTAAGGGAGAATCAATTTGGGTACCAACACTTTATTGGCACCATTGTCAGGGACATTGTGGTTACTGATTCCTATTCGACCTTGGTAAAATACTTCTTGTATGCTCTAAAGTGCTAAATACATTTTTCAAACATCATCTTGTGTTCAGGCTCTGTAAGGGGTATTTCACAAATGTAAGTGATGTGTTCAATTCTTTTAGTTTCCACACCTAATGCACTAGCTTTCATTGATAAATCTGGGTAAAGAAATTTAGATCATCCCATTTCTAGTTTCTAGTATTGACATACATTTGCCAGATCATATTTTAGTGCATTTTGCACAACTAAGGTGGAAATCCTTTGTGGAAACTCCCTGTTGATCGATTCATGATCAAGTACTAGTGTCTTAACCTCTATCAAGTGAGACTTGTTATTAATCTGCAAAAGCTGGAAGGAAGAAGATATTTATTTTCTAAGGATCTTGCTAGGAAATTATTTCTAGAGCTAGGAAAAGCAAAGTTAGAAGGAACAAAATCCACGGAAATTTGTTGGAGATCGCAAACAAGAAAAGGGTTCTCCATTGATGAAAGTGATTGGCATATTATTGAAGCTGCCATTCAAGTGCTTCCAAATCAGGTAGCCTCTTTTTGGAATTGAATTCTCCAACTGGAGAGGGACCTTTGTTTGATTTGGAAAGGTTTTCTTCTCATTCTGCCCGTGTCTTTTCAAAATTTGATAGGGTTTTCCAAGAGACAAGGCCTTTAGAGGGTATCCATTTTGAAAGTTATACTCCTGTGTTTCAAATACCCTCTGCCCCTTATCAATTTGTCTCCCCTCCAGGGTCACCTCCTCAAAACAACATGGCCTTGCCCCCACCCAGACCTCCATTTGTTGTAAACACCTTTGGTCCTATAAATTTTATAGGAATGGCTGGTTATCCAAATGTAGTTCCCAGGATGTAAGAAATAGATTACCAAAGTTCCAAGGAAACAAAACTATAACTGGTGATCAACATCTAAATATTTTTATCAATATGATGGAAGACTTTGAGATTGAACATGAAGATGTATATATCAAATTATTTATCCATACCTTGGAAGAGGATGCCAGGGACTGGTACAAAGCTTTGCCAGATAATTCCATTGATTCCTGGACCGAGATGAATAATGCATTTAGATTGCAGTATGGTGACAAAACTAACCCTATATTTCTTCTATCATAATTTGAAAACATCAAGAATAATCCTAATGAGTTAGTACATGATTTCAACACAAGGTTTAATAAGACCTTGAGGATATTTCCTATTAGGATAAGGCCATGTGATGAATCATGTTTGATCAAATATTCAAATGCATTTGATAAAAAGTTACTTACTACTTGAGGGACAAAAACCCTACTAATTTGAGGCAAGCATTCACCATGGCCTTGCAAATAGAGAACAACATCAAGGCAATTGGAAAGCCTCCAAAAAGGGAGGGTGTAAAACTAATTAACCCGGAAAATCATCAAACAAGTAAGGCTACTGATTTGGAGGAAGTTGTGAAAACTTTGGCAGGGGATGTCAAAGAAGTATCATACAAATTATCCTAGGCAGAAAAAGGGATTGGGCAGAGTTCATAAGGTCAACACAAGCAACAAGGCCAAGACAAGTTTATAGATCACCAAAGATCGATGATAGAGGCAAGGGACCCATTGGATTTGGAAATAGCGGTCCCTGGACGGGGAAAACAAAATGATACCAAATCCTTTAGCTTCTAGAGTTTCTTTTGTGGAGGAGATGAAAAATTAGGAGGATACATGAAAAGTGTACACGTGAGTACTCTTAGTGTACAGTCTTCAACACTTTCACACATGAAAACATGCTCCACAACCTAACAGGTTTCGATTTGATAATTGTGTAATGTCCCCATATTGTGAATATGATGTTGAGGTGTTAACTAGGCCATCTGTACCTGACAATATTAAGCATTGGCAAGTTTTTGATGATGATGCTTAGGTCAGAAGATTTCTACAGAACAAAGAGGATTTTGCTGATCAGAATATTGATTGGGAGCCAATGGTGTGCGTAGCAGAGGGTAAAGAAACCTTGTTTGGAAAAGGCATTATCCAACTAAAGACTAATACCATTCCCAGAGGGTTGGTTGCTCTTGAGTCCAATTTTGATAATGTTGATCACGTTATTAACAGATGCATGGTAGCCTCAAAGGATATTGAAGAGCATGACCTTAGCACAAAGGAGAAACCAAGGAAGATTTGGTTAGGCAACAATCTCAGCAAGGAGGAGAAACATTCCTACATCTAATTGCTGAAAGGTATCAAGATTGCATGGCTTGGACTTATTCTGAACTAAAGGCATATAGAGAGGATATGTTTCAACATGAGATTCCCTTCGAAACTAATGCAAAACCATTCAGGAAGAAACAAAGACCAATCAATCCGTTCATATCCCCTAAAATGCAAGAGGAATTGAAGAAATTAAGCAATGGAGGGATTATTCAACCTACAAGGTATTCTTCTTGGGTTACAAACTTAGTACCAATGAAAGAAGAATGGAAACATTAGGCTATGTTTGGATTTGAAACTTGAACAGAGCATCAATGAAGGATAATTATCCTTTACCAAATATGGAAAACATGCTGCACCTAGTAATCGGTTCTCGATCTACTTTCTACCCTGGATGGTTTCTCTAGTTATAACCAAGTTGTAGTGAAGGAATCGAAAATAATTAAAACAACCTTTACCACTCCTTGGGGACCTATGTATATGTCGGGATGCCCTTTGGTCTAAGTAACATGGGTGTAACCTTTTAAAGAGCTATGGACAAAGTGCTTTTGCTGGTTACATTAATGATTTTATTGTTGTCTACCAAGATGATGTAACTTTGTTCTCCATAAAGAGAAGTAATCATTTGTAGCACTTGGAGAAAATTCTAATAAGATGTAGAGAAAATGACATTTCAATCAATCCAAATAAGTTACATTTTGGAGTACAAAAGGAAAAATTGATTGGTCACATTGTGTCACAAGAGGGGGTGATGATTGATCCGTAAAGGGTGCAAAGCCATCGCAAGGTTCCAATCCCAAGAACCAAGAAAGGAAATCAGTCCTTCTTTGGGAAGATAAACTTCATCAGAAGATTTATATCAAAATTTGTTGAGTTGACCATTCCAATAACTTCCATGTTAAAGAAGGACCAGGTCATCAAGTGGGAGGAGGATGCCATTCAAGCTTTCAATGGGATTAAAGAGGCACTAAAGCATGTATCTATTCTAGTAGCTCCAGATTATAAGAATCCCTTTCAACTATTCTCTTTTGCTTCAGAGAACACTATTGCATCTGTCCTATTGTAGAAAGATGGTGAATGGGATGAGAGGCCAATTGCCTTTTCAAAGAAGGGTAAGGCATTGCAGGGGGCTAAGCTAAAATACACTATTATGGAGAAATAAGCATTTGCCTTGGTAAAAGCAACAAAGGTTTTCAGGCCTTACATTTTGAGTTCAAAGATTATTTCTTATGTTCCCCACAACATGGTGAAAGACATGTTATCGAGATGAAAGTCTCAAGAAAAAGGTACAGATGGGTGAACAAGCTACAAGAATATGACATGGATATCCAAACCACGAAGTTGGTGAGAGGTTTGGGCTTGGCTAAGCTTATGGCTGAGATCAACTTGCAAAGTGTTAAGGTGAATGAGGTAGGAGAAGGAAGGGTAGATGTCTTTGAGAAACTAATGAGTTCTGAGTGGTACATGGATGTGATTTCTTATCTCATACATTTATACTACCCCGAGTATTTGAGTAAGAACTAGAAAAGGGCCCTTAAGTTGGCTTCCCGAAATATGTCACTACTGATTATGGGTTAGCTTGGAAAAACCCCGAGGGAGTCCTCTTAAGGTGTATTATTGAAGATGAAGTCCCCAAGATTATTGCTAATCTCCATGGAGGATTTTGTGGGGGGCATTTTGCTAGAAGGGTCACAACACACAAGATCCTGAGGGCTGGTTATTGGTGGCCAACTCTCTTTAGGGATACAACTCTTTAGGTTAGAAGATGTGAGAGTTGCTAGCGCTTCTCTGGAAGATTGAAAGCTTCAGGCTACCTTCCTTTGTAGCATGTATCAATTGAAGCCCCATTCAAACAATGAGGGATGGATTTAATTGGTGAGATTTTAGACCCTTCAAGTGCTGGCCATAAGTGGATTCTTGTAGCCACTGATTACTTCACCAAATGGGTGGAGGCAATCCGAACCAACAGAGCAACACACCAAATTGTCATGGATTTTCTATTAAACCATATCATCTATAGGTTTGGGGTGCTAGTCAAGATTATTGCTGAGAATGCCATGAGCTTTAGAGCTAAACTTTGGTGGAAATGTGTAAAGAATATGGGATCAACTTGGGATCAACTTGACATATGTATCTAATTACAATCTGCAAGGAAATGGACAAGTTGAGTCCAGTAATAAAAATATGCTTGAATATTATCAAGAACCTTGGAGCTGAAAAAGAGAAAATGGGGTGAGCAGTTGAAGTTTGATGTCTCAAGCAATCAATTACTGTTAAAAAATCCACTGGAAAGAGTCCATTTGAGTTGGTATATAGAGCTCAGGCCCTTCTACCCCTACATATGTAATTATCTTCATATCAATTCATTTAACAACTGGAAGACCAGAAGTAATTCCATATGATGTCCGCATTAACCAGATTGTTGAAATTGATGAAGAAAGGAGGGTATCACACCAAAGGCATGTAAAGTTCAGAGAGAAGCTGAAGAAATTGTTTGACAAGAAGGTCACCCCAAGATCTTTCAATGTTGGAGATCTCGTGCTCTTATGGGATAACAGGCATGAAGATAAGGGTAAACATGGAAAATTTGACGCTTTATGGATGGGCCCTTACTCCATTGATATTAGAATTGGTGAACATACCTTTTTCTGAAGGAATTGGATGGGGAATTTATCGAATTGACTATTAATGATAGGCATTTGAAACATTTCTTGGATTGATTCCCGTAATCAATGTGAACATCATCTCGTATAGTGTATAGTTTATTGGTTTGTTTTCTATCTTTTGTGTTCTCATTCATTTCGCCACCGATGGCTGCTGTTTTTGTTGGTTTCTTTGTTCGTTTTTGGGGATGGTCCTGGTTTTGTGCTCGCAAGATGACTTCTTTTCCCAATGGATTTCTCTCACCCCATTTACCATTATTTTCCCTCTGTCTACATGTTCTAAAACATTTTGTCTCTCGATGTGGGTGTTCCGAAAGCTTCTAATTCCATTTGAATGCCTCAAATTTTTTGTAGAATCCATTGTCATGTCCCTCCTTGAAGAAGTCTCTGATTTTTCCCTATTTTTGCCCTAATTTCTTTAAAATTTGCGGGCTTTGTTGTTTTTCCTATTTTTTCCTCAACCATGGAGGCTCGAGAATGGTTAATCTATATTTGTATGCCTTTGAAAATCCAAATCCATGGTCGAAAGAAATGCTTAGAACCATGATTCACTTGTTTTTGTTTCAAAATAATTTTCATCCTTAACGAAAAATCGGGTTTTGGGCGTGAATGGTGATTTTCTGTATTTTGACGGTCTGACAGGGTGTCTTTTTCTTGTCAAAGTTATTCCTCAGTGTTCGATGGTCATGTGGCTTCTTTTGGTTGGTCAAGGGATGATGGGAAAATTCTTTAACTTATCGCTTTTTTACTTTTTTGGCAAAAGGTAAATTTGGTCCCGTAGCTCTACTCAAATCTGATTGGTTCTTTTGGTGCTTACGTGGCTTCTTCTAATTGGATGGGGCACGATGGGTTGGTTTTCTCAACTTGATATTTTTGGCTACTTTTGTAAAATGTTTAAACCCACCCCACGGCCCCATCAAAGCTTTGATTAAATGAAATTTTTAAGTGGCAAGGAAAAATTCTTTCCTTGACCCCAAAGAAGGACACGTGGCAAAGCTAATGGTGGAGATGCGGGCCTTCGAAGGTAAGTTGGATGTTTTTCCCTTTTCACAAAATGGAGTAAAATTCTAAAATAGAATTTTTCCCCGCCAAATAATTCTGGAAGCCTTAAGGTTCTTAGAGTTGTGCCGGGAGGAAATGTGGATGTTTTCGCTACTTTGCCTAGACTTAGACAATTTTTATGTAGCTGGTACAGTTTGGCAAAACAGCCCGACACATGGTGAGCCCACGCTCATCTAAGGTCTCAACTTTTGGGAACATCTCAAGATGCGCCATTGTGACACGTAACAGTTTGAAAAGTCAAAGGGGTAGGGGAAGCGGACCATCAGAGGCAACTTGGATTTTTTGCCTCTTGTCATCAAAAGGATTAAAATCTCAAAATGGCCCGCAAGCCCGACAAGAAGAAGGTCAAGGTTGGCATTGAAAAATTCAAGAGGTGGGCCATCGGAGGCAAATTTGATTTTTGCCTCTTGTCATCAAAAGGATTAAAACATCAAAATGGCCCGCATGCCTAATGGAGAAAAGTCAAAACTTGCTCTAGTCAACGACAGAGGTGCGGACCTTCGGAGGAAAATTGGAAAATTTTCCTTTTGTGGAAAAAGGAGTTAAAAGTGAAAAAGGAAGTGTGGTTCCAATGGGACCCACATTGGGACATGTGTTAGGCCCATTTTTCAAGGGCAGAGCTGCAGGAAAACTTGGAAAATTTTCCCTTTTCCAAAAAAAGAGGTGAAATAGCAGAATTTGGCTGTGGTTCCTTTGGGACCCACCTTAGGACACGTGTCAAGCTCATTTTTCAAGGGCGGAGCTGCGGAAAAAAATGTGAAAATTTTACATTTTTCCAAAAAAATTTAAATGGAAAAAAGGAACCCACCAGCCCGCTCTAAATTGGATCTCCCACGTGGATGGTCAAAATTCAAAATAGAAATCAACGGTAGTTGTGCATCTGTATCTAATTTTTCTGCCATTTTCGCTCCAGAGCTCTTGGAAGTGCGAGTCTTCATGATTTCTTGATATTTCTTGCACGCCAAACAGGGAAGGGGAGTTAATTTGATATCTGAGTTTGGTGAGGAAGATCTGGGGACATCTTTTTCCATTAAGATGAGATCTGACCTTTGGGCTTGATCTAGTCTTCTGTTTTTCCTTCCCGAGCACACAAAGAACTAGATTTGACAGATTAGGGGTGGAAGTGGTTGGTGAGTAGAGGGAAAAGTGATCTACTAGAAGAAGGAGTTGAATGCAGGAGATATTCGAAGAGATCCACTCTTCGAGCACCTAACAACTTTTTACAGATTTGATTCTGGGAATCATGATCGAGATCATGGAAAGCACTGGTACACTCATTGTCTCTAGTTTTGGGTGGAAAAGTCCCTGTTGTAAAATGTTTTAAATAGGCATGATTTTTCCATGAGAAAGGTTGGAGGTTTGAATGTTGGAGTGTTAGGAGTCAGAATTGATTTTCTAAGAGAAAATCTTGATAGAGCCCATCTTTCTGAGAGACTATTTGAGAAACATGTATATCTCTTTTGTGTTAAACTTGATCATGTCAAGGTGGTTGCATGAGTGTACATCCATTGACAAGTTCTGAGATTGTTCTAGAAACTTTCCCTTTCGATAAGTTTAATCAAATTTGAGTTATTTTGTGTTGACTCTAAGCAATTAGTGTCTTCTTTGTTTTAGAATGTCTGCAAATAGTTCTATTTGTTCTTATTGTAATATTATATTATACTGGAATTTCTATGAAATCACACAGGATCTCATCTTTGTGGCAATTTAATGGTATTTACAATTTCATTTCAAGAAGAGCCTTCATTTTGGATGAGATAAACAAATTTAAAATCAATTCACTATCATTTGTTGATAAAGATTATCTGCAAGTATTCGGGTGTACCTCAGGCATGTTTAATCAGGAACTATAGTGTTTAATTGAGTTTTCCAATTCGAGCCTTCATATTGGAGTCTTAAATATTATGTGAAAACATGCTGATTTGGGCCTCCATTGAAGCACACCTTCTGGTTGAAGGAACATCTTGACTATTTTGAAGCTTTCTATTGTGAAGTTGCTCATTATTGTAAAGTCCCTCCAAAGATTTGGTATAATCAACTTTATCCTGCTTCACCTCCCACAAAAATTCACTTAAAAACAACCAATCATACCCATACTACCCCTGTTTTTCATGTGTGTATACAAATGCACAATTTGTATTACAAAACATGCGAAACAATCGGAGTTTCCATTGTCTTTAGTGGCTCGAACCTTTCTCCGAAAATATCTTCATTATCTAGAGTGATAACTCGTGAGAGTTAGGTTTTGTTGCATTGATCATATTTTCTTTAAGGTCTTCTTAATAACTTCACAAGGAAGGATATCTCCATCTTATCTACAAACAACAGGCTACAAAAAGGGTCCTCTCACCCTGGTTGAAAGGCATAACCATGAAGTAGTGAGGATACATCAAATCCTCTTGAGGGTACCACCCATTTCTCCACATCTGAGTGACAAATAACAAGCTTCATTTCATCCTCAGCTACAAAACGACACACTACATGCTCTTCTTATCTCTAATCTTGTCTTTGCATCGAACCTATCATGTTGCTCATATTTTGAGGGAGAATCAATTTGGGTACCAACAATAAGAATATGTAAGCCTAATTTGAATGTTATCGTAGCAATAAATGAATAATAATTAAGTACAGAAATTACACCCAAGAAACTAAGTAATAAATTATGAAAACTTGATTGTAAGGAAGAGAAAATGTACTTAGATGATTCACAATGAAATATGCACTGTACCAAAGTTCTGACCAGGTGAACAGAGAAGCATGAGCATCACAAAGAGACCTAGAGAAATGTATATCTTGAGAAATAGGTTAGTCTGGGGCACCTGGAGAGGGACAAGGCCACATACGGGTACTCTAAAACTTTTTTCGGGTGCATGGGTATATGAAAATTATTAGAAAATATCCTTTGAGGTGTTGCAAGTTGTTTGAAGTTGGTAGCCTTGGATCACTAGGTGGTCTCGCTATGATTGCCAAACTCACTGAAAACTTGTGATGAAGTATGAACCTACAAAACCCTCAAATAGACATCAAATCCCCAAAAATAAATATGCGAGAATGAGATTTCAGACTTTCCTCGGGTATCACATTGGTGAAATTATAAATAAGTTTTGTACTACATCTCGTGACTCCAATGTAGTTTTGTGTGTGTGTATATGTGGAATTGTTCCTAGGTGACTCTTGCGCATGTTTTACTTGATAGTGATCAAGTAAGCTATTTGTAAATAAATGTAATAGATGTGTGCATGAAATAGAATAAACTTGTCTCCTATGAAGTGTATGCAGGATAACTAGCCCTTATGTCCCTTGGATGGTGCTAAATGGACGCAATGAAGCTCTTAGATGCTTGATGAATGCAACCTTAGGTGGTGATAGCTAATGCTTAGTGTTTGGTCCTATATTATGATCACATAAATTTACATTTATATGATTCCCTTGCTTGAATTTCATAATTAACCTCGATAATACCGACTACCAAAAATATAAGATGCTTAAATGGTGATAAATGACCTAAACAAGGGTGAGTAAATTATAAAGGGGATAGGGGCTCCTGAGGGGACAAGGATGCTCTACATTGGCATCCCGGATGGGCATTGGTGTCTAGGATGATAAAAGTTAGAGTGTAAAAATGAATATTGAGAAAATAAAGGTGTAAGACCAAACGTGGAAACATAAAGAAAAGAGAGGTGGCCAAATACATGGGTTAATTAGTAATTTCTTACTTAGGAGTCATATGAATATTAGTATGTATTCATGACTACATAATTACTCAAAGTGTGAGATTTATTGTCCACACTCCCTCTCCCTTAATCTATCCCTCTCTCAATCTATATCCCACTCTCTCCATACCACTCTCCCTTTCCATAACTCTATTTCTCTCTTTCTCCATCTCTCTCCATCTCTCCCTCTCTCTAAATCTCCCACTCTATGTATTTTTTCTTCATGCTCTTTCCCCTCCCTCTCTTCCCTCTCTCCATCTCACCATCTCTCCCTAAGTATATCTCACTCTCCCTCTCATTTTCTCATTCTCCCTTCCTCTATCTCACTATGTCACTTTATCCCTCTCTCCCCTCTACGTATCTTTCCCTCAACTTCTTTACATGTCCTTCTCAATTTCCCTATCCCTTTCTCACCCTTTATTCCTCTCTGTCATTCTCTCTCCCTATCTCTTTCCCTATCCCTCTTTCTAAATCTACCCCTATCTATTCCTCTCTACACCTCACCCTCTCAATTTCTCCCTCTATCTCCCCCTCCCTCTTTATATATCCTTCTCTCTATATGGGTTTTCCTGTCTCTATCATGTATACAATATATCTCCCCATATCTCTCTCTCTCTCTACTTCTATATCAATATCATGGCCCCTCTCTCCATATGTATCTCCCTCCCTTACTCCCTCCCTCCATCTCCCTCTTTCTACCCATCTCCCCATCTCCCTTTCTACCCATATCTCAATCTCTCCCTCCCTCTCTCCCTCTATTATATATATATCCCTATATATCTTAATCTCCATCCATTTCCCTCCCGCCTCTCTCACCCCCTATACCTATCTCTCCATCTCTCCTTATATTTATTCCTCAATATCCCTCTCTCTTCACTTTTATAACTCTCTCCCCCTCTCGTATCTCTTTCTCTATGTCTCTCTCCATCCCACCCATCTCTCACTCTCCCCTCTCTTTCCCTCAATCCCCCTCTCAATATATCTTCCTTACAATATCTCTCCCTCTCTCCCTTCCCATCTATACTTATCTCCATCTCTCTACCACTCTACCTATGTATATTTATCCCCTTTCCCTATTTATCCCTCTCTCACACTCCACATATCTACATATCTTGTTTCTCCCTCTCCCTCTCTCCATCTCTTTCTCTCATTCTCCCTATTTCTCCATTTTTCCTTTTGTCTCCCTATTAATCCCTCTCTATCCCTCTCCCCTCAATCTATTTCTCTCCTTTACCTATCTATTTATCCCTCTATATCTCAATCTCCTTTCAATTATCCTACTCCCTCCATCTTTACCTTAATCTCTACCACTCTCTCTCCTACTCTTCCTATCTCTCTCACTCTCACTTCTTCTATCACACTACATCTCTCCATATTTTCTTCATTTCCTCTTCCTCTCTCTCTCTCTCTCTCTCTCTCTCTCTCTCTCTCTCTCCCCCACTCTATCTTATAGACATGTTGTCCCACACTCAATATCAATCCCTCTCTAAATATTTATACCTATCTCCCTAAATCTACCTCGCCTCTCCTTCTCTCTCTCCCTCTCCCCCTTATTCTCTCCCTTATTCTCTTAACATATCTCTCTCTTTACCTCATTCTACCTATCTACCTCTCTACCTCTTTTTCTCTCATTATCGCTCTTTCCTTTTCTCCCTCTCTATAACACTCTCCCTATCTCTCCCTCTATATTTATTTACCTTACGATCCCATATTTTCCCACTCCCTTTCTCTCTTCCATATATCTCGCTCTCTCACACTATATATATCACCATATCCCCTCTTTATCACTCTCTAATCCTCTCTCCCTATCCCTTCATGTCCTTGTCTCTCCCTCTCACTCCCTCTCCATCCATCTCCCTCCCTTACCATACCTCTCTATCTCTATGTCTCTTTAAGTGTAGGTGTGGTTTTTTATCTCACATACAATATCTCTCCCTCACTCCCTATCTCTATCTCCCTACCTCTCTTTAAATTTAATGCTATTTCTATTTATCTCTATTTTCTCTATAAATAAATTTAATTAAATGATAAGAAATCAAGAAATGATTGTAACAACATCTTCATCTTATATTAGCCTATTGGTAAAATAATTTTCCTACTTTTAAAAAGAGATAAGTATGCACTAATCAAAAATCCTCATTTTATGATCACCATTATGTTAATAGGATGACTACAAATCCTTAGATATACCTCTTTAATACATTTAAAAACTACATATAAGACTAAAAACTCCTCATTCTTATTGATATAAGAATTATGATACATTAAATTATATATATATATATATATATATATATATATATATATATATATATATATATATATATATATATATATATGAGTGTGTCCCCACAAAAAAATCTAACTAAGGTTGTATTTAATTTTTAATAAATGAAACTTTTAATGTTGTTTATAGTGTTTCCCAATTAAAAAATTACATACTAAAGAAAACCATGTCTTCTTCCACTCAAATACAAAACTGCATGTGTTCAAATTTTCTTTAAAAACCAATATATATTTCTCTATATCCCAAATACATACTAAACATGGAGGCAATATGAAGAAATATTTAAAATAAGAGAACTCGTTATCTAATACAACTATTACATAATTCTTTATCTATTATTATGAAAGGATAAAATATATAGATTATCTTTTTGGATTGAGTGTTAACTTAACGAAGTGACACACCGTAGTCACAAAATCGCGTACTTACTTCTATAATTATACCTCCAAGTATGTTGTTTTATATATGGATCTTGCGTAAGAAAAGTATTCACTAATGACCCATCCCCTAGTCTTGTCATCAGTTTAGTTGGTCTTTGTCATTGTTTTTATTGCACATTCATTAGTCACTAGCATAGTTTTGGTCATCTCGCAAGGAGTATTAGCTTTCGTTATTCACTCAATATTCAACTCTATTCTTTGACTAGGGAGCATATGAAGGGATTAGGGTAACCAAGGTTCCTTGGTCTCGGCACACTTTGTTATAATTAAGAGGTTCAAGGTTGGTCTTTACAATTTTCCCTCCCATTCCCCTAGGTACTAGTCAGCATGTCAGGTCATTAGTGTCAAAATTTGAGCAAGAGATCCTTATATAAACATAATATACATACTACCTTCGGGAGGAATATTTACTACTAAGGTCTATCTATTTACATATAGCAAGGAAATGCATTTTTGCACTATTCTACATCACACATGCATAGGAAAGGGAAGTCTATTCTATTTCATCCAAAAAAATCATTTTATTTATCTATTTCCCATTATCTCGCATCATTGGCGCTTAGGGAATCCTAGGCACATTTATGCACACATAACTACATTGGGTCTAAGATGTAGTGTAGTGCTTAGTTTTAAGACCACCATCGTGACTACTAAGGACACCTGCACCCTTCATATGCATCTTTAATTTTTAGGGTTTAATGCTTTGTATGGAGTTTTGCAAGTAATTCTTCATTGCGGTTTATGAAATCATCAACAAAGCAAGTGGAACATTAACAAGAAAAAGTTGAATTATTGCAAATACCTAGCGACCTTCTTCTAGGATCAAGTTTTGAGCTATTTCACAAACCGGGAACCCATATTTCATACCAAGGTGTGCCAAGCCCCCTTATCCTTCCCTAGGTGCCCCATTATGGCTAAATGTGTCTCCGCTCTAACTTTTCTCGAGGTGTGTTGCGACACTCTATTCCACTTGTGCATCATGTTGTTTAGTCCTAGATCAATGCAAGGTAAGTTCATTTTAGGTTTATAACTTTTCCCTCCTATTTCATTTCACTTAAAATATCAAATAAATTATTTATCATTTATATTTCAATATATTCAATTATTACATTGTTTTACTCTTAGATTAAAACTAAAATTCAGATTTTTATTTAATCTTTTTGGTGAACCCGTAGCTTAGAACATTTTCCCCTAGGATACACTAAAAACCCGAATGGCTAAGAATAGATACTCTCCTTCTCGGCACATTATGTCTCATATTAGTGTCTATCAAATCTATGATGAGGACATTATTGCTGAGATCACGATTCTCTATAGTAATGTTACTATGCCAGATGATATTCAACAACAACTCTTAGCCGGTGAATGATATTTACATACTAGTTTTGAAAATTCTCCCATCAGCATTAGTATTGTTTTGGATCCAATATCCTTCACTCATTGTACACCATGCTATACAACTACTCATGATCCTCCTTCTGATCTTTCTAAAGAAATTCTAGATGATTCTCTTATTGATTACATGTTTGGTCTTGACACTAGCTCACATGTGCATACTAATTCTTCTCCTAGTCAAACCACTACTATAGTTCCATCTCATGATTCTCCTATTTTTGATATTACTTCTCATACTCCATCACATACTAGTTCACATACTCTTTCATATTATGTTGATGATCCTATTAATAGTATGCTTAATGACATTCTCATATCTGATTCTCTATCTGATGTTGATGAAACAATTGATATCCATGATTCTCCTACTTTTCATACTACCAAGTTTGAATATCCTACACCACTCTCTCTTAAGTTTTTATATAGCATTGTGCATGAGTCCTCTCCATCTATTAGTTCTTCTTCTCCTACCATTTCATCTCCTCCTATCACTTCTTCTACATCTATTAGTTCATCTTCTCCTATCATTGTATATCCATTGGTCACTTCACCTCCTAGGGATGTTTGTGATGTTATTCCTACCACTGCTATGGATGTTCCATCTCCTTCATCTACTATAGCTTCTCCAACACCTACCCCTAGTGTGCCTTTAGCATCAAAATATCCTTTATCTTCTCTTGATGTTCCTATGATCACTCACAATGGCAAGTTACAACCACTTAATACATTATTTCCATCTTCTACCATTTCTTCATAGGAAATCGTGGTGTCTCTCATGCATGTCGTAGGTCAACTACAATCTCAAGTTTAGTCACTCACTTTAGAAATTAAGGCTTACTATGCTTCTATTGATAACAACTCATTACATGGTAACCCTATCCCTAAGAAGATTCATAACTCTGCATTTCCTAAGGACTTTATCATGCCTACATTCACATGCTTTGATGGTACTGGTGACCCTCATTTACATCTCCAACATTACCGCATGGCTATGGCTCCCTATTCTAATGATAGACTATTACTTAAGGCCTTTCAACATAGTCTTATTGATGATGCTTTATAATGGTACACTCATCTTCCATTTGGGTCTATTAGTACTTACTATGACATAGAGGATGCTTTTCTCCATCATTTTATCATCAACAATGGTCCCAGAGTTACTTATGATCATATACCTACTTTACATCAAGGCCACATCAAAACCT
Source organism: Taxus wallichiana var. yunnanensis (assembly GCA_018340775.1). Lineage (NCBI taxonomy): Eukaryota > Viridiplantae > Streptophyta > Pinopsida > Cupressales > Taxaceae > Taxus > Taxus wallichiana. The sequence goes on from CM031238.1 coordinate 746,023,288, forward strand.
ATCAGGGATTACATCTTACGATTCAATGTTTGTATGCATCAATTAGTATTCCAACCTATCGATTTTGAGAATCAATTCATATTTTTCGTGGTCTAATACCCTCTCTCAAGAAAACATTGCAATATGAAACATGTTATTTATTCATACTCTTGTGCTATAAATTCATTGACCTAGAACAATACCTTCTCTTGACACATGTTATTGACCCTCCAACTCTTGTTGCTACAGGTGTATCATCTAGTTATTTTCATTACCATTAGTGGAGCGACCTACACAATCTCCATCTTGACCTAAAAAATAAGATAAAGCTACTACATTATAAAATCATCCTTCTCCACCTCCTCCATGACAGACTACTTCTCCATCTACTTCGCTTCTATTTTGCATGAGCCATTACACTTTTTTTTGTCGTGCTTGACCACATAATGTGTTGTGTACTTTAATCAAAAAGTTTCTAATACGCTTACCCTCCAATCGACATCATCCACAACATAATCTACAATCTTAGTGTGATCAACCTTATTGTAATTATCATTGTATCAATGGCCATAGGGAAAACGATTTCCTCACCCTTAACGATAGATTACAAAAACTAGAGGATAAGGGAATAATTTTCTTTGGCTCTCACTCTTGTGAGAATTCCATCTCTCTTCTACCTCATCATCAAGTTTCCACTTGGGTTAAGTTTTCTCCTCCATTTGGTGCTCAGGTCGATGTTCATCCACTGCCATAGCTTGTCACTCATTCATGTTATTCACCATATCAACCCATCACTACACCATTGCATACATTACATCTACTTCATCCATCTCACTCACCACATAATTTTATTCCTTCACATTGGCCTCCACATCCCTCAAGCATTTGCACATCCCACCACTGCTCCACATGATATTAGGTTTGCTTCATATGCTGATGGTGCTTTCATGCCACATGCTTCCACCGCTTCACACCATCATGGTATTTAGTAGGTGATTAATATCACCTCACCCAATGATTACACACTTATGTTCTTATGGTTCTTACATGATTTGTTGAGGGATGTTTTATAATAACCTATCATTTCACGCTTCGTTGAGTCATCTAGAGCACTCTATCATATCATTTCCCAATGATGCACTCTTTCCACACGCAGATTCATTTTTGAAAGATGAGGGGTTTAATAAATGAACCTTATCATCTATATACTGGGAATCACTAATATCCTCTATATTCATCATACTCGACATCCGATTCATCATAATAGTACTTATCATTTAATCATTTATCACAATTTTAGTTGTGCAATAATATTATATACATCATCCGTCATCGTACACTTACACACACATTTTTTGAAAATCACCACACTTAACAACTCTATTATCGTACATGATGCTACGAAGGTCACCATCATCTCAAAATGGATAGGCCATGCTTCTCTAACTTACAACATCCTTACTCATTTAGAGCTCACTATCAATCTCGCGCAAAAAGACAAATGAAGTGACTAATCACTTTTTCACCTTACTATTTTAATTCCTTTTTACATACTTTATTATAGTCAATATTTTACGATCATTTCTCAACTAATACATACCATATGGTTTTTGCTATATCTTGAACATTTTTACTCTGATTTACACCCAATTAACGGTGTTCTTTTTAGAATTCCACCTTCCATCATATCATGCACATGACACAAATGTTATCACTCCTTGATGTTGTCTTTTACTCAATCTATACACATTTTGGTGATATTCATCATACACTATCTATTTCATGCTTACTTTTGGCTCAACGTTCATTCCTATCATCACTTCCCCTTTCTACAAAAAATGGGGAATACTATTGGGGGTCATACTATATTCCCTTATACTACTATGTGATCAATCAACACTACTAATTCATCATTTTCAAACATTTACTAATGCATCATGTGATATTTCATCACTTTCCCCTAATGACCTAACCTGGGGGAAACAAATAAATAATTTATTTATGTGATATCTCATCAATTTCCATCAACTCCCCCTAATGACCTAACCTAGGGGCAACAACCGTAAAATTGTTCCATGCGATATTTCATCAATTACTAGCAATTCCCCCTAATGACCTAACTTGGGGGCAATAAGTTAAAATATCTCTATGAGTAACCAATCAAAAACAATCAATCAATCAATTCATTAATGTGTTCAAGTCTCTAACAATTAAAATCAAACTATTCAATTAATATAATACAACACATGCAAATTCCTAGATGACCTAACTTGGGAGTTACAATTACTTTCCTAGATGACCTAACTTGGGAAGTTATTCTATATTTGGCCTTTTCTTCTAGATGACCTAACTTGGAATCCATCACATGGCGATGACACTTGTGAAGAGGGGAAAAGAGTTACTTTCCTATAACATTCCTATATGGGTCAATCGATTTGATCAAAATTATTTGGATCTAAAACCCACAAAAATTTGATCCGATTCTATTTGCAGTGGCTAGATCTTGAGGATGTAGTTATAAGTTGTAGAATAATGCACCTTTCTGCCTACGTTATTCCTCTGGCATTAGGACGCCCAAATCCTATGGTCAATTTTTCATATACACGCAATCAGGTTGGGAACTGATCACTCACTACCCCATCGTATCGTCATCACACCACATTCGAAATTATCAATCATCAAATATCGCAATCATTACTCTTATTTAGTACACTTCATCACAATATTACATCTCTCACTACACTACATGGTTCAACACATTGATTCATGGTTCGACACATTAAATGGTTACTTCAAACAAACTTTTCTCGCTAATCTTCCCATTCTACTATAACATGGGCTTCTATGGAGTTCTCTCAAGTATGCATCTCTAACTACTTTATGTTATCGATCCTTCACTCACCAATTATAAAGTGGGGGAAATTTAGTAAAAAAATCACGCACGTACTACTATAATTATACCACTAACTATGTTATTTTGTATATGGATCTTGAATAAGAAAATTATTCACTAATGACCCATTCCATAGTCTGGTCGTCGGTTTAGTTGGTAGTTATCATTGTTTTCCTTACACAGTCATCTCTCAAGGAGTCTTAGCTATTGTTATTCACTTAGTAGTCATCTCCACCTTTGACTAGGGTTCCTAGGAAGGGATTAGGGTACTCGGGGTGCCCTTGTTCTCATTCCTCGCCTCCCTAGTCTCGACACACTTTTTTATAATTTATAGGTTCGAGGTCGGTCTTTACGATTTTCCACCCCGTTCCCCTAGGTACTAGTCAGCATTTTGGGTCATTAGAGTCGAAATTTGAGCAAGATATCCCTATATAAACACAACATACATACTACCTTATGGGTGAACTATTTTTCTACTAAGGTATAACTATATACATAGAGCAAGGGACTACATTTTGGCACTATTCTCGCATCACACACTATATAGGAAAGGGAAGTCTATTCTATTCCATCCACGTTTTACATTCTATCTAGTGATTACTCGATATCTCGCATCGTTGATGCTAGGGAATACTGGAACATTCTTGCACACACAAAACTATATTGGATATGAGATACGGCAACGCTTAGTTATAAGACCACCATTATGGTTGTTAAGAACAGTCCATCCCCTTCATATGCATCTTTATTTTTAGGGTTTGATTTTTGTGTGGGGTTTTGTAGGTAATTCTTCATTGAATTTTTATGGCGTCATCATCAAAGAAATTACAACATTAACTCGACACAAGGCTAGTTATTATGAATACCTAACGAACCTTCCAGGATCGGGTTTTGAGCTATTCCATAGACCAGTGGCACCCATATTTAAGACCATGATGCCCATATTTTAGACCACGGATCCCCAAGCACCCTAATCCTTCCCCAAGTTCCCAATCTTGCTAAACATTCCTCTCGTTGCAAATATATTTAAGTGTCTTACAACTATGTTCAACATGTGCATAATCCTTCTCGGTCTTAGATCCTGCGAGGTAAGTCCATTCTAGGTTATTACCTATTTCCTCCTATTTAATTTCATTTAAAATATCAAATCAATTACTTAGCATTTATATTTCAATATATTTCAATTAGTATATTATCTTGTACTCTTAGACTAAAACTAAAATTAATATTTTTAGTTAATCAAAACCATGTCTTGTCTTACACACATGCTCTAATTATATTTAATTTATCTCAACCCAAACACCTCTAATTATATTTAAATTCGCTCTCTCCAATGGATCACTTTCCATACACCACCAATTATATTTAAATTCTCTCGCCACTAAATATTACAACCGACATATGATAGAGGCCAAGGCTCCCTTGCAATCTAGTAATAATTCATCCAATCTAGTTTTGAGAGATATGAGTATGAAGCATTTTCCATAAATTAATATTGTAATTTTTGACTGTCAAAAGCTATCACCCACTCATCTTCCTCAAATAATATCCTACCTTTACAAATAACTAAACCACATTTCATATAACTTTCCTTCAAATCTATAGTGGGAAGTGTTTTACACATATTGTACGGTGTTGGAGAAACATGATAAAACATATTTCTTCAAATTGGAGAAGTAAAGGAAAGAAAAAATAATTGTGCAATGTCAAGATGATTAATGTGGTGCTTATATAAAGCGGTTGTCTCCAAATTTTTATTAGATAATAGTGGAAAGAGCAAGTCTTGCAATATGTAAAGATTCCTAGTTAGTCACAAGTCCAAAACATATATAATGATAAGTGTCCTAATCTAAGAAAAAAAAATAAATAGCTACTACAAGAAGCTAAGGGATTATTGCATTTATGTTAATTTTTCTAACATCAAGAAGTAGAAGCACACATATATGGCGGATGATGTTTATTTTGAAGTAAGGAGTGGTTGTTACATTATATGATCTTTTAAGAATAGTAAATTTACTATGTAATGAATATATCTCATAAAATATATCCAATATCCTGAATACTCTATTGGAAAGCAGAAATATTGGATGTGTCTAGTATAAGAATCCTATTTGGTATTTTAAAAGAAAAAGGCCTTAGGATTTAGATACTAGAAGAAACATAATTCTTGGAGGCTATGAAATATGGGATGTAGACCTTGATTTTGGAAGCAATGTCAATATGATGCCTAGGTTTACATGGGAAGATATGGGTTTACCACCTTAGCTTACAAGCCTCTTTTTTGATCCTCACATATTGGGAAAGAAGTGGAAATTCACTTTGGGGACTTAAGTTTGAAGGCTGAACTTGAGGTAATTGACATGAATACTATTAAGACAAATTATCATGTGTTAATTGAAAAGAAACGGGAAAATGATGGAAATATGACGATAAATACAAGCTTATAGAATAAATGGAAGCACACTTGGAGGACTTTATCATTTTCATACCTATTAATAGAATCGATAAAAATCGCTACACCTCCCTAAAGATTCCATGTCCACCTATGTACATGATAATGAGATTTGGATCAAAGTAGAACATTAGGAAAGATTGAAGGCCCAACAATAAAGAAAGGAAAAGCATATAACATACTCTATAAAGTGGGAAATTCTGCTAGCACAATATAAGAATCCATTTTTAGAAGAAGACTTGAATTATACAATGAGATCTCCTACTAAGTCTACGATAGGTAATCTATATGCATTTTTATGTAATGAGTTGGATTATATATTGAAACTAATGGAGAAATTCACATTCCATGGGAAGTAGCCTCATCAGTTATTAGATACTCATATGCATATCTAAACCACTATATGTGCAGATAACATGAGATCATGCCTATGACGATGGTCCAAGTGGAAGAAAAAAACTTTGCAATATTTTTATACTTCCAATTTAGATACATGTTTTGTCAATTTGAGGAATGTGTGCCACAAGAAGATACGAGAGTTGGCACACAATATTATGAAATAAAAGGTATATCAACAACATTTTGGGTTGTACATATAAGGATGAGCCTTTAGTGTAGTAAAATAGATGGTATGTGGCATGTAAGGTTTCGTAAGTTACCATTCGGATTAACTAAAACTTGGCCTAGATATTGCACGAGATCAATGCCTATAAATCCATATTCCTAGATGTATTGATGCATGGAAAATATTTTAGATTGATCCAAAATGGTGGGTTCATATCTTTCCCCATATACTTACCATACTACAAAAAGTAGGGTACTTCCATTAGGATCAAAGAATAGAAATTCACACTTAGAAGCAAGTGAAGGAATATTTTATTCAAACCTTCACATTTAAATATAGTAAGTGAATGTTGGATGCAACATTACAAAATAGTAAAACATTTATCTACTATGGTACTCCAAATGTAGGAGGAGTTGAACATCTTCGATTAACAAATAATTTTACAACAAAGAACAAGAGCATCTACATAACCTAAACATATAGGAATGATAAGGCTTAATAATAGTGGAAGGAACCAAGGATGAAGGCTTGGCCAAGATCTATGATGAACCAATATTAAATACATGCAATATATTTCTCATATAACAATGATGAAGATATATAATATTAGGAATTCCTAGAGAGAACAATACATGTATTAAATTATTCAACTACTTTAAGATTATGAAGATGTGTTCCCAACTAAATTTAGTGAAATAAAAGGAGTGGATCCATCCCTAGGAGAACTACATGTTTTGTTTGAAAATGGAACACTGAGAGGGGGTGAATCAATGTTTAATTCAAATTTTACAAATCTTAAACTCATCCACTTTATTTGAAAAAATCAAAAGAGAGCAATCATCAACACATATACACAAGAGACACTAAATTTTAAGTGGGAAACCCAAATAGGGAGAAAACCCACTAAACTAGTGCACTATGTGGAAAAAGGTTACAAATTTTTTTGAGCTACAACTCAACTCTTGAGGCTACAACCTTAGTATCACACAAGATACAACTTGGTGAAGGAAGCACCAACTTCCTAAATGATTTAGCTAGCTGCAACTAGCCTTTTGCAAGCTCCTACCTACAAGGAAGAAACAACTCCTTGATACACACAAATCAAAATTGATCACACTTTAGTTTGATGCTTTGAACATCAGATTATGATCGTAAATTTTTACTCTAACTTTTCTTCCTTGGTCTACTCGCCTTGATCACTCTGAACGAACAACAAAGCAATCTTCTTGTTTCTCCAATATGTTTAAACTTTATTCTCACACCCTGAATTATATCTTAAATCATGACCGACCCAATCATATGTATCTCTATTCTTCTCACTTCTCAAGGTCCTAAATATCAATTTTTACTTTGACTAATTATACATCACTATTTCACCATACACACTACACTCACAATCAATCATCGAAAACTATCTCTTTCAAAAATTTCTTATAGTTGCAAAAACAAAACATCTACAAAACCATCTCAATGTTTCATAGATATTTCACTCATAATCAAGCATTAAGTACATGAACTACTCCTTGAATTATTTGGTTTGAATAAGTAAGAAACTTATTTATATTGAGTTTATTATACGTGTGTTCTCAAAATATTCTCCATTCATTCTAATATATCACATTTTAAAAAGGATTTACATTCAATGATTTTTATATGATCACACTCATTTCTTCCCATCAACTAAACTTCACTTTCTTCTAGCTATTTTTCAGTTTCTCTTACATTGCCTCATAGTTAGTCTTTACATTTCAGACCATATCTCCGACCCTTCATATTCTTTGACAAATATTTTTCACTTCTTAATTTTAAGTTCGAGACATATTTCACTAAAAATCACTTTCTCCATATCTTGTAACTCCTGTCTGTCCCTTTAACTTCTTCACACAAAACAATAAGACCAAGAGCTTTGCATTGTGGGAATAAAGACAAGAATAACCCTTTCTATCTTCTTCTTTTAAATTTACCATTTCCACTTCAGTTTAAAGAAAGCGCTAAATCCCTTTGAATTATTCTCACAAGAAAAATTAAACTTGATGCCATTCAAGATTTCTTGTGTATCCTGGGGAAGCTTAAACATCACACACTTTATTTACAAACCATTAGTGTTATGGATTTGTGTTTGAAAAGTATGAATGTCATCCATAATCCATGTCCTTTATATATTATTATGTCTTCATGAAGTCAGAAATCACCTTAAACCTTATTCCTTAACCCTTGTAGCCTTTGCAAAATTAAACAAGTTGACTAACAACAAGAACTTTATATTTGAAACAATAGTGCACCTTCTTAGAGGTCTATCAAAATTTCACTATCACGTTCCTTGATACATTAAAATGAATCTAATGTCATTTAAACCATACATGGAGTCTTCTTCACCATCTAGAGGGTTTTCATGGATTCTTTGGAGTTTATCCATGAAATAAATATAACAAATTCATCAAGACAATAATTTTGTATACACCTTCATGACCTATGAAAATTTCACAAGAAATTCTCAACTAATACCCGATAAAATTGACTTGTTATTTTTGCAAAAAGGGCGTAACCTTCGCACAAGTATTATCCTAAAAATCATTGGAAATGGTTGGATAAAATGATTTATACGAGAAAACATTTCTTTAAGAAACCCTAGGTCAGGGTACTTGTACAATCATCTAACCGAGAAGGAAAATCAAGCCATTCCTTTGAAAAATATTCATGGAAATTAAGTATAAAGGATTTTTAGTGTTCTTGTTATCCAAAATTCACCCCCAAGGTAAATTTTGATAACATGCATCAAATTCTTTAGTCCCAAGCAATTATATTGATTCAAGGCAAAGCATCATGTTGCTGGGGTCCCCTCAGATTTTTTCTAACTCCCCTGGCCAAGAAAGAAAGAGAAAGCTCTGAAAAAATGTGGAAAGGAGGATTATGCAGGGACAGTCTTGGGCAGAAAATCATGAAAATGGCTAAGTCTTGGTCTCCGGGACAGCCGGGACAAAAGTACGCGAGGGACGCATGGGACGCGAAAGTGTGAAATGGGTGAAGGTTCGTCCGGGACAGCCGAGACAAAAGTATGCGAGGGACGCGTGGGACGCGAAAGCGAAATGGGCGAAGGTTCGTCCGGGACAGCCGGGACAAAAGTACGTGAGGGACGCGTGGGACGCGAAAGCGCGAAATGGGTGAAGGTTCGTCCGGGACAGCCGGGACAAAAGTACGCGAGGGACGCGTGGGATGCGAAAGCATGAAATGGGTGAAGACAGAAGAGGAAAAGTCAACGTTTGACCTGTGAAACTTCAAACGGCCATAACTTTTGACTCCGAGCTCCGATTTTCACAAAATTGGACTTTCTAGAACGAGCACGACGTCCTTTATTTTTAATGAGGATAGATATATTTAATTAAGAGAAACATATTTGGCTCTAGTCAGTTAATGTTCATTCCCGTCAAATGACAGAAAACGCCTGCCAGACCCAAAATAGCTGCCCGCACTCAGAAGGCCATAACTTTTGCATTTCTCAACAAAATCGCACAAAATTGGTACCGTTGGAATCGTGGTTCCAAGCCCGATGCAAAAAAATCAAGAAATTCTAGATTTGATCAGAAATTGATTGAGTTTTTTAAGAAAACGTGGCCGGATTCAGAACAGTGTTTTATTTGGTAGCTGGGAGTGCAATTAAGAGGCATGGTCATCATTCTTTCTCTGCTGCAGCACATGGGACAGCATGGGGAGCCTTTTTCAAGTAATGTATAACCATTTCACTCAATTTAATGCCCCTTACAGGTGGTTGAAGGACAGATTTCGGGATTTCCATTTTCCCTTCTCTTCTCCTTCTCATTTTTTCTATAAATTGGAGTGTTGGGCTCATTGTAAAAAGAGGAGAGTTTTTGGGTAGCAAAGCTCTGCCAAAATTGCTTTGTGAAGCCAGTGTGTTGTAGGCCCTTGTAGTGGACTCCTTGCATGGTGATCCAGGCCCTTATCTTGTAATAGATTGAATTGTGCATACCAGGAAGCAATAAAATACAAGTTTGTGGATGTATCTTCCCCTGCTGTGTTTCCTTGCATTCTTCTTGCCCTTTTATCTTTCTACAAGAATATTGTGTCTATTATTATGTTCTTGTAGGAATTCATTATCATTGTGTGTGCTTGGAATACTGTTGTGAATGCATTTTGCTAGATTATGGTGAACTGTCATCACCTCTTCTAGTGTGCACTTTGCCTCTGTATTTCACACATTTGGAGACTACTCTCCCACCCTCCTTTTCTGGTGTATCACCGCTTTAGTGTAGGATTTCATTTTATGTATTCTCTCTCCCTGGTCCCTTGGAAATTTAGATTAGAACAGTTAGCTTATCCTGCATTAGAGTAGATTATGGCAGGTAGTTTAGGAGCAAGAACCAGCTTTCTCTGGAGGTCTATCTCAAGTAGCAAGTCCCACAACTTGGAGATAGTACCCATGTTATCCAATCACACTGGATGCTTAGAGTGATCAAACTAGAAATCTGATCAACATCCAGGGGTGCTGTGATTTGGTGATAACAGTTCTTAAACTATATTACCTCCTTTTCAAATCAATTAGATGGAATGAATTGATAGATATTTTTAAATTCAAGCATTGTTTGCATGCAAAAGTTGTAAAAATAGCTGTAGATGAGACACTAAGAAAGAGACCACGATGAAAACATTGTCACTTCTCCAAGAAGATGAATGAACTTAACATGGATGATGTAAACCTTGATTCTCTACATTCTCATTGGTGTTTGTCTCACAAAACATTGTTATGGACTTGATTTGGTATGATCTTTAAGTAGACAGTGAGAATTCATTTTACATACCCGAGTCTAGGAAGACTAAAAATTCAAGCTTATCTTCTCCAAAAAATGAACTCACACACATAAACTTATCCATTGATTTATATTTACTACTATATCAATGTCATTAAACTGATCAATGCATTTAATTTGAAGTTAATACTCTTGGGGCGTGTATTAAATTGTATTGAGACCAATGACCTCCATGATAGTATGTACCAAAGAGGGTTTATATGGTTTACAACACCTAAAAAGAATTGAAAAATATCAACCATATTTTCATGTACCTATGGAATAATTCTAAGCTACGCTTGAGAAAGAACTCTATTTGAAATAGTTTAATCATTCATATGCCAGGTGCATTCACACTAAAACATAGTGTCAATGGCAACTACACATAGGTTCAAGAAGCAGAGCCTTCAAATAATTTTTCAGAATTAGAGACACCATGAATACACTATGGATATACTCTATAAGTTATTAAACAAGAATTGGATTCCAGCTAGACCTTTTTCTCTTATCGATTTGGTGCAGAGAGGAGAGAGAAAAATTGCTCCACTAAAATGCTCATAACTTTTCAACCACACCTCTTTTCAGAAAATTATTTTTACACATGATTTTTATGCCAATTTAATCCAAAAATTACTTCTATGATTTATTCGAAGAAGTCTCCATAATTTTTTTGACAGCTAAGAAGCTAGGCAGACTCAAAATGAGCTTTTCAAAAGACATGTTTTACAAAAACTCACATAACTTGCTCAAATGACCTAACATTGACCTAAAATTTTCATGAAACACTAGAAAAGCTTCCTCCACCATATCTCATGATATTTGTAAAAATAATAGGTCTAAATTTTTTTATCCCATCTCATTTTCATGCAAGAACACTTCTTATTCTCAACACCATTTCTAACCAACATACAAAACTGACTCCTGGGGCTGAGATGAGCCTAACCTTTGTACCACATATTAGGGATACTCTCTCAAAGCCTTTACCATGATTTTTCTTACATGTACCATCCTTTTACACTTCATTAGGTATCTGAAACCACCCTAAATGGCACTTCCACTCTCCTTCTAAGACCCTGTCTTCTTGAAACAACATGAATTCACCTTCAACCTTTGAGATAAACCTAATAATCCTACTCTTGCATTTTCCTTTATCATCAATTCCTTTGACATTAATGACAAAAACAAACAAAGCACAACAGTGAGGGTGCAACATGATTAACTAAAGGAAGTTAATAATTCCATCAAGAATAATCCTTACAAGTTTAATCATGACATGAAAGAAAAATTGGGAGGATAAATTCGATATATGGTATAGGAAGGCTTTGTCTATCCTCTAGAAAAATTAGATTTGGTAAGTTTAATAGTCATTCAACCAAATAAATTAGGGAGATCGTAATATGTAGTGATTACATATCCCTTAATGATGCATGTGTATATAATATATTCGCAACTCGCTTCACATATGAAATATTGTAGGTGGTAGCAAGGCATGAAGTCTAGTCATTCACATATGGATTTAGTGGCTACCATCATATCCCAATTTCAAATGAGGATCAATCAAAGAGTACTTTTAGAATAAATTCGGAAGCTTTGCATATCGATTAATGCCATTTGGGCTAAAGAGTGCACCCACAGTCTTTTCTCAAGTTGTGGTCACTACTTTCAAGAATTTTATGTATGATTTCCTTGAAGTATATATTGATTATTGGGAGGTGTTATCTTTATTTAAGGAGAAATTTTCAAAGGTACAATTATGGTATAACAATGTAGATATTTGTGAATTGCTTTGAATTTAAATATAGGTTTCTTATTTACCCCTTTCAGATATTTTCTTTGACATGTTGTGTGTAAATAAGGGATATATGTTGACTTCCAAAACATTAGAGTAATAATTTTACTTAAACCTCCTACAAACCCCTTTAAAGTACTCACATTCCTAGACAGACAAGATATTGTAGAAAATTCATCACGGGGTATGAAAAATTTACACATTTAATGGAACATATTTTTTAATGGAACTGAATTTGAATTGATGAAAGAGTTTCAGAATGTATTTACACATCTAAATACAAAAATATTTAGTGCACCTATACTATTATTCCCTAATTGGAGAAAAATATCGCATGTACATGTTCATGTTTAAGTTAGCACAATCAGAGCAATCCTTGCACATTTTTAAGAAGAGGGATTAGACCATCCAATACACTTTACAAGATTAAAACTATCACCATTGGAAAGAAATTACAAAACTACGTATACGAAACACTATTCATGGTCTTCGCATACCAAAATTTCAAACAACACTTTCTAGTGACACTCTTTTATTTCTTTACACACCAACTTGAATTTTGATATCGGGAAATAAGCCCTTATTGGGAGGTAGGATATCGAGATGGATAATGTTATCATAGGGATACGGGTTTAAGATAAAATTCAAGCCAAGAAGAGAGCGCATAGGGCCAAATCACCCAAGTAAAATCAATACAAAAGAAGAACCGATGAATTAGATGAAGATTCACCTGGATGTTCACATGTTCTAATTCATTGTAATCAGAGAATAGCTCAAAAAAATTATGCATATCCTATAGTATGGAAGTTTACCACACCGTTATATGGAAAAATATAAGATGTAATTTTTGTTGGGAACTTAGACAATGGAATATCACTATGACTCAAGAACAAACTAAATCATACAAATACAAAACTAGACAATTCCTTGAAATCTACAAAGTGGAAGTATAAACTATAAAATCAAAATCAAAATAAATTACACACACATAACACAACATGTACCATGGTTCATCCAATCAGGCTACATCCACAAAAGATAGAGATATCAATATATATAATAAAAAGAGCAAAAATCAACTTTCTCCATAAGAGTACAATGCATCTCTCCAATAGTATATCCTCCTCTAGATCTCTAAACGGATCTATATGAGTGCACTAAAACCATGCCTTTGAACCACCACCAAATCTCACATTACTAGGAACTACCGCATCTCTCGAACTGCAACCAATCTCTCCTGTGTATATGTAAACAAGACCTCTCAAATGGGTCTACTAATGTGCAACCATAATTGTGCACCAAGAAGTAAGTCTCTCATCTATCACTTCCTCAAACTATGCAAACAAGAAAACAAATTGCGTCTACAATATATGGATACTATCATCTACCCACAAGATATCCAATGAGCTAAAATACTAGATCTCTATGGACCAATAATACAACATGGTCTCATGGATCTATAATACAAGATCTCACAACAACATGTGGATCTCCAAAAAGAAACCATATGTGCTTTACATACTATGCAAGCCATTATATTGAAACAATAACTATACAAATAAAATACAGTAGAAGACATTAATCTCTTCTCACCATTCATATGTACCTACTATTTCCTGATTTCCAACTTCTCTCCATGGAGGATTTTTCTTCATGTTAAATTTTTCTTGTTCTTCTTCTTCATCCTCTCAACCAAATATTACACATGCAATAATAATCAATTACATGTAATTTTACCTTCTAACCCTAAATTTCTATCTTATATAAGATTATACAAACTTAGGGCATCATCGATATGCATTTACAACCTTAAGCTCAACTTTAAGTCAAAGGTTGGATCTAATCCCACGTCTAAAATAAAAACATAAATGAACAGTAATTGGTGTTGGTTCCCCGACCAATGCCGGTTCCTCCCAAGTGACTCGATTCAGATTCCCTGACTAATGTTGCTTACTGTCTAAACCTGTAAGTTTGTAAAACATGTTTTTTGTGAACTTATTTAGCTCCACAAATCAACAATATCCCACTTAGAGATAAATTGTTGAATCTACACTTGTACATTACCATCCTCTATATACTGTGAAGACCAACTATTATTTACTTCAACAATTCATTCAAAAACTAGAAGATTAAACCATATTCTAAAACCAAGAAGATAACAAATATGTGAGTTACCATATACCTATATGAAACTACTACTAATTTGTAATAAACGAGCTATCCATACATCAAGCTCCCACTGAGCCGTAACACCAAGCCTCTCATGCAACCAAGCCACCATGACTAACACACTGAAAGAGATCCCAGTCAAATTGAAATACCGAGCTTCAATTGCAACCATATCCATACCTGTAAAACCAACCATGTTCTTCAACCATCTATCCATGTCTCCATGCAACCACCAATGTAATTCACCAAAGACAAGTAAAACTGGAATATGCATGAGAAAAACATTATCATGGGTAAAGACAACCCAAATTAGTTATACATGCAACTAGTGGGTGATCAATCCACAACACCGCATAACTCAAAGAATCCAAACACCGCATTCTACAAATCTAACCCCGCATAAACAACTTGCATGTAAAAGACAACCATCTCGTAGAAAAAAATCTATCATGGAGTATCATAGTAATAAGAGGAAATACAAACATCCCTACTCATACTCAAGGGCATCTAAACCATGCTCATAGGCATCCATGTGTAAAAAAATATCTACATCATCATAGACTCATAAAACGTAATCTATCAACATGTATAAACTCACCTTGTACATTCATTCATATCACTAGGCTCTCCAAAAGCACCAAGTCTCTCAAAGAACTAACTTCAAAGCCACATGAATCTTGTGCTCATCAATGTCAACAAAAACAACCATGCTAGCCATGTTACTAATGACTAGTGAAAATACTAGCAAAAATGTCATCAATAAACTACGCAACCAGCCAAGATGAAAGTGAACAAGGAAAACATCAATAAACTATAAATACACACTATTTTCACACCTGTAACTGTAACAAATATATTTTCCTTCTTTCACCCTTAAAAATATAAAAAAATTCTTTCTCTTCTTAACCCACTTGAACAACCATCAAATGCCATCCCATAAGAATATCCAGGAACTACAAAATAAAACTAGAAGTGACATTACCATGCACTAAACACAAAATACCTACAAAACTATGAATGTATTCCAAAACAACTTGTGCCTCATGCCACTTTGAATACGAGCATTCTCCTCTTAATCTACACATGCATATTTGTCTAACCCATAATGCTAACAACCATGGCTTGCTCCCACTCAACATGAACTCTATGCATTTTCACTCATCACCAAGCTCAAAATCTCAATATATATCAATGAGAAATAAAAAAGATGAAAGAAAATATAAAATTGATTCCCTTCTTCTCAAATAATACTTCTACATCACGAAGTTTGGAATTCTTGTTAAATAGGTTGAAACAACATATTTTTATCCATGTGTACTCAACATATTCCATTACCTACAAATGTGTCTAAACATAACTCTTCACCGAGGATCTCATCCTTAAACTAGATACCATTGTCCTTAAGATTCCAACACATCCTGAAAATAAAATTCAAACATACCAAATATCCATGGTGCATAGTTTACTTGTGCACACAATCCAAACATAATACCAATTTCTTCAAATTAAATAAATAAAACATGAACCGTATAAGGATACCCGAATTTGACTCAAGTCTCTTTGGACTCACCAAGTCAAATTTTTCTCTTTCTAATTCAAACATTGAAGTGATATCCTATGTTTCTTCCTATACACATTGTGCAAGAAACATGATACTCCAATTTGGACACTAAACCTTTTATTCCCTCTTTTGCTACAAAAACCAATATAGATTTACTATCACAATGATTGACCTTACTCTACTTGGTGAAATCTTTGGTTCCCCTTTGACCGACATCAATTCACCGATAAAAATTGGTGATATTGGAAGTACCATAATGCCAAAAATGGAATAGTAAAAAAATTGAGGTGCCTACTCGACGAAAGAAGATAGTTCTGTTGAGCCAGTCATTTCAAGAAGCACCCAAATCTTGCACAAAAACTTTACAACAATAATACATGTAATAAAACTACACCAAGATGAAATACATCACCTTACCAACACTAAGACACTTAATTGCATCTTCAACCAAAGTACTTGCCTCTCGATGGAAGCCATATCTTCTTTCTATGCTATTAAATTTTTCTTCTCTAACGAATATTGTGCATCTAACTACACCAAGGATGCATAACTACTCCTCTATATCTTACTAAGATCTATAATCCCAAACATGTATGTGCAACCGAAACATACAAGTACTGCAATACTAAGATAACAAAACCATACCTCTATAATCTGTATCTCCAATCTGACCATCATGCATGTGCCTCCAAGTACTAGGAACACCTCAGCAATCAAGACACATTCACTGTATCTTCTCAAAATTCTTTAGATTTGTGATTTTCTATTTAAACAGGTCACCGACACTAATGTCTAGCTAACCAAAAATGGTCACCATGTCGATATCAGCTACTGAGAATAGTACCAACCGACATTGGTATACCATATCAACATCAGTCACTATCATTTTATAGCAACATTTCATTTCTAGCTCCCACTTGAGATTAAATCTCTCCCTGCAATTTACACATCAGGAAAAACAAAACCCTGCTCTCATACAACTATCAATAATACCACTAACAAAACCCTGAAGCAAACCCTTTCTCTAAAAACTAAAGTCATTACTCTGATACTAGTTGTTGGGAAATTAGACTGTGGAATAATGTTACGATTCAAGAACAAACTAAATCATACAAATAATGAACTAGACAATTCCCCAAAATCTATAGAAGTGGAAGTATAAACAAGAAAATCCAAATCAAAACAAATTACACACACATAACACAACATGTACCGTGGTTCACCCAATGTGGGATACATCCACCAAAGATAGAGATCTCAATATATATAATAAACAAGAGTACAAATCGATTCTTCCCAAAAGTGTATAATGCATCTCTCCAAGAGTATCTCCTCCTCTAGCACTTTAAATGGATCTACATGAGTCCACTACAATGATTGTACCTCAAACCACCACCGATATCAAATAACCAAGAACTGCTGCAACTACGAACCGCAACCAAGCTCTCATGTGGATTTTCAAACAAGACCTCTCAAATGGGTCTACCAATCTAAAACCATAACTATGCACCAAGAATTAAGTCTTTCCTCCATCACTACATCAACTCACGTGCAAACAAGAAGATAACCTCCTCTATAATATCTGGATACAATCTTGTACGCACAAGTTATCCAAATGAGCTAAAATACTAGATCTCTATGGACTAGCAATACAACATGACCTCATGGATCTATAATACAAGATCTCACAACAACATGTGGATCTACAAGAAGAAACCATATGTTCTTTGCATACTATGTAAGCCATTACATTGAGACAATAAATATAAAAAGGAAATACAATAAAAGACATTACCCTCTTCTCATCATTCAGATGTACTTGTTATTTCCTTTTGTGGAGCTTCTCTCCATTGAAGCTTTGTCTTCATGTAACCTTTTTCTTCTTCTTCTTCTTCTTCTTCTTCTTCTTCCTCTCAACCAAATATGAAGAAAAAACTTCTAGTCATAACTTTATAGCTTATATAATCAATTACATTCAATTCTTACCTTACCTTCTAGTCATAACTTTATGGCTTATATAATCTTATACAAAATTAGGGCATCTTATCTATGCCTTTACAACCTTTATATCACCTTTAAATCAAATGTTGGATCTAATCTCGTGTCTAAAATTAAAAAACATAAATGCACGGTAATCGGTGTCGATTCCCCGACCAATGTTGGTTCCTCCAAAGTGAATGATGTCGGTTCCTAACCAATGTCAGTTACTTTGTAAACTTGCAAGTTTGTAAAACATGCTTTTTGTGAAGCAATTTAGCTCCATAAATCAATAGTTGTGACGAAAACATTGTCATATAAAATCATAAATGGATTTTCATATAAGTTGGGGAAAGAAGTACTACGTAGAGTATATTTGGAGCATGAAGGGGACACAATATTGTGATAAGAAATAACAAACATACTATGGGATCACTTTTTAGCGTAATTAACTATGGAAAAGATTTTTTTCAAGCTGGAAGATAGTGGGAAATCTTATTTTAATATGCACATCACATTGCAAAACACTGCGATATATGTCAAAGAGTAGGGAAACTTAACCAAAAGGATGAAATTCTACTCAACCCATCGCTAGCTACATGACCATTTGAACAATAGGGAATAAACTTTATTCAACCAATCCATCCATTATTTTGAAGGTCTGCGGGTCAAGATATATAATCACCGCAACATACTACTTCACTAAATGGGTCAAGTTGTAGCAACACTAAATTACGATATACAGTAATACAACCAAATTTCTATATGAAAATATCATAACAAGTTATGGTTAACTATATAAACTAATCAATAACAGAGGAACTCATTTTCTCAAAAAGACAATTAATATTCTAACATAAGAGTTCATGATTATACACCATCAAAGCAAAACGTATCATGCACGGGAAAATCAACAGAAGAAACCACTAGCAAAGTTTAGGAAAGAGATCTCATAAATATTTGTAATGTAAAACTAGATAATTAGAGGGAATAATACCCATAGTACCTTGGTCCTATGTGACCAATTACAAAAAAGTACATGACAGACCCCATTTCAATTGGTGTATAGTATAGAGGCCATTATGCCCATGGAATACATTGGGTTGATTATGTGCATTATTTAGGAGATAAATATTTTTAAGAGAATATGATTCTAGATTGGAGGTAGATGGAAGAAAGTAAGGATTCTTATGTAATGGATTAAAAAAAGCAGACAAACAAAGTAAAAATGTTTGGCATGACCAAAATGTTTGCAACACAAAGGTCTAACTAGAGAAAATGGTGATAGTGAACGAGAGTAGATTTAAAGCGCACACAAGAATATTTCACATTATGTGGAATGATCCCTATATTATCCATTGACTATAATAAAACAAGGCATTATTTTATCATGGGACTTGCACAAAAATGTGTTACCATGGATAATTAATAGATGTAGGTTAAAATAATACCATGTATCATAATAGCGGAAAGAAAAAATAACTTCCTCCAACATAGCAATTAGTAAAGGATTTTCTATTTTAAGCAAGAGTCGTAGATAGCGTTTTGTATATTTGATTAGTTTTTGGTTAAGTATGTGGAGTAGCATAATTCAACCAATAATATTTCAAATGGTTAAATACATGAATGTGAAACGCAAATAAAAAAAAAGATCCAAGAAATTGAATAAGTGTGAGAAACCCACATGGAAAGCAAGAAAGGATGATAAGGCAAAATGGAATACAAAATTTTGAAAATATGTAAATTTATTAGCTAATTGATTTTTTTACAAACAACACATCAAAGGAGTAAGATTTCATGTAAAATAAAGTTAAGAGGCAATTCATTGCATCCAAAAATAAAATATCTAATGACTAATAAAAATTAAAGGGTGTGACACAAAGGATAAATGGATGAAAATAGCCACATCACACATCAGTAGATATAAGGAGTGAACATATGGAAAATAAAATTTAAAATAATTTTTCTAAGTTTGAAATCGGATTAAGTAGAAAAAAACTTCAACATTCTAGCCGTGCCAAAGTTTTTGAAGCGTATATTTAGATTGTGAGAAACAACATAAATCAAAAATGGCATATCCTTTTACCCGGCCCGTCGAACCTAAATTCATAAAAATGATGGAGATAGAAAGAATAACATTTCTTTCATTGATTTATTTTAAGAAAGATGATATGATGATCTCTATAATAATCCACCAAACCAAATGGAGTGATCCGCTGCATCATAAATAAAAAATAAAAAAATATTGGGGGCAGAGATGCCCACAATCCACGATGAAGCCGTAGGATGAAAATTGATGGAGAACGATTCATTATGAGGAAAAAATGAATATAGACTTAAAAATATACCATATCTTGGTGGCCATCCAAAACTCGTGCAAACAATCATGATCTATTATCACAACAGTGTCATATTGTTTAGTGTGAAAACAATTATACATGCCATGAGGACTGTAGGTGAATTTTGTTGAAAATAACAGCGGTAATGAATCTTTTCTTTGGGGATGGTAGAACTTATTTTTGAAAGGGTATGGTAATTTTCATATCAGTTTTAATTGTAATATCTGGTATAAATTTCATAATCTTTTGTATGATGCAGATATGAACAAAACAATTCTTACAATTAGTGAGATCACCACAAAATCTGGTTTTTTCGTTAAATTTCAAGGACAATAATGTTTGGTCATGACCAGAGATAACAAGATTATTACAGTTTGGATTTTTGAGAAAGTATTGAATAAGATTTTAGATCCACTGAGGGAAACGGAAAGTGCACTTGCAATAGCAATATTTGAATACATGGAGCAAGACTAAGATGGGTAAGGGAATTCCTTATATTCGGGATAGTCATCATGTATGTACTAGATGTCAGTTCGGAAAACAAGCTAGAAATTCATTTGATATTGGTAAATCTTGGAGGGTTAAAGAAGTGTTAGAAATTATTTTTGTGGACTAAGATTGTCCAATGCGGACACCTAACCCCACTGGAGCTCAATATTTTCTATTTTATGTCGATGATTTCTCTAGGAAAAGTGGGTATACTTTCTAGTGAAGAAATCTGATTTCTTTTCTAACTTCACATCTTGGAAAGCTATGGTTGAAAAATAGGCAGGACGACCAGTGAAATCACTTAGAACGGATAATGGGGGTGATTTCACCTCAAATAAGTTCAAGGAGTTTTGTGCCACTGAAGGAATACACAGACAATATTCTACTCCTTACACTCTGTAGTAGAATGGAGTTGTGGAAAGGAGGAATAGGATGGTGATGGACATGGCTCATTGTATGGTCCAAAGTAGAAATGTTCCATATAAGTATTGGGCAAACGTAGTGAATATAATGGTGTACATCCTTAACAAAATTCTTATAAAATCATTACAAAATATGACTCCAGAGGAGGCTTGGTCAGGTAAAACTCCAGATGTAAGTGATTTTAGAATTTTTGGTTGTGTAGCTTTTGCAGTTATTCCTAGTCAAAAGAGAAGTAACTTCGATGCCAAAAGCAAAGCCTATATATTTGTTATTTACAATGAGTAGTCAAAGGCCTATCGAGTACTTGATTTTTCTACTAAATTTTTTTGGTAAATAAAGATGTCAGAGTAAATGAACAGATGCCATGCTTCACAACAATTGGTGTAATTTTAGATATTGATTCATGTTTTCCTTGTAATGATTATATTATATGTTATGATATGGAAGTTAAACAGGATTATAGTTCATCAATGGAATCACATTCCAGGGAGGGAATTTATATAAAATGTTGTGAGGTTCCACCCTCTTTTCAAGAATATTTAAAGACGCCAAAGTGGTATATTATCACGATGGAAGAACCGAAGGAAGGATAATTAACACAAGGTGTGGAAGGAAGAAAATTGAGATCAGGAAAGAATCTTGGTAATAAAGGTGAGCATGATAATTTTTCTATAACAAATATTGTTTCACAGGAATTTGAGCCTAACTCTTTTTCAGAGGCCAAAGGGAATCCTGAGTGGGAATCATCCATGCAATTGGAATATGATTCCTTGATGAAAAACAAGACTTGGGAGCTAACAAAGCTTCCACCAGGAAATAAATCCATTGGTTGTAAATGTATTTATAAGGTAAAATGAAAATCGGATGATTCCTTGGATAAATATAAAGACATACTTCTAGCAAAACGTTACAAACAAGAGGAAGGGGTTTTTCTCCTAATACAAAGATGGTAACTTTTCACTTAATTTTTGTTATTGTTGCTCATTTTGATGGCAGATGTATTAAATGGATGTCAAGAGTTCCTTCTTGAATGGAGATATGGAGGAGTAAGTCTACATGGTTCCACCATGACATTTTCAAGTTCTTGGTAAGGAAAATCTTTCTTGCATGTTGATCAAGTACGGAATTGAGCAGGCTCCTCAAGCTTGGTATATGAAGAGAGATTTATACCTTAGCGGTTTTTTTATAAAATAAGTAATTCTAAACAAACTCTCTATGTAAAAGTGGATTGTGATGATATCTTAATTATCATTGTATATGTTAATGACATATCCATCACTAGGAGTAGTGTTAGTCTCATTCAGCAGATGAAAGATAATATTTTTGTAATTTTGACATGAGAATCTTGAATCTTTGAAAGATTGTTTAGGTGTGAGTTTTGGCAAGGTAATTGTCCTATATTCATGTCACGAGAATAATTATGCCAAATAATTTATAGAAAGGTTTAGAATGATGGATTGTAATCTAACTCACACACCTACGGAATTTGGAGCTAAAATTTCAACCGACATTTCTTCACCACTAGTAAATGAAACAATGTATTGGCAGCTAATGGATAGTCTCATTTAGCTCACTACCACTAGACCAGTATATATATTTGTAGTAAGTTTTATATCTCACTTGATGTCTAAACCATGGGAATTACATTGGTTAGATGAAAAATAATTATTAATATATGTCAAAGGTACTCTTCACTTTGTCATATTGTATAAGATTTCTATATATTTTAAGCTTTCGGATATTTTGACTCTAGTTGGGAAGGATTAGTAGATTCAAGAAAATATATAGTAAGGCATGTATTCACTCTTGGTTCAAGAGTTTTCTCATGGAAAATAAAGCTACAAACTATAGTGGCATTACCTTCAATATAAGTGGACTATAAATTTGTGGTCGGTGAAGGTTTTGAAACTATGTGGATAAAGAAAATCTTGGAGGATCCCGGTTTCGAGTCATCAAATTCTACTTCAATTTTCTCGTGACAACTAGAGTGTTCTAAATATGGTGAAGAATATAGTATTACAAGCTAGGAAAAAACAAGTTGAGGTTCACCATCATTACATATGACAACTAGTTATAAATGAAGACATCAATTTATTTTACCGCCCTACTGCAGAGAAACTATATGATATAATGACCAAACCACTAGGTTTAGACAAGTTCATAACATTTAGGGATAAAGTTGGTCTTGTTTTCAGTTTATTCATTAAGGGAGGGTGTTATTCATATTATCGTAGATACCTTAGGTTAATGACTAAGGTATATTATATATACACCTTGTTAGATCATTTATATCCACTTGGGTTAATAGGTTAGTTGGTTTGACAAGCCTAGCTATTTCATCCTACTTGAAGCTTAATGTTTCTCCCACCTCCTTGTCTTGTTTCCCGTTTAGTCATCAAGAGAGGGTGTTATCATATTATAATAAATACCTTAGGGTAATGACTAAGGTATATTATCTATAAACCTTGTTATACTAGTTTTTACCACTTGGGTTAATAGGTTATTTGGTTTGACATTCATAGCTATTTCATGTTACTTTATGCTTATTTTTTTCCCACCTCCTTGTTTCTCGCATGTTTTTCTTATGCTTATTTAATAGGCTTCTCATTTATTGATTGATAATGTTGGTTAATACATTTCCTCCATCTCTTTGCAGTTCTAATAGTCATTCCAATCAACACAATGACAGTCCACCCATTCACTAGATTTCCTAATAGGGGTATATTCATGCTCACATACAATATCACTAGACCTCTACTTAAGTAATCAACTAGAAATTTTTATGGTCATCTACAAAAAGGAAGGGGAATTCCTTCAAGAGATATTATTAACCAAGTAATGTGACTTTCTAACATAAATAATAGCATAAAAATCTTGTGGCAAGCCACACATGGAAGCAAGCAACCCTCAACATAGTCAACATCATCACCATAATGTGGGAACACAAACATGAATTCAACTAGCCCAAATTTTTGGCCCATGAGATAAATAATAATGTGAAATAGGTGAGTGAAGTTGTTGAAAAAATTCATATTTCCCATCGCACAACCGAGTGAAGTTTGTGAAATAGGTGAGATAAATTATCGGTTGGTTATGTAATTCTATTTCGCTCATTAGAGAGCCCCATAAGGCATAATAGAGGTGGAAGATTTATATTACCCACATGAATGGTTTACACAATAATACTAGATAGACCATACACCACCTATGAAGACACCTAGAAGATGGGATCTTCATCTTGTATAAATAAAATAAAGGAGGTGCTTAGCATAAACCCCCACATACCAAAGTAAGTTGTCCATACAAGACTATTTATGTGCACACTTCCTTTGGTATGTGGGGTTTATGCTAAGCATCTTCTTTATTTGATCTATACAAGATCCCATCTTCTAGGTGTCTTCATAGTGGTGTATGGTTTAGCTAGTATTATTGTGTAAACCATTCATGTGGGTAATACAAATCTTTCTACCTCTATGGGCTCTCTAATGAGTCAAATAGAATTACATAACCATAAAGAGTGCAACATATAACTTCGTAAATAAAACATAAATATATTATCCTTATCCCAATCATGCTACACCATAATGATCAATGTAGATAGGTAAAGTGTCATACATGATCATTTTTCCCATAACATTGTGAAGATATTGAAGGAGGGAAAAGTAGACATCAAAGTTAAATCATACTTTAATAAATTGAATTGAATTATATTGAAAAATAAATCCTAGTAGTAGCTCTCACGAAAATGAGAAATGATACAATTCCATACAAAAAAATTCACATAACACGTTTGTGGAATATACCATGCTCCAATTTTATAGAGTCAATATGAATAGAAGGGCCTTACTGACATAACAAGACTTAGCCCAAAAAACTATAGTGAAACAAGAATAGAGGAAACTCACCCAATTAAGAGAAGAGAATGCACAAAAGAAGGAAAATTTCATGAATCATAGTAGAGTCAAGATTACATTCTCATTAACCATGGTGTAAATAATGGCGAGTACACATTTTCCTCCTCCATATCCTCCATAATTAATTACTCCTCAAATAGTTGGCATATAAGAAGAAATAATTGTGCATCCTATGCAAATAAAGATAGATGCCACAATCTCAAGTGTGATACCGATACTGAAGTAGTTGTTATCCAAAATTCACCCCTCAAGGTAATTTTGATAACATGCATCAAATTCTTTAGTCCCAAGCAATTATATTGAGTCCGGACAAAAAGTCATGTTTCTAGGGTCCCCTCATATTTTTTCTAACTCCCCTGTCCAAGAAGAAGAGAGCAAGTTCTGAGGAAATGTGAAAAAATTGCAAAAAATAAGCTCGGGCCAGAAAAAATCATGAAAAATGGCTAAGTCCTGGTCCTTGCAATAGTCGGGACAGACGGGACATCTGGACGCGAACCGGCCGAAAGGCCGCCAGGTGGTCCGCGCAGCATTTGGGACATTCGGGACAAAGGGACGCGCGGGACGCGGAGATCCGAACTGGCTGAAAATTTGAAAAATTTGAAAAATTTGACTAACTGTTGAAACAGGAAGTCCGGGACGCGCGGGCCAAAAAGCTGTGAACCACCGAATCGGCTGAAATGAGTCAAGGCAGCCTAAGCAGTTGGGCCGAAGGTACGTAAGTCTGTGACGCAACCGGACGAACCAAGGCGAATCGGGAAAATTTGTCCCAAACGGTCCGAAAGCAAATGGGACATCTGGGCTGCAAGTAAGCGAACCGGCCGGTTCGGCCGAAATGGGAAATTTCAGCACTGTGCTAAATGGGACAGAGGGATGCGTGGGATGTGAAAAGCCGAAGGAGCCGAAAGCCAATCAGATCACGCCACGTGTCACCGGCAGAAAAGGAACATGGAAGCCCATTTCGGGCGGTTCAAAAGAATTTGTCCCGCACAGCACTGGGACATTTGGGACAAAGGGACGCGCGGGACGCGAAAAGCCGAAGCGGCCGAAGGCAGAGGAGAAAAGTCAACATTCGACCCGTGGAACTTCAAACGGCCATAACTTTTGACTCCGAGCTCCGATTTTCACAAAATTGGACTTTCTAGAATGAGCACGACATCCTCTACGCCACAAAAACTGGATTTCTTATTTTTAATGAGGGTAGATATATTTAAATAAAAGAAACATATTCGGCTCCAGTCAATCAATGCTCATTCCCGTCAAATGACAGAAAACGCCTGCCAGGCCCAAAATAGCTGCCCGCACTCAGAAGGCCATAACTTTTGCATTTCTCAACGAAATCACACAAAATTGGTACCGTTGGAATCGTGGTTCCGAGCCCGATGCACAAAAATCAAGAAATTCCAGATTTGATCATAAATTGATTGAGATTTTTAAGAAAACGTGGCCGGGTTTAGAACAGTGTTTTATTTGGTAGCTGGGAGTGCAATTAAGAGGCATGGTCATCATCCTTTCTCTGTTGCAGCACATGGGACAGTATGGGAGCCTTTTGCAAGTAATGTATAACCATTTCACTCAATTTAATGCCTCTTACAGGTGGTTGAAGGACAGATTTCGGGATTTCCATTTTCCCTTCTCTTTTCCTTCTCATTTTTCTATAAATTGGAGTGTTGGGCTCATTGTAAAAGAGAGAGTTTTTGGGTAGCAAAGCTCTGCCAAAATTGCTTTGTGAAGCTAGTGTGTTGCAGGCCCTTGTAGTGGACTCCTTGCATGGTGATCCAGGCCCTTATCTTGTAATAGACTGAACTGTGCATACCAGGAAGCAATAAAATACAAGTTTGTGGATGTATCTTCCCCTGCTGTGTTTTCTTGCATTCTTCTTGCCCTTTTATCTTTCCACAAGAATATTGTGTCTATTATTATGTTCTTGCAGGAATTCATTATCATTGTGTGTGCTTGGAATACTGCTGTGAATGCATTTTGCTAGATTATGGAGAACTGTCATCACCTCTTCTAGTGTGCACTTTGCCTTTGTATTTCACACATTTGGAGACTACTCTCACATCCTCCTTTTCTGGTGTATCACCACTTTAGTGTAGGCTTTCATTTTATGTATTCTCTTTCCCTGGTCCCTTGGAAATTTAGATTAGAATAGTTAGCTTATCCTGCATTAGAGTAGATTGTGGCGGAGTGTAGTTTAGGAGCAAGAACCGGCTTTTCTCGGAGGTCTATCTCAAGTAGCAAGTCCACAACTTGGAGATAGTACCCATGTTATCCAATCACACTTTGTGAGTTCAAATATATGCACAGGGGTCTTTGTGATTCGGTGATAATGATGAGTACAACCTATCCAATCATAAAAGGCTAAGGAATAGTAAGAATGAGAGTTTGAACATAAGAATAAGGAATAATATTCACAATAAGCGGAAGAAGAATTGTACAAATTTGAAGAAGAAGAATTTAAGAAGGTAGAGGATATTAGTTATAAATCAAAACTAAGATTATTATTTTCATTGAAAAAGAGGATCTTAATTTTCTCTATCCATTTACAAAGAGAATTAAATATTCTATAGTTTTTATTTCTATGGACTAATCATATATATTGGGATTGTGCAATATACAAAATATATTTATGTCATCTTTTTAACCCATATAAACTCCGAATACTTTCCTAAACTTCAATAGTTATCTCATACTTGAAACAAAATATTCTTTGATGATTTAGGAGGTTCTTTTATCCATATTCATGTGTCTTTCCATGTGATTATTACACTACACATTAATTTAATTTACTTACAATCCAAATAAAGGGCATTGTTTACTAGTTTTCATCCTCTATGCACTACTTAATTTTGTAAGGTTTTTAGTTAGTTAGACCATCTAACACTTTGTCCTATCAAGTTTTCAATATATTTTAAAACTCAGCGATAACGGGTTTTCATTATATGCGAGGCTTGCTTACATATTTCTAATAACATTTATGCAATTATACTTCAAAAATTATTACTTAATTTGCAAAATTATCTTGCTCGCTTGTCTTATTCTTGTTGATTGGACTATTTGAGTTTGGTTGATTGTATTGTTGGATTGGAATATGGGGGTGGAATTTTTCCTTGAACCTTGATTCTATATATATAATTATATTTGGAATGATGTACTCTATATTATTATTCATTGTCATTACATTGGGAATGAAAACTTCTAGATCGATCTTGTACATGTTCCAATCTACAAGAGCTTCATTCACTATGCCAAAATATATTTTCAATTATGATAATACTTGTATGACTTCAAACAAAGAATAATATTTGGTGTTTTTTTTGTATATTGTTCATGGAGAGTAATGATATTTTTAATGTCTTGGATGACTACTTCAGTCAATCCTACATTCATTTTTCTTACACTCCTACAAATTTATAGTGTGACATATTAAGACCCAATTTTCAAATTAGATTATTGACATTATCTCGATCCTAAAATTATATTTTCAATGCCTTTTCCACCTCTTGGTCATCTATCTCCATCAGTATTTTCACTTTCATTTTTAATTAGTGTGTGTATTGGTCTTTCTCTCACTCATCGTAGTATGCAACTTTACATTTGAATTGAGGATCTCAAAAGATACTTACTTGTCTTGTGCCTCGACATGTTGGAGTAACTTGATATATTATTTAAAAGATAAAGACTACATCCTCCACTTATTTATTTTATTTATCTAGCTACAATTTGAACTTACCAGTTGTACAAATT
This sequence comes from Taxus wallichiana var. yunnanensis, assembly GCA_018340775.1. Lineage (NCBI taxonomy): Eukaryota > Viridiplantae > Streptophyta > Pinopsida > Cupressales > Taxaceae > Taxus > Taxus wallichiana. The sequence goes on from CM031238.1 coordinate 746,052,387, forward strand.
TTATCCCACCAGAGTGGTTAGTTGAATTTGTTCAATCATTACTTTTTCACTTATTAATTTGGCAAAAGTTATGACAACGATCTTCAAGATAAGACTTGAGATTATGTAATTTGTTCTCAAATTTTATTTTCTACTTATCAAATTATATTGTGGCTAAACCAATATTTCTTGAAGTATGTACACCCATTCAATTTATGTCCGCAATGGTAGCTTCTCAATATCTTGGAATTTAAATGTAGAATTAGCTCAAACACTTGTCGTAGAATTAGCTCAAACACTTGTCTGGGTGATCTGAGGAACTGAAGTGTGTACATGAGATGAAGGAAGGAAAATATTATGATTCTTTTTTACTCTTTTGATTATTATTATCACCAAAAAAATTTATCGCCTTCCTTAGACTCTTATGTGGTGGCTTGTTAAGAGTTGAAGGCTTCAATATATGTGGCACAATGTGTTTATTGTGGATAAATCTATGTTATAGATGATTGTGCCAAAGGAATGAATGTGGGCTGCATAATGTCCTTAGATTTATTCCCTTCTAATTCTATTTTCTGCTAGTCCTCAGTTTCTGGATACATGAGCTCCTTCTCTTATTTTGTAATGGATTATGTAGTGCATTTAGTGTCTTCGATATTTATCTTGTTACTCATTTTCTTGATTATATTTTGTGTCTTGATCATCTTCTATCTTTATCTTATCTTCTTATTATTTCTTCCTTTTATCTTCTTACTTCTTGGCATTTTCTTCTTCTACTTGCTTGGATTTCTCTTTTCCTTCATCCTCTCTTCTTTCTGGCATTGTTTCTCTGTAATATATTTCTACACTTTAGCTTGTGCACTTTCTTTCTTTTTCTTTTACTTGAAGATATGGGCACAAATATGTATTTACCAAAAGAGAGGAAATGGTAAACTTGTAAAACATTCTAATGAGTGCAACGTATAACTTAGTAGAGAAAATCTTAATATATGATCCTTGTTAGACTCATATCGCACTCCCTAATGATCAATGTAGATAGGTAAAATGTCAGGCGTGGTCATTTTCCTGTAACATTGTGAATGTACAGGTCGAAGTAGACATAAAAGTTGAAACATACTTACAATCGATTAAATTAAATGATATTGAAAAATAAACCCGAGTGAAACCTATCAAGAAAAGGAGAAATGATACAATTACATACAAACTAATTCACATAACACCACAATCCCAATTTATGGAGTCGGTATGAATAAAAGGGACTTACTGACGTAAGAAGATATATATACCAACAAATTGTAGTGAGACAATCATAGAGGAAATATCTCAAGAAAGAGAAGAGAATGCGTAAACAAGGGAAAAGTTCAATAATCATAGCAGAGTCAAAATTACATTCTCATATAAACCATGGTGTAAATAATGGTGAGTACACCTTTTCCTCCTCCGTATCCTCGAGAATTAAGTACTCCTCAACTAATTGGCATATAAGAAGCAATAATTGTGCATCCTATGAAAATAGAGGCAGATGCCACAATATTAAGTGTGATACTAGTAGTGAAGTAGTTACTAGAACCTATGCAATCATCAAGGACTAAGGAATAGTAAGAATAATATTTTAAACACAAGAATAAGGAATAAGCTACTAAGAACACTCTCTGAAAAGTAAAATAGAAAGAGTGTATTGTGAAGGAATAAGCAGAAGAAGAATTTAAGAAGGTAGATGTAGAGGAAAAAGTGAAACAAGAGGAGGAAGATAGATTGTGTAAATAAGGATAAGCATATAAGTAAAAGAAATAAAGTACACAAGCTAAAGTTCAGAAATCTCTTACGGAGAAACAAGGCCAAGAAGAAGAGAAGCAGAAGGATAAAGAGAAATCCAAGCAAGTAGAAGAAGATAAGGCCAAGAAGAAAGAAGATAACTAGAAGAAATAATAAGAAGAGAAGATAAAGATATAAGAGGAACAAGACACAAGAGAGAAGCAAGAAAAGGAGGAACAACATAAATAAAAAAAGATGCCAAATGCACTGAGAATCCTTTTCGTAAGAAGAAGAGAAGGAACTAATGTAATGAAAAGCGAGGACCAACAAAAAAACAAAATCAAAAGGCAATAAATCTAAGGAAACCATGCAAACCACATTCACTCCTTTGGCATAATCATCCATAGCATGGATTTTCCAAAATCAACACATTATTCCATAGAGATTGGAGCCTTGACTCATAATAAAAAACCAAAGAATAATCTAAGGAAGGGGATAATAATTTTTTGGTGATAATCAAAATCAAAAGTGTAAAAAAGAATCATAAGCTATTCCTTATTTCATATGATGTAGACACTTTAGTTCACAAATTCATAAGGACGAGTGTCTTAGATAATTCTACATTTGAGTTTGGATCTTGAGAAACTACCAATGCGGACATAGATTGAATGGGTGTACACACTTTAGGAAAATATTGTTGTAGCGACAATGTAATTATCTCATTATAAAGTAGCCTTGGAGAATACATTGCACAATATCAAGTCTTAGATTGAAGATAGTTGTCATAACTTGTTTCCAAATTAATAAGTGAACAAGTAATGAGTCAAAAAATCCAACTAACCACTCTAGTGGGATAAATTTTGTACAACCTGGTAGGAGTAAGGGAATACCAATAAGTTCGAAGTGTAGGTAGTTCAATCAAAGAACGAAGTGAAGGATTGAGTCCTAATATTTTAATAATATATCAAGTTTCTCCAACATGTCGAGGCAAAAGACAATCATGTATCTTTTGAGACCCTCAATTTGAATGTGCGTTGCATACTACCATGAGTGAGAGAAAGACTGATATAGAAACTAATAGCATAATGAACATTAAAATAAAAATGGAGAAAAATTACCAAGAGGTGTAACAGAATTAAAAACATCATTCCAGATTGAGATAATTTCATTGATTGACTTTGAGAATGGGATCCCAATTTGTCACACAATACATTTGGAGGAGTGCAAGAAAAATGATTGTAGGATCGACTAGAAGTAATTGTCCAAGACATAAAAATGTCATCACTCTCCATGATCAAACTATAAAATACACCAAATATTATACTTTATTCGAAATCATGCAAGTATTATCATAACTCGCAAATATATTTTAGCAAATTGAATGAAGCTCTTTTAAACTGGAACATGTACAAGATAGATCTAGAAGTATTCCTTCCCACTGCCATGAAAATGAATAATATTTTCATGAGTACATCATTCCACATATAATTATCTATAGAATCATGGAAATGTAAGCTTTACTACCCCCATCTTCTACTCTAGCAATACAACCACCCAAATTCAAGCGAGTCAATAAGCAACAATAAGAAAATGGAGTAAGATAATTTTGCGGTTGGTAATAATTATTCAAGTATCATTGCATAATTTTGTTTAGATATATGTAATTAGACCCACATAGATTGAAAATCCATACGGTTGGTCTATGAGGGAGTTTCACGTAGATTGAAAACTTTAAAGGAAAGTGTTGGAAGATTTAATTAATTGAAAACATGAAAAATTTAGTGCATAGAGGATTAGAACTAGTAAACAATGTCCTTTATTCTAAGCTGCAAGTAAATTATATTATTATGCAAAGTGTAATCATCATCTCGAAAGACCTAAGAATATAGATCAAAGAACCTCTTAGAACATAAAAACATATTTTATCTTGGTATGAGATAACTTTTTAAGTCTAGGAAAGTGATGAGAGTTTATATGGGCTTAAAAGATGACATGGATATATTTTGCATATTTCACAATGCTAATGTATATGAATAGTCCATAGAAAGGAAAAATATAGAATATTTAATGCTCTTTATAAATGGATAGAGAAAATTAAGATTATCTTTTCTCAATGATAAGAATAATCTTATTTCTTATTCAAAACTAATATCCTCTTTTTCAAGAATTATAATAATTTTATGTCTTAGTTCTAATTCAAAAATACTAATTCCATACAAGATATTGTCTTTATTTTCCTTGAATGTTTCTATCTATGTGGTTATTGCAAACTAAGGTTTAATATTTTTATAGGTATTTTTGAAATGTTTAGTTGGAGAAAGATGTATTTATCCTAGACTTAACTATTTGTATGTCCTAATGTTGTGACCTAAGGACCTAGCTTCTAAAAATAGGGTGGTGCAACTAGAAAAGACAAAGGTAAATATTGTTAGAGAACTCTCACACATCCATATAGAGTTCCCATCCAATCCAATGGTCTAGAATTTCATTGATATATAAGTAGTGGATATCCCTAATCCTATAATATTATGCTTTGGAGATATTTTGAGGAATATAAATGGGTATGTGGTGATAAAATTATCACATATGTGGCTATCTAAAGCATAACGTTTTTAACTAGATTAGGATTGATAAAGAACCTCAAATGAATATTATGATCATTGAGTAAAAAAACATTAATGAAATTTTATACACTAAGCATGAAGTAGGATTATATCCCTTACGGGAGAACCGAGTGAAACAAAATAATTCTATTCGTTGGAGGTACACTTCTTGTGTCGTCATATGCGATATCCTACAATATGCAACTCGATACCAACATTAGGATCATTGAAGAAGAGAGTGAAATCTCATTGACATTAGAACCTTTGAAGGTGGTCCATGTAACACCAAATAAAAATATCCATGAGAGTATAAAAGTGAAGATCACACATAATATACAATAATTTAGAAACATTACTATGCAAATTGAAGTTAAATCAACTCATAATTTGATACTTAGTAGAGTTATAATTAATTTCCTTTCCTAATTGGTTTTGTGTGCACTTAGGGACCACATGTTGAGCACTCTTACATGACCTCTTTTTAATTCTCAAGAGAAATGTATAAATTTCAAACTACACAAAAATATCCATGTAGTGCCAAAGGTTACACAATAAAGGAGATACACCTCATTAGTTCGTGGCATGTTATCTTGCCCATAATACGTCAAGCACAAGAATTTCAAGTGTAGTCCATCACAAGCTTTCCTCTTGATGTTACCTATGCAATAAAATGATACACCTTGAGGAATGTAATATTGAAATCCATGAAGCCCGATACATTACAATATATTTCATCCTACAACATAACCAACCCCTTCCTCCTCAAAACATATATAACATCTCTACCTCCTTAAATTCATAACAAACCTACGAAGTCTTTCACATTACAATAATAAAAGAATAAATTCTCGTGGATTCTCCTTATTTAAAGTATTATAAGAATAAAATCAAATACAATGTTTGGAAAATACAATTTTATGATTACAAATCTTGATAAGGGCGTGTTGTAATATTTGAGCGTGATAACCCCAAAAGTAATAGGTATTGCATGGAATACAAAATCCAATTTTATTACTTGAATAATTCCATAAAATATGAGGCACAAATTGATAGTGTCTAATTTTCTCTCAATAAAGGTAGAAATTTCTTTAAGGAATTTGTATATTTGTAATTAGGAATCATACAAACTTGATAATCTAGTTCATGCACCATGCCAAGTTCCTATCTAGGTATTGCGGCTGGGTATGGAAATTGATTGAATGTTTTTTTTTTTTTTTTTTTTTTGTATTTTGCATCCATTTTATACATGAAATGAGAATTGTGTGTTTAAGATATTATGGACAATTTGGAAACCCTTTGGATCCAATCGAGGATTTTAAGCTTAAGCACTTCTTAGTAAAATTGGTCTTTAATGCATCCATCTTTAAAAAAAATCACAAAGACTCAATTATTTAATTATGATAAGAAAATTATAGAATTCCTTTCTAATTAATTTTTTTTAAAGTCTCAAATTACATAAAACGTTTTTAGGGATGATGGTAAGTGGGATGAAGATGGAACGTTGAACCTGAAATCCAAAACATCTATTATTTACATGTCTTTTATATATATCATAATCACAATATGATTTTCATCAAAGTTCTAAAGTTGTGGCTTGGTCATTTCAACCTATGTAGGTTGAGGAAGGACTATTATATTTCACTCAAGTAATTTTTGCAACACTTTATTAGGGGTTTATGATAAATCTCTAAATTATTTAGATATTAAGAATAAAAAGGAAAATCTTTTAAATAGGTTGTGTAACTACATTAATTAATTTATTAGTGTCATTCTTATCATCATTAATATTGAAGAATTATTTTCTTTTAAATTTAGCATTCAAAGATGTGTTAGGGTTGGTCCCATACTTTTACTTGTTCATGGAAATAATATTTATGATCTTTATGAAAAATATCATCAAAATATTGAAAGTGTTCAAATAATATAGACTTTCTAATGGATAACTTCATGGAAATGGGGAGCCAAAAGGGGGTCAAAAGGGACACATTTTCTTGAAATCAACGAAACTCGAACTTGTAAAATAATTTGACATGCATATGCTCAAATTTTGAAAAAGTGATAAGAATAAGTACCATAGAACTTAGAATCTAGTTTTTAAACTACTAATATTTTTTAAGTGGTTAAGATCAAGAGGGTCAAATGTGGTGCACACACAAAGTATGTCTATTTTTGTGTCAAAAAGATAAGAACCTATTATGTGTCCCCCCATTTTTTGAGTTCTATAAATTATTTTTCAAATCCCTTGGGACAAAGTTAACTAAGACCATATAAGAGGTCCCACTAATTTTTCATAGTTTTTGGATGAATATATGATTTTTTATTAATTTTCAAATTACACATATCCCAAAAATGAAATATTTGTTTATACAACCCCATGACTTTGATAAAAAAATCAATTTTTAGTATGTGGAGAATGGAGTCTAGAAAAAAACACTTTTTAAAAAAATTTGGATGAAAAAATCATAAATTGTACACCAAAACGTATGCATAGGATTTTTCAAGAAAACAAGGCACTAGTAAAAGAAATTATGGATGAAAGCCATAAACTAATCGGTTTTCAGAAAGATTTATATTCTCATCAAGGTAAAATTAAGCTTGACATTGTAGTATAATTTATTTTGAATATAATGTTATAATGCATGAGATATCGGAGTGCACATGTGAGATTTTTGATGTTTTTCCCTCAAACACGATTTATTCACAGTTTACACAATCCAAGCCTTTGGTTTGGATACCTAAGGTAAATCCAATCCTATGGAATGGAAATTTCAAACCCAGAAGATGAAACACACTCGCTATAACACGAGTGCGCTATAACACACTCGTGTTACTGTTGGTTTTTTGGTATATGTGCTTATGGGAGGTATTTATTTACTATATTTAAATTTATTTTAATAAATATAAGAAGTTAGGGTCACTTTGCACCTTATGAAACTAGTCTCACAGCTCCATCTATCACGAGTTTAGAAAATGGTTTTCACAGATTCTAATATGGTCGATCATAGGTATTTTTCATGATTTCAAAATTCAACATTCATCCTTCAATATTTTAGGGATTAAATTATACAATCAATATCTATTTTGTGAAATAATATAGTCATTGTTTATGTTTTAGGGCCTTTTGGATTGGTTATTGGCATTAGAATTTACAAACCTCACATCTCTCAAAGGTAGAGACAACTGATCAAATATATGGACTCATGATTTTTCTTATGATCATGGAGTTGAATCCCTAATTTTATCTTAGAATATGGTAAAATCATACTATGGATGAGTACCTACCTTACAAGCCTAGGGAGTGCATCTTTTGCTTCTAGTCAATGGTGTGTCCTTCCTTTGGCCAACCTACCTCAATACCACTCTCAACCTAGATCAAAATAAATTATTAACAAGGTTTTTTTAAGTTTGTTTCAATGTGTAGGGATGATTGGATATGATGATTGATGAGTTCAGTGTGACTTGATGGAAGATAAATTCCTCCAAAGGCCTAAAAAGGCCATTCTGAGCTAATCAAACACCCTTTGGAAGAGTTCAAGAAATATATTAAGTATCTAGAAGTGATGTCAGAGAATATTGGAAGTGTTGGAGGAAATTTAAGAATATTCAGGAATATTGTTTAGGGCTTCGGGTTTATCATTTAGGGTTTAGGGTTTAGGGCTCAGGGTTTAGTGTTTACGGCTCATGGTTTAGGGTTTAGGGATCACGGTTTATGGTTTATGGTTTAGGGCTCAGGGTTTAGGGTTAAGGGTTTAGGGTTTAGGGATCAGGGATTAGAGCTCGGTGTTTAGGGTTTAGGGTTCAAGGCTCAAGCCTCAATGTTTAGGGCTCGGGGGTTTAGAGTTAAGGTTATATGGTTTAGTGTTTAGGGCTTAGGGTTTTAGGCTTAGGGCTCAGAGTTTAGGATTTAGGGTTTTTTGTTTTGGACTCATGGTTTAGGGTTTGGGGTTTAAGGATCACATTTTAAGTTTTAGGGTTGAGGTAAGTGCACCAAGTTGGGGGGTAAAGGGGGTCTTAACTGACGTATATTTTCTGAAAATAAAAATTCGACTTGTACGTGTTTTTGAAATATTTACAATCAAAATTGGAAGATGTTGTATAAACATGAATCGTAGCATTTTGAGTCTAGTTTCTAACCTACTAAACTTTATTGAAAATGGATAAGTTTAAGTGGGTCAAATAATTAAAATACCAATAGGTTCTCCTGTTTTTGTTAAAACTCATAATAGAGTGACTTTTGTGCCCCCGCCATTTTTTTAGCACCATTTAGTATTTTGAAAACCCTTTGGTAGAAATATAGTGAGGAGCATCTAGTTTGTGCTAGATTTTTTTAAAAAATTTTAGCAAGTATTTATTTTTATGATTTTTCTAGTACAGTACTTTTATGTTTTGAAAATTAACGGATCTCTCACTATGCCCCCACCTACCTACCTCAAAAAATATCAAAAATTAGATTTTGTTTTTGAACATGTATATAATTAGGCCTGTTTTGTGATAGTATATTTTTTTCAATTTAGATGAGCCAAAATAAAGATACATGGTGAAAGATAGACATCTTTAAACTTTAAAAATAGTTGTAAAAATTCATAGCTAGAAAATAAATAATATGGAAACCTTATATTAGTAAAAAAAATTGAAAAATTATATTTTTAGAAAGCGAAACTCTGCTCTACATTGTAGTATAACTTTTTTAAATGAATCAAATGTTTTATGTTGATTTATCATGGTGGAAGTAGAATTTTTACATTTTCCTGTAAAAACATGGTGTTTGTTGTGTTTGTGTAGGTCCATGCCTTAAGCTTGGGGATCAAAGCTGGATCCAAGCTTTGAGGCATAACTTGGAAAAAGTAAAAACAAAAATGTGTATGGGTTATAACTCATACACACTATAACACGTATGTTTTATAACTCGTACACGTTCTTCGTAGTATGAACATTATATGTGTTTTTGGCATGATTTTATTTACAAAAAAAGTTTAAATTTTTCATTTATTATTATTTATATGTTATTATTTCTTATACTTTAAATTTATTTTTGTAAATATAAGAAATGAAGGCCACTCTGCACCTTATGGAAATAGTCTCACATGACTCCATTAGTCACGGTTTAGGAGATAGTTTTTATAGTATAATATAGTCAATACATACGTAATTTTAGGATTTCAGCATTCAACCTAAAACTTTTAGCATTTAAATTATATAATCAAAACCCTAAACCGGAGGCCCTAAACCCAAACCATGATCCCTAAACCCTAAACCTAAACCCTAAACCCTAAGCCTTAAACCCTAAACCTTAAACATTCATCCCTTCCTCGTGAGCCCTAAACCCTAAATCTTGAGCCTTAAGCCCTAAACCCTAAGCCCTAAGCCCTTAAACCATGAACCATGACCCCTAAATGCTAAAACCTAAACATTAAACCCTAAAAACTAAAACATAAACCCTAAACCCTAATCAATGAATCCTAAACCCTAAATCCCGAGTCCTAAACCCTAATCCCTAAATCCTAAATGATAAATGCTAATCCCTAAAATCTACAACCTAAACCCTCAATGCCTTTGAGACGTAAAACCTAAACTATAAACCATAAACCTTAAACCAAAATAATAAATGCTCAATCGTAAACCATGAGCCCTAAACCCTAAACCTTAAACTCTAAACACTAAGCCCTAATCCATAAACCCTAAACATTAAATACAGAGCCCGAGCTCTAACCCCTAAACCTCAAACCCATAACTATGAACAGTAAACCTTAAGCCATAAACCCGAACCATGAACCCTAAACCCTAAACCCTAATCCTTGAACCCTACACCCCGATCCGTGAGCCCTAAAATATAAAACCTACACCTTAAACCCTCATCCTGAGCCTTAACCCCTAAACCTTAAAATCGAGCACGAGATATAACCCCTACACCTTAAATCCAGAGCCCAAGATATAACCCCTAAACCTTAAACTCATAACTCCGAACCCCGAACCTTAAGCTACAAACCCCAAACCCCGAACCATGCACTCTAAACCTTAATCCCTAAACCATAAACCCTAAAACCTAAGCCTTGAACCCTACACCATAATCCCTAAGCCATAAACCCTAAACCGTGTACCAAAAGCCCTAAACCCTAAAACCTAAGCCCTAAACCATAAACCCTAAACCTTAATCCCTAAATGCTAAATCATAAACCCTAAACCCTGAATCATGAGCCCTAAATGCTAAACCCTAAACCCGGAAACTAAATCCTAATCCCTAAACCCTAACTCCTAAACCATAAACCCTAAACCATGAACCCTAAACCCTAAACCCTTAACCCTAAACCCTAAACCATGAGCCCTAAACACTAAACCCTAAACCTTAAACTCGTGACCTAAACCCTTAACCCTCAACCTTTAACCATGATACCTAAATCCTAAACTATAAACCCTAAACCCTAAAACATAAATAATAAACCCTAAACCTTGAACACTAAATCCCGAACTCTAGACCCTAAACTCTAAACATTAAACCCTAAACCCTAAACCCTTACCCCTACCCCCTAAACGCTAAACCCCGAGCCCTAATTCCTAAACCCTAAACACTGAATTTAGAGCCCTAAGCTCTAACCTCTAAACCTCATATATTTCTTGTATGTCTCATGAGGGAGTTCATCTTTTTGAATATCAATATTAAGATCATATTTCCTAGTCTTGTGCCTTGAACCATGATTGATTCTTTTCTACAACTACCTTGTTTATGAGAGTTGGGATAAGAAAATAAATGGATATGAGATCTACCTTGTGCCTTGCAATGTATATTACACATCTCTGCCAAACTTGTTTCTCCCCACATATACTTGCGCTCTTGAATGTCAATTTCTTCACACTCTGAAACAAATTTGATATTTCTCATATTTCAATAAATGGTATTATGCAAGCTAGGATGACCCATTGGAGGTTGGAAAATAACCATCACAACACAAAAATTAATCTCAATGGAAATGGCGAAGCATAGAGAATATACCAACACGAAGGTGTAGGATAAAAACTGAATTGTCTGCAGTATCCTCTCCTCTAGAGAAAGAGAACTATATTTTGCTACTTTTTGGAATGGATAGAAAATTTGACAAAACATCCTGAAGTGTTCAAAATAAGCATTACAATTGGGAATGGCTCAGAACACAAAGGAGTTATCAATCACCTAGTAAATGTTTCCTATTTAGTTCGAATGGGATTCATTTGGCCTAAAACTTAGTGACCTTCCATTCATTGATGATTCCTTCTATGATAAACCCATGGATGATTTCAAAAGAACCTTTAAAAATATAGGGGTATTCATAAAGCCTAGTGAAGGGTGTGATGTGGTTTTCAAACAACTTGAAATTCATACAAATTGAGAGGTCATAACATGAATTTAAAAATATCTCTATCATTATAAATGGAATCCAAGTAACAATGTCTCCATATACCGAAGTATCGAGGACTACTGGGGCCTATGGTAGGATTGGACATTTGGGAATCATTGAGTGTTTGAATCAAAATGTCATTTCATCTGGAGAAAAGTTTCAAACATTTGAGTAATGCATCTTGGAAAATAAAATTAAACCTCATAAATACTCTCAAATTTCCATCTTAAACAAGACTGGATATATCAAAAAAATTTCTTCGAATGAAACATTCATTCCCGATAACTTACAACCTGATAGAATTATTCAAAAGAGTGTCAAAAAAACATTTTTTGTACTCAAGTTATTCTTGGATATCTAGTATTTACCTCCTTCAAAATATCAATATATGAAAGACATCAAACTATGATGAATCTCTTTGAATGTTCTCGCTTAGGAAATAGATGAACCCTTTTCGGTTGAATACTTTGTGTTAATAATAATAATAATAATGGGTAGGACACAAAACATTACGGTGAGTGAAATAGTTCCCATGCGATGGGAAAAAGAAGATATATGTATTGGGTAACATTTATTTGTCTTTGAATTGTTCTTGGATATATCTAATTTCCCTCCTTCAAAATATCAATAGATGAAAGGCATCAAATTGTGATAACTCCTTTGAATGCTCTTTTATGTCGAAAGTAGCACCCATGATTTACACATTATCGAACCCTACTTCTTGTGATTGAGACAAACCTCTAGAGAAGGTTGGATTTCTAACCTATTCTAATGCTAATCTACTCCCAAACTACTACTTCCAAGGGACCAGAGAGAGAGAGAAATACATAAAATGTAAATCCTAAACTAATGGAGACGATGGCACTAAAATATGGCTAGAGAGATTCCTAGTGAGTGAATGTGGGGGAAAAATGGGGAATAAGAGGGTAGAAAAAGTGCCACAGTCCCAAAACACATTCAAACCTCCAATTTTGTGGAGCACAACAAATTTAAACCCTGTAAAGGAACATAGTATGCACAATATTGTGAAACATAATGGAAGGCAAGAAGCGTAATATAAACCAAGCTAGGGCATGAAATGTAATATAAACCAAGCTCGGGAAAGAAAAGCCATAAAATACTAATTTTTATTGCTTAAGATGATGCACAATCCATTACAATGTAGTAAAAAGGCAAGAATCCTTCACAAAATGCATAAATTTGAGGCCTGCATCTCATAAAAGTGCTAGAAATTTTTGGCAGAGTTCCTTTAAATTTTCAAAATCTCTCCCCCTTCAAATGAGGGGAATTTACATATATATAGAGAAAAGGAGATACCAACCAACATCCTTCATTAATTACCTACACGGAGGTATGGGTGACCATGTTGGTTCACTTTCCAATGGTACTTTTCTTACACAAAAAAAAGAGGTGTCATACCTCATTAAAATGGCTATTAAGATACCTTGTACAATGTAATTGATGCATGATTGTATCTAAAACTCTTTGTTGTTTCTGACAAAACCACCATCCGACGCCTAATAGAACGGGAAGAGTTACCACTAATGAGGGGATGACTCGTCACATGACAAGAAGAAATGTTGTTAAGTAACAATAAGGGGAGGTTGACACGCTTCAGCAAAGGTGGTTGATGCATGACAAGAAGTGATGTTTATGTACGACGTGAAGGTGGTGGTGATAGGGAAGGTAGAACAACTCGCAAAAAGAAGGAGATATGTCATATGACAACAAAGTACATTTTTACATGACAAGAGAAAAGTAGTTGATGTACGTCAACAATGGCATTGATGTGTGTTAAGGAGGATGTTGTTGTGCAACAAGAAGAAGGTGGTGACGTGTGACGAGGAGGAAAAAATCTGTATATTATTCCAACTTGACCATTATACAACCCAGCTCCAAACCTTGTCCACATCTCACAAGCTTAATGTGAGATACCCTGTAAACTAATCCCATTAACTATCAATGCCCAGACCTATAGGTTGATCCATTTTACAAGGGGGTGAAAAAATGGATAACAATTGGTGACTTATGGGGTGATCTTCCTACTAGATCTGAAAGACCAATGATTTTGCATCCATTGGGCATGGAGTCATTCTGATTGCTAAAATTGGTCTGATGTTTGAAACCTCTTTTTCTTTGGAACACTACAGAGACATTACTTCATCATCGGATCTTTCCTACAACCTGAAAATCGCAATGTAAGAAACAAATCACAACCATGTAAAAATAACAAAATCATACATTTCCAAAATGGAACATGTAGAGAGTGCACAAGCACTTATCTGAAAGAAAACCTAGCTACAACAGAATAATGTGTTACAAGCACTTGGAGGAATTACAAACTCTAAACTAATATGTACAAGAAATATACTCCCATTAGTAATAATGCTTGAGATAGATTCCATTAACTAGGATCTACAATTCTTCCCCATCCAAATTTTTTAATTGGAAATAATTGTTTTCTTTACACCTTGAAATCAAGTAAGGGCCACTCCATATTGCATCAAACTTGGAGTTTATTCTTTATTTGGATATTTCTGCATCCCATTTCAAAACCATACGTCCTTCTTGAAAATTTATATTTTTGGCCTTTTTGTCAAAACTCATCTTGATTTGATCTTGGTCCTTCTCCATTGTTTTTATGGCTTGGTTCCTTAGCTCTTCTAGCTCCATGAACTCTAGCATACCTAACTTCCATACATGGAAATTCAAACAACTCCAAATGCTTGATAAGCTCCAAGGATGGTAATTCAAGGGATATTGGAAACCTTGATTCCCTTCCATAAATCAACTTGAAATGGGAATAATGAGTTGAATTCTTGGGAGTTATTATATCAGCCCACAAGGATGATTTCAATTTGGTATGTCAAGTCCTCTGGTTCTCATCTAGGTTTCTTCTTATGATCCTCAAAAAATTCTTGTTTGTGGACTCTACTTGCCCTTTACCCTGGGGGTAGTAGTTAGAATAAGTTCTCAAATAGATGCCATTTCTAACATCCCAATTAGATATCTTTGCTCCAATGAAAGATAAGGCATTATCTGATATTATAGTGGAAGGAACACCAAACCTTGTTGTAATACTTTTATAGAAATCCAGAATGCTAGCTTCATTTGCTTCCTTAAGTGCAATTTCTTTTTCCACTTAGTGAAGTAGTTTGTGGCTATAAGAATCCATTTGTGACCTAGGCTAGAACTTGGATTGATCATCCCAATAAAATCTAGCCCCATTACATGAAAGGCTTTTTAACTGAGATAGGATGGAGTGGGAGGGATGCTAACTTCTCTTTACCTATGAAGAAGGCACACTTCTTGCATTTCTTGATCCATGAGTAGCAATCATTGAAAATATTAGGCCAGTAATAACCAGCCCTCATGATTCTAATAGTTTTTTCTTTTGGGGAAAAATGACCACCTACCTCTCCATCATGAAACTCATGTAATACCCTCTCTATCTAATCTATTTTGATGCACCTTAGGAGGACACCATTCACATCCCTTTTGAACAAAATATTATCTACAAGCACGTATGGGATGCAATGAAGTTTGAAATACCTCCTTTTGGACTTACTCAATCCTTGAGGACTTTGACCTATTTGAAGGAAATGTACAATATCCTAAGTCCAACAAGGAATGGGTATGCCACCTTCACCTGTTCTTGATTATCTTGCAACACCATAACAACTTCTGCCTCCTCTCTTGATTTAACATGTTGGTTAGAAGCTAGCTACTCACATAACCCTTTCCCCCTAACTAATTTGGTCACATTTATATCAATATCATACTCCATGACCTTGGTTATCCAACCAGCTCTCTTTTCATTAAGGTCCTTGTTCAAAAGAAAATATTTTACACCAGCATGTGAAACTAATAGATGAATTATGTTGTTTGACACTAGATGTCTGAATTTCTTTAAACTTCTAATCACAACAAGGACATGCTTCTCAATGAATGAATATCTCACCTCATAATCCTGAAGGATTTGGCTGAAGAATGCGATAGGATGCTCTAGTCCTTCTTGATTTGGTTGTACCAATATGGCAGATATTGCATCCATGCCTCCAAAAGTGTATAAAATGAAGTCCTTTGAGAAATTTGGATTTATGAGGGTTGGAGCATGTGCAATGGCCTGCTTTATGGCTTCAAAGATTTATTTTCCTTCAACATTCCATCTGAAAACCATGGTCTTCTTCACATCATCGTTAGTGGCTTGACAAGATGGGAAAATTTAGGAAAAAACCTCCTAAAAAAATTAATTTTCCCCAAAAATATTTGGAGAGCCTTCTTATGACTTGGCAATGGTAATGCTTGAATGGCTTCTACCCTTTCTAGATCAATTTCCAACCCTTCCTTATACATGATGTGGCCTAAGATATTTCCTTCATGAGATAAGAATATGCACTTTTTGGATTCAAAGACACTCTAAATCTCCTACATCTTTGGAACACTTACCTAAGGTGGAAGAGGTGACTTGCTACATTTTTGGAGAATACGAATATCATCTAGATACACAAGAACTATCTTATTGATTAGTCCTTTGAATTCCATATCCATTACCCACGGAAATGTTTCTCTAGCGTTTGATAGTCCAAATGGCATCTTCTTATAAGCATATGTGCCCCACTTCGTGGTGAAGGTTGTCTTGAACTGGTCATCTTCTTTCACCATGATTTGATTATAGCCCGAGTAGCTACTTACTACTTGCAATATTTTCTCCATGGAAGGAATTGGTTAGTGGTCTTTGACAGAGGCCCTATTTAAGTCTTGAAAATCCACACATAACATGATTTCTCTGTTTTTCTTCCCGACCTTGGCACCGGATTCGTTACCCATGAAGAGTGCTTGATCGGGAAGATGATGTTTACCTCTATGAGATTGTTCAGTTCCTTCTTCATGAGAGGCTCAATGTGAGGGTTTACCAGTCTTTTCTTTTGTCTAATGGGCTTGGATTCTAGATCTAGGTCAATGGTGTGTTGTGCCAATTTTGGATTAAAACCTCTCAAATCTTCATAGCTCCAAGAAAATACATTTGGAAATTCTTGGCAAATTTTTATAAATTCATATTTTCTTGATTAGTGTTTACCTTGTCAATTTGAAGTTTTTTTCCTCCTCCAACTGAAATTAGCTCTGAATCCTCACCTTCGACTTGAATATTTTCTCTTTCCCTCCAGAACTAATCATTGGGATTGAATATTGACTTTAGAGTCACTAATCCCTTTGGTAGTTTATTTGTCCTCAGTTGAACCACTTGATCACCATATTGTTTCTCCAATTTATCCTAATTTTTTACCAAGAACTCATCCTCCTCCTGCAAGAAATTATTGATTTGTTGATCATTCTCAAATACATATTAGCTCATGTTATTGTCCATTACAACTGGCCTCACAATTACATGAATATGTGGTTGCGTTTTATCTCTTTTAATACTATCCACCACATCAAATGTTTCTCAATTTCCTTGATCCTATCTATAGCTTCATTCTCCTTCCTTGGTATGGCTTGGATATTGAATGCTTTGAAATCATCAATTTGATCCCATACCTGATGCTTAGAGGATTTGAGCAGATCATTCTTAGCAGCATGTTTTCCCCTAACCTATTTGAAAATTAACTCACTATCCCCAAACACTTGAAAGTTCTATAGCCCTCTTTCTTTCCCAATACAATCCATGTCTCAAAGCTTCATACTCAGTTATATTGTTTAAACAAGAAAACTTAAAATAGAAATTTTAGTAGTACTTCATACCTTATGGTGATAAAATCATTACTCCTCATCTAATGCCTTGCCTACTCCTTGAGCCATCAAAGAATAGCTTCCATACTTCATTATCACCCTTATCATCTGGTTTGGTGAGGCTAGGAAGAGGTGTGTTTTCCTTGTGCAAATAATAAACTCCCAACTCAACCTCCTCTATTTCCTTGTATGGATCATATTTGTGACTTTTTTTTCCCATTCATCAAGATTCAAATCCAGGATACCCCCAAATTTGGTATCTTCTTCTTGAGTGTTTGGGAAATCCTCTTGATCAAAGGCTAAGCAATTTGCATTGATTGGGCTTGGTACATGAGGCTCAATATGGAAATTTTCAATAGGTTCAGACCAGATTGTAGCCTTAGCTCCATACCTTGTTCTGAAGAGCATATGTGACCAATCAGCTGATAAGTAGCCTCCAATTTTGGTGGTGAAGTCTCTTGACAAGCACAATGTAAAGAGTGGTGGCAAGTCAATCACTGATATATCTTGTTGAACTATGACATTAGGACATGCATGTAATGTGAGGTTTAAACCTTTTATGATCCCAAAAATTCCCACTATTGTCCCATCTAACTGTACTACTCCTTTAGAAACCAGATCATATTTCAGACCCAACTGATCTATAATTTGTTTTGGCATTACTGAATTGTTAGCCCCTAATTCAATCATGTAATTATGTATAAGGTTGTCCCCAATAATCAAATATATATAGAATGGAGGAGGCTTCATGTTTTTAACTTTATGACCTCATTGAAATCCTTCTTGTGGAGCTACATTAGTGAGAACCTTCTCTTGATTCTTGGACAACTCATTTGATGTTGACCAATTTTCCATGGTTGTTTGTAACAAATCCTCGTTGGCCCAAAATTTTGAATGATTCCCACATAGAAATGCTTACATTGGTCTTCTTCATTTGATTAATAATGTTAAAAGGAGATGGATTCTCCTTCTACTTCCCCTTACTCAACATGAATTTCTCCTGCACATGGGATACTGTAACCGGTACCTGAGTTGGCTTAGAAGGTAGTTTGGGATGATTTTGAACGTTTGGGGCTGCACTTGGATTGCTAATACCCCAAAGTGTGATAGAAGGCTGAGAAGTACTTGGATTAGATGAATGTCCTTCCTCTATATTCCTCTTCTTAGACCTCATGTTGGCTGCCACACTTTGAGAAGGGGACTGATTTATTCCATATAAATCCTTAGCTTGCCAATTCACAAGTGTTGTCTCGTTTGGAGGTGCTTCTGATTAGCTACCTACTGCTAACTTTCTTCTTGGTTTGGTTCTTGAGGAACACCCATTGTAGTCACCATAAATGCTTGATTTAAAGCACCATTGAAGCATGTTGCCTAATTGTGTAGTTGGCTACATGGGAAACACCATTCATATTCTTGTGCTATGTTGTTTTGAGTTGGAACCAAGGCCCTAGATGTTGAAAATGAATTAGGGTTATATGCTTGGAATGGCTTAGTAGCTTGGGGTTGTCCTTGGTTTTGGTTAACAACTTGAACATGTGGCCTATTTAGCTAATATGGAGGTTTATTGGGTTGGAATTGAGGCTGATAAGGTCTAGAATTTTGAGCTTGTTTCCTCTTAAGAGTTACCAACTCATTTCCTAAGTTTTGCAATTGTTTCATAACCTCCTAGAGTTCATTTGAATGGCTAGAATAAGAAGTGGAAGCTTCATTTGAAATCTAATTTCTTGGAGCAAGGATGGGGGCTATTGTAGGTGTTTGATTAGGATTAGGATTCCCCATATTCAAATATAGAGACATAGGTGACCTATGTGCAATTTCTTGGCTTGAATTAAGCAATTCTCATCTCTAATGGCTATGACATAGGAATCTGGTAGGGTTATTCCTCCCATAGATTTTATCATAACAAATATATCAGAATTTAAAGCTTTAAGAAAATAGATAAATGCACCTTATGTTGTTGGTCGACTGTAATTTGAATCCTTTCCCATGTTCTTTAAAATTTGGAAGTGAAGTTTACCATATTCTCAATCGGTGATGTTTTGATTGTAGTCATCCTCTCCAAAAGGGATATGTTTTCTTCCCTCTCCCTAAAATATCCACATAGAGTTGTGCACAATTGATCCCAATTGTAAATTGATCCTTCTCCCAAGCCCATGAACCACCTTGCAATGTTTTTTCTTTGAAATAAGAATCTAATGAATTGACCGCAACATCCATCTCAAATATCTCATGTATGGTATAGACATTTGTAATGTCTTGAATGTGGTCAATGGGAGTTGTCTGATTTTATCCATTGAAATATGGGATATTCTTCAATGTTGCTATTGGGACCAAATTTTGTGCATTAAGGGCAAGTGGACTGCTTCTTGTGAAATTTACATATGGGTTTGGAGGTGGCTGATTTGGTGGTTGTAGATGAGCCATCCTGAGTGGCCTAAGAACCCTAGTTGATTGAAGAAAGGGTCTACCAAGTGGAGGTGTGGATAATGTTATATTTGGTGGAGATGGAGACCTTTGTACTCTTCTTCCTCTCCTTCCTCTTCCTAGAGATAACTACAAGTATTCAAAGATACCTTCTTCTCTTTCTCTAGACCGGGTTTGCACTCTTCTCATGAACTTGATAAACTTGGGCTTCGAAACCACTAGATTTGAATGATGGAGTCACCATATGTGTTGTTGTAAAGCCTATAAAGGCTAGAAAATCACCAAAACACACAACCAATCTAGATTAAAGTAAAAATATTGACTTCTGTGCCACCAAGGGTGCCAAAATTGTTATGTCGGAAAGTAGCACCCTAGGATTTTCACATTAAAAAACCCTACATTGACTAACATGGGATTTTATCAAGGTGTGGGACCCTTGCAATTGAGACAAACCTCCAGAGAAGGCTAGTTCCTAACCTATTATAATGCTAACCTACTCCTAAACTACCAATTCCAAGGGACCAAAGAGAGAGAGAAATACATAAAATGTAAATCCTAAACTAAGGGAGGTGATAGCACCAAAACAAGGCTAGAGAGATTCCTAGTGAGTGAAAGTGGGGAAAAAATGGGGAAGAAGAGGGAAGACAAAGTGCCATAGTCCCAAAACACATTCAAACCTCCAATTTTGTGGAGCACAAATAAATTTAAACCCTGTAAAGGAACACAATATGCACAATATACCTACAAAATATAATAAAAGGAAAGAAATGTAATATAAATCAAGCTAGGGAAAGAAGAGCCACAAAACACTAATTTTATTGCTTAAAATGATGCACAATCCATTACAATGTAGGCACAAGGAAAGAATCCTTCACAAAATGCATAAATTTGAGGCTTGTAGCTCATAAAAGTGTTGGAACAATTTTGGTATATTTTCTTTACAATTTCAAAATATATCCCTCTTCAAATGAGGGGAATTTACATATATACGAGAGAAAAGGATATACCACATCCTTCATTAATTACCTACATGAAGGTATGGGTGACCATGCTAGTTCACTTTCCAATTGTACTTTCCTACATGAAAAACAAGGGTGTCATACCTCATTAAACCGGTTGTTGAGCTACCTTGTATGATGCCATTAATGCCTAATCATATCTAAAAATTATTTTTTCACTGTAAGAAACCACCGGTGATGGTTGAAAAATGGGAAAATTGTTCTTTGACGAGGTGATGACTTGTAGCACAATAAGAAGAAATGTTGTCACGTGACAACAAGGGGAGGTTAAAGTGCATCAGAAAAAGGTGGTTGATGTGTGACAGAAGCGATGCTGACATGTGACAAGAAGGTGGTGGTGTTGGGGAAGGTAGAACGATGTTTGAAAATGAGGGGAGTTGTCGCACGATAGGAAAGTATGTTTTCGTATGACAAGAGGAAAGTTGTTGACGTGCGTCAACAAGATTTTTGATGCACGTCAAGGAGGACGTTTTCACATGACAAGAAGAAGGTGGCTGATGTGTAATAAGGAAGTGACAATCTATACATTTTTCCAGCTTGAACACCAAGTAACCCAATTCCAAACCGATCCCATTAACTATCAATGCCCAAACCTATAGGTTGATCCTTTTTGTAAGGGGTATGAAAATGGATAACATGTTCTTTCTACGAAGAAGATGAACCATTTTTAGTTTAATACTCTCAGCAATACTAATAAGAATGGGTAAGATATAGAACATTATAGTGAGTGAATGGGTGAGCCTAAACCTTGAACCCTAAACCCCGATCCTTAAACCGTGAGCCCTAAACCCCAAACCCTAACCCTAACCCTTAAACCCTAAACACCGTGCCCTAAATCCTAAACCCTAAACCTTAAACCCTAAACCATAAACACTAAACCATAAACCATAAACCATAAACCATAAATCCTAAACACTAAACCCTAAACTTGAAACCATAAACCCTAAACCCTAAACCCTGAGCCCTAAAACCTAAACCCTAAAACCTAAACCCTTAACCTTAAATATTAAATCTTAAACCCTAAACCCTAAACATTTATCACTAAACCCTAAAATTTCAGCCCTAAACTATAAACCCTAAACCCTAAACCGTCAACCCTTAACCTATAACCCACAAGCCATAACCTCAAACCTCAACCCTAATCTGCACACCCTAAACCCTTAACCCTTAACCCTTAACCCAAAACTCTAAAACCTAATTCATAAACCATATCTCTAAACCCTAAGCCCTATTTTTAATACCTCAAACCCTAAACTCGAGTGCTAAACCCTAAACCTTAAACCATAAACAATAAACACTAAAACCTAAAACCTAAACCATGAGCCCTAGACCAGTAAACCCTAAGCCCTAAATCCTAAAGCCTAAAGCCTAAACCATGAGCCCTAAACCCTAAACCCTAAACCTTATTCCCTAAACCCTAAACCCTAAGCCGTGAACCCTAAGACCTAAGCCCTAAGCCCAAAGCCCAAACCCTAAACGTTGAACCCTCAAACTTGAATCGTCAACCCTAACGCATAAATAATAAGCCTGAGCCCTAAACCCTCAACCCTCAACCTAAACCCTAAAACCTTAACCCTAAGTACTAAAATTTAAACCATAAACTTAGATCCCTAAACCCTAAACCCCAAAACCTAATCCAAAAACCTAAACCCTAAAGCCTAAACACTAAACCCTAAACCATAAACCCTAAACCCTTAGCCCTAAACCCTCAACCTTAAATCCTCAACCTTGAGCCCTAAGCCCTAAGGAGGAGGCACATTACAATCACCTCATTTTTTCCATATGATAGGAATCCCATTTAGGGAGCAATCCTCTATCTACAAAGTGAGGATCTCTATTTAGTAAGAAGTAGACAAGCATCTTTAGAGTTGATTTGTGGTAACTTAAGTGAATTTAGACCAAATTTAAAAATTAGTACCATTTTAAGTCTTGGTAGCGCCAAAATGTATTCCATAAGGTTAAAGAACCTACAAAATGACTATATGTTTTTGTAAACGAAAGACCGACTACAATATATATAGCCCAAAAGTTGTAGGTCATTGCTGAAATTATGAAAATGAGTAATTACTGACCAAATTAGATTTTGAAAAACTATCTTCTAGGTTATAACTTTCAGAGCTACTGCACCACTTCCATCAGGTGCAGAGTGACCCTAACTTCTTATATTTACTAAAATAAATTTAAAATTCATATTTGAGTGACCACTTCCATCAAAGTTCAGAGTTACCGTAACTTCTTATAGTTACTAAAATAAATTTAAACTTCATATTGTAGAGTGACCACTTTAATAGGTGTAGAGTGACCCTAATTTTATAATTTCTTATACTTAAAATTTATTTTAGTAAATATGGCTCCTCTGTGCCATCCTAAAATTCATATTTCCCAAA
This sequence comes from Taxus wallichiana var. yunnanensis, assembly GCA_018340775.1. Lineage (NCBI taxonomy): Eukaryota > Viridiplantae > Streptophyta > Pinopsida > Cupressales > Taxaceae > Taxus > Taxus wallichiana. Next base: position 746,075,651 of record CM031238.1, read on the forward strand.
ATGCGTAAGCATTTCATATCACTAGAAATGTGTACATGTTATAATGTGTACATGTTTTAGGGTCGTGAATTCCCAAGCCTAAGAAAACATAACGTGATCACATTTCATTCATTTTTTAGGTTTTGGTCCACTTTTGTGCCCCAAAACTTGGTGCACTTACTCGTTGAGGGTTTAGGGTTTATGGATTAGTATTTATGATTTAATGTTTATTTTTTAGATTTTGAGGCCCAAGGTTTATGTTTTATGGTATAGGGCTCAATTTTTAGAGTATATGGCTCGATTTTAAGGTTTAGGGTTTATGGTTAAGAGTTCAGAGTTTAGGGTTTAGGGTTTAGGGCTCAAGGTTTAAGGTTTAGGTTTTAGGGTTAAGGGTTAATGTTTGACCATTTAGGGCTTGGAGCTTGGAGCTTAGGGTTTAAGGATTAAGGTTTAGGGTTTAGGGTTTAGGGATCGAGTGTTTAGGTTATAGGTTTTAGGGTTGATGGTTGAGGGTTTAGGGTTTAGGGTTTAGGATTTAGGGCTTAAGCTTTAGGTTTTATTATTTAGGGTTTAGAGTTTACAGTTTAGGGTTTGCATTTTATGGTTTATGGTTTTGTGCTCGTGGTTTAGGGTTTAGGGTTTAGGATTACAGGTAGTAAAAATAGGGTTTATGGTTTAGGATTTAGGGTTTATTATTTAGGGTTTAGGGTTAAGGGTTTAGGATTTAGGGTTTAGGGTTTACACTTTAGGGCTCAAGGTTTAGCGTTTAGGCTCAAAGTGTTTAGAATTTAGGGTTTAGGATTTATGGTTTAGGGTTTAGGGATCAAGGTTTAAGGTTTAGGGTTGATGGTTTAGGTTTAGGGATCAGGTTTTAAGGTTTAAGGGTTAGGGATTAAGATTTAGGGCACATGGTTTAGGTTTTATTATTTAAGGATCAAGTTTTAGGGGTTAGGGGTTAGGTGTTAGGGTTTATGGATCACGGTTTAGGGCTACCCATTCACTCACTGTAATGTTATGTGTCTTACCCATTATTATTAGTATTGACAGAGAGTATTCAACTAAAAAGGGTTCATCTGCTTCATAGGAAGAACATTCAAAGAGAGTCATCACAATTTGATGTCTTTCATTTGCTAATATTTTGAAGGTGTGAAATGCCATATATCCAAGGATAATTCAGTTCAAAGAAATGTTACCCAATACAACTATATTATTTTTCCCATCACATGGGAGAAATTTCACTCATTGTAATATTTTGTCTTACCCATTATTATTAGTATTAAAAAAGATAATCTTGGAAGTGTTGGAGAAAATTTAGGAAGATTTAGGAATGTTGTTTAGGGTTTATAGTTTAGGGTTCAAAGTTTAGGGTTTAGGGTTTTGTTAGTGCAAAATCCAAGCACCCCTAAATGAGGTCTATAGATTTACTTTTCTAAGGAAAAGTCATTTGGTGTGATCTTCATGACATTAAAATTTCCCCAAGGTATGGAACCTTGCAAATGGAAAAGCTCTCTAAATTAAAAGTTAGTTCCTATTCCTCATTTTAGGTGCATACATGAGAACTTGCAGAGGATCTATCTCTATACCTAATCTAAAATTTTCCAAGGAGACAGGGATACAAAGGGATATAAGAAATAAGAAATGACTAAACTACAAGGTGATGCACCAAAGGAATGATGATCATTCATTCTACTTATAGACATAAACAAACAAAATGCATACAATAATCAAGCACGAGATAACCTGATTTATAATGTAAGACTAGATACTTGAAGAAGAGATAAAAAGGATCTAGAATCGATCATTAACATGTTTTTATTACTCGTAGATTGATACAATGCATTACAAAACAGCCAGGAGGCAAGAACATACTGCAATTTTAATGGAATTCCTGAACTCCATGAATTTATTTGCTAGAAGGAAAAGGGAACCTGCAAAACAAAAGAATGTCCAACCCTTTACAACGAGTCTCGAGCCTGTATTTATAGATTCGATACAGACGAGAGAAAAAGAAAGAAGTGGGAAAACAAATCCAAGCTCAACCACCACTATTTAATGTCTCCCATAAAATATATTCCAAATTTGTCTTCACTGCATCAAATCCTTATTCGGCGCCTCAAAGGATGAAGAAGCGGCGGAGTAGATCGAATCCAATTTGGTTATTGAGGCAAGAAGATCCTGCATTAAAGGCCTAAAGATGTTTCTCCATTTTTCACCTACCAGGGCCTGAAAAAATGATTTTTTATCTTTCCATGGCATAGAGGATGTCGAGACGCTTCCAACGGTGTAAGATTTGCAATATTTTGATCCCTGAGTCAAAAGATATTCCCCTTAAGAAAATTTAGAGTCCATACAAATGGGTGGGAAAACAATTTGAAAAATGGGTCTCCTTTTTAATACGGGGCACGTGGCAGCCAGATTAGGGAAAAATCAGGTTTGCAGGTCCGTGATTTATCTTTTCCCCCTTTTCGTAAAAATAATGCAAAACTCAGAAAACTCCTGTTGCCTCGATGCTCCACTTGGACACGTCACACCCTTTGGTTGGTTGGGGAGATGTACTTCAATTTTTATCTCTGTGTCTTTTGACAAAAGGAAAATTTTCACCTTTTCATCTAACTCCCCACTTTGACCTTGACTCGGGCTTAAACGTTAACTTTTTCCTTTGGGTGGAGTTGTGGCCCATTTTGTAACTTTTACACCTTTGGAATAACAAGGGAAAAAAACCAACGTTACCCCCGATGACCCGCTTTAACACTGCTAGTTTAGGCTTGCCACATGGAGCTTCCTCTGCCGCCTACCTAATTTCTATATTTTGGTTAAGTCCTTTGCTTGGTAAGGTCATATTTCTTGACCTGAAACATGCAACATTCTAGCACTCGTTTAGAAACCCTCTCTCAATTTGATCCTTGAATTAGTGTCGTTTGGACACTTGGCACTCTCCGCTGGTTTACCCCATGCATTGACTATTCAATTGACTCTACCCCTTTTTTAGACTAGACACGTGGAGGCACCGTGCTCGCTTGAAATCCCGATTCAAAATTTGCCTTTGAAGGAGCGTCAAGTTGACACTTGGTAGCCCCCGCAAGTCTGTGGACTTTTCAATGGTCCCTTTTATCCTTTTGGACTCTAGGCCACGTGGAGAGCTCGCGCTCATTTGGGTCTCCGCCTTTGGACTAACTCTTGGAGATGCGCCAAGCTGACACTTGGTGACCTCTTCTTGCACTTTATACTTAGCCAATTTTGGACTCTTTCCTAAATGGTTTTGAGCCCGAAAAAAATTCAAAACTTCACCTTTTTTCACCTTCTTGCTCCTGGTTCCTCTGCAGCACTACCCCTTCTTTTTTGACCATGTTATTCCATTGTTGAGTCTACTTGTGACTTATTTACAAGATTTGAATGAGTTTTCTTAGGTTCTTTCTATGCGGGGTCGTGGCTGATCCAATATTTTCCTGGGGGGTGAAATATGGATAAAAATTTGGCGACTCACAAGGGTATTTGTCTACTAGATGAAAAGACCAATTTCCTTGTCATAATCATTGGGCATGAAGTCAAAAAAAATGGTCTGATACTGGTTCTCCCTTTGATTCATGAGCCTGGCTATTTTCTCTCTCGATTTTCATAAGAAATCTTGAAATGTAGGTTTCGAGAGTAGAAAATGGTTTTGACTTAGGTTTCATCTTTCCCTCTGAATGGATTGCATAAGAGCAAAAAAAAAACACCACAACTATATACAAAATTTGAAATCATACATACTCAAATAGAACAGTGTGCGAGCACTTAGGATAAAAGTAACCTAAACTACAACAAGACAATGTGCACAAGCACTTAGAGGAAAAGAAATTAAACTAATATGTACAAGGTGATAACCTTCCTTCTAGTAGTAGTGTTTAAGATAGATTCCATTTACTAGAATCTATAATTCCTCACCATCCAACGTAGACAATTGGAAAGCATTTCTACTTTTACATCTTGTGACCATGTAGGGCCACTCCAAATGGCATCAAACTTGGAATGCCTTCCTGGTTTTTCCCAATATGCATCCCATTTCAAAACTAGGTCTCCTTCTTGGAAGGTCCTTGTTTTTTCCTTCTTGTCAAAGCATCTCTTGATTGAGGCCTCATCCTCCTCTATTTCTGGAGGACATGCTCTCTCGGTTTCTTCCAATTCTATCAGCGCCACATACCTAGCCTCCATTGATTCAAATTCAAACATCTCTAGCTACTTCACGAGCTCCAATGCTGACAACTCAAGTGATATAGGAAACACTGCCTCTTTCCCATAGACAATTTTTAATGGAGATCTTCCTATAGATCTCTTGGGTGTTATCCTATCAGCCCATAAGGCTGATTTGAGCTTTGTGTGCCAGGTTCTCTGATTCTCATCAAGAGTTCTTCTGATGATCTTTAGCAGGTTCTTGTTTGTGGACTCAGCTTGGCCATTACCTTGAGGGTAATAGTTTGATGAAGTACTCAAGTAAGTCTTGTCCTTAACAGCCCATCCTTTGATCTTGAAACCTATGAATTCCAATGCATTGTCTGATATAATGGTGGCTAACACTCCAAATATGGTCACTATCCCTTCATAGAAATCTTGTATACTAGACTCATTAGCTTCCTTGAGTGCCACTGCCTCGGTCCACTTGGTGAAATAGTCTATTTCTGTCAAAATCCATTTGTGGCCTTGGCTCAAATTTGGATTGATGACTCCAATGAAGTCCAATACTCATTGCATGAAAGTTTGGTTGACTGAAATTGGGTGCAATGGAAGTGTTGCGAACTTTTATTTGCCTTTGAAGAATGCACAATTCTTACACTTTTTGATCCATGCATAGTAGTCACTAAACACTCTGGGCCAATAATAACCTACCCTCATGATCTTGAGTGTTGTCACCCTTGGAGAAAAATGGCCTCCAGCTGCTTCAACATGGAATTCCTATAACACTCTCTCAACCTGATCTGTCTCAATGCATCTCAACATAATGCCACTGATGTCTCTTTTGAACAAGATACCATCAATAAGAACATATGGGATTGCCTGTAGTATGAAATGTATCCTTGTTTCTTTACTCATCCCATGAGGACATAGGACTATTTGAAGAAGTGCACCATGTCTTGAGTCCAACAAAGAGTAGGTACATCATTATTTCCTTCCTCTTGATTATTCTTGTAGAACAAAAACAACCTCCTTTTCACTTTTGCTTCGTCTTGTTAACCCGAGGCTAGTTGTTCACACAACCCCTTCCCATGGACTAGATTAGTGAGCTTGATCTCAATGTCATATTCCATGACATGAGTGATCCGTCCTACATGTTTTTCATTTAGATCCTTGCTGAGAAGGAATTCTTTAACTCCCGCATGGGAGACCAACAATTAGATTTTATTATTTGAAACCAGATGCTTAAACTTCTTTAATCCTTTGATTACTACCAAGAATTTCTTTTTGATGAAGGAGTATCTCACTTCATAGTATTCTAGACCTTGACTGAAGAAATCAATTGGTTGTTATGTACCTTCTTTGTTTTGCTAAACTAAGATTGTAGAAATTGTGTCACTGCCACCAAAGGCATACAATATGAAGTCTTTAGAGAAATCTGGATTCACGAGAGTTGGGGCTTGTGATATAGCTTCTTTGATGGCCTCAAAGATTTCCTTTCCTTCAGTTGTCCACCTGAATGCTAAGCTCTTCTTCAACATCAATGTTATTGGCTTAACAAGGGTAGAAAATTTTGGTACAAACCTACGGACAAAATTGATTTTTCCCAAGAAGCTTTGAAGAGCTTTCTTGTGGCTTGGCAATGAAAATGCTCTTATTTCTTCAAATCTCTCTGGGTCAATTTCCAATCCTTCCTTTGATACAATATGGCCTAGAAGCCTGCCCTCATGGGCCAAGAATATGCATTTTTTAGGGTTCAATGATACCCCAAAACTCTTGCATCTTCAAAACACCTGCCTTAGGTGGAAAAGGTCATTTTGCATTTTTGGAAAACACCGTAATGTCATCCAGATAGATCAATACTATTTTTTTATCAGTCCTTTGAATGCCATATCCATTTCCCTTTAAAAAGTGTCTCCAACATTGGACAATCCAAATGGAATTTTTCTGTAGGCATAGGTGCCCCACTTGGTGGTGAATGTTGTTTTGAACTGATCATCTTCTTTCACCATGATCTGGTTGTACCTTGAGTAGCTATCTATGAGGGAGAATGTCTCTGATCTAGAAACCACTTGCAAGATCTGCTCCATTGAAGGAGTGGGTGGTGATCTTTGAGGGAAGATCTATTCAAGTCTCAAAATCTACACACAATCCTAATCTCTTTATTTCTTGAGTGTTTGATAGGAAATATGATACTTACCTCTATTATCTTGTTCAGCTCTTTCTTCATCAGAGGCTCAATGTGTGGATTGATTGGTCTCTTCTTTTTCTTGAGGGGCTAAGCAGCTAGATCTAGTTTGATTGTGTGTTGTGCTAGCTTTGGATTGAAACCTCTTAGGTATTTATAGCTCCAAGCAATTACATCTGGAAAATCTTGTCAAATTTGTATGAACTCATACCTTTCTTGATCGGTGGCCATTTTGCCAATTTGAAGTGTTTTTCCTTCTCCAACCGGGATTGACTCGAATCTTCCTTTGATACGTATGTTAGCCTTCTCCTTTCTAAACTGATCATTATGATTAAATATAACTCCAATGTCACTAAGCCTTTGGGAAGCTTGTTTGTATGTAGCTGTACTATTTGATTCCCATATTGCTGCTCTAATATGTTTTGATTTCTAGCTGAGAATTCAGCTTCTTCTTGCAAAAAATTAATGATCTGTTGATCATTCTCGAACACTTGCCAGCATGTGTTGTTATCTGGCACTATTGGCCTCACAACTATATGGATATGTGGTTGTTCTTTGTCTCTTTTGATGTTGTCAACCACATCAAATGTTGCTCCAAACTACGCCAAGCCTATCAACAACTTCATTCTCCTTCCTAGGTATGGACACAATGTTGAAGGCCTCGAAATCCTCCATGAGATCCCATACCCTACTCTTGTAGTTCTTGAGCAAGTCATTCTTGACAACATTAAGTCCTTTGACTTGATTGGCAACTAGTTCACTGTCACCAAACACTTGCAAGTTCTTGATTCCTAGCTTCCTTTCCCAATGAATACCATGGACCAAAGCCTCATATTCAACAGTGTTATTTGAGTAGGAAAATTGAAATCTGAAGGCTGAATAATATTTCATACCTTTGGGGAACACAATCATAGCTCCTCCTCCAGCTCCTTGTCTAATCCTTGATCCATCAAAGAACAATTTCCATACCTCATTGTCATCTTTATATTTTTGCTTAATTAGGTCAGGAAGAGGATGATTCTCTTCATGTAGATAGTAGACACCTAGCTCAGATTCTTCCATCTCCTTATAGGGGTCAAAATCATGTCTTTTTTGGCCCACTCATCGAGAATAAAGTCTGGGATACATTCCACCTTGGTATCTTCTTCACAAGTGCTTAGGAGGTATTCTTAATCAAAATTTGAGTAGTTGGCATTGATTAGGCTAGGTACATAAGATTCAATATGATGATCAGCAATGGGCTCAGATTTGATTGTAGCCTTCACCCCATACCTTGTTCTAAAGAGCATATGTGACCAATCAATAGACAGATAGCCTCCAATTTTGGCAGTGAAGTCCCCTGGAAAACACAAAGCAAAATGTGGTGGCAAATCTATGATTGATATGTTCTGCAAAATAGTCACATTGGGGCAGGCATGCAGAGTGAGGATTAGATCCTTGATGATTCCAACAATTGTCATTGTTGTCCCATCTAATTACACTACCCCTCTAGAGATGAATTCATATTGGAGACCCAGTTGATTAGCTATTTTCTTGGGCATTACAGAACTACTTTCCCCTAGAATCAATCATACAATTATGCACCAATTTGTCTCCAATAATCAATGAAACATAGAATGGAGGAGGTCTCAAGTTCTTACCTTGTTGTTCTCGATGGTTTTCCCTAGGTTGAGTTGTATTGGTAAGCACTTTCTCTTGCTGGTTAGGGGTGTGATTTGAGCTTGACCAATTTTGTATAGCAGTCTGCAATAGATCCCTCTGCCCTAGAATGGCTAGTGACTCCCATAGTGAAATGTTCACACTTGTCCTCTTCATTTGCTTAATGATGTTGAATGAGCTATCCTTTTTCTACCCCTTCCCAGGAACATTTTTCTCTTGCACCTGGGTTGTTATAACTAGTGCTTGAGTAGGTCTTGAAGGTGGCTTGGATTGACTTTGCACATTGAGAGTTATATTTTGAATGTCAATACCTTGCTGAGAGACGGAGGATTGAGGATCACCTGAGCTTGGTGAATGTCCTTCTCCAATATTTCTCCTCTTAGACCTTGTATTGACAACTATACTTTGAGAAGGAGTCTGATTCATTCCACAGAATTCTTCAACCTACCAATTAATAAGCATAGTTTTGTTTAGGGGTCCCTCTTCACGAGCTCCTTGCTATTGAATTTCTTTGTGGATAGGTTCTTCTAACACACCAATGGTTTGGACCATCGAGCCTGATTTAACACACCATTGAAGCACATCGATTGATTATGTGGCTGATTACATGGGAAACACCATTCATACTCTTGTGCCATGTTATTATGTGCTAGAACCAATCCCCTTGACGTTGAAACTATGTTTGGGTCATATGACCTGAAAGGTCTAGAGCTTGAGGTTGCCCTTGGTGTTGACTCGATTTACATCCCTGGTGGTGGTCTATTTTGCTAATATGGGTGTCTAGCCTCGACATCGAGCCTAGGGTTAATATGGCCTGGAACTCGAGCCTACTTGTCTTTTGATGGTTACTAGCTCATTTCCCAGGTTTTGAGTTGTTTCATCACTTTCGAATCTCCTTTGAGGTGTTAGATGATCAAGTGGAGGCTTCAGCTGAACTTTCACTCCTGGGGGTGGGTATAGGAGCTAATGTGGGTATTTGGCTAGTACATGGGTTTCCTAACTCAGGGTAAAGGGGCATGGATGGCTTAGGGTAAGTTTTCCCTGAATCAAATGGTTCTCAGCTCCTATGGAAAGGCTATAGGCTGCAGGTAAGGTTGTGCCCCCTATTGACTGAATCATCAAAGAAATATCAGAATTTAAATCCCTAATAAAATATAAGAAGGCACCTTCATTAGTGGGCTTTACTATTGTTGGAATCATGTCCTAGGTCCATTGAAATCTATCAGTTGGTCATTCGGGGCTCTCTTGATTATTGTCAGTTTCTCCAACAAAGACAAGTTATCACCTTTTTCTCCAAATCTGGTTGTGAAGAGTGTGCACATTGGTTCCATTTTTAATAGAGCTTGATTCAAGGCTCTTGAAACATTGTGAAGATTTACCTTTGAGTGAAGAGGCTAGAAACTTTAATTTAATATCCATTTCATAGATCTCATGGATTATACAGACATTTGCAATATCTTGGACATGGTCACCAAGAGAATTTTGGTTTTCCCTAGTGAAATATGGGATGCTCTTTAATGCTGCAATCGAGACCATATTTTGTGCATTCAAGGTGAGTGGGTTGTTGCCAGTGAAGTTGACATAAGGATTTGGCTGAGCCATTCTAATCATCTTGAGTACCATTTTGTTTGAAAGAATAACCTACGAGGAGGAGGTGTTGATAAGGCTTTGTTTGGGGGAGATGGAGACCTCTAGGCTCTTCATCTTTTCCTTCTATCTGGAGACAAGTGTATGTGTACAAACTGTCCTTCCTCTCTTGTTCTAGACCTTGTTTATATCCTTCTCATGAAATTGCTTGGACTGCTAAAACCAGTGGATTTATTTCTTTTGGAGTTGCGAGATGTACATGTTTAAAAATTCTAAAAATTTAGAATCACAGTAAGTACACATCAATCTTACTATAATAATATGAAGACTTCTCTGTCCCACTGTGGTGTGCCAAAACTGTTAGTGCAAAATCACAAGCACCCCAAATGAGTTCTATAGATTTGCTTTTCTAAGGCAGAGTCATTTGGTGTGATCCACATAACATTGAACTTTCCCCAAGGTGTGGGACCTTGCAAATGGAAAAGCTCTCCAAATTAAAGGTTGGTTCCTATTCCTATGTTTAGGTGCATACGTGAGAACTTGCAAAGGATCTATCTCTATACCTAATCTAAAATTTTCAAGGAGATAGGGATAAAAATGGATATAAGAAATAAGAAATGACTAAACTACAAGGTGATGCACCAAAGGAATGATGAACATTAGTTTTTATGATAGACAAAAACCAACAAAACACATACAATAATCAAGCATAGATAACCAAATTTATAATGAAAGACCAAATGCTAGTAGAAGAGATAGAAAGGATCTAGAATCGATCACAAACATGGTTTATTGCTCTGTAGATTGATACAATGCATTAAAAAACAGCCAGGAGGCAAGAACATACTGAAATTTTAATGGAAGGCCTGAACTCCATGAATTCCTTTGCTGGAAGGAAAAGGGAGCCTGCAAAACAAAAGAATGTCCAACCCTTTACAATGAGTCCTGAGCTTGTATTTATAGATTCGATACAGACGGGAGAAAAAAAGAAAGAAGTGGGAAAACAAATCCAAGCTCAACCACCACTATTTAATGTTTCCCATAAAATCTGTTCCAAATCTTTCTTGACTGCATCAAATCCTTATTCGGCACCTCGAAGAAGGAAGAAGCAACAAAGTAGATCGAATCCAATCTAGTTGTTGAGGTAAGAAGATCCTGCATTAAATTCCCAAATACGTTTCTCCATTTTCACCTACCAGGGCCTAAAAAAATGATTTTTTATCTTTCCATGGTGTAGAGGACATTGAGACACTTCCAACGGTGTAAGATTTGCAATATTTGATCCCCGAGTTGAAATATATGCCTCTTCAAATTTTGTATCAAGTTCATACAATTGCATGGGAAAATAGTTTGAAAAATGGGTCTTCTTTTTAATATGGGGCATGTGGCAGCTAGATTAGGGAAAATTGGGTTTGCGGGTCCGTGATTTATCTTTTTCCCCTTTTTTAAAAAATACAAAACTTAGAAAAATCCCCGCGGCCCTAACACTCTACTTGGACACGTGGCACCCTTTGGTTGGTTGGGGAGATGCACTTCAATTTCTATCTCTGTTTCTTTTGACAAAAGGAAAAATTTCACCTTTTCCTCTAACTCCCCGCTTTGACCTTGACTCGGGCTCAAACGCTGACTTTTTCCTTTAGGTGGAGTTGTGGCCCATTTTACAAATTTTACACCTTTGGAATAACAAGGGGAAAAAAACCAACTTTCACCCCAATGGCCCGCTTTAGCGCTGCTAGTTTAGGCTTGCCATGTGGCGCTTTCTCCGCTACCTACCTAATTTCTATATTTTTTTAAGTTCTTTGCTCGGTAGGGTCATATTTCTTGACCTGGGACACGTGGAAGTCTAGCGCTCGTTTGGAAACCCTCTCTCAATTCAATCTTTGAATTAGTGGTGTTCGGACACTTGGCACTGTGTCGGTCTACCCCATGCATTGACTATTCAACCAACTCTGCCCCTTTTTTGAGACTGGACACATGGAGGCACTGCGCTCACTTGAAAGCCTAATTTGAAATTTTCCTTTGAAGGAGCGTCGAGTTGACACTTGGTAGCCTCCGCAGGTCTGTGGACTTTTCAACGGTCCCTTTTATCCTTTTGGACTCTGGGCCACATGGAGAGCTTGCGCTCATTTGGGTCTCCACCTTTGGACTAACTCTTGGAGATGTGCCAAGCTGACACTTGGCGACCTCTACTTGCACTTTATACTTTTCCAATTTTGGAATCTTTCCTGAATGGTTTTAAGCCCAAAAAACTTCAAAACTTCACCATTTTTTCCCCTTCTTTCTCCTGGTTCCTCTGCAGCACCGCCCCTTCTTTTCTAACCCTAATACAAGATCTAAACATTGTTTCTCAGGTTCTTTTGATGTAGGGTTGTGGCTGATCCAATATTTTCCCGGGGGTGAAATATTGATAACAGTCTAGCGCTCATGGTTTATGGTTTAGGTTTTAGGGTCATTTCTCTCTCCATCCCACTCATCTTCTCTATTCTTCCTCGATGTCCACACATAATGCTCTCAATATAAATATAAAATATGTTTTTACAACTAGAAAATATGGAACATGATTTGTTAACAAAATAGAAAAAATACAATGACCATGCAACATTACCAAAAAGGAGTTCATATTGGTATTATGGCTGGATGAGGGTCGGCCCTTGAGGATCATATTCATATTCAATGTATAGCCATCGAAGAGGAAATATCCCTCGTAAAATTGTTTAGTAAGTATGATGTGGAAGATGAGAAAATAAATTAAATTTAAAGAATTATGTTTCATGGGTAATTAGTACTAAGTATCAATAAGACTAATATGGCTTCGACTACTCGACTAGGAGGGTGTGTCAATACTAGGACCGTATTTTCTAGTCTCGTGCCTAGAACCATCATTAAGTCCGATTGTACAAAATAATCTTAGAAATAGGGAATGACTAAGAACACAAAGGGGTTATTAATCGCCTAGTAAATATTTCTTGTTTAGTTCTTAATGGGATTCAGCTGGCTTATGGCTTGGTGACCTTCCATTCGTTGATAATTCCTTTTATGATAAACCCATGGATGCTTTCAAAAGCACCTTCAAAAAGATAGGGGTATTCATCAAGCCTAGTGAAGGGTGTGATGTCATTTACAAACAACTTGAAATGCATACAGATTTAGAGGTCATAACACGAGTTTACAAATATCTCTATCATTATAAATGGAAGCCAAGTAATGGTGTCTCCATGTATCCAAGGATCGAGGAATACTGGGGTCTATGGCAGGATTGGACATTTAGGAATCATCAAGTGTTTGAATAATAATTTCGTTGCATCTAGAGAAACATTCTAAAACATTGGAGTAATGCATCTTGGAAAATAAAATTGAACCTCATAAATCCTCTCAAATTACCAATCTAGGTCCTGGTCTAGGTCATGTTCTTGGTTCATTTTCTAGTTCTGGTCATGGTCATCGAATATGGAAGTTTCAGGAAAGGAATCCACACTTGAATAATTATTCCCATTTAGATTTTTGGCAATGCCAATGGCGGTGGTAGTGCTTGTGGAGTTCAATTGGTGGAAGGTGGGGTTGTGGCCTTGTTGGTTTTTTCTCATAACATCATAGGTATCATTTCTGTTATTATCAGAGAGAACTCCCCATGCTTGTGTGATAATTTTAAAAGCTCCCTTGGCTCTTGGGAACTTATTTTTATCAGACACAATAACAAGGCTAGTTTTAGCGGGTATTAAAAGAAAAAGAAAATAAATTTGAATGGAATTACTTAGGAAAATGCATTCCTTTGCTTTGAGCTTATCTTTATAAATGCAATTAAGAATTCCAAGTTCTCCTATTTTCCAAATTTGGGGTGAATTGAAATTTTGGACCTCTGAAAGCATGAATAAAATGGTGAGTTCATTTCCCCAACCTTTCTTGAAGAAAATTTAAATGAAATGAAATTTGGAATTTGGAGGTGGCACATGGTAGACATTGATTTTCCTACAACTGATTTACTTATTAATGATTAATTTTTATTAGTTGGATTTATTTTCCATTATTATGATAAGTACATTTTTGAGATTTCCAAATCACCATCAGGTTTATTCATGAGAATACAATTATTATTGTGGCACGGTGGAGGTAACTCCTTAAAGCCTCCCATAATTACGAATACCTCTCCTACGGAACCTCATACAAGTGGATATATGTTAACTAAACTTGTCATATTTCCTTGAGATTGAAATGGGTGTTTAGATATGATTTTAGCTTGCATGAAGAGTTTTTAGAGTAGACAAACCAAGAAGTGACCAATGAGCCTTGATCTTCTATAATGTAAGGTAAATTTTGGTTAAGGAAAGTGAGTGGAGTCTTAGGATGAATGTTGAGCAACTAGATGAGTGAAATAGGTGGTTTAGTTTTATGAGAACATGATGGAATGATAATACTATCTCAAAAGAGAGGAATAGATTCAAAGGTATCTATATTTGAAGCCTCTTAGTTGAGGAAACAAACCCAATTGAACTATTCAAGGTAGAGTTAGACCAAAATAGAGCACTAGAGTTAGGGTTTAGGGCTTAGGGTTCAAGGTGGTAAAAATAGGGTTTAGGTTTTGGGGTTCATGGTTTAGGATTTAGGGTTTAGTGTTTAGATTTTAGGGCTTAGGGCTTAGGGCTTATGGCTTGGGTTTAAGGTTTTTAGGGCTCAATGAGTGAATTGATGATCATCATATCCTAACTCTACCATTGTGTCCAAATCTCTTCTAGAAACAAATCAAAATGAGCTAGTTAGGCTAGTGAGGCATCCAAAACCATCATGTGTGAAGGATCAAGAAGTCACCTATTCTCATGAGAGGGATATGAGAAAAGAAGTGTATGAGAATCCTAAATATGATTCCATTCAAGGATTATTTTTAAGACTGGAAGGGTAAGAGGATGATCTTCATATGGAGATGTTGTCATGTGTGAAATGAATAACCCAAAAATGCAAAACTTAAACCATGAAAACCAAGCCACAATGTGAAATATTCCTCCCAAATCTTCTTGAATCCCTCCCCAGACCACCTACCTCATGTGTGATGATCACCTTGTCCTTGAAGTTATTCCTAATGAATTGGGTGAACATTTATAAGTTTGCAAAAAGGTTTTAAAAGGTCCATTATTCCATTCATTGAAGTGTAGTAAAAGACTAATTCATTGGAAAGATTAAAATGGCCTATTTTTTCCATTTCAAAGCTTGTGTGCATCCTCTGGGAGGTTTATGAAAATGTCTTAATTATCTAAATGTGGTATTTGAAATCCTTGAAGGTATTGGAAGGAGTTTATGAATATTTAGGAAAGCTTGGATCATTCAGGGATAGTCCATTCTCATCGAGAATCTATATATCGTAACAGTGTTTCTAAACACTTAAGTCATCACTTGAGGTTTAATAAAACATGCTTTCAACTCATGGTAACTCATTTTTTACCACGTTTTCATGTTAGAAGTTTCGTCACTCAAGAACACAACTTGGGGTGTTAGGAAGGTGTTTTGAACTCAAAAAAATTGGCCCCATCCTCATGAGATCCTCACCCATGGTAAAAAAATAGTCTATTTATGACAGTACCCATTCCAATATGTACTTATCAACATTTAAAAATATTAATCTATCACCACGTAGTGACCATCTCTTTAGATCTTGTAAATTTAAGACCATTTTTGTCTGGAACCGAAAGGGGCAGCTATACTATTTTGAAATTCTTCATGAAACCTTCAATTCTTAGAGAAAAATAGATGTTACCAGCATGTATAGGATTCACATATCTTTCCATTTCCTATGCTTTCCCTCCTACTTTACAGAGCTCTAAAATCATCCACATATGGCATATTTCACCATTACAGTGTTTGTTCCCTATACCTAGAAAACATGTTGTTGAGAAGATTGTCCTTGAATGAGAAATTTTTTCCTAAATTACCTCCAACACTTCAAAAAGGCCCCAAAACCTAAACATTGACTATATTATTTCCCAAAATAGACATCGATTGTAGAATTTAAAATCTAAAAACTTTAGACTAAATGTTGAAATCGTGAAAATTACCTATATCTTGACTTAAAGGTTAGAATATGAAAAACCATCTTTCAAACCGTGGTGATGGAGTGTTATACTAGTTCCATAAGGTGTAGTGTGACCCTAACTTCTTATATTTACTAAAATAAATTTAAAGTATACATTTTTCATTTATTAATATTTATACTTTATTTTAAGTATAAAGAGAATAAATATTAATAAATGAAAAACATAGATTTGAAACATTTATTTTAAGTATAAAGAGTACATAAACATTAATAAATGAAAAACTTATACTTGAAACATTTATTTTAGTAAAACACATCCCTCCCATAAGCACATATCCCACATAACCAATAGGAATGTGAGTGCATTATAACGTGCTCACATTATAAAGTGCTCGTGTTTTAGGTTTGGTGATCACCAAACCTAATAATTCATAACGCGCTCACGCTTTCCCAAAATGTGCTCGTGTTTTACTTAAAATCTAAAAGTTGCCAAATTTTTGGTCCCCCATTTTTGTGCACTTGCCCTAATAGGTGGGAGTAAACTTTGGGAAAACATGTCTTGTAAATGATTTTCATCTATGTGATTTTACATTTATAAAATCACATAATTTTATCTAAGTACATACTCACCTAAAGGCTCAGTAGGTACTTGTTTAAGTTTTGAAATTTGAGAATACAAGGCAATTTGCATAATTTGAATGGAAGAATGATAAATTAATTTTCCATCTAAAGAATTGAAGTCATGTATTAAACCCTGAGGTAAGTTACAAAACTAACTCAATGAATAATCCTTAAGGCTCTTATGAACAAATTTTGTTACCAATTTATTATGGCATGCATACTCTAAACATGTTGCATGAAAGGTTCTAAGATATTGTTTGGGTTCACCATTTCCATCAAATGGTATGAGTTTAGGCACAACTAATCATGTGGGTAGGGGATGATAAATAACCATAAAGGTAATGTATTATGCAATAGATCATGATATTTCATTTTCTAGACCATTCTTCTACATCCTTGTTACCTTTGAGTAACATATACTTGAAGGACTAGAAGTTGTTGTATATATGCATCATTACCAATATTTGTATCGATATGTGAATATAGATTAGGTGAATGATATGTGGACCTACAAGGTGTGAATGAAGCTATATGTTCTATAGGGGTACCCTTATATATATGAGGATTGGATGTAGTGACACCATAGTAGGAATTCTAGGTGTAGGAATCACTTATGGAATACTTGATGTAGACATGTGTGTGAGTAATATGAAAATTATTTTGAATTCCTATTTATTTAGAACCTAATTAACTAATATAATGTTATGTGATGTATAAAAACTAATATGAGTATAAATATTAGTAATAATTAGACTATTCTTATCTAATTAACTTTCAACATCAATTATACATGACCGAATAATGTATTCTTAATTAAAATGAACTAAATGCTCAAGATAAACTATAAGAAACTATATAAAAACATGAGAGTATAGGTAGAATTAGTTTTTACTGATGCTAATATAGTGATAGGTATGAAAAATAGTGAAACAGAGAAATCTAGAACATAAGATTCTTCACATAAGATTTTAGAACTAAATAATATGCAAAAGCAAGACTATAGATAGATTTTTACAACGTAGGAAGGAATTGTATGATACAAGATAGGGAATGTACAATTTTAGACCATGATATAGTGAGGATATAATATTTTATGGGTTCTTATATTTTATACAAATGATTCTTACTATGTTGTGCCCTTGCTAACACAACCTCGGGATGACCTATGATGACCTTCAACAAAATATAAACCCTCAAAACCATAAGAAACATTCATCAAAGAATTTGGAAAACAACTTGGAGAAAAATTATGTGTGTTTAAGTTGGATCAGCCTAGGTGATCGAGTCTCATCTAATGAATTAATCCTAGACTCTAGTATAGCACTAGATATCCTCATTGTGGAAATCAAGCATCATGTAGTTCTCTTGATTCAAATATAACAAGCTAATTACATAGTATAATGTACCCATTTTGGTAGAATGGAATATGGTATACCTCACCTATGTGACTGATTTAACTTAAATGGTTAAATTTATAAGGGTAGTAATAGATGATCGATTATCCTAAAATAATTACTTTCTAAATCTTATTTCAAAAATATCAGGAATAATCATTAAATGATGATAAATAATGTAAAAAATTACTAGCAATGAGAAGGATAAGAAGACTTAGCTAATATTATGGAATTATATGTTAGTCCGAACATACCGATGAATAGAAACAGTCTTGAAATATTTTGATGGAGATTCACCATCAAACTTGTATCTCTTACTGTAACTAACAGGACCAACATGTATGGTACAACCCAAAGTGTATCCTTGTTATGACCCTTTCTATACACCATTATCTCTATGTGATTTTATCTTTTAAAACTTAGTGGATATGTATATTGTTTCTTTATCTAATCATGTATGTAATTTTGACCTTTGACACCATGTGATGCTCACTATGTAGTTGATTGAATCTTCAAAACCCTCTAGATGGTGAAGGAGTTCTACAAAAAAAAAATTAGTTATGTTATGGGAACCCTTGTACGCTGTTGACATTGCCACTACTCTAAAGAGGGATAAAACCACACATCGGTGTTATATAACATGTGATATCTAGAATGTATGCAACCAAGTTGATAATTATGACCTTGGAACAATGTAATTGTACTTGAACCTATACCCTTTTTTACTTGACTTTGATAATGTGTCTTTTGTGCTTGCAAATGTAAGTGGATGACTTCCCTAGAATGATTATACAAAGTATATTAATATCAAGGAGTATTGGAATGTTCTTTCTTTTGATTTCACTCGGCATTTGTTCATTAGAATGTTAAGTGGCCGATAGATAGAATTCCCTCTTTAATGACAGATGAATAAATTACTTATATATGTGTTCTAGATATGAAAAACTCAGATAAATCTGACTAGAAGTGTACCAAATAATTTCAAATTAAGAAAATTACCATTAGAGGGAAAGGAACCAAAGTGGCAAGTCAAGATAGAGCATATAGATGCTATGGAAATTTCTTGATGCTATGGAAATTTCTTGGCGCTATGATCCCAAATAAATTTGAGAGTGATTTTAAAATTAGGATTATAATAAACGAGGATATTTCCGATTTGATGAATTAATATGGCCATTATGCGAACAAATAGGTTGTGGGCGTAAGCAAGAATGAGTGATATATAGCTAAGGATAGAATAATTGGCCAAGTTGAGAAAGTGTGGAATAATGCAAGAGTGTTCTAAAATTTGTGTTGTTGTAAGACATGAATTACCAAAATGAGTGTCTACATTTCCTCCCTTTAAGTATGGAATTGAAAATTGTTTCTTAAAGGAAAATTTAATTGAGTCTATAGACACGCTTTGTCTTCTCTCTAAGCAACTTGTGCTTGTGCTTAGAATTTTTATTTTTCTAGTTTTGTTTATTTTTTCAAGATGAGTACCTATAGAAAAAATGGTAGTCAATGTCCATAGTATAGTAAATTGAACTTTAGTTTGACAATTTTGAACTTTGTGTGAAAATAACAATATGTAAGTAGAAAAAAATGGAATGTGTACACTATTATTCTACAACGAGGGGGAGATATTAATCCCATTACTATTTAAGTGGAGATTTGTTTTGCTTTGTGTTGGAGCTAGTTTGAAGGACTTTGGGGTGATCAGTCCCCAAGTGGAATGTACTTGAGGAGAATATAAAAAGTATAAATACACCCCACATGGTGAAGAGAACTGCATAGGAAGAGTTTCATTTTCTCTACATCTCTTCACAAAAATATGAGCACTTAGAATTCAAGCGCATAAGGATAAAAATCACATTGACACTTCCCAAGACCCATATATAAGTGTCACCGTAGATGAACATGAACTGAATTGATTTATAAATGATGAGATAATGTACTACTTTGGGGTAATGCTAGCTTGCACATACCATTAATACTACCATATTCTCAACTATATCATGCATCCTATCATTGAATGTGAGTAAAGAATGTATAAATGTCCCTAAGAAACTATACCAATTGAGAAAATTGTGGAATTTTCCCCCAATATGGAAGCATATGGAATGCTCCATAGCATCCAGGACACTATGGTCTTTTTCGTATGGTTTTTCCATATATGTTTTCTAACCCAAGTCTATTTAAGAGCCAATTTTTGGACCTCTCGAACTGTTTGATTTTGTACCTAATATTTTGTTTCATGATTCTAAATTTTCATGAGTGTGAGATATCATATTATGATTTCCCCTTTGTTTGGGGTGCGATAGATAGAGAAATGTATTGTTTTATAGTGCCTGCATAGAGAGGATTAGATGAAATTGGGGAGTGTGCATGGTTTATATCACGACATATATATATATATATATATATATACACACACACACACACACACACACACACACACACATGTATGTGTGTGTGTGTGTGTGTGTGTGTGTGTGTGTGTGTGTGTGTGTGTAGATATATATTAATATAGTATGAACATTGTCAAATTATTAGTAGCAAAAATCGATAAACAATGCATTAGATGTAAGAAAAATTATGCAAGGACACATAAGTAGAACAACATGGAAAACAAGATACCACATACATAGGACACCACTCAAGATGTTATAATACAATAGAGGAAAACAATTCCAACAAGAAATAACCAAGTAACATAGGGAATTTCCTACAAATAAGTGAAAGCACAAAGCAAGCATGTAAAACAAGAAACAATCCATAAGATGAAAATGATCTCAGTTTGGAAGAAACCTGCAAAACATATACTACACATGAATCACCCATTAGCATGTTATAGTAATAAATATTATGAAATGATGTATGTATTGAGTGAATGAGTTAAGAGAAATAACTTGTATGTGATAAACTATAAAGTGGATGCTCCCAAATGTTATAGAAGAAATGGTAGAGAGTAGTGTCAAGAATCATGCATTATATGATAGTATGTGAGTAGCCTGTATTTAACTCAATATACTATGTGAATAGTAATGTGTATATAAAAATGATATAGCATACTATGTATTAAGCTAACATGATAAGTGATGTGCAACATGAATAATATTAGCGTACAATTGAAACAACCAGTTAAGAGAAATGTAAATAATTTTACATGTTTGTATATATTTGTATTTTTTTTATTCTTCACATATTTAAATGTTTTATGTTTTTTAGGACCCCCAAGGGCATATATGAAAACCTATTTTTCAAATATAAGGAATGATTATCCAATAATTCCCCGAGATGGGAAATATTTATATTTTTAGTGCTTTTGATGAATAGAGACTATGTAACCAGAGAGGGGAAGTAAGGTTCCCCTGTGTGTGTGTGTGTGTGTGTGTGTGTGTGTGTGTGTGTGTGTGTGTGTGTGTGTGTGTGTGTGTGTGTGTGTGTGTGTGTGTGTGTGTGTGTGTGTGTGTGTGTGTGTGTGTGTGTGAGTGAGTGTGTAGTCATTCCCTCAAAAGTCAATTTGAACCTATAAATTATAGTTTTCATTGCAAAAATAGGGGAAAGTTAAATTCTCCCAAGTGCCTAAGTAGCATATGGTCTATCCAATGAGTAAATTGAGTGAAGGCCCATTATCTATCATTATGAATAAAGGAAGCATGTGATCATGAATCAAGAATCTAGTGTCATGTGAGACTAGATGTGTGACTATGTTTGTAGAAAATATGTGTCTTAAATATTTGTGACATTTAGAACAAACTAGACCTATAAGGAGACTTATATGTGCGGTATGTACCATGAACCCTATGTGATGGACTATGATACCTAGAGATACATTGAGAGTGATTGGTGGGGACTAAAGTTAAAGATAACCTATATGAGCTAGTAGCCAGTGGTGAAAGTATGGGACTAGCACTAGGAGTGTGTGAAAAAACCATAAGACTATCATTGCTAAATGTAGGAGTAACTGTAATAGTAGGTGGACTATACATAATTCTAACTAGAGTGGGAGATGAACTATTTAAAGGGACCTGTGAATCTTGAGAAAAAAATACGTAAAGGGTTCCAAGGTGGGATACCTTGAATAGTGATGACTTGATGCTCATGTATGAATTTGACACATTTGTGCACAATAAATAGAACATCCATAAAAACCTTGAGCCAAGGAAGACCTAAGATCATGTGACAATGCTTGATTGTTGATGTGATAGAAAATGGCATTTATATAGTAAGAGGCCTGACTATGATGGAAATATTTACACACCCATAGGAGGTAGGTGACTTATTCCTGATTTGTGATAATGGAAATCCAATAGATTGCAAGAGGAAGATTGAATAAGCATTATGCTTGAAACTAGGAGTGATCATTATATTATTGAGATATTGTTTGTTAATTGATGTATCAATGTGAAGCCTAGAATATTTGAAAGAAGCATGGAATACCACATCGGTAAAAGTAATGATTGGTGATAAAGAAAAATATCACCAACAATAAAGTCTATAGGAGTATTGGTTGACTGTGGAGGTGAAACCACATGATAATAATGAGTAGAAGTTACCTCATATTTCACCTTTTCATATTTTAGAAGTGGTTCATTGAATATATTTTAAATTATCATTATCATTTGTAGGTTTAGACATAGTAGGCTCATCCCATTCAATTGTAACAACATATATTAAGTCTTAAATCACATGTTTAATCTTGAAGCATCGATCGATAGAGTGCCCATTACATCGGTGATAGTCATAATATGATTTTTCATCAAATTTATTTCCTTAAGGATGACTAGAGTCTAACTCGAGTGGTGGAGGAAGAGAGATAAGGTCACCATCAAGGCATTGTTGCAACACAACCCAAGGTGGCATAAGAAATTTAGTAAAATGTCGTTAAGGAGACTGAAGTTGGATCTTCACCGGCTTTGACACTCAGTATTAACAGTGGCCTTAGCCTAAACTTGGGGCTCAATAGGTTTACTCTTAAAAGTAGATTTACTTTGGAATTTAGCATTAGACTAACTAGAATTTAGGTCGTTGTATTGTAGTTTTCCCATTAAAATTAGCTTTCCTTTGTGGTACTT
This sequence comes from Taxus wallichiana var. yunnanensis, assembly GCA_018340775.1. Taxonomy (NCBI): domain Eukaryota; kingdom Viridiplantae; phylum Streptophyta; class Pinopsida; order Cupressales; family Taxaceae; genus Taxus; species Taxus wallichiana. Next base: position 746,098,307 of record CM031238.1, read on the forward strand.
AAGTATATGACACAAGTGATCGAAGGAATGAACTATATAAAATATGACTTACTCTTGGATATGAAGAAAAATGATTTGTAAAAATAGGGCTTGTACTTTAGAATCAGCTAAGAATTTTTTTATTTTAGTAATATTACTCTTATAACGTAGAACATAGTCACTAAGGTGCTCATTAGATCCTTGTTTCATTTTATCCATTTGTGCATAGGATATTTTAGTACCAATATTAATAGAAAAATGTGCCAAAATTGATTTTCTAATGGTGTAAAATATTTTACGAATGAATAGGTAAATCATAGAACCATTACAATGCATAATCTTGTAAACATTTAGGAAAACAAATTATTAATAATGTATCAATGAATGAATAATCTAAGCAAGCAACAAGAAATAATCTAAGATGTTGTTGTGGATATTCCTTACCATTGAAAAGAGGAATTTTAGGTGAAACAAAACAAAGAGGAAGAGGATAATATGCAACCGCAGTGAGAGAGGACTATGCAGAAGAAGTGAGGAATCCATATAGTGACACCCCATTGTAATTGAAGAACTTAAGCTTATAGATTGTGCACCAAGGATTCAAAGGCATGGGTGACGGAAAAGGAATTGGGTTAAAATGAGAGATAAGAGGAGAATAAATATGAGTATTAGACATAGAAATGGAGACATTAAGACTAGATGCTCCCATGGAGGTGGGGAGAGAAGAAACTATGATGAAAGATGTGGGAACTGCAAAGATGACATTATTAGGAACAAGAATAGTAGAGGCGTAAATCAATTGTGATTCCTCATGATTGGCATATAACCAAATATCAATACATTTTTAGGGGTAGTAATTGATGGTAGATTATCCTAATAAATTATTTTCCAAATATAACTACAAAAATATAAGGAATAATCATTTAACAAATATAAATAGTGATAGACAATGCAACAAATTACTAGCAATAAGAAGGATTAGAAGACTTAACTCGATATTCCAAACTTTTATGCTAGTCTTCGTTCAATGTGGTGTAGAGCCTAGCATGACATCATGCATATATTCAATCCACAAGATGGTTTCAATAGAAAACTTCCATCATACTCTGCATTTGAGGATCAATTTATTAGTCTATGAAGGCCAAAATATTTCAAAACTCGAGTTATTTTAATCTAAGGGTCTTTTCCAACTCAATGATATGATTTCCTTGCTTCATATTCTCTCCTACACAAAGCATCTCATATCATTCCACCAGTCAAATAACTTTATTATCATTTATTCTTACCTTGTTTACCTTAAAGTTGTTTTCCTACTTTCCTCCTTCTAACATGATTCTTTTTGTGTTTGGAATACCTTAAGGATTCCACACTTAATGATCCTATTACACATTGCATACAAGAGAGTTTACAACTATAATTTGACATTAAATATCATACATATAAAATTTCCCTTAGGTAAATTTTAAACTTCTCTTCTAGTCCCTTGAGATCAAGGTCCTTTCTAGTGACATTCATGGAGGATCCTAGAGACACCCATCATGTACTGAAAACCTTAACATGTACCCTCTATAAAAACCAATATGTGCCAAAAATTCTAAGTCCCAACACACAATACGTCTCCTTGAAACCTACCTTTAGTCCTTCCATTCACAAACTCTAACTAGCCCTCTACTAACCTACTATCATCCACATCTTTCTTTAAAACAGGAACCAAGACACAAAATATATGTTTTAGACCACCCTTTAAGCTCTTTTCCCTCTCCTATAAGTTGTAAGGCTTAGTTCTAAGTATAAAGCTTAGTTTCTTTGTAAAATGGACTATAGAAATATGTCCTTCACTATATCACCCCGTCCCATAAGAAAGTGTTAAGAAAATCTATAATTTTTTCAAATAAATGTCAAAAATTATTCCTCTAATGATTAAAGGCCCCCTCAAGGTTGTATCTACAAGATTTGAGCTAATTACTAAGTCTAGAGATTTTTAAATCCACTTTCCTCCGAAACCCTAACTAGATTCTATACAAGCCCGAGAAGAAAAATCTTGTCATATCTTTTACTAGAAATCAAATCAAAACTCTGAATTCTTCATGAAATCCTATAATAATGAGTTATAAATGAAGATCTTACCAGAAATTTTGCTAACCAAGTTACAATTCCTTCTTCATATGATAGTTACTAGTATGCTTTTAGAAAAGGGCTATAAAACCCTCATGGTTAACAATGAAAGGAAAATGAATTTTCCTACTTTTTGAACTCTTTCTTCCTAGATGCATGCATACACTCTAAGTATCTCCAACACTTTTGAGCTCTCCTATTAACAGATACTCCTTCGTGCTATGAGTCACCTATCAAATGGATTTTTAACACAACATGTCTACTTAGTTAATCTATTCACCTTTGAAACTTGTATGTAAACATGAAGACTTCCTAGAGTCATTGAATTCATACTTCACACCTCTATGCAAATTCCTAGATTGTTTACTTACACAGCTTTGGGTTCATTCTAGTAAGACACACATAATATTTCACAGTTTTCTTAACCATGTACTTTCTCAACAAGAATGAAGTCTCATAGACTTATTAAGAATAATCATCACAAACTCCTTTCCAGTCCTAGTCTCTCCTTGTCATGACATGCACAATTGACATTGTTCTATCACCAAGTATAATATGCTTCAAACATTACAAAGAGAAATAACATACTATGCAACAATGAACCAGTTCTCTATAACTCAATACTCACAATTAATTTTTAAGGTCTCTTCACCTTCAATGTGAAATCAAAAGGCTTTGACATGCACAACAAGAATACATTAAATTCATACAAAAACCTTTCACCATTTGAGTTAGCATAAAAACCATGCAAGAAACCAAAAAAACTAAGTTTTCTCTTATTTTCTCTTCTTGAAACTTGATATTTGATTCATATCCAGATAGAATGATGGTTACAGTTACTTTTTGCAATTTATAGTTATTTAATCAACTTCTAATTGAATGCACACCCTTATCTTCTTTGGTCATATGAGTGAATTTAACCTTAACACTAAATTTCTTAACTTAAATACCAAGTCCTTGACTTCTAGACTCATGTTATGAATTCTATCCCCTAAAGGGACCTAATACACGTCATTTAAACCCCATTTCATCCTTATAAAAAGTTTATAAGCTACAAGAATTCCTTAAAACAACTATATCAATCCAAAAATGGCCTTCAAGACTCAACTTACACTTTTGGAGGGAAAGTGTACAATTTAAATTTTGAAAAGCCAAGAACAATATTATTAACAAATTTTACAATCCTATTGACCTCTAGGACTTATGACTATACCTAACGAGCAAAAATTGGATGTTTTCATCCTATGTACACTCTAGAGTTGATGCTCCTACATCATACTCTAGGGGTAAGAAGTTTGAGCTCCAAAGTGCTTTATTCCTCGGTTTTTCTTTAGCTTTTCTTCGTTGATGAGGTCTTCTTCTTCATAAGCTTATTCTTCAATCATCATATTTTCCTCTTGCTCTTACTGTTACTTCCCTTTTCTGATTTCATCTTCTTCATCAAATACCTCGTTTTATGTAGCTACATTTTCATTACTTGTCTCTTTCTTCTCTATATCTTTAATCTCTTCGTCCATCTTCTTGCTTTGAGCTTCTAGCTACTACTCTTCCTCTATTATGGAACTTATTTCCAACTCTTTTCCACATTATTTCACTATTCTTATATCATGATCCAAAGTTTTTATCTTTACTTGTAATTTCTCGCAACTCTCATACACAAATCCAATATTTGGTTCACCTATCTCTTCTTGTTCTTGGCTTATTTTGTTCTTGTTTCCACCTTTTATCTTAATCTCATTATTTGTACCTATAAACACACATCTACAAACATTTCTAGACTCAAAAACTTGAGGATTTTATGCCCCTATAAGTTCTTCCTTTCTTGTCATTTCTTCATTTTGTTCCCTATTGAACTCTACTTCCTCTATTTCTACATACCAATTGTCCTCAGCATGCTCATCCATCTCAAGATAAGCCAAAAATACTTCTATCACTTATTCTTCTTCACTCATATCCTCTATCATCACCATCTCTTTAATCACCTATATTTATTACTTACTCATTATCTTTCCCATCTGTCTCGGTATTCTTTCTTCTTGTCTTATCCTTGTCTTGAGATGCCTTATTTTTCTTTTTCCATAAGAAATTTAACTTCCCACTTGACTCTCTTCTTCATCACCATCCTTTTTTCTTTTGCTTTTTCTTCTTTCTCTCTTTCTATGAGAATCGTCACTGTGTTATTGTTATCCAATTTTGCACACATGGCAAGATTAGACAACGGGGTCCTATCACGTTTAAAATGAAATAATAGTGCCAGGAACCCACCTTCGGTTATTAACAAGATGCAATAATTAAAAAATAATTCCTAAATTGCATATGAAGAGATCACCTAGCATCGAAAGGCACCCAGTTGATCTCAACTCAGTGAAGAGTTCAGGGTCGAGTTGATAAAGAACCCGGTGTCAAATTGATAATCATCTCAGAAATCATCTCAGTAGAGACTCTCAGTTGTAAGAGCTAGACGATGGTCTTGTTAATGCAAAATATAGCTCATTGAAAATTGATGAATGAAAGGAACTCTACAAGGATCTCGGTGGAGATCGATGCAAAAAGAAGTGAAAGCCGAGTCAGGGAGAGTCAAAGTTCGAGCTATCAATAAAGTCTCAATGAATTGGAAAGGTTCAAGCACAGGCGGAAGCGAAGGCAGAGATAAGGAGTTCGACTCATCTTCGTGACTCGTTCATTTTGGAGATCATGTGGTGAGCTTCTTTTAGGACACATTCTGCAGAGCTAGGGTGATTCAAACGCAAGCCAAGGCATCAAGAGTGCCATAAAATGAATGGAGATTGTTGCGTAAACAGAGATACGTGATGGATCCCTATCAATGGGACTCATCAAGCATGATGGATAATTCAAGGCAACTCGTTTCATGTGGATGCATTAAAGATGGTTTCTAGGATACAATTCCAGGGCTCATTGATTAATGCAAAACTGGGAGGCCTACTCAAAATAATTTTACAATGGTAAGCTCGCAGAGGCAGCAAGAATGCCGGGCCAGGGTATTAGTGAATACAGTATATATATTTTCGCTGACGTTGTTCAGACCTTCCTCGGCTGAGCATTTGGTGAACAGGCAGTTGACATGTTGCAGTATAGCAGAAGTTCTTTTGAGCACTTCCAGCAAGCAGGTCATCCAACTATGTTTTTATCTATTCAGCATCGAATGCATCCTCAAATTCAGGATTTTCCTTCAAGATATTTTTATGAAAATCGATTAAGTGACAGTGAGAGTGTTACCGGGAGACTTGATGAAATTTATTACAAAGATTCTCTATCGAGACCTTACTTGTTTTACGATGCAACTCATGGAAGTGAATCTCATAGAGGTGGAACTGTTTCATATCAGAATATTCATGAGGCACAATTTGCTTTGCAATTATATGAGCATCTTCAACGAGTCACTAGGTTGGCAAGCATAAAGGTTTCTGTTGAAATTATCACACCTTACAAGCTACAGCTGAAATGTTTGCACTGAGAGTTTAATGTTATCCTCAAATCTGATGAAGGAAAACTCGGCAGGAGAAAAAATCATGGTGATCCCGCGCGCTAGGGGGAATTGTGGAGATAAGGAACGAACTTTCCAAGGTTGCGTGGCGAAGATGAGGCCGGGGCCCATGGATTAATGTGTCCAAGCCCCTTACGCGGGGATTTGGAGCTAGTATGCCGAGGTCGGAGATTTGACGATGGTAGTCCAAGCTGTTCACTCCGCGTAGGGGAGATTCAGGCAAGCACCGCCAAGTGGAAATATTGGGTTGGTAAACCATGATCAAACTTCCGTAATGGGAGAAATCGGATCAAACTGCCAAGCGCAGAAATATTACGATGGCTATCCATCATGAGACTTCCGCACGGGCCATGTAAACAGAATTTTGCGCAGCTTGGAGTGGTCCGAGTCTTTGTGCGAGTCACCGGGAGGATTAATAGGATAGTTGTGAATTGGAGCGGGTCATGGGTTAAAAAAATGTGACGTGATACCAATTTCAGCGGAGGCTACAGGCAGACCCAACCAAGGTGATACGTTAATGGCTCAGTCGTGGCTCATATGCGAAGAGTTTGACGGGAAAGCAATGCTGAAAACTCGTCCAGATGGAAAGGATGCGTGTTGCATGGACTGTGGATTGGGTTCCATAGATCAGGAGATGAAGGTTTATTACGGTGCAGAATGAAACAATTCATATTGCTCAGCACTTCTTCTCCTAGAAACGAATTGAATGTGAAGGTCAACTCTGAAATACCTGGTTGGCCGTTTTGCATGCTACATCCTTGTTACTTATAAATGGTCTCTTTGAGAAACTCTATGGGCAATAAGCAATATTTATACCCTTCCATTATGTATGTCTAATCAGACAATAAAAGTATTCTTTTACCAGGTTTAGAGAAGCTTGTTTTTTACAATGGACGATTATACTGTAGTTTCAAGCTAATTTTATCTAGCTTTATTTCTATTAGCTTTGATCCACGACTAAGGAAGAATTCATATGGTTGTTACCTGTACATTTTTCGAAGGTCCTCTTGGTTGCCCCAATTGTTCAATATATTTCTTGAAGGGCTTATTTTATGTGTTGCAAATTGTAACATAAAGGATCTTTTTAGTTTCTGGAAAAATGAGTATATTGTGTAGCTCACAGCTACCTATGCCATACTAAGATCCCAATAGTGGCATAATTTTTGATTGGAGCCGAGATTTCCGAGTGCACTACCAAAATACCGAAGGGCTTTTGGCCAAAAATCAGTCTCAAGGGTGTCTATCGACATGTTACGGGCATGAGCCTGGGTCATCATCATGGCAGCACTAGGTCTTTATTGATAATGGCATTTTCTCATCGTTTGGAAGGTACAAATTGTGCTTATTATGGCAAAGCCAAAACATTCTTACTACAAGTGTTATATGATGAGGAAGAATCCTGAGCATTGTGGTAAAACCATTCTTTTTAGAAATATTGGGTTAAGCTCGGTATTCAAGTGAGTTTGAGCCCAGGAAAGGTAAGATCGTTTGCTGGATGAAGAGCTCGGTGACTTCGCAAGGAGCTCATGGTGATGTTTCATGAAGTTTGAACGTGGAATGCATAAATGGCCTCGAGTTAACAGAGGAAAATGATAAGAATCGAGTTTGATAGCTCGCCATTCGAAGGACTCAATGCAAAAGAGCCCGATTACCAAGGCAAGGAAAGAGTTAGTGCGGGGTCAAAAATCGAGTGCAACACCGAGTTAGAGGATTCGAAGCTCATCGAGTTTGGCTATGTGCAGACTCTATCCACATGGACCCCCCTCCTCTTCAAGTCAAATGGGTCAATGGGGGTCCCAACATTATGTTAATTAAATTAATATTTTTATTTAAATATTTTAATAATAATATTTATTATTATTATTTAAATATTCTTTTAATTAATTAAGAAGACTAGGTCATCAGGCAATTAATGACCCATGATGGAACCTTCTCAAGTGGTTCAACTAACTGTAATAAATACATCATGGGCCTTCATTTTAGGAATGTAATTATGACCATTTCCTCTTCTTTCTCACATATTCTTCTATAAATGTAAGTTGGAAGCTCATTTCAAAGGGTTCCAACAGTTGCATAAGTTGGACGAGCTTAGATATCTTAGGCAAGTGTATACTTTTCAAGAATCCTCTCTCTTCTGCAAGTTGTTCTTGTGTGTTGAGAGAACTTTCAAGCCTCCTCTTCAAGACTGTAATGGCAACTATTGCCTCTTCTGAATGTATGATGCATTGTGCATGTTATCAAGCAATAAAAGTGTGTGCTTTGTGACTAATCTTGGTCCTTTCATTCTTCTATGCCGCTTTGTGCATTTCTCATACTTGCAGTACACTGTGCAAGTTTAAGTTCTATCAGTAGGTTCTTGGAGTTTTGTGCTTATCGAGTGGTGAAGTATTGCATGCGTTGAGTTGTGGTGTCTGTTCACCCTTCTTGATTTCATCCTTCTTCACCTGGGAAACTGGTATATTTCTTGGTCTCGATAAAGTTTAACAAAGGGAACACGTGTTTCTTAGTTTGTGGTATCCTGTACTCTCTATAAGTTGCATTAGGTGAAGTTGACCTGTGGTGCACACACCCTCTTCAAATTAACCCTTCCTGAGTCTGAAGACACCCTTTATTTGGTGCATCACCATCCCTAGTATAGTTTCATTTCTATAAATCTCTTTCCCTAAAACCCCATGAAAATGTTAGCATAGGACTGGATAATCATTTTTGTTACACTAGGAGTAGTATAGCACTTAGTTTAGGAAGAGGAAGCCGGCCTTCTCCGAAGGTTCACCTCGAGCCCAAGTCCCACAGCTTGAGAGGTGATCCCATGTGTCCCAATCACACCAAATGTCCTATTCACATCCTAGCCATTCGGAGGGTGCAGTGATTTGGTGACAACATTACCTCTTACTTCAGCTCTGTGATCTCCTACTGAAACCACATCTCTCTTTTATTCCTCATTTCATATTTCCTTTCCCTCTTTCTCTCTTATTGTTCTCTCTTCTTGTACCTCATTATATATACCAATCCTCGAACTATCTCTACTTCTAGTTCATCTTCCTCTTCACCATCTACCAAATATTATTCCCGAGGCCTAATAACCTTCAAATATCTTTCTCGCATGTTTCCCTTACATCTTTTTGGCGATTCTTCTTTTGTGATCATGTTCCCTTATCCTCTCTTGCACTTTCTTTAACCTAGCTTCTTCTCTCTCTTCTACTGACTTCTTCATCCACTATGGCATTCGTAATCATGGTCCATGATTGATTTCACATTCCTTTCTTCTTCACTCATGTTTACTTGTCTTTCTCCACTACACATACTTCCACAAACTGTTAGCAACAACAATAAATATTCATTTGAATATCAAATCCTCACTCTAATGCCAAATTGTGTAGAACCTAACATAACATCATGCATATATTCAATCCACAAGATGGTTTCAATAGACATGTTCTATTATACTCTACATTTTAGGATCAATTTATTAGTCGATGAAGGCCAAAATCTTTCAAAACTAAGTTATTGTCAACTAAGGGTATTTTCCAACTCAATTATCTGATTCCTTGCTTCATATGCTCTCCTACACATCATCTCATATCATTCCACTAAAAAAAGAAATCACTTATCATTTATTCATACCTTGTTTACCTTCAAGTTTTTAAGCCTATTTTCCTCATTCTAATATGAAATTTTTAGTGTTTATCCTCCTTTAAGGATTCCAAGATTAATTACCTTGTCACGCACTACATACAAGTGAGTTTACAACCATGATTTTACATTAAATATAAAATTTCCCTTAGGTAACTCTTAAACTACTCTTCTAGTCCCTTAAGATCAAGGTTCTTTCTAGTTACATTCCCGGAGGATCCTAGAGACACCAATCATGTATTTAAAACCTTTACAAGTACCCTCTATCAAAACAAATATGTCCCCAAAATTCTAAGTCCCAACTCACAATACTTCTCCTTGAAATCACCCTTTAGATATTCCTTCAAAAAGTCTAACTACCCTCTACTAGCCTACCGCCATCCATATCTTCCTTTAACATATGAACTAAACCACAAAATAGATTTTTAGAGAACCCTTTAAGCGTTATATCACCCCGTCCCTTAAGAAACTCACAAAAAATATATAAATTTTGCAAATGCTTGTTAAAACTTATTGTTTAAACAGTTAAAGGCCCACCTCAAGGTGTATCTACAAGATTTCAGAAATAATTACTAAGTTTGGAGATTTTTAAATCCACTTTCCTTTGAAACCCTAACTAGAGCTTGCACAACCTCGAGAAGACAAATCTTGTCATATATTTTACTAGAAATTGAATCAAAACAATTATTTCTTCATGCAATATTGTAATAATGAGGTGCAAATGAAGATCTTACCAAAACTCATGACAACCAAGTTACAATTCCTTCTTCATATGACAGTTTCTACTTTGCTTGAAAAAGGGGTATAAAACCCTCATGGTTAATAGTTAAAGGTAAAGGAATTTTCCCACTTTTTGAACTCTTTCTTCCTCGATGCATGCATACACTCTAATGATATCCAAGGATTTCAAGCTCTCCTATAAAATAGGACTCCTTCAAGCTATGAGTCACCTAACAAATGAATTGTCAACAAAGCATGTCAGCTTAGTTAATCGATTCACCTCTAAAACTTGTATATAAACATGAAAAATTCACAGGAGTCACTGAATTCATACTTCACACCTCTATGAAAATGCCTAGATTATTTACTTACACATTTTTGGTTCCATTTTGGGAAGTCACACACAATATTTCTCATTTTTCTTAACCATGTACTTTCTCAAGAAGAATACTCATCATAGAATCCTTGTGATTCTTAGCCTCTCCTTCTCATGACATGCACAGTTAACATTGTTCTATCACCAAGCATAAGTTACTTCAAACATTACAGGGAGAAATAACACACTATGAAACAATAAACCAGTTCTCTGTAACTCAATACTCACAATTAAGTTTTAAGGTCTCTTCACCTTCATTACGAGATAAAAAGCTTCTACATACACAACAGTAATACATTAAATTAATACAAAGAACTTTCACCATCTGAATTAGCACAAAAACCATGCAAGAAACAAACAAAATTGATTTTTCTCTTATTTTACTCTTCTTGAAACTTGAAATTTGATTCATATTCAGATAGAATGAGGTTAGAGTTACATTTTTGAAATTTATAGTCCTTTCATCAACTTCTAATTGAATGCACGCCCTTATCTTCTTTGGTTGTATGAGTAACTTTAACCTGAACACTAAATTTTTTAACTTTAAGACCAAGTCCTTGACTTCTAGACTCATATTATGACTTATAGCCCCTAAAGGGACCTATACACATCATTTAAACCCTATTTCCTTTTTTGAAAAGTTTATAAGCTATAAGAGTCCCTTCAAAAACATATTCCAAGCCATAAATGGCCTTCAAGGCCCAACTTACAGTTTTGAATGAAAAGTGTACAATTTAAATTTTGAAATGGCAAGAACAAAACTAGTTACACATTTAGACTCCTATTGACATCTAGGACTCATGACAATACTTGACAAGATGAAAATTAGATGTTATCATCATATGTACATTCTAGAGTTAATGCTCCCGCATCAACTTGATGACTATAAAAGGTTAAAAATGGTCCGATAGATCTTCACTACTAAAAATATATCTTGCAGAGCTTTATATTAAGGCATATGATACATCCTAAAGAGTACCCCACTATGTCCCTTTTTGTACATTGATTCCCCTCTATACTTTTGGATCCTTAAACTTTTTGGGTTTTCTTATTGCTTCATTATCTTCTCCTATACAAAATTTGGACCTTCAACACTATAACGATCATCGTGTGGATAATTAAATCTTAAAAACCTAGATGGTGAAGGAGTCTTACAAAATAAAAATTAGTTTTTGTTGTGGGCACCCAAATGTACCATAGACATTGCCTATACTTTGAAGAGGGATCAAAATTCACGTCATTATCTCATAATATGTGATATCTAGAATGTATGAAACCAAATTGATAACCATGACCTTGCAAAAATGTAATTGTACTTTAACATTTTCCCTAGCTTGACTTGAATTTGATAATGTGCCTTTTATTCTTGTAGATATGGATGGATTAATTCCCTAGAATGAGTATGCTAAGTTTATAAAGTTCAAAGGAGTCTTGTAATATCATTGCTTATGATTACTCTCATTAGTTGTTCATTGGAATGATAGATGGCTTATAGATAGAATTCCCTCTTCAATGGTAGATGAATAGATTTCTTATATAGGTGTTCTAGATCTAGAAAACTCATTAAAAACTAACTCTAAGTGTACCAATGAATTTCAAATTAATAAAATTACTATTTGAGAGAAGGGACCAAAGTATCTAGGTTAGCCCATAGCATATGGATGTTTTTGCCCTTTTTGGGAACTATGCTTCCAGATACATGTGCGGGTGATTTAAAAATTGGGATTGTAATATGTGAGGGCATTGCCTGATTTGATGAACTAATATGACTATTATGCAAACAAATAGGTTGTCTGTGTAAGAAAACATGAGTGAGATATAGCTATAGATAGCATGATTGGCCAATTTGAGACAGTTTGGACTAATCAAAGAGTGTTGTACAATTTTTTGTTGTTGCAAGACATGAATTACTAAAATGAGTGTCTACAAGTGACTCAACCCTTGAATTGGTTGAAACCCTTATGTAATGATATGAATGACTTTTATCTTGTTAATACATGGCTTCTATGAAATTTTCATTCTTTTAGATGGGTGAAGCTATACTCCTTGACTGCCGGTTGATTACATCATACATGTAGCAAGGATTTCCCTAGATGATGTGCATTTTATTTGAGTGTATTTTGTAACTCTTTGAGTGTTTCTAGAATGATGATTGAAAAAATTTCTTGTATTAATTCTAGATGAGTTACTATGTGATAATGACTTTGTTATATAGTTTTTGTAGGTAAAAATTTCTAACAATGCCAATCGTATAAAGATGAAATGACCCAAAAATGATTAGAATAAAAGGTAGAGATGGTGATCGAGAAGGGGTGGCACCATACAAAGGTTGTCTAGGATGAGATCCCAATTAGGGTAAATTTTAAGAACCCCTTATAAAATAACCATAGATATTACTGGGAATTTTTATTAATGACTTTTCAAATCTTGGTGAATGCCACAAATTGAAAGGAAATATTTGTAGTCGGTATCAATGCCGATGTTAACATTAGGTCTGCTAACCAATAGAAAAATTCTCTTTTGGCATATGGTAAAATCTATTTGGATATATAAATTTAACTATTAATGTAAATTCTAGGTGAATCAACCCAAAAAATTAACTTGTACCTAGAAAATTTAGGTGAAATAAAAACAACCTAACCCCTCAAAATTAGCCAAATTCAAATTTTAAAAACCTAAATATTCATGAATTAACAAATATTAGCCACTAAAATTTACACTTCACCAAATCCTAACCCTTTAATACAATTTTAGATAGGAGATATAAACATAAAAACTGAAATTTGTGCCTTGAATATCATATGTTTTCAATGCTTCTTCAATTGAATAATATTTTAGAATTGACAACAAAGCATAGTGTAAAGATAAGTAAGTTGTGTAATTACTAGATAGATGAGTTGATTTGATCCTAAATAAGATCATTTGGCTTAGCAAGGATACAAATTCAAACTTGTAATTACATAAGGACAAGTTACCAAATTTTAGTAAAATCCCCTCTTTAAGTGTGTAATTAAAAATTACATGGTTAAAGAAAATACATACCTAAGTTTGCATGTATGCTTTTCCTTCTATTGAAGGCACTTCGTGATTGTTTGGTGTTAGTATGCTCCATGATGAAACATGTACCATAGCTTGTATTCAATTTTATGATAGTAACTATAATTTAACTCAAAATATATATAGTACATGTAAAATTGAACATTGTAAAACATATGTAAATGAGATGTAAAACATGGAAATAATACACCTTTTTGTTTTACAAAGGGATGATATCTCATTTTTTTCGTTCCTTTGAGAGTTGAAATTTTCTTTAGAGATGTTAACAGATTGGGGGTGATAATTCCCAAATGTTGTACCATAGAAGATAGTAGATAAGAGGAAGGATTATATACAATGTTTTTTATTCCTTACCCATTTAAACATGTGAAGAGAGAGGATGAAAGATTGGTCTATGAAACTCACATTATTGCTTTATCGCTTTCCTTATTTGATAATTTAGTGAGATAAGAATAAGTATCAATACATGAATCTCACATTATTTCTTCAATGTTTTTATAAACCCAAAAACCACACCATTGTAGACAAAACTATGCCCAATTTTCTCCAACTTGAAAAAATAGACCTTAGAAAGAATGGACATTTTCATGCTCTCATAAGGTGCTATTGTGCTTGAATTGATTATGTAGTACTTTGAAAAATTTAGTGGAAAATGTGACCCATGCCCCCAAACCCATTTTGTAGGTGTATATGAAGTAATAATCTGAAGAAGGGTGAATTACTCATGCCCCAATAAATTATTATGAAATGTGTCATTTGTATCTATAATTATGCAAAAATCTATAAACCTCTTATAGAATATGTAGAAACTTGAAATTTGAGTAAAATGGCCCCATGTCCAAGAATGTGTGGAAAGGTCAATACCATACCACGGTCATGACTACATTGTATGGTTTTGACCTTATGTTAATTATACAATATTTCAAAGATTCTGTCGCCTTTTTTAAGGATTTAAATCCTATGAAAATATGTTTCTATATCATATAATTTATTTATATATTTGGAAATACCATATTGAATTCCCTCTCTTTTGAGATGTGTATGATAATGCATTTTAGGGTGTGTCTCAACAAAATATATGTTTACCCTTGTATTGTATATATTATCTTCTACGAAGTATATTGAATTCTAAATTTGTGGCCACGTATAAGAATGTGTACCTACAAAAATTTATTGCTGATGCAGAAGCATCTTTATAAATATGAAATATTGGTTTTTCTTAGCTATATAGGTGTGTGAAAGGTCAATTTGGACTTTTTTCATTGAAATAAGTGGTTTCCCTCCAAAACGACAAGTTTGAATATTTTAATTGTCTTGTTAGTAGCTTATACATGTAGTTGTTAGTTTAGGATCTATAAATGGTGTAAATGGGTCATGAGACATACTCTTTCAACTAAGAGCATGACCACTTGACCCTAACTAGGTGTGAACCACACTCGGTTAGACTAGCCATAGTTGGGTTTAATTGAGTTAGAGCCTAACTACCTCCTATCAGCTCATTCTTAAAGAGGTATTCGAATGGAAGAATCATGAATGAGCTTGAGGAGAGTTAGGAGTGTGTGATGTTAGATTATTCTCTAAATCATAGCCCTAATGTCTTTTAAAGCTATGTAATTTCATTGATGATCTAATAAAATATTTTTTAAATAGGATTAAAATTGTGTAAGATTTTGATGTAGTTTTATACTTGATGAATGTCTTTGAAACTATGATGGAAAATCATTGAAAGTCTTGTATGAATTTTTAATCAGGTTTGCATGTAAGGTTCATCCCCAAGAAGGACCTAAGAGGGTATGAGAAGGTGAGAATGATAATGAGGATAGTTAAAATCTAGGAATATCCACCCCTCACCCCCTCACCCCCATAGTGATTTCCTCTATCTTACTAGAAAAGGGCCCTCAACAAAAGTGGAAAACTAGGGTCCCTCACATCCAGTGGTCTCAAAGAGCGAACCCCTCACTTGTCACCCACACCCTCTCCACAGAAGTATTGTATCATGTATAGAACCCAAAGTCTTCCCCCTCTAAGTTTGCACCTTTGATCCAAAGAACAACAAGAAGAAAAAAAACCTCTTTGTCTCGTCCCCTAAGGACTGAAGGGACTTGGGACAATGAAAAAATCAATTCAATTTATTATCCTTGTTGTCTTAGGAAGCACTTAATAAAATTGTGTTTATAAGGTATGAAAAATTGTGATTTATAACTTAAGAAAAGTTGTATGATTGTTCATGGAGCATATCCACCTTAGATAAGGTTGTTATGTTGAAAGGGAGTCTATAGAATATATTTGGGTTGTTGAGAACCTTCATAAGGTATGAAAAAAGTGAAATCGATTAGGAAATATCTCACAATTTGGTGTACCCTCGTTATAGGGGTTTGAGGTTAAGTAAATTGGTTAATTCTAGGAGAGTACATCATCAAAAATTAAAAGTTGTTTTTAGGTTTGGACATACTCAAATGGTATGAATATTGATCTTAGTAATAGAGTGTGTGTGATGTGATAATGGTTCACTTCATAAAGTTCTCAATTAAGAAAACTCGAGTGTTACAATTGTACATGATTAGTAACTATAGCATATAGGAGGATTGAAATTTCCAAGCAAGTTATTCTTGAAGAATCAATGAGGAAGGTTTGTAAGGGTATTTAGGTGCATATAAACTATGAAAAATCTTTGGGAACCATGAAAAGTTACCTATTTATTGGTTTACACAACCTTGTCTAGGGATTAGGTGAAGGAAAAAAGTTAAAGAACCATTTATATCCTTGTAAGAGTATGACATTTATTACAGGGATGAATTTTTCATAGCAAAATTGTGTATAGATTTTTAAGGAAAATGAGGACTAATTCCCAAGTCAATGATTCAAGGTACATTACAGTCATTTAAACTAAACTTGTTCTAGTTAGAAGAGTGAGAGTGAATTAATTTTCTGGGATATTATGTATCTAGGAAATGGATGTCATAAGTGTTAGGGATTGTTTAAAATTCATGTGCAAAGGCTGAAGAGGTATGCAAAGTCCTTTAGAGCCGAGGAACAAGGAAAATTTGGAATCGCCTATTACGGTCCTAATAAATGAATTTAGAAAAGCCTGTAAGAATTGAATTATGTACCTTGAAAATGTGATGAAGAGAGTGACTTAGGTTGTGTTTAAGTATTTTCAAGGACATTTCAGTGAATAATGGTAAGAATAATTAAGGGAATTTTTTTTTAAAGGATCAAAACAAAGTATCAAGAATCGGGAGCATGATAAGCCTTGAGAAGACAAAAACAAGTAAATAGTATGAATGAATCTTATGAAAGTAATTGAACATGATGATTAGCTTAAAAATGTGTGGTGTGGGTGAGGTTGAGAATAGTGAGAAGAGATAAAACCCTAGGTAAACTACTTAAAACCTAAGTGACTTACTTGAAGACTAAGCCAAAGAAGTGAAGATTGAGTTAGGAATGATAGAATGAGAGTTAGAGTTTTAAAATTTACCACAAATCATAGGAAGGATAAAGGGTATCAAGAAATTATTTCACTTTTGCATGAATATTGGTGAATTTTCCTTAAACACATACTTATGTGTAAATACAGATAAAGAAGACCTAGTTTAAAATGGTAGAGAGAGAATAACATTGCATTGAATTAGAATTGGTTTTGAAAGCTCGTGAGCGCTTAAATGGTCTAAATGGGTCCTAGGAAAACTTAACAAAGTTGAAGCTTAATTCTTTGAAATGAGTTTTTTTGTCAAAAATGTATTTTTAGAGGGCTATTAGTTGATTTAATATAATTTCTATTAAACATTTTTTCAAAGTAACTACTGTATAAAATGATATTGTAATTAAGTATAGTAATGTTCAAGTAATAATAATTTAAATATGTAAAACCCTAAGAAAATGAAGGGAGACAGATGACTTACTTAATTCCATGTAACTTGGGAATGATCAGATTGTGTATCTCTTTGGAACAATATGAATATAGTGTCACAAAGGCTCAATGAGGGATAAAAATCTAGGAACACATAGGATAGAATAAACCATGAGAATATATGAGCACCCGAGGAACTAATGACTAATATGGGTGCCTATGTTTGCTCAGATGTTTGGAATATGGTCTTTTTGGGTTGGAATATCTTCTCTAATAATCACTCTTTGTCACTCTAGTTTCACTTTGTTAAGTCATGAGTTATTCCCGTAACCTACAAAAAGCTACCGCACATGCCTATAAACCACATCAAACCCGATAAAAAAATTTAGAATTTGGACTCGGATTGACTCACGACGATCACCCGAAGAGTGAACTTACGACCGAGTGTTCACTACATCTCGAGACTCAATGTAGTTATTTTTGTGTATGTTTTTATCTCAGTGCCTCATGACCAAGGTTACCCTTGATTAAGTTACATGATGATAGCGGGATAGATATAGATTATCCATAATATTCAAAATGCATGTAATTGATCTCAGTCCCGAGGCATGCAGTTGAGATTTGGCTCCAAAGATCAAAGATTTTTCATAGGTGGGAACTAAATGTGGAGGGTGGAGATATGATTGCAGTCGTTGGAACAAGAACCAAAGGATCTATAAAGGAATGTTCTTGTGACAATAGGGGGTATATTTGATAAAAAATCATAAAGAAGTTCCAAATATTAAGGGAGGAATTTAGGTTCAGTACATTGTGTTTACTAGCCTTAGTAAGGCTCTATTGTAAAGGAAAGTTGTAATCTATGCCATTTTAGCCTTATGTATTATTTTCTTTATAAATAAAATATCTTCTTTTGTGCACTTCAATTCATATTATATGCCCTTGGATCTTTTACATAAATCGATTAACATACTTATGCTTTAGTTTCATTCGGCCTTGATAGTTTGAAATAGCTTTGGAATAGTGGATCATGTTAAATGCTCTTCGACTAATCTAATAGTTGTTTTATTAATATCCATTTTCTTTTTAGTAGAATCTCAGTACATCTCCTTAGATATATTTGCATGTTGTTTTATTTCCCCTCTAACCCTTATCTCAACACAAAGCATATAAGGTCTTTAAGAATAAGATAAATGAGCATTTGGAGTGGGTCTTTAAGAATAAGACTTTCACACGTGCTGATAAGTTTAAAACAACACTCAAGCAGATCTTGATGGGAAATCAAGGATATAGAAAGCATAATGATGACTTAAAGTGGATTTATATGAAGATTAAAGCCACACATGCAGGAAATATTGTGCCTATAACAGCTTTTAAACAGGTTTTTACGGATTTTCAAGTCCGTAGTAAGGATGATGATGATCTGGAGTGGGTTTCTAAAGGGGCTGAAGTTCACGCATGCGGGATTTCCCAGGTACATAACAGCATTCATGTAGGCATTTGTGGGAAATGTTATGATAGCAATGGCTACACTATTCATCATTCCCATCATGTGAGAAAAAAATAGAGAAAGGTGGATTGGAAACTACGTCTATTATAGAATTCCTCATAGGGATTTTGAAGATTATACTTTCAATCACTTAAGCATGGTGAAAATGGGAGGAGCCCCTTGTCAGATCAAGCCCAGCGAGGACCCGGAGTGGAAGAATAATGAAGAGCTTTGGAATCTTCTCAACCAGGGAGGCATCAAAAATTTTATTGAGAAGATACAAGGTCACGACCAAAGCATTTCCATGCAATTTGTGAAGGATTGGAAGGATCACAAAGTTGAATATGGCGTAGAAAATTTCAATCAATGAAGAGTTAATAGCCGAAGCAACAGGCCTTGGCATGGATGGGTACCACTTTTTTAATAAAAGGATTGACAGAGGCTGCTGAGGAGAGGAAATTTGTTGAGGGTAATGAGAAACTGGTCTTCATCATGGTGGGTTTGTAGGTCAGCTCTATCCCTCCACCTTTTGACGAGGTCACCCATATGATGGTGTGATACATCTCTTTGGAGGGGAGATTCGTCACAGTGCCCTTAAACATCTTGTGTTCCTCAATCACTTCCGCAGAAGTTTCACGGTATGTTTCCCTCATTATCTGCTTAATTCTCTTGAGCACTCCATTTTGGAGTTCCAAAAGCATACTTGTGCGGTCCCTCTGCATCAAGGTCTCATCTTCTTGTTGCATAAAATTTGTCTTCTTAAGTTTCCTGGCATTCCAACTTCCCCCATCTCTGTTCCATCTTTTCCCCTCACCGCTACCGCTACCCCCATCTCTTCTCCTTCTATCCCCATCACCACTACTGCTACCCCTTTTCCTTCCTTCTCGGCTCCCCCTGTCATCCCCCCACCTCTGCTCCCACCCCCTTCGCCTCCACTTCGACCAGACCTATAACTAGGTCTTCTAAAAGACTGAACCTGGATACCCCTATTTCGGGGAACGTTCCTCAGGACTTGGAGGTTGCTCATAATCTCCTTCATATTAGCAGTACTGGTTCACAAGAGGCACACACTGAGAGCTCCACAAAAAGGCTGGAAGCCTTAGAAACAGACATGTTGTTGTTGAAAGAAGAAGTTAAAAACTTGGCTAAGCAAAAAGGTAAGAGGAAGAAGGAGGAGGAGGTTGATATTGACAATAAACAAAGGTTGAGGATATCTACTGGCCCGAACTCCTAGACAATCGTCTAGGAAAGCCAAGACTCGCCATGACCATAATATGGCTATTTTTAGTGCAATCGAAGAATTTATTGAGTAGCATGTCTGCAGCGTCTCTAATCTTAGTGGAATACCAGCAACTCTTTGGGGCATGGAAAAGGAAAGCAAATGCAGAGACCATTCAACAAATAGATATTATGACTCTACTCATATGATGACAACTATGTTCACCTCTTAACAGACTATTAGATCCGAAACACCAAATCCGCCAAGAAGTAATTATGGATCTCACTTGCTCTTGCTGCCTTCCTTCATGTTTTTTGCTATTTTTTACTTGTTTTTTGGCTGTTCTTCTGCAGTTGTTCGAACCGGTTTGATGTTTTGGGGTAGTGCTTGCTCTTTGGTTACCTTTGGTTTTTATGTCTTATCCGGATCTTGATCCTTTTTGGAATGAAACTTAATCATATCTTTCTCCGACATGTTTATTTCATCATGAAAATTTCCCATCATATTTTTAGGGGTATAAAGACACTATAGTCCAATTTTTACAAGAACCCACTTTATAAAACCAAAATTAGAGAGTTTTTAGAAATTTGTCCAAAACAAGGATAGGCACAGGACCGAGAGCATTCAAAAATCCATAACTCAAGTTTTATAAAATTTCAAAACCTCATTCCACTTGAAAAAGTTTGTTTTTTTATTAGAAAATTTCATATTTAATGAGTTTCAAGTGATTATGCCTTCTTCAATGTGATTCACAAGATTTTGTGACTAGTTTCTTACACAAACCCATGGTTTGAGACTGTGTTTTCTATGTTTGTCCTGTCAAAACTTATTAATTTTCTATGAAACTTCATGAAACATTTATACTTGCATCACACTACCTTCACACAAAATTATCTCCCTTTTCACTAACCACAATGAAAGATATACTTATTTCTTTCCTTCAACACAACAAGAAAATGCTACAAACAATTTGCTTACGTCCTTGTATGAAACTTGAATTCACTGATGTTCCACCCAATTCAAGCACTTCATTCACATTCTTCTAAAACCTGTAAAAACCTCTTAAAACTACAAAAACAATCTCAAATCTATATAGAATAAGGATCATTCATCATTTAATAATCATTCACCATATCATAATTCAACGATGTAGACAATTTTGTTCAAACTAAGAAGCTTTTATTGAATAGATTTTAGATTTTACAAATATTGAAGAGAAATTAGGGATCTATTACATATTTCTTCCTCAAAAAAAAATTCTTCAACCACACAAAAACTCTATTTGAATTCCTTAACATGAATTAAGGAGTGGTGGTTAGGTTTTCACCATCTAACTCACCCAAGTACAAGCTTACCATAGTGATTTTACATGTTGGTAGGATCAAATAAGTGCATTTATGATATGACCATCTTATTACACCGATTCGAAGACTATACTAACACTTGAATGAATAACATACTAACTCCTAGGCTACTAACTTAGTACATGACAATTCAAATATTTAAATGAGCCATTTTGGAGGGAAAACTCCATATGAGCTCTTATTACAATTTCATGAGTCCAAATGGACTAGAACACCTTATAAACATCCTAAAACATCCTAAGAACCTAATAACGCCACAATTTGGATATGTATAAGATTTTATTGCATCATGAGGCAGTGGATAAGAGGAGATGGCGGGTGCAAATGGGCTATGAAAGAGGAGTGGGGAATCTAGAGATGGAGAGGAGGATAAACAGGCTTGTTGTAATTGGAAAATTTGGGTTTGTAAATCATGGTACAAAGAGGTGAGGTCATAAGTTCCTAAAGAGGATTGAGGTTGTGTATGGGAAGTATTGGGAGTAATGAAAGGAGAGGTGGTTATAGTGATAGAAACATGAATGGTGGAAGGTTAGGTAGAAATCATGATGACTGAGGAGGAAATCACAAGGGGAAGTGTGGTATCATCTAGAGAATTTTTGGCAGTGATTAGAGCATTTAAGACATGTGAAATATGTGTGGAGTGATTTCATAAAGAGGAATGGAAATTATTGAGCTTGTCAATTTCTTCCTGATCAAGATTAGTGTCCTCGTCGTATGAGTGCTCATTTTCATAACCTTCAATTTTTTCAAGAGGAATGTGGATTTAGTAAATCATAGGTTTATTAGATGTATCCATTAGATTAGATATCTTACGAGAAGATAGAAGAATCTCAATGTGCTCAAGATGACTAAAACGGCCACTACGATTGATGGGCATAAAAAGAATTCCTTGAAGCAAGGTAGGGTTCAAGCGAATGGGTTCACCAAATGATTTAATTTACTTTTTATTAAACATTATTTCGAGTAAATATTGTATAAAATGATAATCAATTAATTAAGTATAGTAATTTCCAAGCAATAAGCATTCAAATATGTAAAACCCGATGTAAATGAAGGGAAAAATATGACTTAGATGATTATGTGTAACCTAGGAATGATTAGGATTGTGTATCTACTAGAGCAGGATGGAGACATTATCGCAAAGGATCAATGATGGTTTGGAACCCTAGGAATGCACATGATAGAAGTGATCTGTAAGAATACATGATCATCATAGACTTTAAAAACTAATTTGGATGTTCATGTCTTCTCATATGCTTAAAAATTGGTCTTTTCTAGGTCAAAAGATCTTCTCTATGACTATTTCTTTATCACTTTGGTTTTGTTGTTAGGTTAGTAGTCACACTTGTAACCTAAAAACATATTAATGCATGTACATGCACAAAAACCACATCAAATATAATAAGAAAAGATATCAAATGTGGAGTCAAACCGACCTTGGAAGTCACCCGAAGAGTGAACTTATGACCAAGCATTGCACTACATCTCAGACTCCATGTAGTTCTTTGTGTATTTGTATCCATGTCCCATGCCCTAGGTTTCCCTTGTGCAAGTTACATTATGATAGCGGGATAGATCTATATTGTCTTGACTATGAAAAAGGTGTGTAATAGAATAGAATGAAATCCTTTCATATGCATTGTATGCATATCGCTGAATCCCTTGTCCCTTATATGAATGTTCTAGATATATGTTTTGTATTTATCTTATGTCTTTTGTGCAAGCTTAAGTGGTGATATATAATGCTTATGATGTTTGGCCCCTTATTTGAGAGAAGTACCTAAGTATATATATTCCATTGTTTGAATTTTGTAATTGACAACTAAAAGTCAAACCCAAAGTGTTACAAGGTGAACTAGAAGAAAAAATGACATAAATGAGTATGAAGAAGAAAGAGAGGGACGGGATCACCTAAGAGGGATAGGAGTACCTAGGTGCTTTTTTCCCGACTAGGAGTTAGTGATTGAGGCCATTAAAGGATAAATCAGTCAAGTGCCGACAGAACTCTAGGATGTGTAAATCAAAAAGGATGTTCGGTCAAGATCATAAATAGTAAAGTGCAAGAGATAAAAGAAAAAAGGAGTTATCAACCACTTGATTTATTTCTTAGGAATCATGTATACATTAGTAAGCTTTAGTAAATAGAAATGTACCCAAGTGCATAGATTTTGTGTCTATAGTATCAAAATTTGAGTTCTAAAGGGAACTTGCCAACAAATGGAGTTTTTCAAGTGTTTGTACATTTTTGTATATCACTCTTAGTCTTAGAATCAATTGTTGGATGCATTTTGTGTTGATAAGAAAGAAATTGACTTCTTGAGACATGTTGAAAATAAAATGGTTTGGTTGATTATTGCAAGTATTTATCTAACTTGTTGATATTGGTTGATTTTTTTATGTTCTTTACATCAATTTCACATGATGGAAACTATGGTATAGAGACAAACCTACAAACAATAACAAACAATCAAGTATATCTCGTTTAAATAAATTAGAATTTGCATGAATAATAACAATATTTTCTTAATCCATTTTAAAATAAGTATAAAATTGGCATAATATTCATGTCGGGAACCATAGCAAAAATAGTAGTGTGAGCATCGGTGCAATCTACAAATATAAGAGTAATAGAAACATTAGTGTCCAATAAATTAAACAAAAGTGTGTAGAATGTAGTAAAATATAGGCATGTATCCACAAACATGGGACACCATGGTGTCATGAGACTAATGCAATAGAAGGATTAATGTTCTATAATAATATAATAAAGTTCATACAGACAAACTATACATGAATCCAAAAACATGGGACACGAAGGTATCACAAGACAAGAAAGGACCTTAGGTCATATAAATTAAAGATTCATAGAATCATAATCATATAAATCCATGTTAAAGTAATACATTAAGAATTAAATCCAAATAAGTAGTGAAAATAGTATAGAAATCAATTATAACATATAGTACTAGTAATAAAAAGATAATAAGATAGATTAACACTTTGTAAAAATATATTTCTTAGTTTCATTTATCCAATAGATAGTAATAAGCACTATGTATATAAACAAGCATGATGAGGAAGGCGTAAGCTAACAAATAATGAAAAAAATCACGTGTATATGTGGAGGGATGCCCCAAGGGAGTATTGCAAGAAATCTAGCAAACTCCTATCATCATGTAACAATTTATGAGTTTCCTACATCAAGCTCAAGATACATCATGAACTTAGGTTTGTATATAATAGATATGTTATGTATCAAATTAATGTGACAATCACCATGTATAAAGTAACAAAATATCCAAGAAAACTATAACATGTCCTAATTTTTTATTTTTCTCATATTTGAATGATTTTTATTATGTGGCTATTTAATTTGTTTGATGTTTTTGAAAATATCTATGTAAAATAAATGGGATACAATAAGATATATTTGATAAGTTCCTAATGAATATGCATGTTTTGTGTGGTAGGTCGATTGGATACGATCCCCTAAAGTGGTGGCAAGACAAAGCATTCCCACACATGTTCCATGTAGAATCCATAAGATATACCAAAGTGTAATAAGGGTAGGAAATCCCATATAATAAATATTGTATGTAGAACATGATTCCATCAAAAATTTAAAATAATGTGTTTACCTACGAGTGATGTGTTCCTATTTGAATGATGAAGATACATATGTATGTTTGTATGACATGATATAACATGAGAAGTAGTAAATTAAGTTTCCAATGTATGAGCATTAGGGATAGTGACCATATGAGTTGGTCCAAGATGTGACAATGGGGGAGCTATAAAGGAAACTACCTCATGACCACTTGATTATTATAAATAAAATTTACATATTATTGTCGTATTGAAGGTATAGATGCAAAGGTGCAAAGCCACACACAACCTAGATGCATGTTATAAGATTGAAGATAAGAAGCAACCAAGAACATAAGAGTAAATGTAGGAAATCCTACTATAAGTGGCATCACAACATGCCTAATATGTGTGAGGATAAAAAAGATATACTTCTTAGTGTATCTAAGGGATTGCAATAATTTAAAAGTACACATATTGTGGGGAAGAGTGTTATATACCAAAAGGTTACATATGTGGTGTTGGTCAATGAAGTGAGTATGTATATTTTATCGAAGAAAAACACATCTGTCATATCAATATTATCAAAGGTAATATATAGCAGTAATGGTTACGGTGAACACAATGCCAAAACCTTTTATAATAAGATGGTGAACATGGGACAACTAAATAAGCATTATGGACTTACGGGATAGATTTAGCAGCATCATGCTTTGGGGGTGAATCACTAAAGGTTTTTAGCTTTGTATTTTCATTAATAGGATTAGTTTTACATGTAGTGTCATATTCAATATAACCAATGTCAAGTAGGTCTTGAATAACGTAACAATGCTTTCAAAAAAGGTAGACTGAAAAATATATTAGTGGTAATCGGTGAGAAGCAATTTCAAATTTCTTACCATGAAGTGCACTTGGATAAACCTCAATCGGTGGAGGGAGATACAAAAGGTTACACTCAAGTAATTGTTGAATTACCTTTTGAGGTGACCAAGGTATATAGGTGAACTATCGATGATAATTTTTTATATGTAGATTCACAAGTTGTGACATGGTACAGTAACGTGGATTTGGCATAAATTTTTATTGTCATTATCTTTTTCTTGAAAGTATAATTGGATTGAAACTTGTGTGTAGAAGTGATGGGAGTATGAGCAACATATTTGATCTAGTTTATGTTAAGGATTATCTTGTCCCTTTTTCCTAGTATGATAAAGTTAATCCACTAAATAGAAATTTTCAAACACCATTAATTCTTAGAAAGAAACTACGAGACTTTGAGTAAACTATCTTGTAATTTTGTATTGTCAAGAGATGTTTTATCTTAGAAAGTTTATTATTATATAGAAATAGATAATCACTAATGGGATCATTGAAACCTTATCCTATTTTATCCATTTAAGCATAGGACACTTTTTCATGAATGTTTATAAAAACAATTCAAGAAATTGATCAAGTAGAGGAGTGAGTGTTCTAAGAAAATAAATGGATAGGTAATAAAACCATTGTAAGGAGATTCTTTGAGACTGTGAGGAAAAATATTGGTAAGAAACATATCATGAGAATATCGGTTCAAAAAAGTTACATGAATTATACAATGGTTCTTTTCACCTTTACCATCATATATAGATATTTTCAAGCGTGTGAAACCCATAGGTAATGGATATAAGGCCCCTTTAGGTGCAAGATGTTGGAAGCACAATGTACTGATATGGGGGATGAATAATTCCTAAAAAATTTTACTTCATTATAAAAATAATACATTCATGAATTATATTGTCCATACATCATTCATAACTATGTGTGTTTATTAAGATATGCAACATCAATCACAAGAGCATGAAACAAAGTACACAACACAAGAACACCATATGTAAGTAGGAAACCCTAATGGGGAAGAAAACCCACTAAAATGTTTCGAATATTACACACAACAAAGTAATTTAATGAAGCACCAACTTGACAAGGAGCACAATCCCTATTTTCGTAGAGCACAAACCCTACAAAGAGCATGAAACTCTAATTTATTGAAGCACCCAATCCAAAAGGAGAATACAACCCCTAATATTACCAAGAACCAACTCATCCACCTAAAGATGTTTGATCTCTTATTTTTCTGCTACTACAACTAATGGAGATCACAATTTCAGCTCACAAACCCTAGGTCTTCAATCTTGCTCTATCTTCTTCTTTCTCACCTTGGATTTATTCTAGTACATTGAACACATGATCTCAATAATTAATTAACCTATCATACATCATATCATATCTAAAACTCTACACTCATACCTGCAATCAACTCTTCTCTAGGTCGCACTACTCCCCCATGCAAGACTAGCTCACAAAATGAGCTCAAACTTCACTTTTATAGTCATTTCTTCTTTCTAACCCAAAGGAGGCCGGTAACTCATGATAAACTCAACCCACATACCTTCATTAAATGCAAATAAGATCATTAAAATTTTCACATATTGCCCAATTAGGTAGGCCTAGCAAAAACCCTTCATTTCATGATCCAAAATTTACTGAAACACATGCATTGGGATTCCAAAGTTATCCTCATTTAAAACCATGATTATTCAAGATCCCATATTCATAGGAAATGAGTAATACATAATTTAAACATTAAAAATGGTATCAATTTTTGTTAACCAATCAATTTATTTCATTTAATGGGCCCAATTCACTTTGTAAATCTCAAAACAGTTGTTTCCTACACCCTTCAAAGACCTCGGAATTTTCTTAAGACCACCAAATAACTTTAAAATGAGAAAACATGATATGTAACCACTTTATGGAAATTTAATAACCTTTATAAAAATTATGACAAAGTTATAAGCCATGAAACATCCATCTCTTCAAACAACTACTTTTTCCTTCACCAAAGTAACCTACCAAAAACATTGTTTCCAAAGGTTAGCTCATAAAAACATTTCTACATATAGTAAAGACCTAAAAATGGATTAATTAGATGAAAAATAAATTATTATTCATTATTAATGTGATATAAATCATCACCTAATCAATATTATGCCTTAAACAACATCAAACTTTCACCATAACACATGTTGTCTTGAAATGCCAAAATTATTCCTATCCAAAGAATTCCTTGGAAACCATATCAAATGAAATCATCATTATCAAACCCCATATCACTGGAAATATATAAAAATCATCTTTCCAAAAAAACTTTAATCATATTCAAAATCCACCCGTATCTCAAGATATAGCCATTTTACTAAACCCTCCTATTTGTGATCCCAAAGCGGCCTTTGACAAGTCAACCTATATGGACCTAAAAACATAATATACCTTATTTAAATTGTCCTAAAACATCAATGTAAATAAATAAAAACTCCCATACACCATGCACCATCATTTTTGCATACGACTCCTTTGGAAAACCTTGTCCCAAAACATTCTTCTTCAGAAACTTAAATTTTTAGGTAGGGCCCACTCATCACCATGACCTCAACAATACATTTATGGAAATCTAACAGAGACTTGTTCACCAAAAAAATCATCACATTTGATAAACCAATCAAAACTAGGTCACTATACCTCTCTTTTGGTAAATTGCTCCTATCTAGGGTTTAAATAGGGTTTTAGACCACTTTATCTTCTTAGAATTGTTCATAAAAAGAGGCCAATAAAAAAACATCATTATTTTCTAAAAACCTTCATAACTGACCTAAAATTATATACCAAATTTCTGGTGTATCCATGAAAATCATAAAGTTCACAATGAGCATCGAAGGTCAACGTTTTTTCAAAAACGTGTCATTTCTTACCGTTTTGCCAAAACTTGCATAACTTCAAAAATCTTCAGAAAATGACCTGAAAATTAGCATGAAGCACCATTAAAACGTATTATAACTTCTCAAAAACACCACATATCCCAGATATGCCTCAAAATCTATAGCCATTAAGACTTACCTTTATTAAATTGTCCTGTTCTCAACCATTTTCTTCTAAATGACCTCAAATATGCACTAAATTACTGAATGTAGACCTAAAACTTACCATAAACCTCAAGAACAATGTCAAAACAGTGTTTCCATGCCTCACCATGATTATTAGGCCCAAATATCACACCTATTTATGATTCTACCTTTCTAGGGCTAGAAACAAGCCTAGAATGACCTGACTCAACACTGAACCGACCTTGCTAACTCAATGAAAACCCATATACACCTAAAACATACCTTATGTACCATGAATGACCTCGTGAAAACGCTCAACCAACATTAGGGAGCTCAAAAAGTGACTATACTATCTCAACCATGCACTAAGACATTATGCAAACTCACCAAACCACTCAATCAACACACTTTGACATCATAGGGATACTCCTACATAAAAATAACACCCTTTTCCATCAATGGGGGTTGACATCAATGACAACACTAACCCATAATGGCCAACAATCTCCCCTTTTTCATTGATGGCAACCATCATTTAGAAACATTAATAGCAACCAACAAGACAAACACCTACATGACCTCAAAACCATGTTTTGATGTCTCTCTCCCCCTTTTCCATCCATGAAAAAGTCTACACTGACTCCTAGATGTGATAAATGACAACAAAAAATTACCATTATTCAAAAACATGAATTAATTTCTCAATAAGCTCCCCGAGACTGAAAACTCTCCTTCTTGACTCCAATAACAACATATGAAGGTCTTCGGACCTGCATAAAGCTCCCCTAAGATGATACTCATCTCATTTTTCTTGCGTTTTCCCATTACATCTCTTTCTAGGTCTAATTTCATGCTCAAATCACTAATTTTTTCTCTATAACTAGCATTAACACCTTTAGGTCTATTGTCTCTAATTATCATCTTTAATGTAAAATGGGTTAACTTATATATGCTCTAAAATATCACTTAACAACATTTAAAGAATCTTAGTAACTCCCTATGGGCTCATAATACTCTTCTTTAACTAAAAATGTAAAAATTTGAAAGCATACTTTGATTTTATGCCTTGTAGATGTCCATGAAGCTTACCACTTTGTGCCTAACACTTTGTTTCAGTCAATTATGATCTCCTTTGAATGATATATGCATTAAAAGTCACAAAGCAATACTTCTTGCCTTTTTTCAATAGCCAATATTCGCCTTATTCTACTATTTCTTTATGACACCTTGTCTTAGTTTGAAATCAATTATTGACCCCTTTGGATCTCCCCCATCTTAGTGATAAACAATTTTGTTCCTTATCGATTCTCACCACTCTATTACAAGGTCTATGTAGACCATAATAAGGAGTACACAGTACTATTCATTATATGAGCAATCTTCAAGAAGTCATTCCTTCAAAAAAAAAAAACCTACTATATCTTGAAACTTTTACACTATGGAACTATGAAAAGTGTACCTTGATTGTATCTCATTAATCTACCTTACACACAATTTCTCGGTTTGAAAAACTTGGGGATGGATGAGAATGTATTCTTTTGACTCATAAGGTCCAGATCACTCTTTTCTCCTAACATCTTCTAATTACACTATATCAGCACTTTTGTAACTCTTTATCCTTGTCATTTTAACAACTTCATACACCGTCAATAATGCATTCAATTTTTCCATTTTTCATAAGAAATCATATCTTCATAGGATTCTTAATCACTGTTCATTCTAAGAACTCCTTGGATTTGACCAGATACATACCTTATATTCTTTAAGATGCATGACAACATGTAATACAACCCTATTCAAAATTGATACAATACTATAGTTCTTTGTACAGTTGATTTGTAAATATTATCAACCCCTATCTTGGTGAATCTGTCGACACTAAAACTTTCCTCCGTAATTTCTATTTCATTAATGTATGTATTAGGAATATGATGTTGTTAAGTATAATTAGTAGTAGCATCCGATAGAAGATGACGGTGCCGTCAAGACAATGCCACCAATAATGTGGAGTACGGTAATACCAAAGTACAATAGGAATGTTGTAAAAAGTAAATATTTGTCGTAAGTGGTCCGGTAATGTTAAAATGTCAAAGTTTGGGTAATTAGAGAAGTAGGGTCTACGTGATTAGGAATTAGAAATATTATATTGGTAATAAGGACAAGGAGTGAGGTCATAAATATTTTGTGTATTTTATTTGTAAAAATTCTAAAAATGTGGAACCCATGTAAAATGATAAGGTTTATCTTATCTTAGAAGATAAGCTTTATGTACAGATAAGAGTTAAGGTATGGAATATGATTTGACAAAGTGGATTTCTTATCCTATCTTAGAGATAAGATGGATAAGCTGGAAGTTCTATAAATAGATAGGCTACCCCCTCATTTAGCATAGAAGGAAGTAGTGAGAAATATTGTAGGAAGTGTGCGAAGGAAGCCATCGATTTAAAGGTGTGTTGAAGAAGCCATTAAGAGGTGTAATTATAAAGTTTCTCCCATAGTCTTGGTAAAAGGCAAGTGAAGTCAATAACACTTGAAGTACGTCATGGGTGAGATTGTAACAATTTCATGTTAATATTATAATTTACTTTGATATTTCAGATTTTTCATCATTCCGTCTTATCATAGTCGATGGTATTCTTGTGTTATGTTGTTGTTTTGTTTCCAGATTACATCCACCAAACTAAAGTATGTGCATTAGTAAATAATCATAAGCACGAGCGAGTTCCCGGTGAAGAATTATCACAAAGTGCGGATTGGTGATGACATTTTGGTTCTCATTCTTGGGACCATTCCTCGTTGGTGGATTTTCTGGAGAGATATTCCCACTTAGTCAAAAATCAATTAGAGGGTAACCTTGTTTTTACTGTGCATAGTAGTTACCATGGTAAAGTCATTTTTGCCATGAATAGTAGTTACCATGGTAAAGTCATTTTTCTTTGGAATAGTATTTACCGCAATAAAGTCACTTTTTACCGTGTAACTTACTTCACTTTTATCGTGAATAATGTTTACCACAAGAAAGTCGGTTTTTTTACCAGCATAAGTCAAGTTTTACCATAGTTTACCGTGGTCATTTCTATTTTACTGTAGAAAGGTGTAAAGTCACTTTCTAGTATAGTGATTCCAATTATTTGTACACATAAGTCTTGTTGATTGTACTTGTGAGTTGGTATTTCATGGTGGTTACTTTTGAAAATGGGAAAGATTCTGCTTTTTCAGCTCAATCTAATGAAGATGCTTCTTCTTTCATTCAAGAGTTTAAGCGATCTTATATTTGTAATGGCCTTATAAGAAGGGAACAATGGACTGAATTTTTCCTACCTTTTTGGATGGTTCAAAGACACGTAGGTGGTTTGAAACACTAGGTGATAATGTGAAAAATTCATGGGATTTATTAATCGAAAGTTTTTCAAGAATTTGGTGAACAATGAAATATGCAGATCTCATGATCGAGATCACAAAGCTATCCCAAGGAGAGAAGGAGAAGATAAGGGATTATCATGCTCGTGTTCTAGAGCTAAGGAGGAAGCTCGATGCCCAGATCCGGAAGGAAGGACTAGCGGATGGGTTGATGAATGGCATGGATAATCTCCTCTGTAAGCACTTCATTCTTGGGATGAAGCCAGAGATCAGAGAATGAGTGAAGTATGACCACCTAGCTACCATTGAACAAGCAAAGGAGATTGTAAGAAGGCAAGAAGAAAGCATTGAAGAGGAGCCCAAAGAAATTGTTGCTAAAGTAGAGCCTACACCAAAGCACGTATGGTCCAGAATCCACAACCACTCCCGGTGAGCACAAATATTTCTCCTAGTACATCTACTGAGTATGAAGATCTGCTAAAAAAGATGGGTCAGTTAACTATTAATCTTCTTCAAGGAAAGAAATTTAGTTCTCAGGGACGAGATAGAGGTCCAAAAAGAAATATTTCTAAAGTTGTTTGTTATGGTTGTTATAAAAAGGGTCATTATAAGTATAATTGTCCAGATAGAGCTTCTACATCTGGTAAAGGAGATAATGATAAAGGAAAAGCACCTGTGAATTCTTTTGATGTAGTAGATAAGAGAAGAAATAATGAAGTGGATGTGTTTATAACAAAAAGAAATAAAGAAAAAGACAATCAAGATGGAAATGATCCTAAGAAGATGAAAGAAGAAACTAGTAAGAAACATAGGAGAAGAAAGTTGGGTGTGCAGGATTTTCTCGATTTCACAGGGGGCAAGGACGATACTCCATCTTGGAAGATCTGTCCAAAAGGCTTGCAAATATTACATATGGTCAACTCTTGGCTATGTCTTCTGAGAAGAGGCGGGAGTTGCGAGGTGGACTCAATGCTCGAAGAAGGAAGGAGGTTGAGGTCCTTGTTTTGGAGGTAGAGGTAGATCCCTATGCTCCACAAGCTGAGGTATTATGTAATGGTATTTCAATTCATGATGTCTTAGTTGATAGAGGTGTTGCAGTTAATGTAATGACCGAGTCTGTAATGAATATGTTGGGTTTAAAAATTGATCGCCCTTCAAAACTTATATTAAGGTCATTAAATAAAGGAAAAACTAAACCAGAAGGTGTAGTTTCAAATGTGGCAATATCTCTGTTATGGGTGTGGTATGTGTGGTAGAATTTTAGGTGATGAAAATGGTATTGTTTGCACCCAATGTCGCTGGGAAGACCATGGCTAAGGAGAGTTCATGCAAGAAACTACTGGAATGAAGGTTTCATGACACTTGGACGTGGTAGAGAGAGGGTGAAGATAAATGTGATCCCTCGACATCATAAGGCAGAACCTATGGATTCAAGTGATGAAATTGATGATTGGACATCCTCTTATTACTCTAGTACTAGTGAAGTGGACACTGAAGATGAAGAAAGTGAGGTTGATGTTTTAGTCAAGGATATCCTTCCAGCCACACCAACTCATGACCCCATAAAATTATCTGAAGAAGAAGTTGATGATCGTCTCTAACGAATAAAGATTGGTGATGCTGTGATGGAGAGTGAGAAGGAATCCTACCTCCGGCTCTTTCGAAGGTACATCCACCTATTCACTTTTGATTACAAGGAACTCCGTCAAGTAAGTTGGGTAAAACATTCTATTAATTTGGTAGATGGTGCTAAGCCCATAAAGCAAATGCCATATAGAATGAATCCTAATTTTTCCAAGACTCGTAAAAGAAGAAATAAATAAGTTGCTTGATGCAGATTCATATTTCTTTGTGGAGAATTCAGAATGGGTTTCTCCCATTATGATCTCAATAAAAAGAATTGGAAACTACACATTTGTGTTGATTACGGGAAGCTCAATAAGGCAACAAAGAAGGATCATTACCTTCTTCCATTCTCAGATCAGATCTCGGATGAAGTAGCTGGCCAGAGTGCTATAGTTTTTTGATGGATATAGCGGCTACAACCAAGTTCGTATATAGAGAAAGATCAGCTGAAGACCACATTCACCACTCCTTGGGGAACGTTTGCTTATAAAGTTATGCCTTTTGGGTTGTGTAATGCTCCAGCAACATTCCAGCGTTTGATGAATAGGGTGTTCAAACCTTACATTGGGACCTTCATCGAGTATTTCGGATGATTTTTGCATCTATGGGAGAAGTTGAACCACTTGCACCAAATGGAGATAGCATTTCAAAGGTTAGATGAAGCACAAACCTCACTAAACCCTACAAAGTGTGTCTTTGGATGTTTTAAAGGTGTTTTGTTAGGGCATGTTGTATCCAGAGATGGTATTAGTAATCGATCCCGATAAAGTTTCAAAAATCAAAGATTTACCATTTCCTATTAATAGAAGTAAGTTGAGATCATTTTTAGGCCATGTGGGTTACTATAGAAGGTTCATCAAGAATTTCTCAAAGATTGCACATGCCTACTAACTTGAGCTTCTTGAAGAAGGATGTTACTTATGAACCAGAAATAAGGCGCATGAAGCTTTTGGACAATCAAGGAAGCCTTGGTGTCTTCACTTGTTTTGAAGAATCCATATTGGAGCAAGCCATTCATTGTGTACATTGATGCCTCAGATACAACACTAGGAAGTACTTTGAGCCAAAAGGATGAAAATGGGAATGAACATCCAATTTACTTTGGGAGCAGACAAATGAGCAAAGGTCTTTGAGGTAAATTATACCAGAATGAAAAAGAGGCTCTGGCTATCATTTTTGTTGTAAAGAAGTTTAGAAATTACTTGCTAGGGTAAAAATTTCTAGTTGTAACAGATCATCAGGCTCTAAAATATATTGTAAATAAGCCTAACCCATCAGGGAGGATAGCAAGATGGATAATTTTGCTATAAGAATTTGAATTTGATATTATAGATAGGCCAGGAAAGAAGCATGTCAATGCAGATGCACTCTCTCGAGCCTATGATGGTTTAGGATCATCTTGTGATGATGATGATTTCCCCGATGCAGCCTTGTTATCCCTTGACACAATCCCTAGTGAATACATTGATATTTGGAATTATCTAAATGAATTCAAGTTTCCCGATGATGCCAATGCAAAGACTAAGAGAAAGATTACTCAAGCGATCGTCCATATTCTATTCTCGCATGGAGTATTATTTCGAATAGGACCCGATGGACAAAGATAAGAGGGCAAATTGGACGTGATCAAGGGAAGGAACTGCTAGAAGAATTCCACAATGGTACATGTGGAGGGTACTTTCCGGACAACTTATAGCAAGAAGGATCTTGGATGCAGTTATCACCGACCCACTCTTTTTAAATATTGTTATAATTATTGTAAGACATGTGATATTTGTCAAACACATGGTAACCATAAGACTTCATCAGCTCCATTATGTCCTATTCTTCCCTTGGTCCCTTTGAAAAGTGGGGAATAGACATTGAGGTCCACTTCCAACTACATCATGCCAAAATAAGTATATTGTAGTTGCACAGATTATTTAACCAAGTGGGTTGAAGCTAGGCCATTGAAAAATGCTTTCATGGATGAAGTGGCAAGGTTCATGTATGAATGCATTGTCACCGATTTGGTTTCCCATTAAAAATTGTAACAGATCAAGGAAGCCACTTCATTAATGAGGTGGTAGAATCCCTAGTCAAT
Organism: Taxus wallichiana var. yunnanensis; assembly: GCA_018340775.1. Classification (NCBI taxonomy): domain Eukaryota; kingdom Viridiplantae; phylum Streptophyta; class Pinopsida; order Cupressales; family Taxaceae; genus Taxus; species Taxus wallichiana. The sequence goes on from CM031238.1 coordinate 746,134,185, forward strand.
AAGTTTTCTATCAAGCACAGGAAGGCAACAACATACAAGCCAAGCACAAATGGACAGGTGGAACGAACAAATTTTGTGTTGTGTCAAATTCTAGCAAAAGATGCAACCTTACAGGTACATAAATGGGATAAAAGGATTCATGCAACATTGTGGGCATATAGGGCAACATCAAAGTCAGCAACAGGATACTCCCCATTTTAGTTGGCCTATGGCATTAATCCAGCTTCTTCCTATTGAGTTTGATGTTCCCTTTGTGAGAGTTATGAAAATGAAAGGATGGTACATCTTCATTTGCTAGAGGAAATGAGAGAAATAGCAAAGGATACAAGCCATAAGAAGAAAATGAAGCGGAAGGAATACTTTGATCAAAAGATCCGGTGGTCTCCATTTCGTGTGAATGACTTGGTTCTAGTATATGATTCAGATACAAAAAAAGAAGAGAGAAAATTTCTTCCAAAATGCATGGGACCCTACAAAAAAGCAAATTGTGTGCATGAAAATGGTACGTACTAACTGGAGGAATTGGATGGCACTCCCATTACGAAATGGGTTAACCACGACAAGTTGAAGATTTTCCAAGCACCAGAATAGTCTACTCCGAGGACAGAGTAGAAGCTAGGAAGGGGGAATATGTCGACACTAAAATTTTCCTCCGTAATTTCTATTTCATTAATGTATGTATTAGGAATATGATGTTGTTAAGTATAATTAGTAGTAGCATCTGATAGAAGATGACGGCGCCACAAGACGGTGCCACCAATAATGTGGAGTATGGTAAATAATGAGTAAAATAGGAATGTTGTAAAAGTAAATATTTGTCGTAAGTGGTGCGGTAATGTTAAAATGTCAAAGTTTGGGTAATTAGAGAAGTAGGGTCTACGTGATTAGGAATTAGAAATATTATATTGGTAATAAGGACAAGGAGTGAGGTCATAAATATTTTGTGTATTTTATTTGTAAAAAGTCTAAAAATGTGGAACCCATGTAAAATGATAAGGTTTATCTTATCTTAGAAGATAAGCTTACATGTATAGATAAGAGTTAAGGTATGGAATATGATTCGTCAGAGTGGATTTCTTATCCTATCTTAGAGATAAGATGGATAATCCTAGAAGTTCTATAAATAGAGAGGCTACCCCCCTCATTTAGCATAGAAGGAAGTAGTGAGAAATATTGTAGGAAGTGTGCGAAGGAAGCCATCAGTTTAAAGGTGTGTTGAAGAAGCCATTAAGAGGTGTAATTGTAAAGTTTCTCCCATAGTCTTGGTAAAAGGCAAGTGAAGTCAATAACACTTGAAGTACCTCATGGGTGAGATTGTAACAGTTTCATGTTAATATTATACTTTACTTTGATATTTCAGATTTTCATCATTCCGTCTTATCATAGTCGATGGTATTCTTGTGTTATGTTGTTGTTTTGTTTCAGATTACATCCACCAAACTAAAGGTGTGCATTAGTAAATAATCATAGACGAGGAGTTCCCAGTGAAGAATTATCACAAAGGCCGGATTGGTGATGACAAAACCCTCTCGAGACCTTATACTTTGCTCTACCTTGAATTTTTTTACCCGAACAAGGATTCATTGAGAGAACATTTAAACATTATTTTGCACAAAAATGAATCTTAATATACTTGTAGCTCATCACATCAATTCCACATGGTATGATTTAGAAAAATTTCACCTTTATAGATCATCTTCTTTATCATCATATCCCAAACTTGAGACACGGGACAACTACAAAAGTCATAGATAACATGTTTTTTTTTATATACATAATCTCTCACAATTGTGTTTGATCCTCTCTAAACTTATCTTACTTAGTTATTACTACTTTACATGGATTCAACATTGGAAACTACCTTTAAATAAAAAGTACCTCTTCTCAAAGATACCTCAACCCTTATTTGGTACCCCGATTCATTAAATTTTAATAAAGAGTTATGTTGATTACATTATACAGACCTTTACATCTTTACATCTCAAGCTTCCTGCAGAGACCATAATATATGTCCATTCACATCACTGGATGTCAAGCCTTGAAAACACCCATACTCATCCAAATATCCTAAAGTTTGCACTTACATAATACACCATCAACATTTTTGACTAAACTTTATCACTATGAAAATATGAAACTTAATTGAAGAATCGTAGTAAATTATCTCGACACAAAAAGATTAAAATTATCCTAACTCTTAACGCCTTCATGATTTTCTTCAGATTCGTACCTTACATTCATATCCTATATTTTAATTCTTCAAGTGTAGGAGATCATACTCAAGATTCTACCACCAATGCCTCTTTCATAGGTCTTGAAATAATTGATCGATGGTCATGAGTAATACTACACCACCTGTAGCATCAATATTTTTTATAAGAATGACTATACCTAGTATTACTTTGAGACACTCTCTAATTGAACTACCTTGAGAACACCGACAACACTTAACAACTTTTCAACACATTTCAAGAGTGTAACCTTGATTAACAACAAGCAGAGATATCTCATACCTTATAAAATAACCTTTAATTCTTGACTAATTTATGCTTGGATTAATCATAACATGATTGTATGATCATATGAAGATTATGAAAACAACTTGACATATATAGTTGAATTCATTGATATAGATAACTTTTAAGCACATTATCCCTTGATAATTCCAACATTGAAACCTTAAGTCTTGATTATGATGTTCAACCTTACTCGAGATCACTTGCACCATGTCTTTAGTCATTGTAGCCCTTGTAGTTTTCATTTACTCTCCACTTGAGAGTCCTTAACCTTTGATGTTACCATCTTAAGTCATAGTGTCTTGTAGTTCACTTGTTTAACACTTGCACTAACTTAGGGATTACATGTTTTGTTTGATTTGATCATTGTAACTTAACCTTTTAGTTCACTATGACCTTTCCATTGACTAACACAATCCTTCTTGATTGTGGCTTCAAGAACTTAACATGAGGACTCATTTTTCTTTGTGAATAAGACATCCATTTAGTATCCTAGACGTGTCTCGGGGTGTATCATAGTTTGATACAGGTTTCACAATATGAAGCAACACATTATAATCAACTAGGGTTTTAGGTATCAAACCCTTAGAATAGAGATTTCCTTTACCATGAGAAGCATAGTCATAGACCTAGAATACACTCTCAAATCATGATACCTATGAATGGGTTGTCTTAGTAATGATTGTATAGCTCTCTACATAGGTTTTTAGTTCATCAATCAAGAATAAATCATACCATTATAGATTTGATAAACCATGCAAGAACTCCGATAAAATATACCATGTAAAGAGACATTTTTAAACTTCAAACCCCCGATAGGGCACTTCATGAGCTCTTATAACATCCGAACCAATCCATTATTATAGATATTGTGTATTTTCACTTTCATAGTTCTATATAACTCAGTCACAACTTCTTAAATTTTATTCAAACCTTGTGACAGCTTAATATAGCCCTCACCACTGTGATTTCTAACTAGAATTAATAGGAAATCACTTAATAATTCATGGAAAATCTCCCTTATGACAAAAATAATCTACCTTTTAGACTTTCTTCAAGTTTAGATATACCATCATACTGATCAAGATCATAGTTTCACATTTTCATGGACATTGTAGACTTCGACATCATAGTACTCACTCACACACTATAGACCAACTTCATGACACATATTTATACACAAGAGTGACTTGGGAGACTCATTAATGACCCTCTTTCATGATTTAGAAATGTAGATATTCATTTAAAATCTGCAATATCAACCCAAAACACATATATGCATGATAAACATAAGCCTTGACACTTCCTAGAAATCCTCGAGACAATTTGACACGTAACTTTGACTAAGACATTCTCGGGTGTATTATAACAATAACATGATTCTCATGAAAGACATAACAGACTTCAGTTCACGGAGTGCATGGTTCTAAGTGAATACCAACCACCTTTTGACAACATAACATGACATAGAGAAAAATCAAGTTCCTTTTATAGACCTTATACTTTTATTTAGCTCGAAAAATGTAAATTTTGAGGCATAACTTGATTATAGACACGTATACGAGATGGCATACCTTGAAAAACTCACAAGACACATTTGAGAATGACATATTTATTTCAAACATGACACTAACTCAAGTATACCATACACGTATCAATAGCAAGGACTAAAAATTTAAGGGAAGAGTCACTTTCTATACCTTAAAAATTTTGTGGTGTCCACACCCCAAGACTTCTCAGCTTCTCAAACACATAAGATTGCTTCACTTCAACTCTTGAATCATGTTTCTTTTCATGTTTTGCATGATTAACCCTTTTTTCACCCATGTTTGAGCTTGAACTCTTCTTGTCTACCTATTTATCATTGAATTTGATTGAAACAAATCCATCTATGACATATTTTTGCATCCATACTTCTTTCACCATGGGAGACATTACCTTCTTTAGTTTCCTTGATGAATTATGAGAACAAATATTTGCAACATGACCCTTTAGATGACACTTGTAGCAAGTAACCTCATGTTTACCACTTGACTGATCACTTTTATGTTATTTTCCATTTCTCCAAGGGTACACATAACTAAAAAAATTCCTACAATCCCTTGCTCTATGACCATAACCATTACAAGCATAAAAATAACCATGAAATTTTTCATACCTCATTGAATTTGGTTATCTAATAGGATTAGGCCTTGAATATACCTTCTTGCCATGAACACCATCATCTTCACTTGATTTGGAAGTGGAACCAATTGTTGGATCTATAAGAATAGGCTTTACATCTTATTTCATCTTTAGGGTTTGGATTTATTCTTTGAACTTATCACATTCTTCTTCCTTGGCCTTAAGAGCAACAGTCATATCTTTGATTTATGATTTCAATATAATGTTCTCCATCCTATGAAATGCTAGGTATGCTTGTAAATTAAACACCGCCTCTTTGAATTCAACTTGTCTATGCACACATACCTCACATGGCTTGTCTCTTAGTCTATCACATTCCTCTTCCTTTGTTCTTACATCTGAAATGGAATTTCCAATCGAATATTGAGATCTTTTATGGTTTCTTCATCCTTATTGGCCATGGCTTTCAATTCCTGATTCTCTTTCTTGATTTTCTTCGCCATATTGTGCTTTTAGGATCTCCTCTAAGATGTTATAATTGATTCTATAGGACCCACTCCGATACCAATTTTTGGAAACACAATGGACTGAAGGGGGTGAATCATTCCTACAAACTATTACTTCATTAATAAAACCATACATTCATGAATTATATTTTCCATACATCATTCATAACCATGTGTGCTTATTAAGATATGCAACATCAATCACAAGAGCATGAAACAAATTATGCAAAAAAAGAACACCATATATAAGTCGAAACCCTCATGGGGAAGAAAAACCACTAATTTTTTTCTAATATTACACACAAAAAAAATTAGTGAAGCACTAACTTCACAAGGAGCACCAACCCCTAGTTTAGTAGAGCATCAACCCTATAAGGAGTACCAACCCCTAATTTAGTGAAGCACCCACGCAAAAGGAGGCTACAACCCCATAGGATGAAAAATCACCAACTCATCCACCTAGATATGTTTGATCTCTTATTTTTCTTCTTCGCCACAACTAATGGAGATCATAATTTAAACTCGCAAACCCTAGGTCTTCAACATTGCTCTATCTTCTTCTTTCTCACCTTATCTTGCACACATGATCTCAATAATCCCTCAAACATTCATGCATTAGATAATATATAAAAATCTGCACTAATACCTTCAATAAACTCTTCTCTAGGTCACACTACTCCCCCATGCAAGACTAGCTCAAAAATGAGCTCAAACTTCACTTTTATAGCCATTTATTCTTTCTAACCCAAAGGAAGTCCATAGATAATGATAAATTCAACCCATATACCTTCATTACATTCACACAAATCATTACAATGGTCAGATATGACCCAAGTAGGTCTTCTTATCCAAAAATCTTCATTTCATGATCCAAAAATTACTAAAACACATGCATTGGGATGTCAAAGTTGTCATCATTTCACAACCATGTTTTTAAATATCCCATATTCATAAATATTAATACATCATTTAAACATTAACCATGGCTGATTTTTTTTTTAAGTAATCAAATTATTTCTTTTAATGGGCCCAGATTCAATTTACAAATCTTAAAACGGTTGTTTCTACACCCTTCAAAGACCCTAGAAACTTCATAAGACCACAAAATCACATAAAATTAGAAACCCATGCCATGTAACTCCCCTTGATGTAAATTTAAGAATCTGTAAAACACTTCTAAGAAATTTATAATCCAAGAAACATCCATCTCTTCAAACCACAAATACGTTTTCCATCACAAACGCAACCTTCCAAAAATGTTGTTTCCAAAGGTTAGCTCATAAAATTATTTATACATACATTCAAGACATAAAAATGGATTCATTAGATTCAAAATTAATCCCTCCTCATATTTTAGATGATATAAAGCATCACCCAATCCATATCATGCCTCAAACAACATTAAAATTTCACGAATGAATTCTATCTTGAACTACTAAAAATATTCATGTCCAAAGAATTCCCTAGAAACCCTATAAAATGACCTCACCACGGGAAAAAAATTCATATAAATGGAAATATATTTTAATCCTATTTCTAACACAACTTGAATCATCTTCAAAATCCACATGTAGCTCAAGATATAGCCATTTTACTGAACCCTGCTATTTGAGATCTCAAAATTGCCCTTTGACTAGTCAACCTGTATGGACCTAAAAACACCATGTACCTACATGAAATTGTCTTGAAACATCCATGGAAATCAATAAAAACTCTCAATTTTGCTTGATACTCCTTTGGAAAACCTTTTCCCAAAACCTTCTTCTTCATAAACTTCCATTTTTAGGTAGGGCTCACTCATCACCATGACCTCAACCATACATTTCTAACAGAGTCCTATACAACATCCAATCATAAATTTTGATAACTTATAAAAATTGGGTCACTATACCTCTCTTTCTATAAACTACTCCTAGTTAGGGTTTAACTAGGGTTTTAGACCACTTTACCTTCTTAACGATCATTCATAAAAATTTGATGATAAAAAATCCTCATTATTTTGTAAATCCTTCATAACTAACCTAAAATGATATACCAAAGATCTCAGATTTCCATGCAAAGCACACAATTCACAACAAGCATCGGAAGGTCAATTTTTGTAACAAAAACACACTATTTCTTACCCGGGTTTTTCAAAACTTGCATAACTTCAAAAATATTCAACATACTGACCTAAAACTTGGCATGAAGCACCATGAAAAAAATACTCTAACTTCTAAAAAACACCGCATATCCCATATATGCCTCAAACTCTCCATCCATTAATACTTACCTTTGCTAAACTATCTCTTCTCAATCTGTTTACTTCCAAATGACCTCAAATATGTATTGAATCACTGAATGTAGACCTAAAACTTACCATACACCTTAGGTACATTGTCACAACATTGTTATCATGCTTCACCATTACTTATTAGTCCCAAATATCACGCTGTTCATGATTATGCATGTTCCAAGGTTTGAAACAAGCTTGGAATGACCTGACTCAACACTAAACTAACCTTGCTTGACTCAATTCAAACCCATATACATCTGGAAAATACCTTATATACCATGAATGACCTCATGAAAACATCCAAAAAAAACTAGGGAGCTCAAACAATGACTATACTAGCTCGATCATGCACTAGGACACTATAACAATTCACCTAACCACTCAATAAACATGCTTTAACAGTTGAATGACATCATAAGGAGAATCCTACATCACCATGAAACCCTTTTCCATCAATGGGGGTTTAAATAAATGACAACATTAACCCACAATGGCCAACAAGATATGAAACAATTGAGTATAATCCAAAGATAAGAATAAGATGATGCACCTTGTTTTAGTCGTAAGATTTGAGCTTGAAAAGTATGAACAAGGGATTCGAGAGCATGTGCATTTGAAAAGAATCATGTGAATTATTGTGAGTCTAGATAGGTGATGTGTGGATAGTAGTGTTCATAGGGATAGTCATAGAAATACTACAAATCGAGGATTGGATTCTCCCAAGGAAATTGGCACTATTTATATAGGTATAGTTGATGTATGCATAGAAAATGAAAAATGGGGATTAAAATATCCAAACATAGATTGATCATTAGACTATTGTTCATGAGAAAGTTTAGAAGTAAGAATAATGTGAATGAAAGGCTTAATGTGATGAGGTTTTTCATGGAGTTCCACAAAATATTATAGACCATTTCAGCTTTTGTTTGGTCAACATTGTCATCTTCATTAATATAATCATCAAAAGAGTGTTCATTATTGATCTTGATTTCCTTAAGAGGATCATTAGGGATAGTGTAATCTAGAATAGTAGTTACCCTCGAAACATGGGTTGGAAAAGACGTCATGATGACATGTATATTACGAGTAGGAGGAGAAATATTGACGTGTTCAATGGGTTATTTATTAAGTTGATTATTATGCCTGGAAGGAAATAGAAAGTTACTATAGACAAACTAAAATCAAGGATGCCCTAGGGGTGTTACATTTTTTGAAATGGATTTGTTTCAAGATTAGGGTTTACCAAATGTTTACACCCTACTTAAATTCTAGAATGTTATGTGATTTATAATAATTAAGAATCGTATAAGGATTAACAATATGTAGACTATTCTAAACTATTTAAGTTCCAACATCAATTATACATGACAAGTATAATACATTAAAAATTTAAATTAACTAAAAGATTTATAAAAATAAGAAAACATTTCAAAATATGAGAGGAGAGATGGACTTAAATGTTCAATATAATTTTGTAGTGATCTCCTTATGAAAAACAATGGAATAGGAAATCTATAATAGAATATTCTAGAACTGAAGAATATTTTGGTGTAAGACCATACAAAATCTATATGGCCTAGGAAAGAACTGTACTATCTAGAAAAAGTACTATATGGTTTTATACGAAGAGACAATTGGGTGCTTCAATTGTCTACAAATGGTTCTCATTGTGTGTCTTTCTTGCTTATGCAACCTTAGGATGACTTATGATGACCTAAAACAAAGTAGAAACCTAAAATACCCTTCATAAAAGTATTAAAAAACCAAAGGAGAAAAATTTGTGTGTGGATTTTATGTTTAAATACTATAAGTAGTTAGAATCCTAGCTCTTGAACCTGTATGATTGTTGCACTAGATACCCTAGTGTAAATCAAGCCTCTTGTAATTATCCTAAGTGTTTCTGAAAGTGGGTATAACTAACCAACCCACTAGGATTACCTCATGTCTCTTGAAACCAAGATATTGCACTAACTATGTGGTATAAAATGTACCCATCAGTAGTAGTGGTGGAATATGATATGCCTCACCTTTGTGACCTAACCCTTGTGTTGATTAAAACCCTTATGCAATGCTTGGAATGATTTTTCTCTTATTAAGTAATGACTTATATGATCTTTGAATATTTATAGAATGGTGAATGTAGAATCCTTGATCTATTTGAGTGCATCATAATTGTTTTATGGACTACCATAGCTTATGTATATCTGATTTGATCATATTTAGGAATCCTTGGAGTTATTTTGAAATGATGTTTACAATAATAGCTTTTAATAATTCCAGGATAAATATAAGGTGATAATAACTTACTTATATGGTGTTTCATAGGTGATATATTCTAACAAGGAAAACCCTAAGAAGATGAAATGACCCAAATAATGATTTATAATGAACATAAGAATCAATGATTAAGAAGGGGCATGGTCATACATGTCACCTAAGATTGGAACCCACATCTTGGCCCTTCCATATAATTTTGTATAGGAAAATAAAAATGAAATTTTATATTTTTGTCATGAATATCACATGTTTTATGTCATTTTTAGTAAATAATATTTCAAAATTGATGAAAAAGTATCTACTTCAAATATAATAAAGTTGTGGAATGAATAGAGAAATGAGGAGATTGAATTTCGAATGTGAGAAGTTTTATTTCATAGTGATAGAAATTCAAATTTAACATTGTATAATTCCAAGTTACCAAGTCTTAGTGTCTAAAATATTGTACTATATGTCAGCCATGTTGACTCCCAAATTTTTCTACCCTGAAGTTGATGAAGAGAGATTGAAGGATGATTTAGTTGTAGAAAAGGATCCTCTCTTTAACAAGATCAAAATGAATTCAATACTAACAAATTTAAGAAGTGTGGTCTCTTCTCTACTTCTCATTCTATAAGGAAAACGAGATATATTTTAGAAACTCTTAACACAAGATGAGCCTAAGAACACACTAGATCTACTCACAAATACAACCTCCATGAATAAGCACCCAATTAAGTTTCACTTGTGATATAACCACACATTTCTAGGTTAATATGTGTACCTAAATTTCTCTATCGCAGATATATCATGATTTGCATAACTTGTTGGCTCTATAATAGATATTTTAAGTGCAGCCAAACAAACATGAAGCCATAGTTATAGTAGAGAGGCATATAAAGATATACAAGTTGAAATATATTTCTCAAATGAGTAGAATAAAAAGATTTAATTAAAATAGGGTGGTTGATCATTCTAATTTCATATGATCCTTTCTCATTGGGAAAAATATACAAAGCTAAGAGGAAAAAAATTGAGATAACAAAATATTTTCTTCAATTTACATAATGTTTATAGATCCCTACAACTTAGGTGATCATTATACCACCAGTGGATAATTTTAGTGGCGAATATTAGTAATATGGTGAAAATTTCATTTTAGGAAAATTTAAAAAGGTGATTTTTTCTGAGCGGTCGTTGTCTTGTTCACCTAAAATATACAGTATATTTTTTTTTGGGGGTCGGCTTCGCCTTCATTTGAAAAAATCTCCTATAAAAACCTAGGTGATTCGTTGGGTAGTATACCTCAAGTAGCTTACCAAATTACCAATATCGTGAAGTTTGAACTCACATACTCTTAAGCACCAGAGATTGTTGTTAGCTTGTTAGGGTTAGTTTTTGATGCACAAAAGGGCTATAATTGACATGCAATAAAGAATTATACAGGACGACGACATAAGAAGATATTGCAGATGCATAAAAAGGAATAGATTTGATGCGCGACAGAGAGAGTTGACATGCGACAGGGCATAGGTAGTTGACGCACGATAAGGGTAGAGTTGACACGCGACATGCTGACCTCGAGATAGTGGATGCCTTCGTGACACATGACATGTTGTTGATTTGCATGATTGAGGCCTTGTTGACGCCTTATTGACGCACAACAAGCAATCGCTACTTGGTTCTTTTGTTGACACAAGACTCTCTTCAGAATAATGGAAGGTGCTAGTCCTAAGAATGTGAAGACCCTAAAAGTAACTAAGAAATCTCAGAAATCACTCTTCAAGTATTTTGGAAACTCTACAGATATAGATATTGAAAATACCAACCATATAGATGCCACCACAAAGAATCAGAATATTGACTGTGTGGAAGGTATTATTGAGGTGGACATGCATTCACGCAAGATCAAAGTCAAACAAATGACACCTGCGATAATATGTCTAGATCTTGAAGATATTGTTCCCTATTGGGGTGCAGCCGAGAAGTGCATCAAGATATCACACATACAAATACTCAACAAAATGGAACACAGAAATCAAATTCAAATTCTGGTCTCCAAGAAAGAGGAAACCAGGTGATTGTGATATTGCTCAAAATTCTACTCAAAAAAGTAAAACATTGAAAATGAACAAGAATATGTGAACCATTGGCAGGACATACAAGTTTGATTGGGAAACTAAATTTTCATTTATCGAACCTGTACAATCATCTAATTCTGAAGATATCTCATCTACATTTACATGTACAATATGTACGTGGAAATTGGGAAAGCAAAAAAAATGCAAATGAAGCTGGACACTATAGAAAAACATTGTGGAAAACAATATTTGATTGTAACGAGGGCGGATGGCCAAAAAATCAAAACACACAGGTGGAAAACTGAAAAATAATGCATGCATGTTAGATACGCAGAGGAATATGAGGAAAATAGAAAAAACACAGACATCTCTTGGAAAAGGGAGGAACAATCACATCGCATATTGGTAAGATGAAACAAACAAATCTACATGCAAAACTCATACAATTCTCTACTCTATTTCACATACTAAAAAAGGAAGACCAATTTCATATTTCCTCAATTTCAAAGTTTTGTATCAATATAATGGAATGTTGAATGTACCTCAATCTCATTGGTCTGAAAGTAGTGGATGGGAAATGGAAAAATGCCTTTTGATGATAGAGAAGGAAGATTTGAAAGAGAATGTAAAAAAATCAAAGTTTATCTCTCTTTCAATTGATGAAGTGACAACAGTTGACAACACTGCATGGGTATGTATCCACATCTATACTTTAGAAAATCATATAAGGACACCTCATCTGTTGGGTGTTATGAAAATGGTTGAAAATTGCAATGCCGAAAACCTACATAAAATAGTTATTTCTCATTTGAAAGATATTGCTGGAATGACTGATTATGAAATTGCTACGAAGTTGGTATGCGTTGGAGCAGATGGTGCATCTGTCATGCAGGGTCACCGAACAGGGTTGTGTGTTAGATTACAAACAACAGTGGCCCCATATATGCTACCAATTCACTGTATGGCTCACATAATGAATTTAGCGTATAAAATGGTAAGCAACCACGAAAATGTTGCTAAATTAGAAGACCTTATAAGAGAACTTCATGCCTATATGTCAAGCAACCCAAAGTGATTTCTTGAGTTCTAGAAATTTGCAATTGGAATTACAGATGGCAAAAAAATTCTAAAAGATGTTGAGACTAGATGGATCTCCTTGTATGAACTTGCATGCAGAGTTCGTGAGGAGTATCCTTCGTTGGTTGGTTTCATGCACAAATACCGTCATGAAGTTGATAGGGAAAGGGAATTTTTGTTCTGTTTAACTGATTTGGAGACATTGCTTACATTGGTTGGTATTCTTCCAATGTTGTAGCAGATCAATACACTGATGAAGCATGCATAGGGAAGATTAATCTATATTGTGGATTTTATACAGATGAGAAAAATGGTATGTCAAAGTCTTGATATCTTGTATTGTTCCCGAGATAGTTTTAATACACCTGTTTTTGAGAATTGGAAAGCTTTATTAGATATTAAAAATCCCAAAGAACTAGTTGAGATTTAACATCCACGATCACCTCTCGCATCACAAGTAATGGGAGGGACATACCACCGCACATTGTGCAAAAACATCAAGATATTACAAGATTAACGAGAATATTTCCCGTGACACGTAATCTCTTTGAGTCTGTTATAGTTTAAATAAGAATAAAGCTTAAGAAAATTTTAGAATCCTTATCATCGTAAATTAGAGAACGTTTCTCTAAAGATAAAATTCTTAAAGCCATGGGTGTGATGAATCCTAATTTTTGAATATCAAGGTGGTCGTGTTGACTTTATAAGAATGCATTTCCATAAATCCATGGGTACAATAACATAACATTTCGCAAAGAATTTAGAGTTCAAGGGTATGGAAATCAAAGGTATATTGAATGTTGATTTATTAAAATTTCAATCAACAAATTTTGCAACAACAATGAGGAACCAATATAAAAATTTAGACGAACCTTCTAAAAGTGGTGCTATTACAAGGTTGTGGTGAGGAATCTATCAAAGTTCTATCTTACAAGAAGATATCAGTGAATATTTCAGATTATATGAGTTATGCCAAACAATGATTTTGGGGTCTGTGGAGGATGAAATGGTTTCAAAGTGCACTATCATTTATAAAATCAAAACTGAGAAATAGGTTGAATAAAAATCTTGAAAGTTGCATGAGGTGTTATGTTTCTCAATACTCCATGGAAACCTTTCCTTTCGACAGAGAAATTGCACATTGGAATTCCCTTTGTGAAAGAAGAGGTGTAAATAATACAACTACAAGTACAACTGTTCCCAACGTTGAGAGTGGAATTGGTGCATCGTCACACTCTACAGAAGAGAACATCGAGTTTGAAGAAGCTATTGATAATGGATTGTTTCAACTTTAAATAGGTATATTCTTCACCTTAATCTTATTGTTTGTCACTTCACATTTTTTTCAGCTCTTGTTATCATTAAAGATGTTACAGGTCTATATATTTACATTTATTTAAATACAATCTTTTTATTTTTTTGAAAACGTGGTTTGACATCCATCCGAGGAAGCTGGTACTTCTCAGACTGAAAATGTCAGGAAACTCACCCATCTATCTACTAATCCATTTCTCGTGTTGAGTTTTCTTAAAACAAAGATCTAGCACATTACCAGTGATGATTTCAACTTTAAATAGGTATCTTCTTCACCTTAATCTTATTGTTTGTTACTTTACATTTTTTTCAGCTCTTGTTATCATTAAAGATGTTACAAGCCTATATATTTACATTTATTTAAATACAATCTTCTTTTTTTTTTGAAAATGTGGGTTGACATCCATCTGAGGAAGCTGGTACTTCTCAGGACTGACAATGTCAGGTAACTCACCCATCTATCTACTAATCCATTTCTCGTGTTGAGTTTTCTTAAAACAAAGATCTATCACAATACCAGTGATGATTTCACAAAGAATCTAATACACTAGAGGTAAGTTAAACCCTATCATATCATCTTTCTTTATTTCTTACAATTATGTATAATTTATTTTTTATATTTGCAAAATTCTTTGATATATTTTTTTAATCTGTGGATAAAATGACACAATTGAATTTTACAGAGGAAGATATTTTCCATACTATAAAATTCATAATCCACAATACATTATACAATTTATAATATACGTCCACATAAAATTCATCATCATCCATATATATCATATCATCACCATATCATTATCATAATCCTGAGTCCTGACACTACAATTATTATTAAAACAATTATTTATCTAATTTAAATTTATTAAAACAATTCCATTTTTTTAAAACAATTCATAATCATATCATTACAATTATATCCATTCTAATTTCATCTATATCCATTCTAATGTCATCTATATCCATTTTAACACATTCCATTTATTTATCATCTATATCCATTCTAATGACATCATGATCATATCATTACAAGTATAGAGAAGAAGAATTATCTTAAAACAAGTATAAATGTCTAGAGAAGAAGAATTATCGTATGCGTGAAGCTAAATCTACGTCCACAAAATTGATCAAAGCATCCATATATATCATATCATTATCATCATTCATCATCATCTATCATCATTCCATGTTTTTAAAACAATTATCCATTATCATCATTCATCATCATCTATATCCATTCTAATGTCTAGAGAAGAAGAATTATCGTGCTTGAAGCTAAATCTATGTCCACATACAATTCATGATAATCCAAGTAAACAAGAAACATATGTCATCATGATTCATCCATATCTAATGCAATCACCATTAAGAGTAAACCAAAAGCCTAAACTCCATATAAAATCTAAAATTCTATCAAATCCATATCCAATCAAAATTAAAGATTATATAGTATTTCAAATTTTAAAAGGCTATCAAATCCATATAATTAAATTCAAATACCATGACCACAACATTCAATGTTACAAATTTTCAAATATAGACTCAATATTTAAAGTTTCCACACTCAATAATAAAAGTTTCAACCCTCTTTTTCTATATCCATTTCAACTCCTGTGCTCCTTTCCCCAATGGTTTCTTCCTCTTGTGGTTATACCCTTTCCCTAACAATGTAGAAATAACTCCAAAACTTATAAGATCTGTAAAGAGCACTATCCAGATTTTTAAAATTCTTTCTTGCTTTTTCGCATCTCCATGGGATAGAAAATTTGGATCAGCTGATGCCTTAGCTTTGAATAATATTTCAGTGGTCAAAAGCCATGCTCTTTAATTATCCGTTTTAGCGTATTGTTTTGTTTGTTAACCAAAACAATATTTTCCTTCAAATTCTTCATCATGCGGATAAACTATTCTTCGTTGTTTCCAAGTGAAATTGGAATACCTTTGCTTGACTCTTCAAATTTTCAAGAATTATTGTGCTTGAAGCTAAATCTACGTCCACATAAAATTGATCAAAGATCCATATATATCATATCATTATCATCATTCATCATCATCTATCATCATTCCATGTTTTTAAAATAGTTATCCATTATCATCATTCATCATCATCTATATCCATTCTAATGTCTAGAGAAGAATAATTATCGTCTCAGGCTAAAGCTAAATCTACGTCCACATACAATCAATTACGGATAATCCAAGTAAACAAGAAACATATGTCATCATGATTCATCCCTATCTAATGCAATCACCATTAAGAGTAAACCAAAAAGCATAAACTCCATATACAATCTAAAAATTCTATCAAATCCATATGCAATCAAAATTAAAGATTATATAGTATTTCAAATTTTAAAAGGCTATCAAATCCATATAATTAAATTCAAATACCATGACCACAACATTCAATGTTACAAATTTTCAAATATAGACTCAATATTTAAAGTTTCCACACTCAATAATAAAAGTTTCAACCCTCTTTTTCTATATCCATTTCAACTCCTGTGCTCCTTTCCCCAATGGTTTCTTCCCCTGTGGTTATACCCCTTTCCCCAACAGCAGAAATAACCCCAAAACTTATAAGATCTTCTGTAGCACTATCCATATTTTTAAAAATTCTTTCTTCTTGCTTTGTTGCATCTCCATGGGATAGAAAATTTGGATCAGCTGCTGCCTTAGCTTTGAATAATATTTCAGGGTCGAAGCCGTGCTCTTTAATTATCTGCTTTAGTGTATTGTTTTGTTTGTTAACCAAAACAATATTTTCCTTCAAATTCTTCACTACGGATAAACTATTCTTCGTTGTTTCCAAGTGAAATTGGAATACCTTTGCTTGACTCTTCAAATTTTCAAGAATTATCGTGCTTGAAGCTAAATCTACGTCCACATAAAATTGATCATCATCCATATATATCATATCATTATCATCATTCATCATCATCTATCATCATTCCATGTTTTTAAAACAATTATCCATTATCATCATTCATCATCATCTATATCCATTCTAATGTCTAGAGAAGAAGAATTATCGTGCTTGAAGCTAAATCTACGTCCACATACAATTCATGATAATCCAAGTAAACAAGAAACATACGTCATCATGATTCATCCATATCTAATGCAATCACCATTAAGAGTAAACCAAAAATCATAAACTCCATATACAATCTAAAAATTCTATCAAATCCATATGCAATCAAAATTAAAGATTATATAGTATTTCAAATTTTAAAAGGCTATCAAATCCAGATAATAAAATTCAAATACCATGACCACAACATTCAATGTTACAAATTTTCAAATATAGACTCAATATTTAAAGTTTTCACACTCACTAATAAAAGTTTCAACCCTCTTTTTTTGTATCCATTTCAACTCCTATGCTCCTTTCCCAAATGGTTTCTTCCCCTATGGTTATACCCCTTTCCCCAACAATAGAAATAACTCCAAAACTTAAAAGATCTTCAGAAGCACTATCCAGATTTTTTAAAATTCTTTCTTCTTGCTTTGTCGCATCTCCATGGGATAGAAAATTTGGATCAGCTGCTGCCTTAGCTTTGAATAATATTTCAGGGTCGAAGCCATGCTCTTTAATTATCCACTTTAGTGTATTGTTTTGTTTGTTAACCAAAACAATATTTTCCTTCAAATTCTTCATTGTGGATAAACTGTTCTTCGTTGTTTCCAAGTGAACTTGGAATAACTTTGCTTGACTCTTCAAATTTTCATATTTCAACTACACAAAAAGAGTAATGTCAATTCAACATATTACTAAAAAATGAAAATTTCAAATTAACAAGAAAAATTGTTTGAAAGTGATAATACTTACAACCGCTCTATCTCTCTCTCGGCATTTGCAATGCTACTGTGATATTTGTCCTTAGACCATTTGTTAAAATATTCCGGGCCTCAAGACTAATATTTTCCAATTTGTTTAATGTCTTATCCAAAATGTCATCTTTATAGTTGTTGTTATACGTGATGGGTCCCACTTCTTACTTGGGTAAGGAATCCATCTTCGCAGGTTGATTCTGGACTGCAGCGTATAAACTATCTCTTTGCCAATAATTTTCAAAGCAACTAATAATCTCATTAATAAGAATTTTAGCCCTTCTCTCCCATTCTATGAGTTGATTAATATGAGGTAGAATAAACTCACTGACATGGGATTGACAATCATAACCAATTAAGTTCTCCAAAGGAAAAGGTAGCAACTGTTCACCATCTGTATCTGATGAAGATGATCTTACTGGAGAGGTATGGAGGCTTTCGGCTAGATCAACTACTACTTGTTTCTACCTTTGGGTGGCTTGATCCTGTTTGTGATAAAATTAATCAAGATTCAGATAAATAAATTTAAATTGAAATGTAATTCAATATTGTAAAGCATGTTGAAATTGAAGTATACCTGCGCCTTGAATCATCTCATGGGTATTGAAAAAACTAGTTGGGTCATTGCTATCAATGCCCAAATAATATTCATCTAAATTTATATTATTCAAAACCAATATGCCCGTTGCACTGGGCAAGCCACCAAGTGAGAGCGTTGGAATTTGAAAGGAGGAGGCAATGTTTAGTGTCCCGCTAGGGGCCAGAGCAATTGGCATGCATTTACCAATGTTCTTTTTCACTGTTCCTCTGGTTGGCATTTTAAAAATTATTGGTTGAGGGGGGTGGTGCTGTTGTTTGAACAGAAGGACTGCAATGTGCTGAAAAGTTCAAGAAAAAACATGAAAAACTAGAAAACAATCCAAAAAGGCAAAAACTACGAAATTAAACGTAGTATTGAAAAGTTGTACCTTGTTGTCAAGGGGTAGTTTTCGCAGTGCTAAGGGTGGCCATGTAGGAGTAGTATTTGGTGGTTGTTGAGAAGATATGAATGCATGCGACTGTATGGAGTGAGTTGGGGAAGAAGGTTGAGTTTCTGAAACATGAGTATGGTCTAAAGTCCCTGTAATGTCATCAACATTGAATGTTATGTCAATTCAATTGGTTAAAATTTAAATTGGAAAATAAAAATACAAATTTGGAATTTGTAAATAATATATGAGAAGGTATTACTTCTCTGGCGTTTAACGAGTTCAAATTGTTGAGGGTTCGGAGAGGAGTGAGCTTCCATTTCATATTGGGAGTTTCCTGAAGCCTCAACGTGTTATTGGCCTCTTCCTCTTGATAACACCTTTTTTCGAGGAAGGGCTTCAATAAATCTTCTCTACAAATCGTAAATTGTTAATAACTGTGTAGTGTAATGTCAAAAATTGAAATACAAACTAAATAGTTTATACCTATTGTTCTTCAAATGGAATTGACAACTTCATCAACTCCTCGTCAGTGTAAGTAGGAATTGGTTTTTCTTTTAAATTTAAAAGTTCCTCATAATAAAGACCAAGGAGATAGTTTGTGGAATAAATGACGGGTTTTTCTGAAAGCTTTGAATTTGTTATGTCAGTTCTTATTTTTTTATAGATAGCTACACCAATCAAATTTTTGTTTTGAGATAGTGGCAACTATGTATGCAATGGCCCAGTTTGGTATATCTTTTTGCCGACCCTACAAAACTATTTTGGATTGAAAAAATGAAATCACTGTAGCAAGAAAGTGGTGTGCAATTGCTTGTGTATCCACACCATGCCTGGATTTATTGACATGAGCTGTAAATGCCAAATAGTGGGAATTAATATAAATTTATAACACTAAATTGTATCACAATAAAAAATAGAATAAAAATGATGAATGAAAATGAATTATACTTACAATCAACATGGAAACCGAATGTTGATTTGAGATATTTCTTGTCATCTTCCAAGAGTGTTGCCTTCGTTGTAACAATTGGTAAATTTCTTAACGAAAGGCCCATAAACTAATGGATGTTATTCTCTTCGATACTGAATTAAAACATTTAGCCGTCATTCAGAGTAACATAAAAAATGTCGTCCTCTGTATTATAGGACGAGAGAAGGTAATTCAAAATATCTGGGATCTGTTTCAAATGGGGCATGTCAACGAGCCTAGTAAACTCACACGCATTGATCAAATCTTTATATTCAGAAGACATCTTTAAAACAAGTATGGATGTGGGGGCACAAAGGATTCCTATAGATGATATTTCCCATGGATTGGACTAGATTCTCTTCTTGATTTTTGTCCTGAGCTTGCGGTTGGGAAGCACTTGAAGTCACCATTGTAGTTGTGCTTGCATCTTTGACAATGAGGGATTCCTACAAAAAAATCAAGAGCCGGAAAGTGTAAATGAGAAAATGACTGGTGGGAGGGTATTTATAGGCCAAATAAAGCATCAATGGCCTCTGTTGACATGCATCAACAGAGGAAATTAATGCGCGTCAACAAAGGCCATTGATGCATGTCAATAGAGGCCATTGAGGTGCATCAACAGAGTCCATTGACGCACGTCAATAGAGGCCATTGACACGCGTCAACAGATTCCATTGACGCACGTCAACAGAGGCCATTGACGTGTGTCAACAAAGGCCATTGATGTGCATCAGTAGAGGCCATTGACGCACATCAGCCGTGTTATTAAATCATGTCATCGATCCTTTTTGACATGTGTCAATAGCCTCTGTTGACGTTGTGTTGATGCACGTCAACAAGGGTTATTGACGTCGTATTGTCGCGCGTCAAAAGGTGCATCGGTGTCTAGAACTTTTTTTTCTCCATCTTGAAAACCTGGCAAAATTTAGTTTTGGAATACTATCAAATTCACCTTTCGCTAAAACTAGTTCCGGGGATATTTGCCAGGTATTTTCCACCTACAATTTTCTAGAGGTGTCTTAAAATGAACCCTATAAACCACATATACTGAAATTTAGTGAACAATCATACCACCATATCTCGAATATAAAATATAGCATTATCCGAGTTTATTGAATGCAAATGAATTTATAATTCCATAAGTATTTTATAACTAAATTCTTTAATGACTATGCATCACCCTCTACACCTAACTACCAAATGAATGTCTAATAATTTAAGGTAATACACTTATGCCTCCAATGATAGATTCATTTCTAATCCACTATCTCAATTATGTCTCACTAGAATAAGCATGGATACTCTCTTATATCTTATTATGATATCCTTCAATTTATTACATTCATTATTTCTCTAAAAAGTAAAACAAAACTGAAATAGATACCTATAAACTAGACAACCAAAGGGGTATTAGATCCTCTTACACATGTCCAAACTAGAAGATGATTTAATGAAGAAAATAATTCATCAATTTGTATGATTTGATAATTTTCCAAAATTGGAAATGGAGGGAACTTGTATAATGTGGAAAACTAATGAGAGAAGAATAAGCGTGAACAAATTGCTTCAATGGATCCACCATGGATTAATTAACAATTAGCATCAATTATAAGCTCATAAAATATCCAAGGGCCCCAATTACATTCCTTGAGAATCATATTTAATTTAAAATTCACAAGAGAGGCCCGCGTATTCGCAAGGGAAATAAAAATAAAGAAATGGGGTATTCGATGGTAGAAAAGGATATAAACCTATGTCATCATAATATTCCAAATTTCATAGCCATCTTCTCCAAAACTAAAACCAACATGTAGCCTTCTTCGAGAAGATTTACAATGGTACTTGTGTTTCATTGATTCGCATATCCTTGATTGGAGATCCTTGATTAGAGATCTAGCCTCTAGTCATTTCAATGAAGTCTCCCATTTTGACATTTCCAAGCCTCTTTTCCTTTATATTTTGGACATGAAATTTAAGTCAGTTGATAAAAATTGTCACCAACTACTTCATGCCACATAGGCCCATTTTTATTTGTTATAGATTTTAAATTGTTCCACATGTTGTCTTTCTGAGATCTCGGAATCTCAAGAAACTCGTGCACTCTTGCTATTATTTCCCTTTATGAATGTTTATATCAATTCCTTGGGTTCATAGTGTCACTTTCACTTTGGTATATATCTTCCCTAGAAAATAGTGGTCCATGGTTGGTCCACATTGAATAATCACGTGTTCTTTGATTCATGGGAACCTTACCTCCTACCTTATCTAATTTTTGGTCTTCATCTCCATTCAAATTTTGTGTGACCTTACTTTCCTCAATTTGGGAACCGAGTTGCATGGATTATTCGACATGGTACAATCCCTTTCTCTTTGGGTTCTCGGGTTCCTTTTCCACCTTTTTCAAGGGCTCGAACCTATAGGATCATGGACTATAATTATTTTTCCACATGGTACTAATCATGGAATTTCATGATATTAGGTTCTTCTTTCCTTAGTGACATTTTCCCAAGATTTCATGAGGCCATGGAATGTGACTGTGTCCTCAATTGATTTCCAAGATAACACATCCATTTCTCTAGAAATTTTTTAACTCTTGGATTCTTTTATCTCGCTTAACAAACAAAGAATTTTCACATATAAACTTATTCAAACTCTTCCTCCCAATGAATATGGGATCATTCCCAAGTGCAAACCTCAAATGTGATCATAGAACTTGAAGGTGAACAAGTTTTGAGAAACTAGTGCCTTCCATGTGCCCCATGTTTTTCAAAAATAATGTTGATAGGTTATCTCAAGTTATAAATCATATAAATTGACATATTTTTTTGTCTTGGTACCAAAACACAATATTTTCACCGATTTTTATCTAGTTTCTCCTTATTAGACTTAGAGTCACTTGTGTAAGAAACGTCTTACAAGTTTCACATAAAAGGGGACCCAAAAATCCTATTAATCACCATGAAAATATTTCAAACTCTAAAATGTATTCATCAGACTCAAAATTGAAGTGAATCCAATTTTGGTGCCAATATTGTCTCTATGTGTAGGATTGGTACTATCGACACTAAAATTTTCCTCCGTAATTTCTATTTCATTAATGTATGTATAAGGAATATGATGTTGTTAAGTATAATTAGTAGTAGCATCTGATAGAAGATAACGGTGCCATCAGTACGGTGCCACCAATAATGTGGAGTACGGTAACAGTCAAAGTACAATAGGAATGTTGTAAAAAGTAAATATTTGTCGTAAGTGGTCCGGTAATGTTAAAATGTCAAAGTTTGGGTAATTAGAGAAGTAGGGTCTACGTGATTAGGAATTAGAAATATTATATTGGTAATAAGGACAAGGAGTGAGGTCATAAATATTTTGTGTATTTTATTTGTAAAAATTCTAAAAATGTGGAACCCATGTAAAATGATAAGGTTTATCTTATCTTAGAAGATAAGCTTACATGTACAGATAAGAGTTAAGGTATGGAATATGATTCGTCAGAGTGGATTTCTTATCCTATCTTAGAGATAAGATGGATAAGCCTAGAAGTTCTATAAATAGAGAGGCTACCCCCCTCATTTAGCATAGAAGGAAGTAGTGAGAAATATTGTAGGAAGTGTGCGAAGGAAGCCATCAGTTTAAAGGTGTGTTGAAGAAGCCATTAAGAGGTGTAATTATAAAGTTTCTCCCATAGTCTTGGTAAAAGGCAAGTGAAGTCAATAACACTTGAAGTACGTCATGGGTGAGATTGTAACAATTTCATGTTAATATTATAATTTACTTTGATATTTCAGATTTTTCATCATTTCGTCTTATCATAGTCGATGGTATTTTTGTGTTATGTTGTTGTTTTGTTTCCAGATTACATCCACCAAACTAAAGGCTGTGCATTAGTAAATAATCATAGCACGAGGAGTTCCCGGTGAAGAATTATCATAGTGCCGGATTGGGTGATGACATTTTGATGACATTTTGGTTCCGTTGTCGGGACCATTCCTCATTGGTGGATTTTACGGAGAGATATTCCCACTTAGTCAAAAATCAATTAGAGGGTAATCTTGTTTTTACTGTGCATAGTAGTTACCATTGTAAAGTCATTTTTGCCATAAATAGTAGTTACCATGGTAAAGTCATTTTTGCTGGAATAGTATTTACCACAGTAAAGTCACTTTTTACCGTGAATAGTATTTACCGCAGTAACTTCACTTTTTACCATGAATAGTGTTTACCACAAGAAATTCATTTTTACATGAAGAAGTCAAGTTTTACCATAGTTTACCGTGGTTATTTCTATTTTACTGTAGAAAGGTGTAAAGTCACTTTCTAGTATAGTGATTCCAATTATTTGTACACATAAGTCTTGTTGATTGTACTTGTGAGTTGGTATTTCACGGTGGTTACTTTTGAAAATGGGAAAGATTCCTATTTTTTCAGCTCAATCTAATGAAGATTCTTCTTCTTTCATTCAAGATTTTAAGTGATCTTGTATTTGTAATGGCCTTATAAGAAGGGAACAATGGACTGAATTTTTCCTACCTTTTTGGATGGTTCAAAGACTTAGGTGGTTTGAAACACTAGGTGATAATGTGAAAAATTCATGGGATTTATTAATCGAAAGTTTTCTTGAAGAATTTGGTGAACAATGTAAATATGCAGATCTCATGATCGAGATCACAAATCTATCCCAAGGAGAGAAGGAGAAGATAAGCGATTATCATGCTCGTGTTCTAGAGCTAAGGAGGAAGCTCGATGCCCAGATCCGGAAGGAAAGACTAGCGGATGGGTTGATGAATGGTGTGGATAATCTCCTCTGTAAGCACTTCATTCTTGGGATGAAGCCGAGAGATCGACAACGAGTGAAGTATGACCGCCCGCCTACCATTGAACAACCAAAGGAGATTGCAAGAAGGTAAGAAGAAAGCATGGAAAAGGAGCCCAAAGAAATTGTTGCTAAAGTAGAGCCTACACCAAAGACGTTTGGTCAGAATCCACAACCACTCCCGATGAGCACAAATATTTCTCCTAGTACATCTACTAAGTATGAAGATTTGCTCAAAAAGATGGGTCAGTTAACTATTAATCTTCTTCAAGGAAAGGAATTTAGTTCTCAGGGAGGAGATAGAGGTCCAAAAAGAAATATTTCTGAAGTTGTTTGTTATGGTTGTTATAAAAAGGGTCATTATAAGTATAATTGTCCAGATAGAGCTTCTACATCTAGTAAAGGAGATAATGATAAAGGAAAAGCACCTGTGAATTCTTTTGATGTAGTAGATAAGAGCAGAAATAATGAAGTAGATGTGTTTGTAACAAAAAGAAAGAAAGAAAAAGATAATCAAGATGGAAATGATCCTAAGAAGATGAAAGAAGAAACTAGTAAGAAACATAGGAGAAGAAAGTTGGGTGTGCAGGATTTTCTGATTTCACAGGGGCAAGGACCATACTCCATCTTGGAAGATCTATCCAAAAGGCCTGCAAATATTACATATGGTCAACTCTTGGCTATGTCTTCTGAGAAGAGGCGGGAGTTGCGAGGTGGACTCAATGCTCGAAGAAGGAAGGAGGTTGAGGTCCCTATTTTGGAGGCAGAGCCAGATCCCTATGCTCCACAAGCTAAGGTATTATGTAATGGTATTTCAATTCATGATGTCTTAGTTGATGGAGATGTTGCAGTTAATGTAATGACCGAGTCTATAATGAATATGTTGGGTTTAAAATTGATCGCCCTTCAACACTTATGTTAAGGTCATTAAATAAAGGAGAAACTAAATCGAAGGTGTAGTTTCAAATGTGGCAATATCTATTATGGGTGTGGTATGTGTGGTAGACTTTCAGTGATGAAAAATGGTACTGTTGTGTATCCAATGTTTGCTTTGGGAAGACCATGGCTAAGGAGAGTTCATGCAAGAAACTACCGGAATGAAGGTTTCATGACACTTGGACGTGGTAGAGAGAGGGTGAAGATAAATGTGATCCTCGACATCATAAAAGCGTAACCTTTGGATTCAAGTGATGAAACCGATGATTGGACATCCTCTCGATTACTCTAGTACCAAAGTGAAGTGGACATCGAAGATGAAGAAAGTGAGGTTGATGTTTCATCAAGGATATCCTTCCAGCCACACCAACTCATGACCCCATAAAATTATCTCAAGAAGAAGTTGATGATCGTCTCCAACAAATAAAGATTGGTGATGTTGTGATGGAGAGTGAGAAGGAATCCTACCTCCCGGCTCTTTCAAGGTACATACACCTATTCACTTTTGATTACAAGGAACTCGTCAAGTTAGTTGGGTAGAACATTCTATTGAGCTGGTAGATGGTGCTAAGCCCATAAAGTAAATGCCATATAGAATGAATCCTAATTTTTCCAAGACTGTAAAAGAAGAAATAGATAAGTTGCTTGATGCAGATTCATATTTACTGTGGATAATTCAGAATGGGTTTCTCCCATTGTGATCTCAATAAAAAGAATGGGAAACTATGTATTTGTGTTGATTACACAGAAGCTCAATAAGGCAACAAAGAAGGATCATTACCCTCTTCCATTCTCGAGATCGGATCTTGGACGAAGTAATGGCCAGAGTGCTATAGTTTGCGATGGATATAGCTGCTACAACCAAGTTCGTATAGCAGAGAAAGATCACCAAGACCACGTTCACCACTCCTGGGGAATGTTTGTTTATAAAGTTATGCCTTTTGGGTTGTGTAATGCTCCAAAGCAACATTCCAAGCGTTTGATGAATAGGTGTTCGAACCTTACATTGGGACCTTCATCGAGTATTTCTAGATGATTTTTGCACCTATGGGAGCAAGTTGGACCACCCGCACCAAATGGAGATAGCATTTCAAAGGTTAGATGAAGCACAAGCCTCACTAAACCCTACAAAGTGTGTCTTTGGATGTTCTAAAGGCATTTTGTTAGGGCATGTTGTATCCAGAGAGATGGTATTGGTACCGATCCCGATAAAGTTTCAAAATCAAAGATTTACCATTTCCTATTAATAGAAGTAAGTTGATATCATTTTTAGGTCATGTGGGTTACTATAGAAGGTTCATCAAGAATTTCTCAAAGATTGCACACCACTAACCTGAGCTTCTTGAATAAGGATGTTACTTATGAACCAGAAATAAGGCACATGAAGCTTTTGGACAACTAAACAAAGCCCTGGTGTCTTCACTTGTTTTGAAGAATCCAGATTGGAGCAAGCCATTCATTGTGTACACTGATGCCTCAGATATAGCACTAGGAAGTACTTTGAGCCAAAAGGATGAAAATGGGAATGAACATCCAATTTACTTTGGGAGCGCACAAATGAGCAAAGCTTTGAGGTAAATTATATCAGAATCGAAAAAGAGGCTCGCTATCATTTTTGTCTTTGTAAAGAAGTTTAGAAATTACTTGCTAGGGAAAAAATTTCTAGTTGTAACAGAATCATCATCGTGCTCTAAAATATATTGTAAATAAGCCTAACCCATCAGGGAGGATAGCAAGATGGATAATTTTGCTACAAGAATTTGAATTTGATATTATAGATAGGCCAGGAAAGAAGCATGTCAATGCAGATGCACTCTCTCGAGCCTATGATGGTTTAGGATCATCTTGTGATGATGATGATTTCCCCGATGCAGCCTTGTTATCCCTTGACACAATCCCTAGTGAATACATAGATATTTGGAATTATCTGAATGAATTCAAGTTTCTTGATGGTGTCAATGCAAAGACTAAGAGAAAGATTACTCAAGCCAGTTGTCCATATTCTATTCTGCATGGAGTATTATTTCGAATAGGACCTGATGGATAGTACAAGAGGGCAGTTGGACGTGATCAAGGGAAGGAACTGCTAGAAGAATTCCACAATGGTACATGTGGAGGGCACTTCTCTGGACAACTTACAGCAAGAAGAATCTTGGATGCAGGTTATCACTGGCCCACTCTTTTTAAATATTGTTATAATTATTGTAAGACATGTGATATTTGTCAAACACATGGTAACCGTAAGACTTCATCAGCTCCATTATGTCATATTCTTCCCTTGGTCCCTTTGAAAAATGGGGAATAGACATTGTAGGAGGTCCACTTCCAACTACATCACGCCAAAATAAGTATATAGAAGTTGCCACGCATTATTTAATCAAGTGGGTTCAAGCTAGGCCATTCAAAATGACTTCCATGGATGAAGTGGCAAGGTTCATGTATGAACGCATTGTCACTAGATTTGGTTGCTCATTAGAAATTGTAACAGATCAAGGAAGCCACTTCATTAATGAGGTGGTAGAAGCCCTAGTCAATAAGTTTTCTATTAAGCATAGAAGGCAACAACATACAAGCCAAGCACAAATGGACAAAGTGGAACGAACAAATTTTGTGTTGTGTCAAATTCTAGCAAAAGATGCAGCTTCTACAGTACATAAATGGGATAAAAGGATTCATGCAAAGATTGTGGGCATATAGGGCAACATCAAAGTCAGCAACAGGATACTCCCCATTTCAGTTGGCCTATGGCATTGATCCAGCTTCCTCCTATTGAGTTTGATGTTCCCACCTGTGAGAGTTATGAAAATGAAAGGATGGATGAAAGTTATTCAAGAAAAGAAAGGTTGGTACATCTTCATTTGTTGGAGGAAATGAGATAAATAGCAAAGGATACAAGCCATAAGATGAAAATGAAGCAGAAGGAATACTTTGATCAAAAGATCTGGTGGTCTCCATTTCATGTGAATGACTTGGTCTAGTATATGATTCCAGATACAAAAAAAGAAGACAGAGAAAATTTCTTCCAAAATGGATGGGGCCCTACAAAATAACAGCTGTGCATGAAAATGGTACGTACCGACTGGAGGAATTGGATGGCACTCCCATTACGAAATGGGTCAACCACGACAAGTTGAAGATTTTCCAAGCACCAAAATAGTCTACTCGAGGACGGAATAGAAGCTAGGAAGGGGGAAGATGTCGACACTAAAATTTTCCTCCATAATTTCTATTTCATTAATGTATGTATTAGGAATATGATGTTGTTAAGTATAATTAGTAGTAGCGTCTGATAGAAGATGACGGCGCCTTGATCAAGACGGGTGCTGCCAATAATGTGGAGTACGGTAACACCAAAGTACAATAGGAATGTTGTAAAAAGTAAATATTTTAGTCGTAAGTGGTCCGTAATGTTAAAATGTCAAAGTTTGGGTAATTAGAGAAGTAGGGTCTACGTGATTAGGAATTAGAAATATTATATTGGTAATAAGGACAAGGAGTGAGGTCATAAATATTTTGTGTATTTTATTTGTAAAAAGTCTAAAAATGTGGAACCCATGTAAAATGATAAGGTTTATCTTATCTTAGAAGATAAGCTTACATGTACAGATAAGAGTTAAGGTATGGAATATGATTTGTCGAGTGGATTTCTTATCCTATCTTAGAGATAAGATGGATAAGCCTGGAAGTTCTATAAATAGAGAGGCTACCCCCCTCATTTAGCATAGAAGGAAGTAGTGAGAAATATTGTAGGAAGTGTGCGAAGGAAACCATCAGTTTAAAGGTGTGTTGAAGAAGCCATTAAGAGGTTTAATCGTAAAGTTTCTCCCATAGTCTTGGTAAAAGGCAAGTGAAGTCAATAACACTTGAAGTACCTCATGGGTGAGATTGTAACAGTTTTATGTTAATATTATAATTTACTTTGATATTTCAGATTTTTCATCATTCGTCTTATCATAGTCGATGGTATTCTTGTGTTATGTTGTTGTTTTGTTTCCAGATTACATCCACTAAACTAAAGGCTATGCATTAGTAAATAATCATAAAGCACGAGGAGTTCCCGGTGAAGAATTATCACAAGGCCGGATTGGTGATGACAGTACCCTGTGGATAGCTAGATATCCCATAAAACTCTAAGGAATAAGACTAGTGCATCCAAGATGATAATCAAACTAACCCCTAAAATAAAAAGGCATAAACAAAACTCTGGAATTCCTAAATCCCATTCTAAAACAATAATGTAATCAATAATATCTACTAAACCCGGTTATTCAATTTTGCAAAGCACTTATTTCAACCTTAAAATAATAAATATAATATATATATATACATATATATATATATATATATATATATATATATATATATATATATATATATATATATATATATATATATATATATATATATCTAGAAAATGTATGAGGAAAAAATAATCCAATCCTCATTTAATAAACCCATTCATGGGAATGGAGAAGTAGAATCCTTTTTTAGCATAGAGAGTTTCCTCCAAGAAAATCGCAATAACCAAAATTCATTAAAACACTCTAAGGAAAAAGAATGATTAACAGAAATTTTTACTCCCAAATGTGAATTTATATTTAAAACATTAATACCAATCAAAAGAATGATCTTTCTAGAAATAATATTGATGTTCACATTCCCAAAATTTTGAACCAATTTGTAACTTAATTGAATCACCAACATCATTATGAAAACATGAAGAATCAATATGTATTTTTCATTAAAATTTTCATATCTTAGAAGATTTGATTTAAAGTGAATTTATGGGGACATAATGGTGGGTTTGTAGGGTTTAAGATTTTATTAATTCCCAAATCAATATGTATAGATTGCTTGAATAAAAAACATGTCTTCAACAATAAAATAGTCTCTAACTTCTCATTAAGGCAATCCTCTTACTACTCAAAAAAATTATTTGTGTCAAAATAAAAAGACTCGGTAGAAAGATTAGAAAGAAAGGCATCAACATGTATATTCTTATAATCACAAGGGAGTAACTCTTTGTCCAAAGATTAATCCCTAGATCAAATACAACACTTATATCTTCTTCAAATATTATTGGAATGTTAGTATCATAATAAAATGAATCATGATCCAAATTTTAAACCCACACAAAGCATAAATCGTCATCATAAAACTATTTTAACTCATCATATGTTGGATCCTCCAGCATAATTCCTTCATTAACATTGGAAATATAAAAAGGCTTAGGGAGAGCTCATTTGAAAGATGAAATAGATCATTGATCATTTGATGGTGCATGTAGTGATCAAGAAAATGAATAAGACTTGAATTTTTTCATAACCAAATATTTCATATTCAATATAATATAAAATATTATAAAGAGAGGGAGAGTGGGAACATTCATCAAATGGAGGATAATATTTCTCACCATGAAACCTTTTCCTAGGATTTTCACTCCTAATATTACAAAACTCATTAATTTTATCACATAATCATAAGGCTTGTGTAACCATTTCATGAGCAAGAAATTTATCTTCTTCATAGTTTCATTTAACTCTCCACCATTTTATTTACTTGCAACCAACATAGAGAATTCATATTCAAAATTCTTAGTAGGAATTTAATCATCATCACCAAGGATCCCACCATCACATATCAATGCATAGTTAGATTCATCAAAAATTTCATATAGAGAATCATTATGTAAAGGGGTATAATTTCATGATCAACCACTAATTCATTAGATTCATTATGTGTTTGAAACTCTAAATGATAATTGGAATGAATTGAAACATGTTCATGCATGTTCTCCAAATAAAATGATAGTTTGAACTCCTCAAAGTGTGTATCATAGATTAAACATAGGTTCAAATCATCATTTTTTGTTTCAGCAGACTCATAATCCCAATACTCATAAATTTTGATTCATAAAGAGCATCTAAATTTCATTCTAAGTATTTTGTGTTGGGGTTGTAATATTAAGCAGGAAATAGACTTAATAGAAAGCCACCAAATACTAGAAGTAATGGATTATGAATTAAATTTAAAATATAATCATGAAATGATTCAACATTACGATTGGATCAAGACCACCCGCCTTGATAAACAAAATATGATCTCATTTGAGATTGGATACATCATATGACATGCGAGTAGCAAAAATGTGATAAATAAGTGTGAGTAGTTTAGAATATCCATGATGTGAATGGTATGAAGGTTGATCTATTCTCATGA
Source organism: Taxus wallichiana var. yunnanensis (assembly GCA_018340775.1). Classification (NCBI taxonomy): domain Eukaryota; kingdom Viridiplantae; phylum Streptophyta; class Pinopsida; order Cupressales; family Taxaceae; genus Taxus; species Taxus wallichiana. The sequence continues at coordinate 746,166,077 of CM031238.1, forward strand.
GAGATTGCAAAATATACTTTATAATTCCTCCATGAAGGTGTAACTATTGTGGATCTTATGAAATAGTGGGAGTTATAGGTTGAATATATATTACCAATAAAAATTAGTGATTTTCAATGGGTTTTTACCTCTCACGATTTTCCCACTTATATCTTGTGTTGTGTTATGTTCATTTAATTTCATGTTTATGCATGCAATATAATATCTAATTCATATTGTGATGTAATTTAAATTAACTTATTGTTCAATGATAAACTATAATCCTAGACTGTTTATTTTGGTGGATCCATAAATGCATTGTATTATTTATCCCTAAATTTCCTAACATAGTATCAAATTTAGATGTCTTTGGTTGTGCAAGATAAACTTATTTTGTAGGTGAAAATCTTTTGTAGATCCATTTAAAGAAGAAGCTTGAAGTTTCCAAAACCCAAGAAGGTCTAATTTTGTTCTTCGTGGATTTTTTCAAGATCTACAGGTGAAAATTTCCAATTCCCTATTAATTTGGAAGTTTTGAAAGTTTGAATTAAGTGTGGAAGATCAAAATCTTGTGTTCTTTCTTCCACATCCTTTAAAGTGATTGGATTTATGTTTTTTGGTCACCCATGACCTTCCTTAAGATTTTCAAAATTTTCATGGTTTTCTCTATGCTCCACGACCTATTTCAATGTTTCATGGCATATTTTCTTGTTCCATGTATTTTTCAAGATTTCACAAATTTCCATCTTGCTTCACGGGATTTTCCTTAGCTCTGCATCCTTTAGAGTATCATGATTTTTTGTGAATTCCATGGCTTTTCGGAATGTTTCATATTGTTTTTTAGGGTTGTGCAACTTTTCATAGGTTTACACTATATTTTTTAGACTTGTGCAACCTATTTGTGTATTACGCGACTCATTCTTAGTTGTGTATCCTTTTCAAATTACTTTGTATTTTGTTGTATGTTATGTGATTTATCTTTTTCTCGTGGAATTTCTTTTGGTTCATATTTTTTTGCGTTCCTTTGCATCCCAACCTTCTTATTTTGTTCTATGGACTCCCTGTATTTTTGGCCTTCTTATTTTGTTTTGTGGACTCTCTATGTTTCACGGTCTTCTTGTTTTGTTCTCCAAACTTCCTTTGTCTCATGGACTTGTTTATTTGTTCTACGGACCTCTTGCTTTGTTCTACAAACTTCCTTTGTCTCAGATCTATTTTCTTTGTTTTTGGACTCCCTTGTTCCGCGTCCTATTTTTTTCTTTGTTCTGTGGACTCATTATCACCACTAACCATTATCTTTGTTTTCTGAGACTTATTTTGTCACGTGGATATTTCCCTTATCTTATGGATTGAATTCCTTTGTTTTGTGGCTTTTGCCTTAGCATTTCATGGAACTCTAAAAGCTCAAAAACACACAGTAACATTGTTTTCTTGTTCTATGGATTCTAAACTTGGATAAGCTATAACTTCTTGTGTGTTGGCTTACATCTCTTCATAGCTATTGTTTTTTGCTTCACATCTTCTCCTTACTCGCCTCATAGCATTTTTGAAGGCTTTATTTTTTCTTCAAAACTACAGATAAGTAGTTCTTTTGTTCCGTAATATTTTCTCTTTGTTCAACATACTTTGTTTATTCCATGGGCATTCTTTTTTGTTCCATGGATTTTACTATTCCATGGAACTCTTAAATTTCAAAAAGTCATGATAAACCTCTTAAATTTTGAAAAAGATTTATCTTTTTTCCTTTACCATGTGTCCTCTCACAACTTTTCTTTGAGTTCTACGGCCTCCCTTCTTGATTTTCATACCTTTTTTGAGTGAGAATAATAGTAATATTAATCATCAATAAAAATTTAAATATAATTTCAAAACTAATTAGAAAAAATTTGTAAAGAACAATAAGAATTTTAAGGTTAAGCTTGATAGTACTTGCACCTTTTGTGCTAATTTTGGTCATAAAGAATTTGATTGTTATAAAAATTTTCAATGTAATAAAAATAGAAAGAAGAATAAGAACAAGAACCAAGAAAATAGTTTTGAGTAACCTATTTCTCTATGAAAATGTTCTTTGTAAAGTTATTTATACATGTTTAATGTAATTTTTGATTGAATGTCTTGTGGATGCATGCTTGAAACCTATTTTCTTCTTTCTCTCATATTGTTTTACAAATTTGGCATGAATGATTTAGGAATGTATATGCTATAGAGAAACCATTTTTTGTATTGACCTCTTATCAATTTTCATGGATTTGGATATTGAGGGGGAGTTATCTCAAAATGTGTCTCTATCTAGAATTCCTAAATGGGCTCAAATCTATATTTTATTCCTCTTCCTAATAACCTAAGGAAGATAACATGTAGACAACCTCCTTAACATGTTTGTTTATGGTTGTATTTTTTTAATAATTTCAGCTTATTAAAATGGTTGAAATCTTTTTTCATCTTGATCATTCTATCCTAGCAAAATTTAAGAACTTTTTGTCAAATTCTTGAGAAAAATATATGTTTCTCCTTTTATAACCCTCGTTAAGGGTTTTCTAGGTACCCGAGAGAGGAAAACTTATGTATCTTATGTAATACATGTAACATCCACTTTATTATGCTTCTCAGCTAGGAATTGTTTTTATTTAATTTTATGCTCCACTCGATTTGAATACCCATATATTTAAATCCAACATAATCTTAATTTCATATCTCATGTTTCCTTGTTCTAAATTAACTTAATTTAGAACCAACATCATCTTAGTCAATCCATCCTATAACAGTAAACCTTATGCAGCTGTATGAGTTAGACTAATATCGATCCCTCATATCCATTTCATTAAAATATGTATACTAAGTATACCATGGTTTCTTTAGTCCTTCAAGGACATTCAAGTGTTACAATATAAAGTTCCTATCTGGGAATCTATTATGGAATACCCATCCAAAATCTTGTAGCTTTAGATCTATGTGAAATCTAGATAGCATAATCAGCAACTTGTGTTACCTTGGCCAAGGTTTTAAGTCATGTTTGTCATGCTTAATTCCATGATGGCATAATTATCATTTGGAATTTGTATTTCACCCTAACTCTTGAAAATTGTGATCTAGATTAGGACTGGATCGTGAAGTGTTAATAATTTACAATTTGTGTACAAGGTACTTATTTAGATCAGCCAGCATGGATAAGTCCCACAATGTCAGATTAGGATTAATAAGGGAGAGTGAGCATCTCCGAATGATTTACTTACTAGTCACTCTCTTTCATTTATTCATCATAAGATGACATTGGGTACTTAACCATGTGACACTATCTGCATTCGTATCTAGGACAATACTCGTATCTTAGTGCATTATGACCTTTTCATTTAAAGGATTTATACAAGATAACTCGACATAGTAGCTACCCAGTTGTAACAAGATAATGACCTTAGTCATTAAGTAGGTACAATATGGCATCATCCATGCCGAGTAGGCTCGCCGAGTTATTCTAAATGGGAACATCATATCTTATGGTTGTTAAGGTTATTCAAATAAGTTACAATATATAAATTCCTAGGTTTTAGAAAAATCTAACAAAGCATCGATATCAAACCTACTGATATAAGAAAAGGTTTCATGCATTCTAATGGCATGTGTAGAGACATTACATCATGATCATTAGACTTTCCAGCTTGCATACTTTTTGTTGCCCTCAAAATCCCCCTCATTTTCTAAGTCAAATTCAAATATTTTGAGATCATGCCCTCCAAAAGTGTTCAAGTAAAGTTGGAAGTCTTAAAAGATAGAGAAATTCATGCTTTGAAGTTGTTTAAACTCTCCACCTACACGGTTTGATAAATTTTTGTTTTCCCTGTCTGTGACGCGTGAAATTTTTTTGTTATCCTCTTTTGAAAGAAATTGTCGATATTTCTATGGCCATGGATCATCGAACCTTGTATTATTTTCAATTCTTTGGCTCGAAATAAATTTGAAAATCGGGCTCGAAATGGTGGATTTTTCTTCTTCTCGCATTTTTTCCACAATCGGGAACGATGGGTGTTTTCTTCCCCGTTAAATTTTAGCTCCATCATCCATAGGTATGTGGACATATCTAATTCAAAGTGGGTCAGCAGATGGATTTTTCTTTTTTATCCCGTATTGAAAAAAGGTGAAAAGTTAAAAGTGACCCGCAGACCTCGATCAAAGCTTAAAGGAAAAGTCAAATCTTGAGTGTGCCATTGGAAATTCAAATTAGGGAAGTGGGTTGTCGAGGAGATTTGAGATTTTGATCCTCTTTGTAAAAAAGGTGAAAAGTTAAAAACTTACCCGTAGCCTTGATCGGGCTTAAAGGAAAAAGTCAAATCTTGAGCACATTGTCAAAGGAGTCAAAGTAGGGAGGCGGGCCTGTGGAGCAATTTGTGTTTTTGAGCCTGCATTGAAAAAAGGTAAAATTATAAAAGTGACCCGTGACTCCTTTGCCAATCAAGTGAAGCCATGTGTCAGGCTTATATCAAAAGTGGGTGAGCGGGCCAAAATGTTCCAAAATTCCAAATCTCTATAAAGTCACAAAATGCAAAAGGAATCCTCTGCGCCCGCTCTAGTAAATTTCTCCCATGTGTATGACTCTGATTTAAAGTTTCAAAGGCAAGATGAACGGTTCAAATTCAAAGTTACAAAACAAGTGTAATGACTGCATTATGAAAAGTCTAGTTTTTCCGCCATTAGCGTTTCTTCGCGAATCAAGAATCTGAATGGATGCGAATGATTAAAAAGAAATTGTAAACCGTTTCTTTCTAACAAAGAAGAAGTTGTAAATGTTTCTTGGAGGAGATTTAATGGCTTATTCACGCCATTATAGAGGGTGGCGATTGATCTGGAAACTCAAGAGTATATTATACTTTGAGAGAACAAAGGAGAGAGCCATTTTTCTTCCATTTCCCCCTTTTCTCAATTCCTCCATTTCTCCATTATGTACAACTTTTGTTTAAGCATCAATACAAGAAGTGGATTTGGTTGCCTCTTTGATGAGGAGATTTTAGAAACTTTGAGTTCATAATCATATCTCGTCTTGTTGCCATTTACAAGGTTGTTTATTCTCATGAATGCATGTAATGAATTTTCTAAATAGTGTGTGTAGAAATCTGATTTCCTACCTGCAACATTAGTTCTCCTACCTCTTTTCTCACTCACTTTCCCACTTTTAGACAAAGTTCTCTCTTGCAAGTATCTACAAGCTTTTTCACAGGGTCAATGGAGTGCCCCTGTTGGATCCTTGGCCAAAAGGCCACCACAGAAATCCACATTTTCTCATGCATGCATATACGGTAGCTACACCGGTTAAGTAGAGGGACTTAGATTCCCAGAGCATTGGCAAGGAATTCACAAATTTGTCCACCCAAAAAATTTCCTCACCAATAGTTTTTGGTGCCCACCGTGGGGTAGATTTAGCAAGCATCTACACCCAATATATGACCGCAAGGTTTGAAAATTCAAAAAATATATAAAATATTGAAAAATAAAAAGAAAGAGTTCATGAAAATCCATTGCTGAAAGATACACTACTTATTTCTGCACATGTCTTTTCATATTCCCACTTCAAGAATTTCAAAAGGATGGTGGAAGGAAGATACACTAGGTTGAGTAGGTCAAGAGGTGTTGTTGATTCCAATTTCAAGGCTTTACAAAATCAAAAAGAATGAATTAGAGATAATCCATACTTCTTCTCCCAAGCCTCCTCTCCATCCATCTCTTCAAACAATTCACCTGGAAATCCTGTCAAGACTCTTGTTGATACTCCTCCTTCAAATTCTCCAATTTTTCAACCATCATTGAGCATTGAGTTCCTAAAAGAAGAAGAAGTTGAAGAAGAATTTGTAGAAGAAAGAGCTGAAATAGAAGAAGAAACGACAATGGAAGACGAAGTAGAAAGACCCCAACCCATTGTTCCATGGGGAAGAAATACAGGTCCACTTTCTCTTGAACCTCCTCTTCATGATCTACCAACAAGTTCCCACAAGAACTTTCCAAATTTCAAAGGTGACAAAACACAACATCTGGAAGAACACATCACTGCCTTCATGACATCATGTGGAATTCTTGGTGTCCAACATGAAGACGTTGTGGTGAGACTGTTCATGGAGTCCTATCATCACCAATCCGGCACTATGATAATTCTTCACCGGGAAATCCTTGTGCTATGATTATTTACTAATGCATGACCTTTAGTTTGGTGGATGTAATCTGGAAACAAAACAACAACATAACATTAAAATACCATCGACTATGATAAGACGTAATGATGACAAATCTGAAATATCAAAGTAAATGATAATATTAATTGGAAATTGTTACAATCTCACTCATGAGGTACTTCAAGTGTTATTGACTTCACTTTCCTTACACCAAGACTATGGGAGAAACTTTACAATTACACCTCTTAATGGCTTCTTCAACACACCTTTAAACCGATGGCTTCCTTCACACACTTCCTACAATATTTCTCACTACTTCCTTCTATGCTAAATGAGGGGGTGGCCTCTCTATTTATAGAACTTCCAGCTTATCCATCTTATCTCTAAGATAGGATAAGAAATCCACTGACAAATCATATTCCATACCTTAACTCTTATCTCGTACATGTAAGCTTATCTTTTAAAATAAGATAAACCTTATCATTTTACATGGGTTCCACATTTTTAAACTTTTTACAAATAAAATACACAAAATATTTATGACCTCACTCCTTGTCCTTATTACCAATATAATATTTCTAATTCCTAATCATGTAGACCCTACTTCTCTAATAACCCAAACTTTGACATTTTAACATTACCAGACCACTTACGACAAATATTTACTTTTTACAACATTCCTATTGTACTTTGATTGTTACCGTACTCCACATTATGGCGTGCACCGTATTGACGGTGCCATTATCTTCTATCAGACGCTACTACTAATTATACTTAACAACATCCTATTCCTAATACATACATTAATGAAATAGAAATTATGGAGGAAAATTTTAGTGTCAACATCTTCCCCCTTCCTAGCTTCTACTTCGTCCTCGGAGTAGACTCTTCTGGTGCTTGGAAAATCTTCAACTTGTCGTGGTTGACCCATTTTGTAATGGGAGTGCCATCCAATTCTCGCACATCGGTACATACCATTTTCATGCACTGCATTGCTATTTTGTAGGGCCCCATCCATTTTGGAAGAAATTTTCTCTGTCTTCTTTTTTATATCTGGAATCATATACTAGAACCAAGTCATTCACATGAAATGGAGACCACCGGATCTTTTGATCAAAGTATTCCTTCTGCTTCATTTTCTTCTTATGGCTTGTATCCTTTGCTATTTCCCTCATTTCTTCTAGCAAATGAAGATGTACCAACCTTTTTTACTCGAATCACTTTCATCCATCCTTTCATTTTTCATAACTCTCACAAAGGGGAATATCAAACTCAATAGGAAGAATCTGGATCAATGCCATAGGCCAACCGAAATGGGGAGTATCCTGTTGCTGACTTTGATGTTGCCCTATATGCCCACAATGTTGCATGAATCCTTTTATTTCACTTATGTACTGCAAGGCTGCATCTTTTGCTAGAATTTGACACAACACAAAATTTGTTCGTTCCACCGTCCATTTGTGCTTGGCTTATATGTTGTGGCCTTCCCGTGCTTAATAGAAAACTTATTGACTAGGCTTCTACCACCTCATTAATGAAGTGGCTTCCTTGATCTCGTTACAATTTCTAATGGACAACCAAATCTGGTGACAATGCATTCATATATGAACCTTGCCACCTCATCCATGGAAGTGTTTTCAATGGCCTAGCTTCAACCCACTTGGTTAAATAATCTGGGCAACTACAATATACTTATTTTGGCATGAGTTAGTGGAAGTGGATTCACAATGTCTATTCCCCACTTTTCAAAGGGATCAAGTGGAAGAATAGGGCATAATGGAGCTGATGAAGTCTTACGGTTACCATGTGTTTGACAAATATCACATGTCTTACAATAATTATAACAATCTTTAAAAAGGGTGGGCCAAAGTGATAACTCGCATCCAAGATCCTTCTTGCTGTAAGTTTTCCAGAAGTGCCCTCCACATGTACCATTGTGGAATTCTTCTAGCAGTTCCTTCCTTGATCACGTCCAATCGCTCTCTTGATCTTGCCCATCAGTTTCCTATTCGAAATAATACTCCATGCAGAAGAGAATATGGACAATCGGCTTGAGTAATCTTTCTTTTCTTAGTCTTTGCATTGACACCATCAAGAAACTTGAATTCATTCAGATAATTCCAAATATCTATGTATTCACTAGGGATTGTGTCAAGGGATAACAATGTTGCATCGGGAAATCACCATCATCACAAGATGATCCTACACCATCATAGGCTCGAGAGAGTGCATCTCGCATTGACATGCTTCTTTCTGGCCTATCTATAATATCAAATTCCAATTCTTGTAGCAAAATTATCCATCTTGCTATCCTCCTCGATGGGTTAGGCTTATTTACAATATATTTTAGAGCCTCGATGATTGTTATAACTAGAAATTTTTGCCCTAGCAAGTAATTTCTAAACTTCTTTACAAAGCAAAAATGATAGCCGAGCCTCTTTTTCAGCTACAAAGATAATTTACCTCAAAGATCGCTCATTTGTCTGCAAGCCTCAAAGTAAATTGGATGTTCATTCCCATTTTCATCCTTTTGGCTCAAAGTACTTCCTAGTGCTGCATCCGAGGCATCAAGTGTACACAATGAATGGCTTGCTCCAACTGGATTCTTCAAAACAAGTGAAGACACCTGTGGCTTCCTTGATTGTCCAAAAGCTTCATGCGCCTTATTTCTTGGTTCATAAGTAACATCCTTCTTCAAGAATTGGGTTAGTGGTCATGCAATCTTTGAGAAATTCTTGATGAACCTTCTATAAGTAACCCACATGGCCTAAAAATGATCTCAACTTACTTCTATTCATAGGAAATGGTAAATCTTTGATTTTTGAAACTTTATCGAGGATCAAGTCAATACCATCTCTAGATACAACATGCCCTAACAAAATGCCTTTAGAACATCCAAAGACACATTTCAGTAGGGTTTAGTGAGGCTTGTGCTTCATCTAACCTTTGAAATGCCATCTCCATCTCGTGCAAGTGGTCCAACTTGCTCCCATAGATATAAAAATTATCCGTAAATACTCCGATGAAGGTCCCAATGTAGGGTTCGAACACCCTATTCATCAAATGCTGAAATTTTGCTTGAGCATTACACAACCCAAAAGGCATAACTCTATAAGCAAACGTTCCCAAGAAGTGGTGAACGTGGTCTTCACTGATCCTTTCTCGCTATATACAAACTTGGTTGTAGCCGCTATATCCATCAAGAAACTATATTACTCTCCCGCGCCGCCTACTTCGTGGCCCAAGATCCTGATCTGAAAATGGAAGAGGGTAATGATCCTTCTTTGTTCCTTATTGAGCTTATGCAGTAATCAACACAAATTCATAGCTTCCCATTATTTTTTATTGAGATCACAATGGGAGAAACCCATTCTGAATTATCCACAAAGAAATATGAATCTTGCATCAAGCAACTTATCTATTTCTTCTTTCACAGTCTTGGAAAAATTAGGATTCATTCTATATGGCATTTGCTTTATGGGCTTAAGATCATCTACCAGCTCAATACAATGTTCTACCCAACTTACTTGACAGAGTTCCTTGTAATCAAAAGTGAATAGGTGTATGTACCTTCAAAAGAGCCGGAGGTAGGATTCCTTCTCACTCTCCATCACAAAGATCACCAATCTTTATTTGTTGGAGACGATCATCAACTTCTTCTTCAAATAATTTTTATGGGGTCATGAGTTGGTGTGACTAGAAGGATATCCATGACTAAAACATCAACCTCACTTTCTTCATCTTCAAAGTGTCCACTTCATCGGTACTAGAGTAATCGAGGATGTCCAATCATCAGTGTCATCACTTGAATCCACAGTTCTACGCTTATGATGTCGAGAGATCACGTTTATCTTCACCCTCTCTCTACCACATCCAAGTGTCATGAAACCTTCATTCCAAGAGTTTCTCGCATGAACTCTCCTTAGCCATGGTCTTCCTGAAGAAAGCATTGGGTATGCAAAAGTACCATTTTTCATCACCTAAAAGTCTACCACACATACAACACCCATATGATATATGCCACATTTGAAACTACACCTTTTGGTTTAGTTTTTCCTTTATTTAATGACCTTAAGATAAGTGTCAAGGGCGATCAATTTTTAAACCCAACATATTCATTACAGACTCGGTCATTACATTAATCGCAAGCACCTCCATCAACTAAGACATCATGAATTGAAATACCATTACATAATACCTCAACTTGTGGAGAATAGGGATTTGCCTCACCTCCAAAACAGAACATCAACCTCCTTCCTTCTTCGAGCATTGAGTCCACCTCGCAACTCCCGCCTCTTCTCGAAGACATAGCCAAGAGTTGACCATATGTAATATTCAGCAGCCTTTTGGACAGATCTTCCAAGATGGAGTATGGTCCTGCCCTCGTGAAATCAGAAAATCCTGCACACCCAACTTTCTTCTCCTATGTTTCTTACTAGTTTCTTCTTTCATCTTCTTAGGATCATTTCCATCTTGATTATCTTTTCTTTCTTTCTTTTTGTTACAAACACATCTACTTCATTATTTCTTCTCTTATCTACTACATCAAAAGAATTCACAGTGCTTTTCCTTTATCATTATCTCCTTTACGGATGTAGAAGCTCTATCCGGACAATTATACTTATAATGACCCTTTTATAACAACCATAACATACAACTCAGAAATATTTCTTTTGGACCTTTATCTCCTCCCGAGAACTAAATTCCTTTCCTCAAGAAGATTAGTAGTTAACTGACCCATCTTTTTGATCAAATCTTCATACTCGGTAGATGTACTAGGAGAAATATTTGTGCTCACCGGGAGTGGTCAGGATTCTGACCAAAGGTGTTGGTGTAGGCTCTACTTTAGCAACAATTTCTTTGGGCTCCTCTTCCATGCTTTCTTCTTGCCTTCTTGCAAATCTCATTTGCTTGTTCAATGGTAGCTCAGGCGGTCATACTTCACTCGTTGAAATCGATCTCTCGGCTTCATCCCAAGAATGAAGTGCTTACAGAGGAGATTATCCATGCCATTCATCAACCCATCTGCTAATCCTTCCTTCCAGATCTGGGCATCGAGCTTCCTCCTTAGCTCTAGAACACAAGCATGATAATCCCTTATCTTCTCCTTCTCTCCTTGGGATAGCTTTGTGATCTTGATCATGAGATCTCGCATATTTCGTTGTTCACCAAATTCTTCAAGAAAACTTTCGCAGTTAATAAATCCCATGAATTTTTCACATTATCACCTAGTGTTTCAAACCACCTAAGTGTTGAACCATCCAAAAAGGTAGGAAAAAATTCAGTCCATTGTTCCCTTCTTATAAGGCCATTACAAATACAAGATCATTTAAACTCTTGAATGAAAGAAGAAGCATCTTCATTAGATTAAGCTGAAAAATAGGAATCTTTCCCATTTTCAAAAGTAACCACCGTGAAATACCAACCCACAAGTATAATCAACAAGACTTATGTGCACAAATAATTGGAATCACTATACTAGAAAGTGACTTTACACCTTTCTACAGTAAAATAGAAATGACCACGGTAAACTATGGTAAAAACTAACTTTACTGTGGTAAACACTATTCACAAAAAGTGAAGTGAAGTGGTAAATATTATTCACGGTAAAAGTGACTTTATCGTGATAAATACTATTCACAAGCAAAAATGACTTTATCATGGTAACTACTAGTCATGGCAAAAATGACTTTACCATGGTAACTACTATGCACAATAAAAACAAGGTTTCCCTCCAATTGATTTTTGACTAAGAGGGAATATCTCTCCAGAAAATCCACCAACGAGGAATGGTCCCGTCAACGTCGGAAACCAAAATGTCATCACCAATCCGGCACTATGATAATTCTTCACCAGAACTCCTCGTGCTATGATTATTTACTAATGCATAGCCTTTAGTTTGGTGGATGTAACTGAAACAAAACAACAACATAACACAAGAATACCATCGACTATGATAAGACTAATGATGACAAATCTGAAATATCAAAGTAAATGATAATATTAACATGAAATTGTTACAATCTCACCCATGAGGTACTTCAAGTGTTATTGACTTCACTTGCCTTTACACCAAGACTATGGGAGAAACTTTACAATTACATCTCTTAATGGCTTCTTCAACACACCTTTTCGATGGCTTTTCACACACTTCCTACAATATTTCTCACTACTTCCTTCTATGCTAAATGAGGGGGTGGCCTCTCTATTTATAGAACTTCCAGCTTATCCATCTTATCTCTAACATAGGATAAGAAATCCACTCGATGAATCATATTCCATACCTTAACTCTTATCTCGTACATGTAAGCTTATTTTTAAAATAAGATAAACCTTATCATTTTACATGGGTTCCACATTTTTAGACTTTTTACAAATAAAATACACAAAATATTTATGACCTCACTCCTTGTCCTTATTACCAATATAATATTTCTAATTCCTAATCATGTAGACCCTACTTCTCTAATTACCCAAACTTTGACATTTTAACATTACTGCACCACTTACGACAAATATTTACTTTTTACAACATTCCTATTGTACTTGATCGTTACCGTGTACTCCACATTATTGGCGGCACCATACTGACGGCACCGTTATCTTCTATCAGACGCTACTACTAATTATACTTAACAACATCCTATTCCTAATACATACATTAATGAAATAGAAATTATGGAGGAAAATTTTAGTGTCGACAGTCCCTCCAAGAAAAATCATTAGAATAGTTTTACCTCCTTCCGCCCGATCCATCACTAGTTGGCATTACACCTAGGCTGCCTTTGAGGAAAGATTTAAATCAATCGAAAACTTTCAAGACCTTTTGGTGTAATTGGCTCAAATGAGAAAAGGAAAAAGGGAAACGATAAGAGAATTCATGGCTCATTTCAAATGGTTTCTTTGTAAAGATACCTGGGAAGAAGATTCACCCTCTTAGAACAATATCAAAAATTCTTCATAAATTCTCAATCACTGGAGGTAGGCTTTCTCCTACAAAGATTTCAACCAAGGAACATTGTAGAATAAAAAAGGATGGCTATCAATGGATGACTAACTCATCCTCTTTGGAAAGATCAAGAATCTATCAAAGGGAAAGACTGGCGACACTCAAAATTTTCCTCCATAATTTCTATTTTATTAATGTATGTATTAGGAATAGGATGTTGTTAAGTGTAATTAGTAGTAGCGTCCGATAGAAGATAACGGTGCCATCAGTATGGTGCCTCCAATAATGTGGAGTAGTAGAATCAAAGTACAATAGGAATGTTGTAAAAAGTAAATATTTGTCGTAAGTGGTCCGGTAATGTTAAAATGTCAAAGTTTGGGTAATTAGAGAAGTAGGGTCTACATGATTAGGAATTAGAAATATTATATTGATAATAAAGACAAGGAGTGAGGTCATAAATATTTTGTGTATTTTATTTGTAAAAAGTCTAAAAATGTGGAACCCATGTAAAATGATAAGGTTTATCTTATCTTAACAGATAAGCCTACATGTACAGATAAGAGTTAAGGTATGGAATATGATTCATCAGAGTGGATTTCTTATCCTATCTTAGAGATAAGATGGATAAGCCTGGAAGTTCTATAAATAGAGAGGCTACCCCCCTCATTTAGCATAGAAAGAAGTAGTGAGAAATATTGTAGGAAGTGTGCAAAGGAAGCCATCAGCTTAAAGGTGTGTCAAGAAGCCATCGAGAGGTGTAATTGTAAATTTTCTCCCATAGTCTTGTTGTCAAGTACCTCATGGGTGAGATTTTAACAATTTCATGTTAATATTATAATTTACTTTGATATTTCAGATTTGTCATCATTCCGTCTTATCATAGTCGATGGTATTCTTGTGTTCGGTTGTTGTTTTGTTTCAGATTACATCCACCAAACTAAAGGTGTGCATTAGTAAATAATCATAAAGACGAGGAGTTCCGGTGAAGAATTATCATAGTGCCGGATTGGTGATGACATTTTGGTTCCGCTGTGCCGGACCATTCCTCGTTGGTGGATTTTTCGGAGAGATATTCCCACTTAGTCGAAAATAAATGGAAGGTAACCTTGTTTTTACTGCGTGCATAGTAGTTACCATGGTAAAGTCATTTTTACCATGAATAGTAGTTACCATGTTAAAGTCATTTTTGCCATGAATAGTAGTTACCCTAGTAAAGTCTTTTTTTTGGGAATAGTGTTTACCACAAGAAAGTTAGTTTTACAAGAAAAGTAGTAAGTCAAGTTTTACCATAGTTTACCGTGGTCATTTCTATTTTTTGTAGAAAGGTGTAAAGTCACTTTCACGATTCCAATTATTTTTCCACATAAGTCTTGTTAATTGTACTTGTGGGTTGGTATTTCACGGTGGTTACTTTTGAAAATGGGAAAGATTCCTATTTTTTCAGCTCAATCTAATGAAGATGCTTCTTCTTTCATTCAAGAGTTTAAACGATCTTGTATTTGTAATGGCCTTATAAGAAGGGAACAATGGACTAAATTTTTTCCTACCTTTTTGGATGGTTCAACACTTAGGTGGTTTGAAACACTAGGTGATAATGTGAAAAATTCATGGGATTTATTAACTGAAAGTTTTCTTGAAGAATTTGGTGAAAAATGAAATATGCAGATCTCATGATCGAGATCACAATGCTATCCCAAGGAGAGAAGGAGAAGATAATGGATTATCATGCTCATGTTCTAGAGCTAAGGAGGAAGCTTGATGCCCAGATCCGGAAGGAAGGACTAGCGGATGGGTTGATGAATGGCGTGGATAATCTCCTCTCGTAAGTACTTCATTCTGGGATGAAGCCGAGATCAAACAACGAGTGAAGTATGACCGCCCAACACTACCATTGAACAAGCAAAGGAGATTGCAAGAAGGCAAGAAGAAAGCATGGAAGAGGAGCCCAAAGAAATTGTTGTTAAAGTAGAGCCTACACCAAGCACCTTTGGTCCGTAATCCACAACCACTCCCGATGAGCACAAATATTTCTCCTCGTACATCTACCGAGTATGAAGATCTCGCTTAGGAAGATGGGCCGCTTAACTATTAATCTTCTTCAAGGAAAGGAATTTAGTTCTCGGGAGGAGATAGAGGTCCAAAAAGAAATATTTCTGAAGTTGTTTGTTATGGTTGTTATAAAAAGGGTCATTATAAGTATAATTGTCCACATAGAGCTTTACATCCGGTACAAGAGATAATGATAAAGGAAAAGCACTGTGAATTCTCTTGATGTAGTAGATAAGAGTAGAAATAATGAAGTAGATGTGTTTGTAACAAAAAGAAAGAAAAAAAAGATAATCAAGATGGAAATTATCCTAAGAAGATGAAAAAGAAACTAGTAAGAAACATAGGAGAAGAAAGTTGGGTGTGCAGGATTTTTCGATTTCACATGGGCAAGGACCATACTCCATCTTGGAAGATCTATCCAAAAGGCTCGCAAATATTACATATGGTCAACTCTTGGCTATGTCTTCCGAGAAGAGGCGGAGTTGCGAGGTGGACTCAATGCTCGAAGAAGGAAGGAGGTTGAGGTCCCTGTTTTGGAGGCAAAGGCATCCCTATGCTCCACAAGCCGAGGTATTATGTAATGGTATTTCAATTCATGATGTCTTAGTTGATGGAGGTGCTGCAGCTTAATGTAATGACCGAGTCTATAATGAATATGTTGGGTTTAAAATTGATCACCCTTCAACACTTATGTTAAGGTCATTAAATAAAGGAAAACTAAATCGAAGGTGTAGTTTCAAATGTGGCAATAATCATGTTATGGGTGTTGTATGTGTGGTAGACTTTTAGGTGATGAAAATGGTATCATTGCGTACCCAATGATGTCGGGAAGACCATGGCTAAGGAGAGTTCATGCAAGAAACTACCTGGAATGAAGGTTTCATGACACTTGGACGTGGTAGAGAGAGGGTGAAGATAAATGTGATCCTCGACATCATAAGGTAGAACCTATGGATTCAAGTGATGAAACCGATGATGGACATCCTCTCGATTACTCTAGTACCAAGTGAAGTGGACATCGAAGATGAAGAAAGCGAGGTGGATGTTTCAACCATGGATATTCTTCCAGACTCTCACCAACTCATGACCCCATAAAATTATCTGAAGAAGAAGTTGATGATCATCTCCAACAAATAAAGATTGGTGATGTTGTGATGGAGAGTGAGAAGGAATCCTACCTCCATCACTTTTGAAGGTACATACACCTATTCACTTTTGGTTACAAGGAACTCCGTCAAGTAAGTTGGGTAGAACATTGTATTGAGCTGGTAGATGGTGCTAAGCCCATAAAGCAAATGCCATATAGAATGAATCCTAATTTTTCCAAGATTGTAAAAGAAGAAATAGATAAGTTGCTTGATGCAGGATTCATATTTGCTGTGGAGAATTCAGAATGGGTTTCTCCCATTGTGATCTCAATAAAAATAATGGGAAGCTACGCATTTGTGTTGATTACAGGAAGCTCAATAAGGCAACAAAGAAGGATCATTACCCTCTTCCATTTTCAGATCAGATCTTGGACGAAGTAGCTGGCCAGGAGTGTTATAGTTTTTCTGATGGATATAGCGGCTACAACCAAGTTCGTATAGCAGAGAAAGATCAGCTGAAGACCATGTTCACCACTCCTTGGGGAACATTTGCTTATAGAGTTATGCCTTTTGGGTTGTGTAATGCTCCAGCAACATTCCAACGTTTGATGAATAGGGTGATCGAACCCTACATTGGGACCTTCATCAGAGTATTTATGTATGATTTTTGCATCTATGGGAGCAAGATGGACCACACCGCACTGATGGAGACAAGCATTTCAAAGGTTAGATGAAGCACAAGCCTCACTAAACCCTACAAAGTGTGTCTTTGGATGTTCTAAAGGTGTTTTATTAGGGCATGCTGTATCCAGAGATGGTATTGGTCGATCCTGATAAAGTTTCAAAAATCAAAGATTTACCATTTCCTATGAATAGAAGTAAGTTGAGATCATTTTTAGGCCATGTGGGTTACTATAGAAGGTTCATCAAGAATTTCTCAAAGATTGCATAGCCACTAACCCAGTTTCTTGAAGAAGGATGTTGCTTATGAACCAGAAACAAGGCGCATGAAGCTTTTGGACAACTGAAGGAAGCCCTGGTGTCTTCACCTGTTTTGAAGAATCCAGATTGGAGCAAGCCATTCATTGTGTACACTGATGCCTCAGATGCAGCACTAGGTAGTACTTTGAGCCAAAAGGATGAAAATGGGAATGAACATCCAATTTACTTTGGGAGCAGACAAATGAGCAAAGTCTTTGAGGTAAACTATATCATCAGAATCGAAAAAGAGGCTCGCTATCATTTTTGCTGTAAAGAAGTTTAGAAATTACTTGCTAAGCCAAAAATTTATAGTTGTAACGGATCATCAGGCTCTGAAATATATTGTCAATAAGCCTAACCCATCAGGGAGGATAGCAAGATGGATAATTTTGCTACAAGAATTTGAATTTGATATTATAGATAGGCCAGGAAAGAAGCATGTCAATGCAGATGCACTCTCTCAAGCCTATGAAGGTTTAGGATCATCTTGTGATGATGATGATTTTCCGATGCAAAGATTGTTCTCCTGACACAATCCCTAGTGAATACATAGATATTTGGAATTATCCGAATGAATTCAAGTTTCCGATGGTGCCAATGCAAAGACTAAGAGAAAGATTACTCAAGCCAGTCGTCCATATTCTATTCTGCATGGAGCATTATTTCGAATAGGACCTAATGACAAGACAAGAGGGAAGTTGGATGTGATCAAGGAAATGAGCTGCTAGAAGAATTCCACAATGGTACATGTGTAGGGCACTTCTCCTGGACAACTTACATCAAGAAGGATCTTGGATGTAGGTTATCACCGCCCACTCTTTTTAAAGATTGTTATAATTATTGTAATACATGTGATATTTGTCAAACACATGGTAACCATAAGACTTCATCAGCTCCATTATGTCCTATTCTTCCCTGGTCCCTTTGAAAAGTGGGGAATAGACATTGTAGAGGTCCACTTCCAACTACATCACGCCAAAATAAGTATATTGTAGTTGCCACAGATTATTTAACCAAGTGGGTTGAAGCTAGGCCATTGAAGATAGCTTTCATGGATGAAGTGGCAAGGTTCATATATGAACGCATTGTCACCAGATTTGGTTGCCCATTAGAAATTGTAACAGATCAAGGAAGCCACTTCATTAATGAGGTGGTAGAAGCCCTAGTCAATAAGTTTTCTATTAAGCACAGGAAGGCAACAACATACAAGCCAAGCACAAATGGACAGGTGGAACGAACAAATTTTGTGCTGTGTCAAATTCTAGCAAAAGATGCAGCCTTGCAGGTACATAAATGGGATAAAAGGATTCATGCAGCATTGTGGGCATATAGGGCAACATCAAAGTCAGCAACAGGATACTCCCCATTTCAGTTGGCCTATGGCATTGATCCAGTTCTTCCTATTGAGTTTGATATTCCCACTGTGAGAGTTATGAAAAATGAAAGGATGGATGAAAGTGATTCAGTAAAAGAAAGGTTGGTACATCTTCATTTGCTAGAGGAAATGAGGGAAATAGCAAAGGATACAAGCCATAAGAAGAAAATGAAGCAGAAGGAATACTTTGATCAAAAGATCCGATGGTCTCCATTTCATGTGAATGACTTGGTCCTAGTATATGATTCCAGATACAAAAAAAGAAGACAGAGAAAATTTCTTCCAAAATGGATGGGGCCCTACAAAATAGCAGCTGTGCATGAAAATGGTATGTACGATTGAAGGAATGGATGGCACTCCCATTACGAAATGGGTCAACCACGACAAGTTGAAGATTTTCCAAGCACCAGAATAGTCTACTCCGAGGACGGAGTAGAAGCTAGGAAGGGGGAAGATGTCGACACTAAAATTTTCCTCCATAATTTCTATTTCATTAATGTATGTATTAGGAATAGGATGTTGTTAAGTGTAATTAGTAGTAGCGTCCGATAGAAGATAACGGTGCCACAAGACGGTGCCTCCAATAATGTGGAGTACGGAATACCAAAGTACAATAGGAATGTTGTAAAAAGTAAATATTTGTCGTAAGTGGTCCGGTAATGTTAAAATGTCAAAGTTTGGGTAATTAGAGAAGTAGGGTCTACATGATTAGGAATTAGAAATATTATATTGATAATAAAGACAAGGAGTGAGGTCATAAATATTTTGTGTATTTTATTTGTAAAAAGTCTAAAAATGTGGAACCCATGTAAAATGATAAGGTTTATCTTATCTTAACAGATAAGCCTACATGTACAGATAAGAGTTAAGGTATGGAATATGATTCGTCAGAGTGGATTTCTTATCCTATCTTAGAGATAAGATGGATAAGCCACGGAAGTTCTATAAATAGAGAGGCTACCCCCCTCATTTAGCATAGAAAGAAGTAGTGAGAAATATTGTAGGAAGTGTGCAAAGGAAGCCATCAGTTAAAGGTGTGTTGAAGAAGCCATCGAGAGGTGTAATTGTAAAGTTTCTCCCATAGTCTTGTTGAAGTACCTCATGGGTGAGATTGTAACAATTTCATGTTAATATTATAATTTACTTTGATATTTCAGATTTGTCATCATTTCGTCTTATCATAGTCGATGGTATTCTTGTGTTCGGTTGTTGTTTTGTTTCCAGATTACGTCCACCAAACTAAAGGCTGTGCATTAGTAAATAATCATAGCACGAGGAGTTCCCGGTGAAGAATTATCATAGTGCCAGATTGGTGATGTGGACCCAACATCCTCAAGATGAGAGAACCAATCCATCACTGCAAAAGTTAGTGAATGAGATGGCCTCTTTGAAGAGGGAATTATTTGAATGATTTTCTTCCCAAAGGAGCAACGGAAATCAGAATACAAGAGCACCGCAAAGGCTCACCTTGAGGCCCCACCCGTGAGTTTAAATTATTGATTTCAAGAAAGTAAAGAAGAGCTTGAACAAGAAGTGAAGGTGGTAATTTCCTAGAAAGGGATGAGTTTGAAAATGATACACAAATCATATTCTGTGAGTATTCTAGATGTGATGAAGAAGACAAAGAAGATGCACCCAATTTCTCATGTGTGGTATTCACTCATTCTCAGTCTGAGAAAGGATCCCCTTCCTCCACTTCTACTAAGAAAAAGAAGGTTGATGATCCTCCTGTGGTGACTCCATCAAAACAAAATAATCAGTCGAGGATCCCCACTTCCACCTTCCATGAAGTTTGCATTGTTGGAACCTGATCCCATAGCAAGTAAGAAGGCCCCACAATCCCAAGTAAGTCTTCAAATCCCTTTTCCATTTCTAAATCTAAAACTGCTCCTACAAAATCTAATACCTTGAAAGCTCCTAGTGTGCCATTCAAAGTACCCTCCATTCCTCAAACATCAAATCCTTCTCCTAAGCCTATCCAGACTCCAAAATCAGTCCCTTCACCCCCTTGTTTGCATCTTCTCCCTTTGACTTCATAGAACATGCAAACAAAGCCAAAGTGTAGATTATCAAAACCGAATATTTAGACCCATCCTGAACAGTTTGAGAATTTTGTTCAATACATCAGAATGGTAGTCTAACACCCAATGATGTAGTTCATCAACCTAAAGGAATACTACCAAACCTACCTACACCTCCCTCACAGAACATGCTTTCTCTGAGTGCATCAAAGACCAATAAAGTTGAACCTTTCTACGTCTCCCTTCTTGTTAGAGAATATGTATTGAATAATTACATAATAGATTTTGGTGCTTCAGATAATGTGATGCCTTTAAAGGTTGCTAAAGCTCTCAAACTTACCATGACTCCACCCAGTGTCTCTTGTTACTCTTTGGATTCAAAAGAGGTCCCACTTGTAGGGAAGGTCAAAGATGCACATGTGGCTCTCACCAAATTTCTAGACAAGAAAGTTTTAGTGATGATTTTGGTAGTAGACATCCCAACATCGTTCGGAATTTTTTCGAGTAGAAATTTATGCCAAGAGTTGGGAGGAAAATTCAGATGAATTGGTCTTTTGCAACCATACCAATGAAGGGAGACATGGAGAAATTACTTCCTGAGAAGAATATGAGGTACACAAGTACAAAATTATGGAAGCCCGAAGCTAACATATTTTATCAAGATAGCAGGAAAATGAATCACTTGGTGACAACCAAGGAGGAAGAAGATGTTCCCATCTTGTTAGGGCTAGATATGCCTTCTCAAAGATATTTTTATTTTTAAGAAGCATTGAGGAGATTCAAGTTATAAGAGGGCAGCCCAGAATCACCAGATGATGTAGACCATGAGGAAGAGGAGATGGTTATCAATGATTTTCAAGAAGAAAAATCAGCCTATATGCTTTTCCAAGATGAGGAGTTATTCTCATTCCCATTTGGGGATGAAGATGATCTCAATCAGGCCATCTATGGAGAGACAAAATCAGCTTGTGATGAACCTTTGAAAGGATTGAAAGAAATATCCATACAAGGACTACTAAGAGTCACGGAAGAAATAGAAGACCCTTGAGATTAGTCTTGATCTCCTGATGCAAGCCACAAATATGTAAGACAAGTGTGAAGCTGATTTGGAAGCCTTAACCAATGTGAAGGTTGGCCATATTGAAAAGTATGATGCCACTTTTGAGCTAATGATTGATGGATGCAATAATGAAATGGAGGTATTTTCTTTCCCATTTGAAGAGGAAGAATGTTTCCATGATGAACAAACTAAAGCAAGAAGTTTTGAGGCCTTTGAATTTGAAGCTCCTCTAGACAAAGGAGTGATAAAATGTAGTGGTTCCCAAGATGATGAGGTAATCCCTCCTAGATAGTTTCCTTGAGCTGCAAAATAAAGATCCTTCAAAGGCATACAAAGAGGAGCTGCAGGAAACAACGAAGCATAACTCCATGTAAAAATATTGGATGCAGTAGAAGTTGTGGAAGATCTGAGCTGATTCTTGATCTCTTCACTAGTGTCATGGACATACAAGACAAATATTATTTTCCCTCGATTCTCTCAGTCAGTACTCAAATGCCTCACAGTGAAGTAGAGATAAAGGATGAATCAAATGTTTCTCATGGAGAGGATGTCAATGAGCATAGACCCAGAAACAAAAGTAACTTAGAATATACAAGGAATTTGAATGAAAAGAATCCCTAGGGAAGCAATGATATGTTTGATGGAGAATCAGCTATATGGATAAACATGGAAGTGCCTAACTTCTATAAACAATTGAGGAGGGGAGGGTACTTCCTGGAACCCATCAACGGCTTTGTAGAACATCATCACTCAATGTTGCCTACTCACGGGTAACTTTTGAGAAATGGAAAGTGCTTCAGTGAAAGCGGGTTATTCCCCGCCTTGTCCCATAGGTTTGTTTCCCTTTCCGTTGTGTGGTTTTGTTTTCCCTTCTATTGTGTGTCATGTGTTTCCTTCCCATTGTGTGTGTGTGTGTTTCCTTCTTATTTTTCTCTTTTTATAGGTTGTGCGTGACTCTACAAGGCCCAATGGATAAGGCCTTTGGTCAACAAATTATGGTGGTCTAGAGATTGAGATTTTGGATTCCCATGTCATGTCCCAAAGCTAGAGCCAATTATTGTCACCCTCAAAATCCCCCCCTCATTTTCTAAGTGAAATTCAAATATTTTGAGCTCATGCTCTCCAGAAGTGTTCAAGTAAATTTGGAAGTCTGAAAAGATAGAGAAATTCATGCTTTGAAGTTGTTTAAACTCTCCACCGCACGCACGTTTTGATAAATTTTACATTTTCTGTCTAAATGCGTGAAAATTTTAATTTTTCCTCATTTGAATTAAATTGTCAATATTTCTATGGAAATGGATCGTCAAAACTTGTATTGTTTTCAATTCCTTGGCTCGTAAAAGAAATTTGAAAATCATGCTTGAAATGGTGGACTTTTCTTCTTCTCTACATTTTTTCCATAGTCGGGAATGATGGGTGATTTCTTCCCCATCAAATTTTGGCTCCATCATCCACGAGTACATGGAAATATCTAATTAGAACCAGGTCGGTGGAGAAATTTTTTTTTTTGATCCCACATTTTAAAAAGATGAAAAGTTCAAAAGTGATCCATGCCCATTCGGGCTTAAAGGTAAAAGTCAAATCTTGAGCCTCGCCTGTTGGAAATTCAAAGCAGGAAGCGAGCCATTGGGGAGATTTGAGATTTTGATACTCTTTGTAAAAAGGTGAAAAGCTAAAAAGTGACCCACAACCCCAATCGGGCTTAAAGGAAAAAGTCAAATCTTGAGCCCGCCATCAAAGGAGTCAAAGCAGGGAGGCAGGCCTGAAGAGCAATTTGTGTTTTTGATCCCGCATTGAAAAAATTTACAATTATAAAAGTGATGATGAATCCTTCACCAATCAAGTGAAGCCACATGTCAATATTATATCAAAAGCGGGTGAGCAAGCCAAAATGTTCCAAAATGCCAAATCTCTATAAAGTCACAAAATGTAAAAGGAATCCTCTACGACCGCTCAGTTAATTTCTCCCATGTGTACCACTCTAATTTAAAGTTTCAAAGGCAAGATGAACAGTTCAAATTCAAAGCTACAAAATAAGTGTAATGACTACATTATGAAAATTCTTGTTTTTTTGCCATTGGAGTTTCTTCACAAATCAAGAATCAACGGATGTGAATGATTGAAAAGAAATTGTAAACTATTTCTAACAAAGAAGAAGTTGTAACCATTTCTTGGAGGAGATTTAATGGCTTCTTCACGCCATTATAGAGGGTGCAATGGATCTTGGAAACTCAAGAGTATATTGTACTTTGAGAGATTAAAGGAGAGAGCCATTTTTCTTCCATTTCCCCCTTTTCTCAATTTCCTCCATTTCTCCATTATGTACAACTTTTTTTTAAGCATCAATACAAGAAGAAGGATTTGGTAGCCTCTTTGATGAGGAGATTTAGAAACTTTTAGTTTGTAATCTTATCTCATCTTGTTACCATTTGCAGGGTTGTTTCTTCTCATGAATGCACGTGACAGATTTTCTATCTTGTGTGTGCAGGAATCTGATTTCCTACCTGCAACATTAGTTCTCCTACCTCTTTTCTCACTCCCTTTCCCACTTTTAGAAAAATTTCTCTCTTACAAGTATCTGCAAGCTTTGCCGCAGGGTCAGTGGAGTGCCCCTGTTGGATCCCCGACCGAAAGGCCACCACAGAAATCCACATTTTCTCATGCATGCATATACGGTAGTTGTACCGGTTAAGTAGAGGGACTTAGATTCCCATAGCATTGGAAAGGAATCCACAAGTTTTTCCACCCGACAAATTTCCTCGCCAAAAATATTTAATTCAACATTCCGCATTAAATCCCTTGTTCATATTTTACTTATTAACACTAGCAATGCATCATGTCAAGAGTAGTACTTATATCATAATTTATTCTTTTTCTCAAATAAAGTGTTAAGTATAGTATTATACTTAATAGGATTAATTCCAAACATTTGCAGCAATCCATAATTTAATTACATACTTTATTCTTTTAAAATCACAGCCATGTAATTCACTCTATTCATAATGATTGCAATACAATATGTATTCTCAAAGATAATGCTTTATTAATGACCAGAAAACTGCCTTTTGTCGTTAATATCACAATGAAGTATAACTTTCACTTCTTAGTAAAATACAATACAATTAATTGCATTTCTCAATTCAATACAACATCATCAATAGATAATACTAATACATGTCCACAAATGATTATAAAAATAATAACATGTTGTTACAAGCATCATGCCTTTCTAAAATATAATTCTTTTCGCAAAAAAGAACAACTTTATAGATTTCATCACCTACAATGTTAATAACCTACATGGAAAATATTTCATTGTACATGTTCGGCCCAACCAAACTGGCATGATAAGATCTATTGCTCCCATAATAACTTACGCCATCTACTATTTACTTACATGAAATATTGCATTAAATTAAAATCCCATAAATGACCTAAAAGGACATAATTCATATTTGTAGCATTTCTAGAAAACACTTTGAATGTGCATTAATTTTTACTTCTTTTAAATCTAATTACATAGAAAAATAAAGGAAAGTAATGAATTATATTTCAGGTTAACATCAATCAATCAATTATAGCTTAACATAAAGATGGTAATTGCCATATCATTATCTTACAAAGTATTGTACTAATAACATATTGATTACTCACAAGTGTTTTATGTGAGTTTCATATAGTTTTATTTCACTCCATTAAATATAAGTAATGAATGATATTAAATCATTCTTTAATTACAAAGTATCAATGATACTTTCCTATCATTATAAGGTGTTCAAGAAATATTAATACCCTAAAACCAACTATATATCATTATTTTGTAATAGCATTGGTTAATCTCATTGCAAACAAATATAACTTAGACATTACATTTAATAACTTTCACCACTTTGACATATCTTACTTATATTACTCATAATTCCTTGTTCGATCAAGGAACATCGCGTTGACACGCTTACTTAAGAATAATGAACCCTTGACTAACATTGACATGTTAAATGAATATTGATGGTCCATTTGGCTATCATCAAAACAAGAGGTCAACAATGTTATAGAAGAGAAGGTAGTTGTCGGAGGAATGATGAAGATCTGGAAGGAATCTGTGAGCATCAAAACATTGCACTCAACCACAAAATGATGTAGCTTCAAGATCGAAGCAAGAAATCACCCATGAGAGCAATGTGCATGCATTAAGGGAAAAATGGCTCAAAACCCATACTCTATTCCATTCCACCATGTAATGCTCAAGATGAAAGGGTGTACATATAGTAGTGGGGTGTGTAACTCCCCCACAAATGTAGCCGTCAAGAGGTGGGAGTTACATTCCCAGAATAGCCGGTCAAATGTAACTCCTATGATGCTCTATGATGCATGTAAGGCCATAATGACACCCTAGGACACCTAAGCATGGTGAATCACCTATGTGGAGGAATCCCATGTACATAAAATATGTGCATGGTAAATATCCTACACCAACACCCCCGAAGCATAGCTTAGGTGGACACATAGATGAAAACAAGGAGAGGTGGGTCCACCACACTTCTGCTCTGATACCATGAAGGAGTGAAGGATGAATGCTCGGAAGGAATTCACGTGCATCGAATAGTTGCACTTCACCAAAGTGTAGGAGTTGTGAGATTAAAGAAAACAAGCTTTGTAAAGTAATGTGCATGCATATGAGAGCTCAAGATTCAAAAATGGAGTAGAATGGAATTGCTTAGGCTTAGCTTAGCCTGTCATAGATCAAAGGAGGTGAGTAAAAATAGGGGAGTGAATGTGTAACTCCCATGTAAGAGAATATTCCTCCATAATGAAGAAGAGGAGTTACTTTCCCAAATGGGAATGTAACTCCTATGACACACTTACACATATGATAGATTCTATAAGAGAATCTATCATAACTAAGATGACATCTAGCTCCATGTCCACCTAAGTGAGATGACTCACCTAGTAAGGTGGAATAACACTAAATAAGTGAAGAAAATACCACCTACACCAACACCCCCTTCATCGTAACTTAGGATGAGGTGGAAAGTCAAAAATGAGAAATGGGTCTTGGCACAAAACCTGATGAGGTACCCACATACAAGAAACTCTCAAAAAGTGGAGTCAAAGGAGAAAACCCAATGGGGAAAAACTCCCCCCAAAAAGAGAGACAAGTCCACTCTCTAATCTAAGAAAGATGCCAAAGATGGGCCCCAACCATAGACGATCCTGTAAAGGTACCCATGTACAAAGAGGTAATCTCTCAAAAATAAGAAGAAGAGAGAAGAAGAGGGAGATGAGAGGAATGCAGAAGATGCCATGGATGGATCTGAACTCTGCAACTCTAGGAGGTCTCCCGGAAGAATTTCAATGACAAGATCCTTTTCCTCCGGATGAAGAAGAGCCATCCACACCAAACTATGTGCATGTCCTTAGGAAGGACATAAATGACATGCTAGAATTCTACCCACTCCATGAAGGAAACTGAAGGCAGCAACACGAAGAACTCTAAGTTTGGTCCATGAAAGTGTGACATAGGTCTAGCAAGTGAGTGCAAATAAATTGAAGGTAATGTCACGAGTGCGTAGAACTATCAGAGAAGGAAGGGTGAACACTTGTAGAAAGGATGTCCAAGTGATGTGAAGGTAATAGAACCCCCACAACAAAAAAGGGATCCACAAGCAAGGGTGGATCAATGAAGGTCTCGGAAAAGTGGAAGTGGTAAGAGTCCTGAAGGGGCACTCCCAACAACGGAGATGATGAACTCCTCTGAAATACTTGTAGATGGATGAGGAACCTATAGTACATCACAAGTGTACTCTACGAAAAGATGACTAAGGTCAGGCAGATACTCGTCCCAATGAGGGGGCTCAATAAATGAAGAGTGATGTCAGATAGGTATGAGTCATCCAATGAAGATAGAGGAGTGAAAGGAACCTCACACACTGAAGGTGGAAAAGATGCGCAGGTGTGATGATTGTATAATACTTGAATAGGATATTGGTCGATAGCTGATGAGATGTGGGATGTGTCAACACTCTTTGGAATAGTGAGAGAAGGAGGGGAATAGTCCTCTATAGTACTCTCGACATTAGAACTAGATGCACAATCCTCATCATCAAAAGTAGAACCAAGTGATTATGTGTCAGTGGAACTATCATCACATGAAGAAATAGAGGAGACAATTGAATCAGCAGCAATAAAAAATGGCGGTAGTATGTGAAGGGTCTCCATAGAGGGACTGAAGAATGCTCCAGACACGGTGGGGAGGATCTAAGTCTACCACATGAAACCAGAGAGATCGAGAGACATGCATCATCATGTGACCAAAAACATGGTCAAAAGTGTCGAGAAAGTCCTCCAGATGACAATGATCAGTGGGTGCAGGAACTGGCCCAAGTAAGAAGGGTGAAAGACCCTTGTGAGCGAAGTAACATTCCATGGAAGCATGCCAAGCTGAATAGTTCCCTCTACCGGTGAGAAGTGGCGGAGGTTGTAAAGTGATCCTACAATGCTCAAGTCTGGAAAGAGAAATCTTCATGATGTGGAATGAAAAGTGCAAGGTGCACAAAAGCAAGACGTTGGACTCGGCCGATAATGCATCTGTGTGTAAAAACCTAAGAGTACAAGTGAACCCCCCAGAATGTGGGAATTTATAAAGTAGTTCGTTTACAAAATTGACAATGTCATCACATAATGTGCAAAAATCATGCAACTTTAACTAAAGAAGCACTCAAAACCAAGCAGCGAGTCAAAAGTTATAGTAAGAAAATGATTCCCGCAACTGATTGAAAATTCCAATAAGCTTTACAAAATGATAAAAAAGCTCCGAAATGGGTGCAAAGGGTGTCGTGTGGGTACTCGTTGGAAATGACATCAAATTTTAAGAAGGGTTTTTTTGCTTACGAGGGGGATTAGCCTCCTGCCAACCCCGGACCTCACCCTCCATCTTCGACATGCGTAGGAAGGGCATTAATACAAGAAAAATTAGAGCCTTAAAATTATTACAATGCCAAAAGTGAATGTTTTTAACCTCAAAACATAAAAAAGGGATTGTTTTAACCACCAAACAATTCTAAAGGGAAGGGCCCAACTGAGGTG
This sequence comes from Taxus wallichiana var. yunnanensis, assembly GCA_018340775.1. Taxonomy (NCBI): domain Eukaryota; kingdom Viridiplantae; phylum Streptophyta; class Pinopsida; order Cupressales; family Taxaceae; genus Taxus; species Taxus wallichiana. The sequence goes on from CM031238.1 coordinate 746,194,820, forward strand.
TCAAGCCATGTGGTGGAAGACTTGATGCCGAGCCAAGGGTCTGGGCCACGTGTAGGTTACAAACTGGTGACGTGCCATGTAGATCCCACGTGCCTGGAGATCCTAACACAGGAGGTGATTGCGTGTGATCGAGCCGAGTCCACGTGTAATGTCGTGCGGGAGGGTGGGGGGGTCAGTGCAGAGCGTCGCAACATGCTTTCAGAATCAGTCGACGATGAGTGAACCACCCATAATAGTCTTGCAAGGTTATAACCACTGGAGTAACCATCGAAGGGGTAACTGGACGTCTTTGTGGAGTGAGCTAGCCATTACCAAGTGCCAAATGAATAGTCGAGGAGTGTATACCGAGATGTTGGGTGCATGAAGTTTGAAGAGCTACGAGTCAGTTGAGAAACATTGTGGGCCGAGGGCCGAGATCACACTGAATCTGGAGATCCAATATAGGAATTGATGCACAGTTACACATGAGCACAAGAAGCTGATAGCCAAGCCAGTGAACCAATGCAAAAATGTGACCGAAGCATGCAATGACAAATGCAGATCGGTGGACTCAGTGCCAAGAGTAACACAGATCAAAGTGTTAATACAAATGCATAGCGGCTGAGGATTCGTTCAAACAAAGCATGAGTCGAGAGATCAAACACAGGACAATGCAACACGTTCAAACCGAGCCAAAATCCAAGGTCGATGTAGAAGCTAGGGAATAATGCACAATACAGGTTTCACAATGCTAAACAGATCTACTCGAACCAAGAATGAGGGTAAACTAGCAGTGAGGGTGCCAAAATGTTGTAGGTCAATGCAAAACATGAGTTGAGGATGAGTGAGAGAGGCACTGAGATGTCGGTGAAGGTAAACAACCAAGCACGAGTCAATGGCGAGTCACAAATCCAAAGCGGTGATCAATGCAAAGTTGTGAAGGCAACGCGGAACCATGCATGATTATAGGTACAAAACACGAGCCACAACTAATGTAAACGAGCCCACTGAAGATCAACCACAAAAAAATGACCACGCAAAAAACACCTTAACCCTAGAACTTTTTCCCGAAATCGAACACAGAAAACACCACAAGAATCTCAAAATATGCAAGTAAAGCACATGCAAAAGCAAGAGCTTACACAAGCAACTACACAGTGGAGCAACGATGGTGAGCAACGTGATTCTAGTCCCTCAGCTCTGATACCATGAAGGAGTGAAGGATGAATACCTGGAAGGAATTCACGTGCATCGAATAGTTTCACTTCACCAAAGTGTAGGAGTTGTGAGATTAAAGCAAGCAAGCTTTATAAATCAATGTGCATGCATATGAGAGCTCAAGATTCAAAATGGAGTAGAATGGAATTACTAGGCTTAGCTTTTCCTGTCATAGATCAAAGGAGGTGATTACAAATAGGGGAGTGAATGTGTAACTCCCATGTAAGAGAATATTCCTCCATAATGGAGAAGAGGAGTTACTTTCCCAAATGGGAATGTAACTCCTATGACACACTTACACATATGACAAATTCTGTAAGAGAATATGTCATATCTAAGATGACACCTAGATCCATGTCCACCTAAGTGAGATGACTCACCCAATGAGGTGGAATAACACTAAATAAGTGAAGAAAAATATCACCTACACCAATAGTAGTCTTGCTTACCTTAAGTCTCAAGAAGTGACAAATAACGAATTTACTTTTATATTAAAACTAATAGTTAGAGCACAATAACATCACATTATTACGTACCTTGATCAAAGTCATTCGAGCCTAAAAACCATTGGCTTTATCAACAAAACAATATTTTAGTAGACCGAAAGGCCAAGTATAATGTTTGCAAAGGAACTATTCATAATCAGCAGAGTGGACACGAAATCCACATTAAACAACAGATATTAAAGTCTAATTTATGAATTCGATAAGATTTCGTTCTATCTATTCCTTAAATTTAGCATGACTACCAACACCCAATATATAATTTTCAACCCATACCCCAAGAATTCATATGAACATCAAGGCATTATCAGTGACCCATTACAAACTACAACTCTTAATATCAAGTATGAGGCTCAATTCAGCAACAAAGAACTTATACACTTAGCTCATAAGAATTTGAGACAAGTTATGCATATTTCATAATCGAAACCATAACCCTATGGGTATTAACATATAACATACAACCGTATATACAAGGTATATGCGTAAGAAAACTTCCATCGCTCACCAATAATAAAGTAAGTAGGATCGACTTGCCGCCTAGATCTAATATTTGTATGTTTATTCCAAAGGTTATTAATATCCCCAATCCTTATTCCTAAAACAACGATACACATGAGTATTAGTTATTTACACCAAATAATTCATTACAAAGATAAGAATACTGACTTTAGCCTAGAAACCCATTCACATACTTTGTATTAATACATTCATTGCATTATCCAATGCTATGACAACAATATTACTAAAAACACATTTTCAAGGTAATATCCCATAGACAAGCCATTCAGTATTACTATGATAATATTTTATGGTCAAATTCATTCATTTTCAGAGAGCAAACAATATATATACTATATTTAAGCCAAACAACAAAAACCCAAGTCCACAAGGAGCTAACAAAGCTTAATACAAAATTTTGTATATGCAAATAATAGGTGGAGTAATATATTAAAGAAGGGATAGAGCCTTTCATGTCCGGTAGTGCTTCTTTATCCTTTCTTTCCAATATCTCTGCAACACAACCCAAAAATTGATCCACGATCTAAGAAAACTTCCACCTTCTTCATAACATTTATTGAATCCGGGAATCTATGCTTCCCCTTAAGTTTCTAAACTCACGTTTCAAAATACATTCAACAAATAAAAAAACATCCGATAAGATGATGAGAAAGCCTCAACATGTAAAGCTTCATATCTTGATAAGGAAATAAGAATGAAACAACTAATAATAGCCTCGTAGTTTCCTTGAAACCACCTTTTGCATGCACCAAAATGTGGGCTTAAAATGAAATGTCATTACAGCATGTGTATCATGCAAGTTTTCCCTCGATTATTAATCGACTTATCTATCACCACTTCAAAATTAGCATGCCAAATTACCTTGTAAACCAATGTCACTAACTATTGGATAGGTGGTAGTTAGCTATGATTTTGACTGACTATCTCTCCGATGAATTGGTCGATAGAGCCAATTTAATGCCCCATTAATGATACTATTTGAACATTCACAAGGGGTACCCATGAATCATAATTCAACTTGATTAATCATGTATAAGTTCAAATGATCAAAGACTTATCTTAGGACCCCATTTGACTTTTATGCCAAGCTTCATTTACCCTATCAAAAGATTTAATATATTTGAATCATCCTCCATCAATTTGTATAAGGTTAGGCCCATTATTATTGAGCCCAAGGTTTTATGAGGTTATCTTTAATGATATTCACATTTGACCCCTTAACATTTTGGCTCTAAACCCGAGCTTAGATCATTATAATCTTTATCCTTATTAAACTTGAACCAGGATATCTATATTTATATTTTAAAAAATCATCATTGAATATTAATTAATTAATCCCTTTTAACTAATCCAATCTGAGTTAAGGCCAAATGCAAAGGTGTTCAGCATTAGACCTTAACAAAGATTAGGAGACCTAATATTCAAATGAATTCATATTTATCTTTTATTTTGTTTAGGCCAAAACACTAATGCCCAACCATATTAAAGTATAAACTAAAGTTAATAAATATAAATAACAATTAGGATTACCTTGACCTATTCCAATATTATTCCACTCTTGAGTCCAGATCATATTGATCAAGTACCTAGATTCCCAACTTATCAAAATGATAAGCAAAACCAAAGGTAAGCAATAAATATCCAACATCATATCATTTGGTACATAATATTTGTAACAATGATAGGCAAGTATGTTAGATCAAAAGAGTACAATCACATTGTTTCGATATGTTACAACAATGCACTCCCATACAATCAAGTATAATATAATTCCACTATAGAAGCATGTCAAACTAAACACATTTATCACAGAAATACTAATAATATGGAAGGGGTGTTACAATGAAAGGTTTTATGATTTAGTATTAAACTCTAAAGTTTTGTTTCATCCTCCTACATCTTTCCTTTTTTGAGACATTATGTTGTAAATGCACCAAATTCTCTAGACAATAAGTTTATTTCTAAAACAGAGCATGTTTAATTGTGCTCAGGGTGAGTTTGATTGGAAATATACATTTTCTTACATTACATGTTCTTATACATTGAGGATCATCTCTTCATGCAAATGTAATTATAAATCGAGTCTTTGTAGAGCTTTATATAATAAAATTGTTTTCTTCTTTCAAGATCTTTCTTTGCAAAATTTGTCTTGTTAATTATGATTTGTAAAAACTGAAAAATAATCATATTTTTTATTATTGTCTTATATATGATCTCTTAATTTCTTGTAGCAATAAGAATCTAATTCTTAAAAATAAAAAATAGATTAAGACTATTTTTAAATCTACTTATTTAAGTTTGCTAAATCATTCTTTTAAGCATGGTTATATGTCAAGATCAAAAATATATAGTCGTTCTCTTTTTGTTGTATGCTACTAACTTCAAAAGAAGTTATAACCATTGATTATAAACATGCATGTGATAAAGTATTTAACTATCAATAATATCCTATACACTAGGAGTTACTCCTAAGATTCAATCAGGGTCTTTGTAAAGACCATTAAAATTTGAAAAAGGGATTTTAAGGTATAATCAATTGATTATGTTTTGTAATATACTATTTACAATAATGTAAATGATTTTTGTTTTTGTGATTCTAACCATGTTATTGATATTGTAGATAGAATATCTAGTTTTGGATATGTCTATTTCAAGTTGAACACAAGTGCAATCATTGGAATAATAATGAGCAATCAATATGACATACTATGAAAGAAGAAAATAAATATATGTGGCTGAAAAGACTGATGATGGACTCATATGGGAGTCAAAGGAAGCATTACACTTCTAAGTGACAGCCAAGTGTTGCATTTCTCTTATAAACAATCTAGGTCATCATTAAAGAATGGAGTGTATCAAGTTGGTGTTAAAATGGTGAATTTGATATCAACATTTGAATCTAATGATCATATGGTATAATGTGAGTGATCATGTGGATGAATTTGATCTCCACCTATGAATCAGATGGGAAAGACTCAAATGATCATGTGAATGACGTCTTCACCTCCGAATCAAATGAGCTTTGTCCTTTCATAGTTTCCTTTGAGGGGGAAGTGAGGAATGAGCATGTTTTGCATGTTTTTTACAATGTTATCTCCTTTGCAATGCCACCTCTTATTGGCCTGAATATTTTTAATGAAATATCACTAGACTATTCCATTATGTTTAAGTAAAACATCACTTCATGTGAGTTTACGTGTAATACCTACCGAAGCATTAGATATGAGAAATTCTTGTTTTATAAAAGAATCCATGATCTTAAGTAATTCTTCATTATTAATCACTTTATCTTGAGAATATTTCTTAATCATGTTTTATTCTTGTGCTTCACATACTTTTGACTTTCCAAAAAAACCCGCAAGATAGTATGTAATGTACCGCGGAGTTTTTTTCTTTCAAAAACTATGAAACATGTCTTATGTGTACCATGGTTTTTACAAAACCCACGGCAGCTTGCTTTATTTCATGTCTTCTTAAAGTCTGTACAACACTAAAGAAGTGTATTTTGTCTTTTCTAAAACCTGTGGAATTCTTGCATTTGGTTTGTGGCGTATTTAAGTCTATCGAATGTTGCATAAGTGAGCTGGCATGCACTGAAGTAGTATACCACGAGTTAAAAAATCTACATAACAAATATTTTTTTTGCATGCTATCTTCAATCACTTAGATGGTTTATATATTATAATTCATTTAATACATTATGGTTACTTGGCATGTGTTATTTAGAACAAGCATTATATTTTTACATGTTATCCTAAATATTCATGATTTATAGATTGTAAGTCCTTTTGTATAGAAAGAAAATTTTGCATGTTTCCCTACTTAACATTCAGGGGGAGTGTTGGGGTTGTAATATTAAGTGGGAAACTAGCTTAATATAAAAATTCCAAAGAGTAATGGCCATGGATAATGAATTAAATTTAAAATATAAGTATTAGTGTAGAATCACAACACACCGAACGACTACAACCAAATGGGTTGAGACTCTCAGTGTGATTGCACAACATGGAGCATCTCTCAAAGTGTGGGACCTTGTGAGTTGAGAGAGCTCTCCGGATTCGTGCCGTTCCTATTCCTCTATTTAGGTGCACACAAATAAATTGCAGAGGATCTGTTCTAAAACCTACTCTATCTTACCAAGGAGATAGGGTTGAGAAGATACAAAAATAAACCTAAGCTAACGAGGTGATGCACCAAAGGAATGTTAAACACCGTTTTACAATTTTAACACAGACCATAGAAATGTAATACAACTACCATGCATAGATAACCAAACTATAATGAGAGATCAGAAGGAAACAATGAAACACATGAGAGGGTTGAGGATCATCCACAGACATATATTATTGCTCCAGCATTTGACACAAGACATCACAATTAGCCAAGAGGCAAAACCTTGTATTCCACCTTAAATGGGAGGTTAGGACTCCTCAAACTCGTCTCAGACTAGAGGAGAAGGGAGGGTGCAAAACAAAAAATGTCCAACCCTTTACAATGAGCCCCACTTCTTCTTTTATAGATTCAAAATAGAGAAAAGAAGGAGAGAGAGGCAGGAAAATTAATTTGAAGCTTAGCCACGGCCATTAATGCCTCTCGCAAATCTGCCCCAAATCTATCATGTCCATTGTTTTATGTCTTCTTGGCATGTTAAAGAAGGGAGAGTGGTAGATTGAATCAAATCTAATCTGGTTGTTGGGGACAATTGATTGCATATTAAGGGTATGAAGGTGCTTCCCCATTTTTCACCCACCAAACCTCTTTGAAATTAAAGTTTCAGGTTTCCATGGCATAGGCAAAGTCAAGACCTTTCCAACGGTGTCAAATTTGTTGAATTTCGGGCACTGGGTCGAAAGATATGTCCATTTGAATATTTAATTTGAGTCCATAAAAAAATGGTGAAAATCAGTGAGTACAATGGGTTTCAGGCTCGAAACTCACTTTGTGCCCTTTGGCACCAAAAATGCAAAATGCAAAATTTGCCCCGCAACCCCGTAATTCACTTTTGGCAAAAAAAAAAAAAAACACTTTTGGGCCCGACGGTCCACTTTTTCCATTTGGGTAAAAAGTCACTCCAAGGTCCATTGGCCCACATGTAATTGAGGCTTGACACATGGCTCTTTGGGCATCGGTGGAGGTGCAGCTCATTTTTTCACTTTACGCCTTCTTGGGGCAAAAATTTCAAATTGCCTCTAACAACCCGCCAGCCCGCTTTGAATTTTCAACATGGACACGTGTCCTTTTGCAGGCCTTACGCGCTTTTCTTTATTTTAGCTTTAAGATCCCAATGGGATTGCGGGCCCAAAATTCACTTTGTGCTCTATTTACAAAAGCACAAAAGTTCCAAAACTCCCCACAGATCCGCGACCCTAAAATTTACTTGGGTAAATTTTCCTCTGTGCCCACCGGTCCGCATTTTCCTTTGGGCGAAAAGTCACAAAATCTCCCGCCACCCTGCCTCTCCACATTGGTAAAAATCCTTAAAAACTCCCGTTGGCCCACTTTTGGGCAAAAATACCTTCCAAGGCCCGTCGGCTTGTAACTTGCAAAATATGAGGAGTTAGAAAGACTTCTTTATATCTTTGGAAAGGGGAAGAAATTTTTCACCTGATGAAGATATTTTCAAGAAACATAAAGTTCTTGGAATATCTAAAAAATTGGATTGAAGCACGAAAGAGAATAAAAAGGTGCAATTAACCAAAAATAAGCATGAGCTTATTTTGGATAACAATTTGGTGAGTCATAGGGGGCATCTTCCGCATGATGAAGAGATCAATTTGCCTTGAAGCATCCATTGGGCATGGATTCATAATTGATATTCTGATTTGATCTAAACTTTTAAAATCTGCTCCTGAGCTACTTGGACACCGCTGGAACCAGAGCGCCACTAAATTTTTGTAAATGGGTCCTTAGAAACTCGATTTTAGTTGCTTTGTATTTATTCTGTTTTAAAATTAGCAATCTGCGGTGACCATGAGTCTCCTTGATGTAAATTTTGAAGGGTCTCGGTGCATTCACCGGAGGCACATCGAATCGTATAATGATGTAAACTGGAGCAACAAAAACTCGTGCCATAGCACTTAGGGAAATTAAAAACCTAGGCTAATATTTTACAAGGGTGAGGAATTTTTCCTTTTAGTAGCAGTGTTTGAGGTAGATCCCATTGACTGGGATCTGTAATTCTTCACCATCTAACTTAGCCAGTCGGAAGGCATTGCTACTTGTACATCTTGTGACCATGTAGGGGCCACTCCAAATGGCATCAAACTTGGAATGCTTTCCTGGTTTTTCCCAATCAGCATCCCATTTTAGAACTAAGTCCCCCTCTTGAAAGGTCCTTGTTCTTGATTTCTTGTCAAAGGTCTTCTTGATCGATGCTTGATCTTTCTCCATGACCTGCATTGCATGCTCTCTTACCTCTCCTACTTCCATCACTCTGTATACTTGATTGCCATAGGTTCAAACTCGGTTAGTTCCAACTATTTCATGAGCTCCAAAGTAGGAAACTCCAATGATATGGGAAATAATCCTTCTTTCCCATATATAATTTTACATGGGGAGCCACCTTTGGATCTATTTGATGTGATCCTATTAGACCATACGAGATGATTTGAGATTTGTATGCCAATTTATCTGCTTTTCATCAAGAGTCCTTCGATAATCCTTAATAGGTTCTTATTTGTGGACTCTGCTTAGCCATTACCCCGAGGGTAATAATTTAATGAAGTGTTGAAGAATCAACAAGAATCATGACACCTTGATCACACAAAATTTTGATTCCAAGACACATTAAGAGACGTACATAAGATTATGCAGACTCTTATCACTGTTTATAAGAAAACCTCTTCGTACACACCATTCTTGACTGCCCATTCAGTGATCTATGTACTAAGGAATGCCAATGCATTATTTGATATAATGGTGGTAGGTACTCCAAACCTGGTGGCTATTCCTTCATAGAAATCCAAGATTTTGGATTCATTTGATTCTTTTAGTACCACTACTTTAGTCCACTTTGTGAAATAGTCTGTTGCAATATGTATTCACTTGTGGCCTTGGCTTGGATTTGGGTTAATCACCCCAATGAATTCTAGTCCCCACTGCATGAATGGTTGATCCACTGAAATGGGATGAAGGGGAAGGGCTGCTAGCTTCTCCTTTCCTATGAAGAATGCACACTTTTTACACTTCTTGACCCATGAGTAGCAGTCCCGAACACTGTAGGCCAATAATAACCAGATTTCATGATCTTGAGAGTTGTTACTCGAGGAGAAAAGTGGCCTCCTAATTCTCCATCATGGAACTCATGCAACACTCTCTCAATTTGGCTTGTCTCAATGCACCTCAATAGAACACTATTGATATCCCTTTTAAACAAGACACCACCAAAAAGAACATATGGAATGATTTGTAGTCCAAGTATCTTCTCTTTGCTTTATTCCATTCTAGGGGCACAAACCTATTTAGAGGTAATGCACTAAGGCTTGGGTCCAACATGTAGTAGGTGCATCATTAGTTGGTTGCTCTTGATCATTCTATAGAAATAGGACAGCCTCTTTTCCACCCACTGACTTAGCATGTTGCTTGGAGGTGAGATGTTCACACAAACCCTTACCTCGAACTAGTTTGGTCACCTTGATCTCAATGTCATATTCCATTACCCGAGTGATCCAACCTGCTCTCTTCTCATTTAAGTCCTTGTTCAGGAGAAAATCCTTAACACCAAAGCATGGGATACTAGCAGTTGAATCTTATTGTTTGAGACCAAGTGTTTGAACTTCTTCAAGCTCCTAATAACAAAGTAAGGACATTTTTTTCAATGAAAGATTATTTTACCTCGTAGTCCTCCAAACTCTGATTGAAGAAGGCTATTGGTTGTTTTGAACCTTCCTCGTTGGGCTGGACCAAGATGGCTGAGATGGTGTCTAACCCTCCAAAAGCATATAGCATGAAGTCTTTTGAGAAGTCTGGGTTAATAAGAGTTGGAGCCTGTGATATTGTGAGCTTGATGGCCTCAAAAATATATTTTCCTTCTAGTGTCCACTTAAATGCAATATTCTTCTTTAACATCATTGTTAAAAGCTTCACAAGAGTGGAAAAATTAGGTACAAACCTGTGAACAAAGTTTATCATCCCCAAGAATCTTTAGAGATATTTTTTGTGTTGTGGCAATGGAAGTGTCCGGATGGCTTCCACCCTTTTAGGATCAATTATCAACCCTTCTCTCGAGACCCAACAATTTCCCCTCATACGCCAGAACACAAACTTCTTTGGGTTCGGTGATACTCTTAACCTTCTACAAATCTGAAACACACCGCCCGAGGTGAAAGAGATAGTCTGCAACATTCTTTGAGAAGATGGTGATATCATCTAGATACACCAGGACAATATTGTTGATTAGACCTTTGAATGCCATGTCCATAGCTTGTTGAAATGTTGCTCCAACATTTGATATTCCAAATAGCATCTTCTTATAAGCATATGTGCCCCATTTGGTGGTGAATTTTGTCTTGAACTAATCTTCCTCTTTCACCATTATCTGGTTATAGCTTGAGTATCCATGTAGCAATGAAAACCTCTTAGAGCTAGCTATAACCTATAAGATCTGTTCCATTGATGGAAGTGGGTAGTGATCTTTGAGTGATTCTCTGTTTAGATCACATAAGTCCACACATAGCCTGATTTCTCCATTTCTTTTCCTCACAGGCACCAAATTTACAACCTAGCTCGAATGCTTGTTAGGAAATATGATATTGGCCTCAATTTTCTTGTTCAATTATTTTCTCATGAGAGGATCTATGTGAGGGTTTACTGGCCTTTGATTCTGTCTGAAAGGCTTAGCTCCTAGATCCATCTCGATAGTGTGTTGTTCCAGCTTTGGGTTGAAACCTCTTAAATATTTATAAGTCCAGGAAAAGACATATGGGAATTCTTGAAAAAATTGAATAAACTCAGATTTTTCTTGTTGAGTGCTTACCTTGCCAATCTACAACGCTTTGCCTTCTCCTATGAAAATGGGCTCTGAATCCTCAACCTTTACCTGAATATTCACCTTCTCCTTTCAGAATTGGTCATTTGGGTTAAAGATTGATTCCAAAGTGATAAGACCCTTTGGTAGTTTATTGGTCTTCAACTGAACCACTTGATTGCTATATCTGTTGCTCCAATATGTCCGGTTCCGGAGGAGAACTCAGCTTCTTCTTGTAGAAATTTGATCATTTTCAAAGACTTTCCAACTCGTGTTGTTATCTGGGATAGATGGCCTCACAACCAACTTGATATGGGGATGATATTTATCACTCTTGATACTCTCCACAATGTTAAAGGCTGCCACAATCGTTGCCAGTCTATCTGTTGCTTCATTCTTCTTCCTTAGGATGGAATTGATGTTGAATGCTTCAAAATCCTCGATGAGGTCCCATACCCAATTCTTGTAGCTCTTTAGCATGTTGTTCTTAGCAGCATTTTTGTCCTCGGACCTGATTAGAAACTAGTTCACTATCGCCAAACACCTACAAGTTCTTAATCCCTCTTTTTCTTTCCCAATGCAGTCCATCGAAAAAATCCTCATACTCTGCTATGTTGTTTGAACAGGAAAATTGGAAATAGAAAGATGAGTAGTATTTTATACCTTGAGGTGACACAATCATAGCTCCTCCTCCGGCTCTTTGCCTACTTCTTGAGCCATCAAAGAATAATTTGCATACTTCATTATCATCTTTTTGTTACAACTTAATGATGTCAGGAAGAGGGTGATCCTCCTCATGCAGACAGTATACTCCTAGCTTAGATTCCTCCATCTCCTTATAGGGGTCAAAAGCATGCCTCTTGTTTTCCCACTCATCATGGGTCAAGTTTGGTATACAACCAACCTTGGTATCTACTTTATAAGTGTTTGGGAGGTACTCCTGATCAAAGGTTGAACAATTGGCATTGATCGGGTTGGGTACATAAGACTCAATATGGTAATCTACAATGGGCTCAAATATGATTGTGGCCTTAGCTCCATACCTTGTTCTAAAAATCATGTGCGACCAATCAGCAGACAAATAGCCTCCAATTTTGGCAATGAAGTCCCTAGACAAACACAATGCAAAATGTGGTGGAAAGTCTATGACTGATACATTTTGCAATATAATCACATTGGGGCATGCGTGTAATGTGAGGCTCAAATATTTGATGACTCCAACAATTTTCATTGTTGTCCCATCTAATTGCACTACCCCCTAGAGATGACTTCGTATTGAAGACCTAGTTGATTGGCTATTTGCTTTGGCATTACATAGCTACTTGCTCCCGAATCAATCATGTAATTATATACCAATTTGTCCCCAATGATAAATGAAACATAGAATGGAGGGGGCTTCAGATTCTTACCTTGTTGTCCTCCATGGTTTCCCCAGTCTGGGTTGTATTGGTAAACACCTTCTCTTGTTGGTTAGGGGGCTGATTTGAGCTCAACCAATTAGCCGTAGCAACAGTAACAAATATCTCTATCCTATAATGGCCAATGACTCCCACATTGAAATGTTCACATTTTTCTTCTTCATTTGTTCAATGATGTTAAATGAGCTATCCTTTTTCTGCCCCTTTCGCACATGGGTTGTTACAACTAGTACCTAAGTGGGTTTGGAAGGTGGATGGGACTGACTCGCATATTGGGAGTTGCATTTCGAGCGCCAATACCTTGTGGAGAAATGGAGGGTTGAGGATTACCCGATTTTCTTGATTGTCCTTCTCCCGTATTCCTTTTCTTGGACCGTGTATTGGTAGTTACACTTTGAGAAGGGGCTTGATTCATCCCATAGAAATCTTAAGCCTTCTAATTGACAAGCATAATCTCACTTGGGGGTGCCTCTTACTAAACTCCTTACTACTGATTTTCCTCTTGGCTAGACTATTGTGACACACCAATGGGTTGTACCATCAAGGCATGGTTTAGTGCACCATTAAAACACATTGATTGGTTATGTTGTTGATTGCATGGGAAACACCAATCATATTCTTGGGCCATGTTGTTTTGTGTTGGAACCAAGGCCCTTGATGTTGAAGTTGTTTTTGGATCATATGACCAGAAAGGCATAGTAGCTTGAGTTTGTCCTTGGTTTTGGTTCTGATTTGCAGCCTGAGCTAGTGGCCTATTTTACTGATACAGGGGTCTAGCCTGATACTAAGTCTGATGTTGGTATGGCCTAGAAATATGAGCTTGCTACCTTTTGATAGTCACTAGCTCATTCCCTAGGTTTTGTAGCTGTTTCATAACTTCTTGAAGCTCTTTTGAGGTGCTAGAGGATGAGGTGGAGGCTTCACCGAACTTTGATTCCTAGGAGTAGGTATAGGAGCTAATGTGGGTGTCTGAATAGTACTTAGATCTCCTAGTTCTGGGTATAGAGGCATGGGTGGCCTAGGCGGAATTTTGTCAGCTTGACTTAAACAATTTTCAGATCTTATGGAAATGTTATAGGTTGCAGGTAATGTGGTGCCTCCCATTGATTGAATCATTAAAGCAATATCAGAATTTAGAGCTCTAAGAAAGTATAAGAAAGCACCTTCATCTGTGGGCCTTATAGCTAATGGAATCCTGTCCCATGTCCTTTGAAATATTTCATTTACTCACTAGGGGCCCTCTTGATTGTTGTCAACTGTTCCAACAAGGAGAGATTATTGATAAGAAATCTAATATAATATAAAAGCACCGAATAATAAAATATAGAAAATTCAATTCATTCGGGATGTTATTCAATAAGAAAAGGTTACATATATAGAGTGGAGTTCTCCTATGAAAGAGGAGTCAACTCTAATATTCAACAAACTCTCACTTATCTCTCCCAATCCCTATTCTCATTAAACCTAGAATCTCTCTAAGAGATCTCTACGAGTTGTCACCAACTCATTATTTGCACAATAATAATGTTCACAATATTAAACCATTCCTAACAATTATCTCCCTTCTCTCCAAATTGATCATGAAGTTCTCTACACAAATGGTCCCAAGTTTGAATAGAGCCTGTTGTTAGACTCCTGAACCATTGTGAATCTTTACCCTTGAGTGAAGAGGCTAGTAACTTAACTGTAATGTCCATCTCAGTGATCTCATGAATTGCATACATTTGCAATGTCTTGAATGTGGTCACTAGGAGAAGTCTAGTTTTCTCCAATGAAATATGGGATGCTCTTTAATGCTGCCACTGGGACTAGAATTTGTGAATTGAGGGCGCAGTAGCTCGCGCTGAAATTGACATAAGGATTTGGCTATGCCATCCTAATTGGTCTGAGAACCCTTGTTGATTGAATGAATGGCCTACTGGGAGGTGTTGACAAGGTTCTGTTTGGTGGAGATGGAGACCTCTGGGCTCTTCTCCCTCTTCCCCTTTTGTTTGGGGACAAGTTTAGATAGACAAATAGTCCCTCCTCTCTGGTTCTTGACCTTGTTTGTATTCTTCTCATGAAATTGACAAGCTTGGACTGTTGAAACTAGTAGATTCTGATTCTTTTGGAGTCGCCAGATGTGTAATTTCAAAGCTTCTTAAAAGCTAAAATTACAAAGCAAGTGCATTGTTAGTGGAGGATAGCGGAAGCACCCGAATGTCTCCGAACTAGATGGGTTGAGACTCTCAGTGTGATTGCACAACATGGAACATCTCTCAAAGTGTGGGACTCTTGCGAGTTGAGAGAGCTCTCCGGATTAAGGCCGGTTCCTATTCCTCTATTCAGTGCACACAAATAAATTATAGAGGATCTATTCTAAAACCTACTCTATCTTACCAAGGAGACAGGGTTGAGAAGATACAAAAATAAACCTAAGCTAATAAGGTGATGCACCAAAGGAATGTTAGACACCCATTTTACAATTTAACACAAACCATAGAAATGTAATACAACTACCATGCATGAGATAATCAAACTATAATGAGATATCGAAGGAAACAATGAAACACATGAGAAGGTCGAGGATCATCCACAGACATATATTATTACTCCCGAGTTGATACAAGACATCACAGCTTATCCAAGAGGTAAAACCTTGTATTACACCTTAAATGGGAGGTTAGGACTCACGAACTCATCTCGTGAGACCGAGAGGAGAAGGTAGGGTGAAAAATAGAAAATGTCCAACCCTTTACAATGAGCCCCGCTTCTTCTTTTATAGATTTAGCATAGAGAAAAGAAGGAGAGAGAGGTGAGAAAATAAATTTGAAGCTCAACTACTGGCCATGAATGCCTCTGCAAATCTACCCCAAATCTATCATGTCACCACTTTGTGTCTTCTCGGCATGTTAAAGAAGGGAGAGTGGCAGATCGAATCAAATCTGATCTAGTTGTTGGGGACAATTAGATTGCATATTAATGGCATGAAGATGTTTCCCATTTTTCACCCACTAAACCTCTTTGAAATTAAATTTTCAGGTTTCCATGGCGTAGGCAAGGTCGAGACCTTTCCAACGGTGTCAAATTTGTTGAGTTTTTGGGCACTAGGTCAAAAGATATGTCCATTTGAATATTTGAGTTGGGTCTGTACAAAAATGGCAAAACCAGTGAGCAGAATAGGTTCGCGGGCCTCGAAACTCACTTTGTGCCCTTTGGCACCAAAAATGCAAAATGTAAAATTTTCCCTGCAGCCCCGCAATTCACTTTTGGCAAAATCACTTTTGGGCCCGATGGTCCACTTTTTCCATTTGGGCAAAAATTCACTCCAAGGTCCATCAGCCGC
Organism: Taxus wallichiana var. yunnanensis; assembly: GCA_018340775.1. Taxonomy (NCBI): domain Eukaryota; kingdom Viridiplantae; phylum Streptophyta; class Pinopsida; order Cupressales; family Taxaceae; genus Taxus; species Taxus wallichiana. The sequence goes on from CM031238.1 coordinate 746,210,750, forward strand.
ATGCAATTGAGGCTTGACATGTGGCTCTTTGGGCATCGGTGGAGGTGTGGCTCATTTTTTCACTTTACGCCTTCTTGGAGAAAAAAATTTTGAATCGCCTCCGACGACTCCGCAGCCCGCTTTTCCTTTTCAACATGGCCACGTGTCCTTTTACGGGCCTTAGGAATTTTTATTTATTTTGGCTTTAAGATCCCCACGGGCTTGTGGGCCCAAAATTCACTTTGTGCCCTATTTGCAAAAGCACAAAAGTTTCAAAACTCCTACAGACCTGCCGACTTGAAATTTACTTGGGCAAATTTTGCTCTTCAAGCCTGCCAGCCTGCATTTTCTCTTTGGGTGAAAAGTCTCAAAATATCCCACCACCCCACCTCTCTGCATTGGCAAAAATCCTTAAAAACTCCTACCGGCCCATTTTTGGGCAAAAATACCTTCCAAGGCCCGCCGACTCGTAACTTGCAAAATATGAGGAGTTAGAAGACTTCTTTATATCTTTGGAAAGGGGAAGAAATTTCCCACCTGATGAAGATATTTTTTAGGAAACCTTAAGTGCTTAGAATATCAAAAAAATTGGATTGAAGCACTAAAAGAGGAAAAAAAGGTGTAGTTAAACAAAAATAAGCATGAGTTTATTTTGGATAACAATAAGCATGAACTAAGTCGACGTTAAGAGTGGATCCGACCACCCCCGTCTTGATGTAAAACAAGGTGATATCATTAGATATTTGATACATCATATGACATGAGAGTAGAAAAAATAAGAGCAAGAAGTGTGAGCAATTTATAAGATCCATGATGTGAATTTGGTATGAAGTTTGATCTCTTCTCATGAGCAATTAAAAAAGATAGTTTATAATTCCTCCATGAAGGTCTAATTATTGTGGATATTATGAAATAGTGGGAGTGCTACGTTGAATATGTATTATCAATAAAGATAAGTGACTTTCATTGGGTTTTTTTACCTCTCATGGTTTTCCCACTTATACCTTGTGTTCTTCTGTTGTGTTCATTTACTTTCATGTTTATGCATGCAATCTAATATCTAATTCATATTGTGATGTAATTCATATTTTTTTGCTCAATCATCAATCTGTAATCTTCGATTGTTCATTTTTATGATACATAAATTTGATGTATTATATATCCATGAATTTTCTAAAAATTTATTACAATTGAGAAAACTTCATCCATTTCAAATTCACTCAATATAGTCTCAATGACATTAGAATAATAATGATTAGCATATTCATACATTTCCATATTTTCAAGAAACTATTGCACCCATCTACATAATCTGATTTCTCTTCTATCTCAAACACAAAGTTTACAAACTATATATCTTCCTCCTTAAGCTCTACCTCAATGCCACAATAAACTACAAGGAAGGAAGATGTTTCTTCATATTAATTTTTAAGTCTTGAAGTTTATTCTCGGTAGTGTTTAAGAATACTTTCTCTTTATTGCATGCTTTGTATAATCATTCTCTTGAATGGAAATGTCTTGGCTAGGAATGAATTTTCTTTCATCATCAAAATATGAAACTATTGTATTGCCATATTATTTACGAAAATTTATATGTGCAATGGGATGATCATCACTAATCATTCAAGCAAATCTTGTTCAAAATAAACTTCATTTATCTCCAAATCACTCTTCAGGATGTTTTTCTACCTTTATAACTCAAGAGGATGTAGAAATTTATCATTTTCTTCCTCTAACTAAAAACATTAATCAAATGCAAGATGAATACCATTCGCAAAATCATTATCCACCCGCAATAGGAAAAAATGGCCACATTCTCTTCTATGTTAACTCCTTTAGAACCTAAAAGTGTATATAAGTTAGCAATGTTTTCTCCTAAAAAATGACTATTAGACTGAAATCATTCTTCCTCTTCTACCATAAGCGCATGTTCATAGTCCTCAACTACAAGACAAGCATTGTAAGCACATACAATTATAGCATCCACATATAAAACATTATTTTTAATCTCATTAATAAGACTACAATATATGGATGTAGCAATAGAATTAGTTGTAAAAGAGTTCTTATGAGAGGGTCCACATTCACCATAGAGAGAGCTAGAAACTAGACTATAAATTAGTAGTTTAGTCATGTGATTCTATATTAGTATCAACTCTAGGGTTATCATAATTAAATTGATCATCAACAAGTACCATCTCTTCATATAAATCAAACTAAATTTCAACAATGGAAGTCTCAATACTAAGATCATAAACATATGAACGATTCCCAAAATTTAAATCCAAATTGAAAACATGAACAATTGTCAATGGATTATGATCTCTTAAGTAGTATTTCAAATCACCATTAAATGCATCATAGTATAAAATGATTCCACACTATTCACTTGTTTTTAAATGCTAAAGTAATTTATTCCTTTTTCCAAAAATATAATGTTGAACTTCTAAATACTCTCATTTTTCTCTTGTTTTAGTTTACAAAAATAATTCCTAAGAGAAGGGTAATCAATCTTATTACAATATTTCTCAATGAAGATAGACTAAAATATTTTCTAGGAGTCAATAATTCTATTAGGTAGCTCGTAAAACCAATCTTGGGCATCATCAACTAAAATTTGAATGAAAATCCTAACCACAATACCTTCATTATTAACCTCAAAATCCTCAACCAAACTAGTAAGGGATTTCAAATGAATTTCTCCCTTAAGTTTATGACTACAATTGAAATTGGGAAAAAAATCTCTAATAAATTTTAGGAAAGTGGCTAAGAAGTTATAGAAACAATCTCTATGAATAGGTTGATAACTCTAATCAATAAATGAGAGTCTATGAACAAGCCTTCTTAAAGCACAATGAGAACTTATGGAAACAAGAATAGTGCTTTGAATAATCTGAAATCACAAATCAAAATCCACCGATTGAATAAGCACAAGTATTACCATAACCACCATACAAGTGGGCACAAGAATCCAATTTAATAGAGATCTGTATTCTTGAAATACCCATTTTCTATAATTGATAAATCCAAATGCATTGATCTAATCCAACACAAATATCAAAGTACAATATCCAAAATAGGAGACTTCAAACAAAATGAGAGAGCATGATTTTTAAATCCTTTTACCAAAAACTTAGAACATAAATGACCAACATCATTAGTTTGAAAGAAAAATCAAATGATGAAGAATACTAGTCAATAAAAAAATAGGGAGTTTGCACTTCACAAAGGAAGAAAAATGAAAACTCTTTATAAAAATGTGTAATCTTGGCGAAAGAGATTAATGATATGAATATAAAATATAGGAACTTTTAACCCAAAAAAATTGGTGCATCCCCAAAAAATTTTGTGCCCTTGAAGATGATGAAGAGAGGATGAAATATAAGGAAATTGTAGAAAATGGGGCTCTCTTCAACAAGCAAAAATTGATTCAAGACCAAAAAAATGTGATAAGGGAGGTCACATGTAAGGCTAAGGGGAGATACCCTATCAATTCTTAACATAATATGATCCTAAGCACACACTAGATCTACCCACAAATACAACCTCCATGACTAAGTGCCCAATAAAGTGTCACTTTTGACATAGCAACACATTTACATGTTTATATACAATCCTTAATTTATCTATTGCATAGATATGAGGATATCTATAAATTATTGGTTCTATAAAAATATTTTAAATGTAGTAAAGCAATCATGAAGCCATAATTATAGTGGAGAGGCCTCTAAAGATATACATGCTGAAACGAAGGTCTTAAAAGGTTAGGATAGAAATATTTAATTAAAAGAGGAGGGTTGATCATTCCAACTTCATGTGAACCTTTTCCATTGGGTCAAATATTCAAATTTGAGATTGAGTCGATGTTACATAAGAGTTTCTTGCATTTACACAATTTTTACACCTCCTCATAATACAAATGATCATTAAACCACATACTCTAAGATTTAATAAACCATCACACCACCATAACTCAGAATATAAAATATAACATCAACTAAGTTTATTGAATGCAAATGAGAACACAATTCCACAAGGACTTAATAACCAAATGCTTTGACTGACTACACATCAAACCTTTGTACCTAATTTCCAAATGGAGTTATAACTAATTGAATAAATACACTTCTACCTCAAATGATACCTTCCTTTGTACTCCACTATCTCATTTATAACTCAATAAAATAAACATATCAACTCTCCCTAATCTTATTATGTTATCCTTGAATTGATTACATACATAATTATTTCTATAAATAACTAAAACAAAGTTGAGTTAGACACCTACATACTAGGCAACCAAATGGATCCAAGATATTTTCAAAATGGCCAAGCATGAAGATGATTTGATGAAGTAGACACTTCATTAATTTATACAATTTGAGAATTTTCCAAAAATTGAAATGGAGGGAACTTGTAGAATGTTGAAAACCAATGGGATAGAGGAATAATCATGCATGATTACTTCAATGGCTTCACCTTGTATTAACTAAAAATTGGCACCAATTAGAAGCTCATAAAATATCCAATGGCCCCAATTACATTCCCTAAGAAGCACATACCATCTAAAAATCACAAGATAAGCCCCACATACATGCAAGGGAAAGAAAACTGAAGAAATGGCGTGTAAGATGGCGGAAAAGTAAGGAAATATTTGTCATTAAAATATTGTGAATTTCACAACCATTCTCCCTAAAACTAAATCCAACATGTAACCCTCTTCATAAGCTTTCAAATGGTTCTTATATTTCATTGATTAGAGATCTATGTCAAAAGATATGGCCACAATAACAATCCTTTACTTGTTTGAATGAAGTCTCCCATTTTGACATTTCCAAGCTTCTTGTCCGTTATATGTTTTCCACCAAATTTAAGCTAGTTGATAAACTCTATGACCAACTGCTTCATGCCAAGTAGCTCCCTTTGTCTACGTTTTAGATTTTAACTTTTCCACTTGTTATCTTCTCTGGATCTCAGAATTCTCCGGCTACTCGAGATCTTGGGCTATTTTTTCCCCTTCATGAATGGTTATCTCGGTTCCTCGAATTCACATGATCATCATCACTTTGGTATATATCTTCCTAGGAATCCAAAGTGGCTCGTGGTTTGGCCACATGGACCAATAAGTGCTCTCATGTTCATGGGAACCTTAACTCATTCATTAGCTGATTTTGTACCTTCATCTCCATTAAAAAAATTTATTACCTTACTTCTCTCGATTCGGGAACTTGAGTTGCATGGTTTTCCATGTGTAGTAGAATCCCTTGCTCTCAATTTTCTCAAGGTTTTTTCCACCTTTTTCAAGGGCTTGAACCTCCGAGACCACAGATTATATTTATTGGCCCATGTGGTGCCAATTATGGTCTTTCGTACTCTCAGTTCTTCTTTCCTTGGTCATTTTTTCTTGAGATTTCACAAGTCTAGGGAATGTGACACATGCCCTCAATTGATTTTGGCCCAAGAAAACATTTATCCATTTTTCCAAAAAGATATTACCTCTTGGAACATTTTCTCCACGTAATGAAAAGATTGTTTTCATATATACACATGTTTGAACTCTTCCTCCCAATGAATACGGGATCATTCCCCAAGTGTAAACCTCAAATGCAACCATAAAACTTGAAAGTGGCCTACTTATAAGTAATGAGAGACTTCCACATGCCCCCATTTTTTGATCCCATAAATTAACGAGTCAACTCTATTTATAAATCACATAAATGGATGTCTTTTACTCATCTTGAGTCTAAAACACAATATTTTCACTAAGTTCTCGCCGAGTTTTTCCCGATTGGACATACAACCAGCCTACACAAGAAAATTTGAAAATTTCAACACAAAGGAAGTCCCAAAAATGATATTGTTAATCACCATAAAAATATTTAAAACATTACAATTTAATCATAAGGCTCATAAATTGAAGTGAAACCAATTTTGGTGCCAAAAAACCATTTAGAAGGTGGATTATTATTAACGAAATAATTATTGTGTATTTCCATGGTATGGTATCCTTAGTTGGTCTCTTATTTACATCTTTAATTACATACAAGATAGCCTCAATCATAAAGGAATTTTTCTTAAATTTTTATATAAAGTATTCTTGGTCCTTATCATTAAAGTATTCATCTTGGTCATTATAATTATTACAATTTATCTCATTGTTATCCATATGCACATTCATAACTACACCAAAAAAATAAAATAATATCCATCACAAATATTTTCCGTTAGGGAAAGAATAGCGTTTGAAGCATGTATCCAAAAATCAAAAGGGGAAATTCTCTAATCCCTAATGTGGAAGGAAAACCCTAAGGTGTTTTATATTCAATAAATTGTGGGGTTTACCATAACTTTCTTTCTATTGTGCACACAATAGTCTAAAATAATCAAGGTTTGACTCAAATTTTAGGTTATTTAAAAATGTAGTAAAATAAACTTGAATTATGGTTAATTTGGTAATTTCTAATGAGGGAAGAAAGAAATATATAGCTATACAATGCACAATGGAAGGGACTAATTTAATTTTGTGTAAAGAGTCAATTTATAGTGAGTGTATGGACATTAATGTTATAGTAAGGAAGGTGATTGGATAGTGTTTTCAAGGTGGAAAATAACATCGCACAACAAAGTTGTTTAGGGTTATAAGATATTATTGGGAAGGTGGTATAGTTCTAAAATTTCAGGATCATTTTCTCATGTCTATATATTAGATTTATGCATTTAAGCTTCAAATGATTTTGTTTTTGTCCAAGCCCTAACAATGCATTTGAACAACTATGTGTAGTAAAATTGTCTAGAATATAGTGGTTTAGGGTGACCTTAGTAGTACCCCTTGGAATATTGAGTATTAGTATACATATTATCTACATGAATCCTAACTTATTTATCCCACATGTATGTGGCATGAAGTTATCAAAATAATGTACAATCTATATGTGATCCTTTTTTCGAACCTTGAAACTTGACACCATGTGAATGTGAACACCTTACATTTAAAATTAAAATTTGTTATACTATTCTAGGGCTTCTCTTTGAATATTTTAGATTTTACTATGGATTTATTATAATTATCTCTAAGGTGTGTAAGTTTGCTATTTTAGGTGATAAGATGTGATGATGATTGATAAGGTAATTTTTATAAATAGGTGACTATTTGTGTTTTTCCACCTTGTTGACCCATGAAAATTAGCTAGGTTAATCTAGTGAAACTAAACCCATTGAAAAAATGGCTATTCAAAATCCCGAGAACTCTTCTCAGAGAAGGCATTTTTGGTTGGACAAAAATTGTGTGTGTGTGTGTGTGTGTGTGTGTGTGTGTGTGTGTGTGTGTGTGTGTGTGTGTGTGTGTGTGTGTGTGTGTGTGTGTGTGCGCGTGCGTGCGTGCACGTGTGTGTGCGCATGTGTTTGTGTGTGTATGCATGTGTGCATGTGCATGTGTGTGTGCATGTGTGTGAGCATGTGGTGTAGAGAAAAATACTATTATTGCAAATATCTAACTTACAAGACATCACAAACCAACAACTTAACTCGGTCTCGCATCAAAGGATCATGCTTGGAGTTTAGAAAGGCTTAAAGCTTGCAAAAATGGTAAAATCACTATAAATGAACTCATATTCATCACACCCTATCTAGAACCTTCATTTGGTGTTACTCTTATCATGAAAAGCCTCATATTCATCCACTTTCTTAAACCGCTTACCTTTTCACTACTAATTAAATCCCTTACTCCACTAATCTTTTGTCCAAGAGTGCAACTTTTTCTTCTTTCTCCTTTCAATGTTTCCTATTCTAGATCCCCTAATTACACCTCAAAAATAGCTATCTTGATCAAAAAAAATACTCAAACAACCAAAAACACAATATTACTCTTCTTCGACAAAACTATCCTCCAGCTTAACTCTTGTCCCAACTTGTCTCAATGATGTAATTTCTGTCCTTTTGGCTTCTTAGACCCTACAAAACTTATTCTCCTATTCATACACTCAAATCACTATTAGATCCTTTATTAAGATGATGCAAAAACTCCCAAATTTTAGGCTTATACTAGGTGTTCAAAGTTGGCTTCCTTGTGCCATTAAGACAGGATAGCTCACAACAAACATGGAAAGGAGAATATAAATACCTAGAAAGTTTAATAAGCTCCATTAGTTCATTTTTTCCTTCCCAAGATGTTAAAAAAAAATTGGGACACAAATCCTTCTACAACTCTCTTTTCTCACCTTTCCTCCTTTTGCTCCCAAGAATGACAATTAACTTATGATAGATTTAAAACTCACATAACTTTTAATGAAACCACTTCCCATAGACAAAATTCATCATTTTGATGACCCATTTTGGAGTACCTTAAGCATGCAAAATATCAGGATCATACTCTAAACCTAAATGTAACTCCCTTTGTTAATCACCCTCAAAATTAGCCCTCACCGAGTTTAATCGGCCACCTATAGGAATGGTAAGGCTATCTTCATATTCCACCATTGAAACTTCAAAACTCTTCTTCTAATAGATCAAGGACATCTTGATGATTGTTTCTCCAATTTTTAGATTGAAATTACAATTTTTGAACTTTTCTGCAACTCTTTTCTATAAACCCTAATCGTAGTGACTATATATGCCCAAGAAAGGTTAAAGTATCATAAATTCCTTGGAACTTGGGTTCGTGGATTCAAATTTTTAAGGAGGACTTTCATATGTTTGCTTTCATCACTATTCTATCAGTGAGGTGTGAAAACCAAGTAATGGCATGGGTTTAATGAATTCTTGCTCGATATACGTGACAAAAGAAGTGTACTCCAAAACCTCGGCCTCCAACTTGTTTCGGTATAAGCCTACTTGGCTTATATGATCTTCTTATCTACCTTAGACACAAATTTCACAATAACCCACCTTAACTTCCATGGACATACACATCATTTCACGTGAACCACAAGAGTAAACTCTAGAAGGCACACCAGTTTTGCATAGAAAAAACATAAAATATCTTCCGTAGTTACTATTCAATAAACACTCATCCATATATACATGATTTCTCTTATAATGAATAGGAGAGCTATAATTTCTCCCGCAACAAGTAATCTACTAGATTAGTATGAGTTTTTCAAACAACTCGTAACTACTAACCACACTCAAAACCCATATTATTATAATAATGTACATACTAACAAAATAATTTCATAACATTCCCCCCCTTAGTATGAAAATGGTAGAAAAATATCCACACACTCATCTGCAGATGATCACCCCTGTGAAACATGTCCTACAATGTGACTCATGATCTTGATCAAAAGAAAGGCTCTCTCCTTCCATGGTTTTAAATAGACTTACCACAAACCTTGACATGAACAAGCCCCATCAACTTTCCACCTCCTAAGTTTTTTTAATCCTCCCACAAACCCTTTCAAGATCCATGAATTGACTTACTTTGGTGCTTTTGTTCGCCACTATGCTTGTACATCAGTGGAAGTATATAGGAATCACAACTCACTTATTACAAAATTACACAATAGAACATATACAAGAAAGATTTCACATTACTTCCTATAAGAATCACAATGTTCTTAATTATAGCCATTATAGTTGATCGTTCAACTCGATCTTGAATAAAGCATAGAAATAGCCACTACCACTAGAAGCTTCCTTTGACTTTAGTCGTTTTGGGCTCATAATGGAAATGGAACATTGGTGTCATGTTCCCCCCCACAATGTGAAATTTCCACACATGAACACTAAGAAGCAAACTGTATCGAAGACATACAACTGATTGGATCTTGCTAGTTAGATCTTGTTGCACATGGTCACCATTACAAGTGAATGTATTCACAAGTGAACCATCTTCCAATGAAGTACGGAAGTCAGAGGATCACGTTAGTCGATTGTTATTAACACATAATCGCGCCCAACATAACTCTTTTTCCAAAGATCCAAAACCACACACAACAAGAACTCTGAAAAGATAACACTACAAAAACTAAAAAGCACATACTCACACCACAAAAAAAGTGTCACCATAACTGATATGCGGCCTCGTCATTGTGACTAAAGAGAGGTCATTGATAGACTTCCTTCCTTCAATGCCTTCGCCCTCCAATCACGCTACGTTAACTCAACGAATTTGGCTTTTAAGGATCAATGGTTTTAGGACGCTCGGATTCCACTAAAAATGCATCCGTAAGGAAAAAAAATTATTATAGTTTTTATTTTTCGAACTTTTACAATGACTCAACTTTATTGAGAACTTGACTATTAACTTGATTTTAACTCTTTTGAGAAGATGACTCAACACACAAAATGATTGCCATTGGACAACAAACTCTTTTATATGACACCTTAAACCACAACTCTACTATTTTTTTTACACAAAGGATGATGAAGCAATGCTAAGGGGATATTTGACCCCAATACTAATAATAATTTACACTAGACTTAAACACAACGTAATTGACAAGCTAATTTTATATAGCTTCTTATCTATATTATAAATTAAAAGTTATCAATTAGAAAACAACTCGACCACTATAAATAAAACTTATCGACTTAAACTATATAGCTAAATATGACACAAGTATCTCTAACCGACCCAAACAAGATATGAAGGAATATACACAAAACTATAAACCACTAACCAATACTCTGGTTCGCATTCTTTGTGTTGGGCATTCTTACGGTCAATACTCTCCTTATGGGAATCATAACGATATCCTTTCCACTGAACTTCTTTTCCAACTCTTGCACAAGCCTCACATGAATCTTGTGGAACGCATTCCTCAAGTGATATGGAACATGCATGAACGGTTTCTAGATATATAAATTTTCTTGGCAGAGTTAATAAACAGATCTTTGAGCTCGCTCTTCAGCTCCAAATTGTTGCTCTCTCAAATCAAATAAGGCCTCTAAAATTCCTGCAGAGAATTTGTGGCATGAAGAGATCCTTTGTACTCATAAACTTTGGTGATAATGAGAAATAGAGTTGAATGCATGCAGCGAGAAAAGTGTTTCCCAAAGATACACAGTGAATCGATTATAGCTTAAAGAAGTGTATGGATTTGAGTGACAACTATGCATGAGAAGATCAAACCAATGCACAGATCAAAGAATTAGTAGCTTGATCCTTGAAATTAGATTAATTCTGGATTTGACACAGTTGCCTATATTTTGACTTCAAGGAAGCAAATGTATATCCAAATAGCCACGAAAAATATTGATCAGTAGTCTACTACAATCTTCACAGGATTACAAAATCATAGAAGTGTAAACAGATTTGTAACTGCACTTGTATAGAGGTCGCCTTGAGCACATGAACCAGAATGTTAGAGGAAATCAACAATGAAAAATGTTAATCTAACTACATCATTTTTCCAATCTTCATTCTCTCATAACAGAGGGAAATACATAGAAGTTTTCCCCTTCAAAATAGATTATACTTCCATTAGAGATTAACCTTGCTCTGATACCAAATATAGAATACACACCAGTTTTGAACAACAAAAACAGAAAACATCTTCCATAGTTACTATTCAATAAAAAATCATCCATATATACATGAGTTATCTCCTAATAAATAAGAGAGCTATAATTGCTCCTGCAACAACTAATCTACTATATTAGTATAAGTTGTTCAAACAACTCGTAACTACTAACCACACTAACAACCCATGTTATTATAATAATGTACTTACTAAAAAATATATTTCCTAACATAAACCTTGGTTAGTTTTCCAAAACCACAAATGAGTCATCTAATTTTGATTGTTCCACATGCAAAAGGAGTCCTTAACCTCCGAGTCTTGTTAAGTCATACATTCAAAGTCCTTACACACATATTTCCACATGCATCAATCAAGTAAATCAATCTTCTACCTTACTCGAGGATCACCATATGATCCATAGGGATCTAGAAAAACACACCACTTCATCAGTTCCATCAGCACCAAGAAGGAGAAATAAGAAAAATGAATAAAATGAGGTAAACGGAGGTTCTGGAAGGAATCTGTTGCTCTGTGCATAACGGTGGTTTTTAACCGCCACCCTACAAGGGCAGCGGTCTTGAAACCACCGCCCAACCAGTGGCGGCGGTCCTAAGATGTTAGTCCGCTCAAGGCGGTGGTCTTGTCACTTTAGAACAAAAAATAAGAATGGAACGCAAATGGATGCGAACTTGAAGCGCCCATTCCTTTCACATCCTCCAAAGCACACGGGAGGACACGGGAAGGCCTATAAATGCATGAAAAGAGGAAGGGAATGGGAATTCAAAGATCCGAGAAAGATCGAGAAGCAGATTTTAATGAGAGAAGTGAGCAAAATCTTTAGTGCTGGAATGGAATTGTAGGAGCAAGGTGTAGAAACAAAGAAAGCAAGTAATTGGAGAAAAGGTTTACATTGTTTCTTATTTTCATAATTATTGTAATCTTTAATTGTCTATATTAGACCAATAAAAGTGGGAAGAAAGAGAAGTTCCCCTTCCCGATTGGTTTTCCTCCATTTGAGGTTTCTAGGATAAAATTATTGGTGTCTTGAATTATTTCCTTCTCTACAATTTCCTTTCTATCGCACTAGATAATCAATCACACTTAAGCTCTAATTTTTCAAGAAAATGTGTTATTTTCCAAAGTTGATAGTAGAACAACATAATTGTGTGATTCGCAGAGTTCCAAAGTAGAAGTTATGAATCATTTTGGTATCGAGCTGATTATATATCCGGACTGTGGTATTCGAATCTTTCTTGTGATTTTGTATGACAAAGTGACAAGGTCCAAAGGTGAAGAAGTTTTACCTCATGAGCCGATATTTCTATGAAGAAGTGGAAACAGAGAATTCAAGCTCAAATGGAGGAAGAGAACTTGGTCCGTAGAGTCAAGATGCTAGAGACCATGATGGATAGATTGCATAGGCAACAAGAAGAGCTTTTAGATCTGCAAAAGACGGCTTCAGCTTAAGAAATATTCCATGGACTCGATGGTTAGAGAACTAGCCATAAAAATCGGTATCAAAAAGAGCCACAAAGGGTAAGAATGGGAACAACGTGAAGATACGCCAATTGTAAGCGAGAAGGTAAAATCTGCACATACACCTTTTAAAGTTGAAACAAAAGTGGAAATAAAAATTTTGAAGGACAAGTATATGCATAATTATTGGATAAATGGCTAAAATAGTTGGAATTCTACTTTAGTGTGCACAATATCACTGAGGCACAAAGGGTCACCTTTGCATGTCTCAAAATGGAAGGTCGTGCTCTAGTTTGGTGGGAAACCCATATAGCCACTTGTGAGAAGAAGAAACGTCTTATTGTCAATACTTGGAAAGGTTTTAAAGAATTAATTAGAGCCAACTTCTATCCTATTGGCCATAAGACTAACATGATGATTAAGTGGCAATACGTTAGATAGGGCAGTGGTTAAAGTGTGCAAGACTACACTACAAAATTTCGAAGACAAGATGTGTTGCTTAGTATGGACTTAGAGGATGAGTATATTCTGACCAAGTATTTGGGAGGACTTCACACTCACCTTTAGAGGAAGGTAATCTCCATGAAGCCCAAAGATCTCAATGAAGCTTGTATACAAGCATACTACATTGATGACGAGAAGAAGCAAGGAGAAATAGAGCCAAAGGGAGACTAGTCAACATAATAGCAGGACAAAGAACAAGGGAAGACAAGTAGCAGAGGTAAATGGAAAGGTAAACATGCCGCTATTGCTTTGCATACTTGTAAAGATCCTAAGAATTTCTGTAAGAATTGTGATGTAAATGGACATATTGACGCCACATGTTGGAAGTTGCATTTGGAATTGCACCCAAAGCACCAAACCAAGGATTCCAAGAAATCCATGGCCACTGTGAAGACAAAAAGAGAGGTGGAGATTGAGGATGATTCGGATGTAGACAAGAGGTTGGGATGCATGGCCATTAACATGTATGGGGAAGTAGAAGAAGAAGAGATGAGTAAGCTATTTCAAATTAGAATCCAAATAAAGAAGACTAAGGTAAACACTTTAGTAGATTCTATTTCTCAGTCAAATTTGATTTCTGATGTGGTTGTAGAACAACTTGGTCTAGAGACTTATGCGCATCCACATCCATACCCACTGGGATGGGTGAAGAAGGGTGTAGAAATACAAGTTACAAGGAAGTGTAAGTTTTAGTTTGGGATAAATACCCAATACATAGATGTATTAGAGTCTAATATTATTCCACTTGATGCATTTGACGTTGTCTTTGAATTCCTTACTTATATGCCAAGGATGTTGTGTTCACAAGGAGGGAGAACCGGTACAGATGGGTCAAGGACGGAGTCAATTTTAACATCGGAGAACACCAGAGAAAATCAAAAAAGGCTATGGTAAGTGCTAACCAAGCACCAAGACTTATTTAGGAAAATCATAAGTTTTGTTTTATTTTCATTGGAAGGAAAACAAAATGGACATGAGAGCATGGATATTTTTGACCAAAGGATGGAGAATTTGGATAGCACTTGTCAGTTTTTTAGAAGAAGCCACCACACGAACTGCTCATTTGAGGAGCAAAATAAACTTCCGCTATGCAGTCACCATATCTACCTATGGATTCACTAGACCTGACCATGGGGCAGAAAGAAGAAGAGGAGATACAAGGAATGGTCGTGACTATAGCAACAATGTACTTGGGGAGGATTCGACCAATCCATCTTAAGAGACAAAGACAAGCAAGGACTAAACCACTACAATATGGGACCTTCACCATACTTGAGAAGGTTAGAGAAGAAACCTTTAGGCCATACTTCATGCAGATGCATGCGATAGCAAGTTGTAAGAGCTCGCATTCACTAACGCAATCTATGCATGACAAAGAAGGAAAGATACAGAAGTTACCTTCCAAAGAGGATTGTACTCAAGCAACTTGGAGGAGGATGTAGCACTAGAGAAACAAACCAGAGATCCACAGGAGTCTTGGCAAGTTGGACGAGAGAAGACACCAAGGCAGACCTAATGGTACTCGAATGAGCACGAGAGGGATTTGATTCCTCTACCACTCCCCCACTAAGATTTTGTGGGACCAAAATCCTCCTAAGCAGGGGAGGTATGATCCATAGGGATCTAGAAAAACACACCACTTCATCAGTTCCATCAACACCAAGAAGGAGAAATAAGAAAATGAGTAAAATGAGGTAAACAGAGGTTTTGGAAGGAACCGCCGCTCTATGCGAAGCAGTGGTGGTCTCATAATTGTTTCCCTGCAGGCGACAGCCCCGAAACTACCACCTGCCTGGGCGGCAATCCTAAGATTGTCGGTCCTACTTAGGGCAGCAGCTCATGTAACTTTAGGACATGGGAAGGCCTATATATGCATGAAAGGAGCAAGAGAATGATCATTCAAAGATCCAAAGAGATCGAGAAGCAGAGTTTAATGAGAGCAAAGTGAGCAAGATATTCAGTGTTGGAATGGAATTATAGGAGCAAGGTGTAGAAATAGAGCAAGCAAGTAATTGGAGAGAAGTTTTACATTGTTTCTTCTTTTCATACTTATTGTAATCTATAATTGTCTATATTAGACCAATAAAAGTGGGAAGAAAGAGCAGTTGCCCTTCCCGACTGGTTTTCCTCCATTGGAGGTTTCCAAGATAAAATTGTTGGTGTCTTCAATTCTTTCCTTCTCTGCAATTTCCTTTCTATCGCACTAGATAATCATCACAAAGTTCTAATTTTTAAAGCAAATCTATCATTTTCCAAAGTTGAAAGTAGAACAAAGATAATTGTGTGATTTGTAGAGTTCCAAAGTAAAAGTTTACGGATCACCATAACATGCTCAACATAGTTTATAAAACATGTTATTGAACTATGCAAAGTTTTCTAAACAAGCACAAAGTTAACAATGCTCAAGAACCACAAAACCAATGTATGAATTCCCACATAATAAGCTTAAAATCATCTTGCAATTACTCGAGATCAATAATCTTCTCTCGAGACTAAGAAGCTCATACATGCACATAAGAAAACACTAAAATCATAAAACTATCAAAACCTGAGTTTCTCATCCATTAAAATCCTTGAAACTTTACCTCTTCTTATTCATATCTATATAGAATGGATGAAAACAATTACATTATGCTTCATATACTCTCCTTCTCACTCCTTTCTCAAATTGCTTGCTCATTTGGTCAATTACAAGTATGGTTTATCATGAGATTCCCTTCCAAAGGAGTTAATTTTACCTAATAATGCCTTAAGTTTTCATGAAATAGCTTCTTTTAGTACTTATGAATCTAGAGAGGGTCTAATCACCACATATGACCTCACTCTACCCTTACAAATCTTATGAGTGTAGTGCCCACTTCCCTTCGACACTTTTGATATTGATCATGACACTATTGACTATACCATGGACATTGTTATAGTTTTGATTTAGTATGATAATTAGATGTTAGAGCATGGATTATTGCTGACTCTGATTCATATATGATGCATGATGATCATTAGAGACATTTTTATATATTGATGTTGATATACTATTTGACATGGTTATATTATAGATGTTGTTCGGACTTGTGATAATTGGATATTTTGAGTAGACCTAGAAAATGAAAATTGAATTAAAATTGATGATGATATAGTTGTTGATGAAATTTTAAGTGACGTTGTTGATTGGCTTGATGATTGTTGTGATTCACATATGTTTTGATGACTTTGGAAGTATATTATATTCATTTGGATGTTCTGATGCGGCCATGAGGCCGAAGGAGGTATTTGTATTTTGTAGGTTTAAAATATCACAATAAACATCGGGGGATCGGAGACCAACCACATTGGAATTCTAGATGAATTCAACAAGGTCACCATGGAAACATGTTTTGTGTGTGTGTTGTTTTTGTTAGGGATTCCCATGGGGGATTACCTTTGAATGTGACCAAGGGGTTTTATGTATTTATTAATGTGGTTTCTTTTATTAATGTTTGCATGTGTTTATTTTGTGGTGCTTTTACCCTTTTTCATTAGTTATTAAATGTTGTGAATAATCATGTTGTTAAAGTAAACAAATCAATATGTCATAAGAAAGTAATTAGTGAAGTGGTTGGCTTTTGTATTAAATGTTGTAAGTATGTGTAAGTGACTTTGTAAGTGATGTGTAAGCTAACTTTGAGTGTGAAACACTCCACCTTCTTGGAAATTCGAATTTGTCCTTGGAGGTTGATTTTGGAGGCTTGTGGGACAAGTTAAACTTGTCCCATACCTCTTAAATTTACATACCAACCTTGCCTATGGTTGGAGGGTTAAATTTAGACTTTTATAATGCATTTTGGGAAGACAAATTGTAAGTTTTAATTGCACTCTTCTTACATTTTATTAAATTCAGTCCTTATGGGGTGTGGGATTTTTGGAGTGTGTAAGTTTATTGTCATATTATTCACCCACCTCTTTATTGTGCATTGGAGAATGAATTTGAATTTTGTGTTGGAGTTGAGGATGTGTGATGTGGCTTCCTGCATGGATCATCTTCATCCTTTTCTCTTCCCTCTTCTATAAAATGGAACTCTTTGCTTTGTTTTGGGTTGTTGAACATTTTGCATACTTCATTTTTGGGCAGATTTTCTTGTTGTGTTGGGAGCTCTTTCTGGAGAAGTCTTTGGATGAGTGTTGCATGCTTGTGTTGGGTAGATTTTTGGCTTGCTTGCATTAGAAGGAGCTTGTTGTTTTGAACTTGGAACAAACTCCATCATGGAGAAGTAAGAGCTTGGCTCTTGGAAAACTCTTCTTTCCTTTTATGAATATGTAAATGCCAATATGTTTGTTATTGTTGTGGGTTGTGGGTAGATGGCCTAGGAATGGTGTAGGAGAAGACTATGGGGTTTGTTTTTGGGAGGCACAAGTTTTTTTAGGGAGGTATAAGGGTGGAGGGAGTTGGGATTTGGGTTCCACCTTAAAAAGAAATAGCTTGCATTTCTTTACTTGTTGTGGGGTGCCATAAGAGGTTGGGGGCATAAGGAAATGTGAGGAATAAGGAGTACTTGGGGGAGGCATAAGTGCATGAGCGGGGTTTGAAATATATATATATATATATATATATATATATATATATATATATATATATATATTGGTGGGTTGTACTCAGGTGGTGATACCCATTTCCCCGTTTGGGAGGCATAAGAAGCATCCCCCATAGTTCTTGCTCCTTTGGCTTTCTTGATGAAGCCTTAGTATTGTTTTGTTAGGAGTTAATGTAGTTGTAGAACTACATTCATTTGTCGATCGTGTTTTCAATTTGAAATGTACATGTTGAAAGATTGTTTTGTGATGTGGAAGCATGTTGTTGCCATGAATTAAAATACATTTCTTATTGCATTTTGGTTGGGGCTCGGGGGCCAATGAAGAATTATGGGTTTTCCTTTCATTGGATGTCTTGGTTGGGTGGAGAGCGTTGCCTTTCCCCGCCTTTGTTGTGATCAAAATTGGAAGAAAGAGAAGAATGCATGTTGTTGTCCTAGAGCTGAGAAAAGACAGTTTGACAGTCCCTTGTGAAATGAAATCTCATTGTAACCCTTCCCGCTTTGAAATGGATGATCTGTATTTTATTTGCAATGCAAGGATACTTTGTGTTGAGTTATGAAAGTTGTAAATTTGAAATGTGAAAGATATATATACTCTGTTCTGTTCATTTGAAAGAAAGAAATTGAAATATGTTATTTGCATTCAAGAAATTGAAGAATGTAAAGTTGTATATTTGAAATCAATAAAAGATTGCACTACCTTTATCAATTTACATTGTTGTATTGAAATTGATCATCAAATTGTGATTTGAAATCTTTGTTTGGAAAATTGAAATGAGGAATACATATGAAGGAAATATATGTAACTCTGTTCTTTTGAAATATGTTAAAATTGGAAATCGACTTTGTATTTTGGCTCTTAAATGGTTTGATTAAATCACTTAAATGTATTAGACTAGAATGGAAATGAATCTCCATACTTGGAAGGTGAAAAATGATAAATAAATCCTTTAGAAATTGATCTCGTTTTGTATTTCATCCTAGCAAATAATTTATCTAAAATGAATAGTTTGAACCTGCAATTCAAGAAATAAAAATGAAACATTAAAATTGAACATGCTATGATGTAAATGAATTCAATTTGGGCTAAAAACTTAAGGAAATATTTCAGACCTTGTAAAATCGGCTCAATCCATTTGCAGTCCTTTGTTAAAAGTTGTAAAATTGATTTGCAACTCAATCAAACCAATCAAATCTGGTTTTCCATCCTAAAACCATCCTAGAACAATCCTCCATGTCTATTGGGCATGATGAGTGAAGGAAAGAATCAAATTGAATAAAACTAACAAGTTAAAATTTACCAGTTCACTCTGTATAAGCCTGCAGGCCGTTTGTCTTGAAATTGACCCTTTAAATTTTATCAAAACCAAAAACTATTGAGCTCAATACAAGGAGGACGTCAAGATATTTCAAAAACTCATCGCTTTCCCAAAACTGAGCTCTCTATCAAATGTTATGGCCTTATGAAGTTTTCTTCCTTGGAGTTGAAATTTTTTGGGAAAATTTTCCTTCAAGGGCCCGCGGCCCGAATTTTTCCTTTGGGACTTGGGAAAAATTTTGAGAAAATTTTCAAAATTTTCTCCGCCAACCCGCAACCAATTAGAGGCTACCATGTGGCACCATGAGGTGCCAACGGTGGGACAGATCCCCTTTTTAACTTAGCGCTCTTTAAAATTTTGGGAAAATTTTCTCGAGTTTCCCCGCCGCCCGCAACCAATCAGGTGATGCCACGTGGCGTCACGAGGCATCGGTGGAGGAACGGGTTCCTTTTGTCCTTCGCATCTCAAAAAAATTTAGAAAATTTTCCAAGTTTTCTCTGCTGCTCTACTGGCCCGCAGCCAATCAAGGGCTGCCACGTGGCATCTCAAGGTGTTGGCAAAGGTGTGGGTCTCTGTACTCTCTTAGCCCTTCGAGGCGTTAAGTCAATTTTCTCCCCGCCACCCTGCCTTCCCCACGTTGGCTTAAGAGAAGCCACGTGTCCTTTGTGGTCTCACGAGAGCGCGGGCATAGAGATGACTTTTCACCCCACGCGGGAAAATTTGCAAATGTCTCCCGCCACCCCGCCTATCCTCGTTTTTCCCGCACTGCCTTGGGGAGTGCCACGTGTCCTTTGTAGACCCGTGGGAGCATGGGTGCAAATGTGATTTTTTCCCCAAAAAAAAAATTCCTAAGGTCTCCCCACGGCCCGCCAACCCACCCTTTGGGCAAATTTTCACCCCTAGGTCCGCAAGCCTGCTCTTGGGAAAAAAATTCACCCCAAGGCCCGTTGGCCCATAACTTGAAAAATATAAGGAGTTAGGAGAACTTCTTTATATCACCGGAAAGGTGAGAAAATTTCCTATCCAATGGGAGTGATTTAAGAAAATTCTGAATGCGTTAAAGGTGAGAAAATCAAATTGAAACCTTAAGCCTGTTAGAGAGTGGGAATGGAGTGGAGTTTCCCTTTGAACCTAATTGAAACTTCTAACCCTAAAGTTTGGAGCTTATGACCTCTAATAATTATTAACAAAAGGAAAATATACTCTAGTAGATTTGAATTGTTCTGGAACCCGTTAGTGGCAATCTGTTGCCTCAGTAACATGATTGAGATTCTTTTAATAAAGAAAAAAGTATTCCATAATTTTCCTAACTAATCCTAGGTTGTTCTTAGGTCTTAAGTGGGTTGTTTTAATCGGCGTTACAATGAGCTTCAAGTACACACCCAAAATTCTCAAATCACACTAAAATTGACCTTACAATTTGAATTAGCATTTTGGAGGGAAATGCCTCATTTGAAATTTAAAAGGCGTGTACACCACAAGAACAACTAAATAACACCCAATAACTTATGGCACTCTATTATCACACTTGACAAGCTAAACTAATGTCCTTATGAATTATTTATAGGATGCTCCTGCATCAATGTGTGTGTGTGTGTGTGTGTGTGTGTGTGTGTGTGTTACTTTAGCAAGTGAAGAATAAATTGGAGAACAATACTATGAGATACACACAACATGATAGTATCACAAGAAGAGAATAATAGTTTCAAGTTGGTGACTTAGTTTTGTATAGTTTGAGTTCGAGAGAATGGTTCCCAAGAAGAAAATATGACAATATCAAGTAGAAGAATATTTGGTTGTGTATGATTTGAGAAAGTTTATAGAAAATAATATGAGATAGAACTCGTGGAGGGAAACACAAGTTTTTCAATATTGGATTGGTTGAGACAATATTTACATAAGAAGGTAATATAAGAGATGGAGTATGGATTCTAGAGTCATTAAATGACCAAGAGGTAGCGAGAGTATCGTGTGAAATGGAATGATAGAATAGTTCTTCACATGCAACTTGGATGAATGCATCCACGACTATAAAACATAGAAAGAAATTGGGAGATCTCATAAAATTTTCATGAGCGGGATGTCAAAACTCTTTTTACTTACCTATCATGTATGATGCAAAAGCATCCGGTTCTAGATTAAATCTTGCATCAAGTACCAAAAACAAGAGTCGTTATTCATACATATTATTTTGTGACTTATCCGCTTAACAACATCATTGAAGAAATCCTAGTGGTCCAACAACCTAGAAGTAACATGTACATGAGATTTTTTTATCTATCAAGATCAAACTAATCCTTTTCAAGATAGATAATGATACCTCTAGTTTACAAAGGTGGTAGTGTTGAAACCGTTGGTTTGTGTAAACCGACAGTTAGTAACTACCGTGATGGTTTCAAAACCACAAATATACACTAGCAATTTTGCATGCGGTGAACACTTAAGTAGAGTAACGGACTAGCACAAAGTTTTCGATAGTTGATGTTTCCAAGATGTGTGGGAGTATGAAGAGGCCCTGCACATTATTGTTGTCGTCAAAAGAAATTCGAATTCCTTTAGTTTTGTGTTGAAGCAATCAACGACGCATTCAGCGAAGAAAAAGACAAAAATGTCAAGTTTATAAGGTTTAAGTCAAATAAGGAACTATGTAGGAGTGCTAGTCATCTCCGTGTCTATTCAACTTAAACACAGATTTGTTTTTATGTGTGTAATCTTTGTAATGAGGCCACATAAGTAATATAGACTGAATTTTGGGTTTATGTATGTGTTCAAGAGAGAGTCCATTTTTGTTAACAACAAAAAACAAAAGGACCCGTATTCAAGTTTTCATTTATATAGCAAGATGCTCTGTTATGATCTCTTCTATAAAGGATTAAACTCAATTTCCTTTTTGTATATGAAATATATAAAACATTTTGAAGTGTAGTTCATGTCTGCTATATATTTATCAGACATTCCATATTACTTTCCTTTCCTAATAGAGAAGTATGTATTAATCATATGGATTGTAGAAACATTGTATCTCTTATAAACTGTTTTTCATTTAAATAAATTAAGTATATTATGTAAAGAATTTTATTATTGTATTGTTAATTTTTTTGAGAATATTAAATGGGTTGTAGTCTAATTGTGTGTATATAGTATAAAAGGTGTTGTCTAACCATCCACCAAGGTACATATCTTAGAAGATAACAATAAATAAAGGATGAAGCTGGGCTCGAGCCCCCAACAAATTTGGTAGAATGAATACCCCTCAGAATTTGACAGTTAAGTCCAAAATTTTGTGCGCCTTACCCATACAAACTTCAGATTCAATAAAATTTTTTTGACAAAATAATGATATTTCATAATTGTTACACTCTCAAATTTATAATTAGTCCACTTGCTCAATTATGATTAGTGCACCCAAACTGAAAATTTTCTTAACCCAAATCTGAAAGTTTTTCTTCAAACAGAAAACCATATACTGCAAACTAAATCTATTGAGAATGTGGTTATTGGGTAATCAAATTTGAATTGTATATTGAAAAGAATTCAATCAACTTTCATGATCATTTGTGCCTATTTATACAATCTCTCAAAAAAACATTTTTCTCCGTAGTTCTTTATATCTTTGTACAATTTCTCTGATCATATGTTCAAGTCGACCTCCACGATTCGCTGAGCGTAAATTCCCCATGCGTTAGCATTGAAAACAAGCTGACTATCCGTACCAAATGCACCAAAAAATGTTGTCTGTCCACAGTTTAACTCCCAGCAATGTACAAAAATGGTAAACAATCTCCCTATTTAAGTGCGGATCCTGAAAATATATGAAACGTCCTGACAAGATAAGGTGTTCCTCCATGATCAATCCTTGTGTATGTCAGGGTCGATCTGAAACGCTATCTGTAGGAATATTGTTGTGAATTGGGGATGGCCCAGAGGGAGCAACAGGTCCTTTAGGCAAAATAGGGAATACAACCTTGGAGGGACCTTTGTTCTCCACAACAACCTCCAACTTCTCTATACTCCTGATTTGACCTCCAAGTTGGCCATCTTTAATGGAGCCTGGCAATGGACGAGCTGAACATATAGACATACACAAAATAAAGAATATAGTCAGCATAAACTCTGCAGTTCTTGGGTGCCCTGCCATTGTTGTATCACAAAGGGACAAGAAGACTTTTTAACCAACTGTTTTCTTGTTCTTGAGATATTTTTGTGCCTTGTAGTAGTATAAGAAATAATAGTGGTTAGGATTTTCCTTATGTAGGCTCTTTAATTGAGTGTCGGACACGATATAAGAGGGATTTTCTGAGCAATTTGATGGAAAGAAATTCGGACATATTGCATATTTCATTGCATTTCCACGAAATAATTGGCCTACTTTTTTTGACTTGAGAAATGTTGAATAACAAATGTGAAAGGAATTGATAAGCGTCACTAAAGTCAATATAGGATTATCCTTTGATTTTGTAAGAGAGAATTCATTGCACGGAAGAGTGTGAGCAGGGAAATACATGCCAAATACAGTTAATGTTTGTTTATGACATCAGAGTAGTAGCAGAATTTAACCATTAGATACAGTTAATGTTTGTTTATGACTGTGATGAAAACGGTACCTTGTGCAGCAAGTCTATAGTCAGCTTTCAAATTTTGACCATAGAACACACATTAGCGCCGCAATACTGGAATGTGCAACGTGTTTAAATGTTTTAAGTCATTTTAAACGTTAAAAGAGACAAATTTCTTCATAACTGTGAGAATATTAGTCAAACTCAAATTCAAATTGTTTGATTGAATTTAAAGTTTGTATAGGTTAGGTGTACAGAATTTTTAATTGAGGGGTTTTTATTAAATCCCTTAATTAAAAAATTTGTACACCTAACCTAGAACATAATTTTGTTTTCATTTTTATTATTTGATGTATTCTAAAATTTGTATTTTGTGGATGATTAAATAATATTTTTTACACTATCATACACATCATTAGAGTACTACATATTTAATACATATTCAAATTTTTATTCCTATGAATTTATAAATAAAAATACATATTTTGATTTTCATAATAAAATAAACTTTTGACTATTAAAATGTTAAAGATTCTTTTAAAATATCTCTGTTTTACCAATTTGATACCTGATTAAACATTCCAAAATCCAATTTCTAATTTCCACACAAATGGTTTTGAAATGTACCACAAGAAAACAGAAATATTCTTCATTTTATTTTAATATTTCTGTAAAATGAAAGAAGTCATTGGTTATTGTTAAGAAGTGGGTCGTATAGCTTCTCACATGGACTGTAGATGACGAAAACATAGGGAAGTTTTTAATAGTGTTCTCTACCGAAAGGAAAATTTTAAGGGGCTAAAATGAGCCAATTTGGACACTTTGCTCATCAAAACTTATTTACATCAATTAGAGGAGGCTTCCATGTTGTGTGGTAAATTAGTTTGCATTTCTATCTTTATACGGCTTCTGTTAAACATAAAAATACTCAAATTAAATCTTCAATTTTATGTGGTTTTCTAGTTTTTTTATAAAATTAATTATGAAATTATTTAGGGTTGAAAACTTAGAATTATTTATTCAATTATTTTGTGAATTAAATCAATTTCAAATATTTTTGTATTTGTTTGAGTGTGTAATGTACACATTTTTATGTATACATATGATTGTTGGAATTAATGATGTTTGTAATCTTGAGTCGTCCACATGTATTTCAAACTTGTTTTCTCTCCTTTTCTATCTACTTAGATGATAAGTATTTATATTTTATTTTTCTCGGTCATTGTATTTTGTATTTTTGCCACTAAAGCATTTGGGCTTGTGTCTATTTTTTCGGCTCCATTTTATTCTAAGTCTTTGGGCGGACCCAAACCCACAAAATTAGCTTTGTTTCATTTAGTCTTCGGTTAGGAGCTAGGATCTTTATTTTTGTTAGCTACTGTTTGTCATTTCCCGACGCTTTTTCTTTTCAGGGCGTGAAGCCCATAAAATAAGCCGCAACTTATATTTCGTCAAGTTCGGTCTAAGTCTAAGCACTTAGCATATATACATCGACAAAGGGAGATACACGTGGCTATGTTTTAATGGATCCGACAGTTTAAGTTAAGCAAAGCTAGGAGATGCGATGCGAAGCCACAACCAATCATAGACAAGCACGAAGCTAATAAGACTGACAAATGCGAAGTACGTGGAGCCTCCTCATTAGTTTGGGGTTCACGTACTGATATGGTCTATAGATGAAGACTGACAGTTGCAAAGAGCATCAAACTCTTCTATTGGTTCGGGCTTTGCAGTTCTAACAAGTTAATAGCTAAAGACTGACAATTAGGATAACTGTGGAATTATCTTATTGGTTAATACTTCACGTGTGTTAGTCAGGGATCAAAAGGGTCTGACAACAACGAAGGGCGTAGAATGTTTCTATCGGTCAATGCTTTCGCACTGGCTGTGATCAATAGCAAAAGGTAAAATACGAAGGGTACGTGGAGTTATCTCATTGATTTTAGCTTCGCATCGAGAATGGAGGATAGATAAAGCCCGACAATGCAACCAATGCTAGATAGACACATGGAATCATTTTAGCCAAATTAATTACAATGGATTTGAGCGGATTTCAAAGACGCGAAGTGCTGGAGCTAATTGATATTTCAGTTCCGTGTCAATGGTCAGCGTCTTTTGAAAGACACAGGGAGCTATATAATTGGCTCGACAAATATAGAAGAGAGAGAGAGAGAGAGAGAGAGAGAGAGAGAGAAGAACTATATGCAACAATATACAGAGAAAACAGAAAAAGAGAATCTAGCAGAGAGAACCGTAGCTCAAGGAATTATATAAAAGGAGAAAGACACGTACTATAGCACAGATCCAAAAGAAGAAATACAAGAAGAATATTTAGGAAAGAATATAGAGTTGTAGCTAGAGGCAAATTTTGAAAAAGAAGCAAAAATAATTTACAGAGCCGTAGCTCTAAGTTGTAAGAAGATTTTTAAATCAAATATAATATATATATTGTGTGTTCTTATGGGTTGGTTGTGTTTTTCCCTGTGTTGGTTTCCGTTGGCACCAAATTTTGTTAACAAACCGGTATCGAGCTTGAGTTGTTTTCATTTTATTTTCTAGGTTCGATTTGTAATGGCTTCTACAAATAGCAACTCATGGAAACAACCCCAATATTTGATGGGAAGAACTATGACATATGGTGCATTAAGATGAAGACTTCGTTCTCTTCTCAATAACTATGGGAACTAGTTAAAGGAGGCTACACAGAGGTAGCAAACTAGACTACATTTAATGCATTGACACAAGCACAAAAGAATGCATTGAAAGAAAATAGAAGAAAGGATGCAAAGGCTTTAATCTACATCCAAAATGTAGTCATTGATTTAGTTTTCCCAAAAATAACAACTATAAACTCCAAACAAGCATGGGATGCCTTGCAGAATGCATACCAAGGAAGTGACAAGGTGAAGGTATTCATCCCTGCAGATGTTGAGGAGAGATTTTGAGACCCTTCTCATGAAAGAGTTAGAATCAAGTAAATGACTTTTTCACAAGAACAATGACCATAGTCAATCAAATGAGGACTAATGGTGATATTTTTGAAGATCATAGGATCATAGAGAAGGTATTAAGGATCCTTCCAACCAAATTTGATCCAGTTGTGGTTATAATAGAGGATTCTAAGGACTTGAGACAAATGACATTTGATGAGTTGATGGGTTCTTTACAAACCCATGAACAAAGGATGAGTAGGTCAGTCAGTTCCTCCCGTGAACAAGCCTTCAAAAATACAAATGTTTGAGGCATGGGATATAAGCTTACAACAAAGGAAGAGGAATATTTAGCAACCAACAAGAAGGTGGAAGAAAAAGTCATCAAGAGCCACAAGCAAGAGGAAGAGGTAGAGGAAGGAGTAACAGCACTTCCAAAGGTGGTTCTACACAAAGGTATGAAAAATCAAATGTGCAATGCTATTATTGCAAAAAGTTTGGACATTATGCAAGTGAATGTAGAAAGAAAGAATATGATTTGAGAAATCATAATCATAATGCAAGCTTCTCTAATGCAAAAGAAGTTGAACCTGAAAAGAATGAAAAGAGTGGAAATTTCCTTCTAACTTGCAATGTAGTTGAGAAAGGAAACAAACAAGTATGGTATTTGGATAGTGCATGCACCATATGTGTGGAAACAAGGAAATGTTCAATAATATAGATGAAACAATCAAATTTGAAGTGAAGATGGGAATAAATAATAAGGTTCTTGTGATGGGTAAAGGCATTGTATCCATTCTCACCAAGCAAGGAGACAAGAAGCATATACATAATGTTTCCTTTGTCCATTGTAGACACCAAAATTGGGTCACACTCCCCTTGGTCCCTTGTCAAATAACCAGCTCAATCATACTCATCTAACCATGGCCCCTTCCACCCCACATCACCTTTAATTTAATTAATTTAATTAAATTAATATGTATCCTCACAATATTTAATATCTAATTACCTTAATTTCTACCCCACCACCTCACCTAGACACATCACCCTAGACCTATTCTTGGCATGTTTCCATAACCAACAATAACTAAGTCTTACTTGCCTTAATGAGCTAATATTTGGTATAACCCTAAAATCTCTCTAACCACATTCCAACTCATTAGAAGGGAAGTTTTTGTTCTAATCCGCGGGAATAAAACTAACCGGGTCCAAGAAATTGGAAGGATCTATCCATTTTAGTAAACCTAGGGAATCCCACCTTAACCGATGTCGGTTACCACTAAACCGATGCCAGTCAACCTGGAACCGTCACCGGTTACCATTTATTCACCCAAACAAACTTGTTTTTGGGTTGGCATATTTTGAGAGTGAGAAAAGGATATCAAAGCTGCATGAAAGAAAAAATATCATCCTTTCACGTATCCAGACATCTAGAGCCATCACCAGGACAGATTTTGGAAGCATTGCACTCACGGAATCATTCTAGGAGCCACTGCTATGATATCCAACACCATTCTTCTGATCAACAAATCACCTCCATTCAGCCATCAAAATCTACATCACAGTAAGTATATCTCTACCAACATTGTCCATTTCAGCATAGTTAACTTTTGTCATTCCTGTCATTAGTTTATACTTTGCATGTTCATCCCTCCATTGCTTAATAGCTTGTAATCTCACCATTTATCCTACCCACACCACCAAATCACCATTCTGACCTAATATCTGTTTTTGAGTGTACTTGAGATCTCCACAGACCTTCTCAACCACTCTTCCAACCTCATTTGACCTCAGATCAGCCTCTGTCATTTAATCTATTTGAGTTTCTTTTACCTCAACCATACCGACGCGTCGGTTATTTGCAACCGTCATTGATTCTACCTAAACCGCATCGGTCATACTTTATCGACGCGGTCTCGTGTTTTATACCTTGACCAAGAATAGGCCCAACAATCATCCTACCAATTGACCTAAATAACCGTAATCGACCCTAATTAGTCACGGTACTTGACAAACACCTCACCTCTCAGATCCAACTATAGCCTAGCCTGTTGTGATTGGATTTGCTTATTGTACTTGAATGAGATACCTAAATCATATCAAACTACAGTAGGACTTTGTTTATTTCTCGCATTAACTTGTTTTAAACAGTGGATTGATAGCCATCTAGGAAGTATCACACTTCCGAAACTAGCATACGCTAGGCAGTCCACTGTCATATATCATTTAACTATCCTTTTGTGGTCTTGTTTTCTATTACAGGTAGTTCCTCCTAGCCAAAAGGAAGCTCTCACATTCAGCTATGGATCAAGAATTCAAAACATGCATAACAACCATCAACCGACCAGCATTTAACAGGTATTCTTCCTTGACCCCTTACCCTTATCTGTTTCGTCATTTCGAAAAGGTAAAGAAAACGGTGAAACATTTTGGCACGCCCTGGTGGGACCCATCAGAGGTTCTTTTGCATTTTTTCATTCTTAGGTGAAATTCGTGTGTTTGTTTCCCTTCGAAAATCTTCCACATTAATTTTCTTCTTTGGAATCCTTCTCCTTCTTTATATTGTCTAAAACAAATTGTATTTTTGGTGCTTTAAAAGCAACACATCTTCCTTTCTTTTTCATTGCATTAGTGAAAGAACATCCCTCTTCCTGTTCATCTCTTGCTACATCAAATATCACACTTTGATTTGGGTTTAAAACACTTGCATTGCATTCTGATTTGTTGCATTATTAGCTCACATTAAAACTGAGGGAAACCTATATGTTGGAAGTCATGCCCAACTGATGGTTGACACAAAGAATCGTAGAAAGCACATTTTCTCTCTCTTTGTGTCTTACCAAACTTGCACAAAATCAAAATATACACATCTTTCTTAAACAACATCTTACCCGGGAACATCTGTCAGTGATCACACGATCCGGTTGGCAGGTACTCCCTATCTCGTTGCCTCTATCGAGTCATCATCTCAAAGGACGGCCCACCCCCGCCATAACATACCCGAGCCCGCCCCCACCATAACATACTTGAAACCTCTCCTTTTAGATATCCTTCTTCGTAGGACACCTTCCCAACCAAATAAAATATGTTCTAAATACACATAGTCAATCCTAAATAGCATAAGCTAAACAAACATAAGAAAATCATTGTTAGGATCATGCTTTTTCTTAGTGTTCTTCTTGGCTTGTGTTTTGAGGTGTAAGCCTACAAGTCTCCATTTTTCTTCTTCCTTGCACACTCCACCATCATAGTTGGAGTACTCTGACTTTTTCTGAGTGTGTCAGGGCTTCATCTCCTCATTCTTAGGTTTCTGAGTTCGATTCTTCACTTAATTTAATCCACAAAACCAATTTTATTCATTCCTTTCTAATTTCACAATTACCGACGTCGGTTCAGCGACCATCGCCTGGTTCACATCTTATGTCATCGTTAAACCCTAAGCGATGTCGGCTCCTAGATTTCTAGTTAATTTACCTAGAATAGATTTCATCATTGTTTTTGTTTTGTTTCTGGCCCTCAAGGAATCATCATATTTCTCCCCTGTTGATACTTACTGTCATACATAGTTTTCACAAGTACACATCCAACATTCTTGTTTCATTCTTTGAGACTAGTTTCTTCCACAAATGACCGGTATCGGTTTCAGAAACCATCATCGGTGTTCCCCAACTATCACTTGTAAGCTTTGGCCATCATCATTTTCCCTCAACCGTCACCGGTCAACCTAACCGTCATCATTGCTCTGTGTTTGATTTTCAAAATCTAGATATTGACCAGATTTACCTCCTGGACCCCATTATTCTTTTTTTCTACTATTTTCTGTGTCATCTACAGAATACAGTCTTACTAGGTCAGCACTTGTTCACATGGTGCTGACTCGTAGCTAGACTAACGCCCTCATATTCCATGCTAGTCGTCAACCACTCCCACCTAGTCCCTCACCACCTTCCGTCTTGTCACCCATGGATCCAACCTTACCTACCACCATTGTTGTAGGCGACGAAGAGTTTGCATGACTCCTTGATCAGAATCCCATGGCCTTACAGTTCTACCTTTCCCATTCTTCCACCCGAGACTCCTCAGGTCAGTTGATATACGACATGCCTGTATCCATATCTCCTTCCCTTATTCTTATTGTTGCATCAGCCCCTAATAATGCAGCGTTACCCTCACCTGCTTCACCCTTGGTAGTTTTCCTGGTTAGGCCCCATTCCCGCCATGACCGCTGCATCTACAATTTCACTCGCACCTATCGTATCTATTGTCCCCTCGTTAACCACCCAGACCATAACACAGTCTGCACCCATTGTCTCACAAATACCCATTACAATACAACCGCCAATGGCGTCGGTGACCCCTACTCCATTCCAGAATCTCATCCTCTCCATCCCACAAACATTGCCCCCAATCGCTACCAGAGTCATGGTGACCATCACACCTACATACACCTATTATTAACAACCCCTATCTCGTCTGTCACCCATTCTGGATATGTGCCTTCTATGTCGGTTCCCTATTCTCAACCTCCCTATCAGGTTCAATATTTGCCCCCTTATGCCATAAGAGGTGTCCCTCCATCACAACCTACCAATGACCTCATCAAGTTGATGATGGAAAATATGCAAACACTAGAAGCATTAGTTTCTGGCTCACGCAATTCCCTCACCTATGATGAAATTTGTAATGAGCCTATTCACCCATCCATTCCTATTCAACCATACCTTGTGCATTGGGAAATGCCAAAATTCAACTGCTTCAATAGCAAAGAAGATCTGCAACAACATTTACGGTCCTTTAAACATGGGTGTTACCTGATTGCCCATGATGACGCTTTACTTTTGAGGACTTTCCCAATGTCCTTCGACAAGACCGAATTGGACTAGTACGGTGGACTACCAAGGAACTCCATAACAAGAACATCGAGCTCAAATAAAATGATACTTCTTTGTTTTCTAAACCCCAAAACAACTATTCAAATCCCAAAGGGTCTGTTAATGTCATTGTTCTCAAAGTTGGTCCCCCTCATCAATCAAACCTGGCAAAACTTGCTTCTAATCTCTCTCATGTCCAAGCTTTTCGGTTCAAACGAGAACAATGAAAGTACACTTCCCTAAGAGAATCTTATTCTTCCATTTTGGAAAAGCTTGTTAAGGTGGTGCCATTACCCTTCCACCTATAAAAACACATACTGGTTTCAACCCTAAGCGACCCATGCCTGCGTGGTATAAGGAACACAAATTTTTCAACTATCATCGTGTCAAAGGTCACAATGACAATAACTACATCACCTTCAAGAATATCATCCAAGAAATGATAGAAAATGGAGATCTAGTCTTGGATATCCCAAATGCACCCGCTAACCAAAACCTGCATATCTTTAAGAATCCATTCCCTAATCATGCCCCATATTCCAACCAAGTGGGTGATACCTCAAATAATGATAGCAATGTCCGCGAGGTCCATGTTATTTTCAATGACACACCAGTTGCTTCCCAATTGCCTCATGTTCCTTCCATAGATGAAATCTTAGCCTGCGCTCCCCTACCTGCACCAAAATCTATTTCATCTACTCCTCTACCCACAGAGGAACCCCCTTCATGTTCCCCTTCACCCATGGAAGAGCCTATAATCAACACACCACCTTTGACCCCTCAAAATTCCGAGCAGTTGTCAGTGGCACCTCTCCTACTCATAGAAGATGCAGGTCCACCACCTACACCAACATAAGGAGAGCCCACTTCGGTTATTTTGTCCTCTCCTCTACCCATGGAGGATACTATAGAAGTACCACTTCCTATAGACGACCATTCACCATCAAACCTTCAAGATCCCGTTGATCTTCTTTTGGCTCTCTTACCCACAGAGTCCGAGGCTAGCCATTTCCTTGTATCTCAAACACATTTTACGGGGATTGCCACTTGATCCATGTAAGCCCCACTTACAACAAAGTACCATTCTCACACTTGGCCAATCTTACGGACTATGTCGATAGAGCCCTACTTTGGGGATGCCTTTTACTTCTTGTTTCAACACAAACACAATTTTCCCCGTTAACACGTCCACTATCTATCAAAAATTCTTTTGGGTAACCAAACTAAACAGAATCACAACTATTACAATGCCTTCCATGAAACCACTCATGGCCCAACTCACGCCTCGCCCATAGGCCAACATACATCTACACCCAAACCCATGCCTATATCATCTCCCTTACCTAAACCTCTCACTACCTTAGGGGTTATACCGACAGTTAGCCTTACTCACCCACCCATCAAATTAGATTTAGCCACATCTTCCAAAACTAACACCAAACTTAACCCGACCCCTACAAAGAAGATCCAATCTCCTAGATCTCATACCCCAACCTCACCAACCATGCCCTTTTCACCTTCACCCCTTCTGTCCATCCTAGGACCTTACCCCTCAACCCTGGCTAAGAAACCCCCATCCACCAATAAACCAAGAACGTAGCAACCCATTTCCCCATCATATGCCTCTAATATACCCAAGCAACCCACACAACCTCCACCCTCACCCGTAACCTTCTTACCACCCATACCTTCAATACCATCAATAACTTCTTCACTACCCATGATGCTTCCTTCTCTTTCACTCATGCCTCCTGCCCAACCCACACTAGCTACCTCCACATCACCTCGATTACCCTCATGGGCAACCCGCCCTCTTCCACCATCTGCTTTTCCCTCCACATCTCGTGCACTCTTATCACCTTTGCCCAAAAATATGCAACCTAAGGCTAAAAACCCACTACCCTCCAATAATGTAGTTAAACCAACCAAACCTTCCATTGCCAGTTCATCTATAATGCCCCTACCCAAGTAGATATGACCAACACCTAAGACCATGCCACACACCAAACTAGTAACCCAACCTACTCCCTCTCTTGTAAAGACTCTTCCTACACAATCAACCACACCTGTACCCAAACCCACATTCACCTCCCATTGTGATCCATTAGTAGGATCCTATGCCAAGATCCTAACCAACCTCCTTGAAATTTCTATCATCACATTACCACCTCTTAGACCTTACGACACACTCAAACCCAAACCAAAATGGTTTGATGAAACCAAAATTTACGTCTACCATTGTGTGCCAGGAAACAATGTAGAGAACTGTAAGGATTTGAAAACCGCTCTTGTCCAATTATGTCTTCTGAAGAAAACTTTGACGATGATGATCTTCTTGATGAGGACCCCATTTCACCTTCACCAATTTCCACATATCCTCTCCCATTACCTACTCAACAACCAAGATCTCCACCCCCACAACTCTTTGATCCATCCCCGAGATTTGAAATTAACATGGTTTGCATAAGAGAGTTGGCCAAACCACCACCCAAATGCCAATGCGCCCTACTCATCTCACAAGGCTCGTATCCACCACTAGGGTTTTGTCCCTCTTTCGCTATACCTTCCATGACACACCCTCTTCATCCACCTCCCCTCATATTAACATGATCAACATTGCCACCCGTGCTCAGAAAGACAAGGGCAAGGAGAAAGCAAGTGGCCCATTAACCAACCCTGTACCCAATATACCATCCGCACCCACACCTAAAGTCATCATTCAAGGTCCTGCATATCCCATTTCGATGGGGTCACACATTGCACAATGCTAAAACAACTACACCAATCCCCCATCAAAATATCTTTATATGACCTTGTCCAAACCTCGGAGTCACATCGTCAATCCCTCATGGAGGTCCTTTAAACTATCGAATTCTTACCAAATGACCCTACACCCATGGCCTCCATCATTACCCCTCACCACGTAGCCTCTCTCACTAGGTCTTTGCCTTCCTCTACACCTCCACCCACTCACCAAGTGGCCTCCCTCAGCTTTGCAGATGAAGATATCACTCCCTTCCAGTCTGATGACCCCGACCCCGCTCTTTTCATCTCTATCTTTATCGATAATATACGCATATGACACATTATGATCGATGGTGGTGCTATCATTAGCATCATATCCTCTCATGCGTATGACCAAATGAAAATACCTTCCCACTACATGCATGGTAACCCTGTTATGTTGCTTTCCTTCAATGACGCCATGACCTCTACACTAGGTATCATTATTCTCCATGTCCACGTAGAGCCCCGCACCATCCCGAACTTTTCTATGTCCTAGAAGGGGATTTCTAGTATAACTTGCTGCTTGCTGACCTTGGATCCGTGTTATGGGTTGTGTCCCTTCAACGTTACATCGATGCCTCAAATTTGAACACGAGGGACATAATTACACCATCCTGTTGACCCCTCACCTTTCAAGACCTGTAACATGCTATATCAACCCAATGATGTGCTTATACCGGTCAAGGCATCCGCCACCACAACCACTTCACCTCCACCCATGAGCCCATCCACCAAAATTGCCACTACTTCTGTTGCGTCTAACCTCACTATCCCTACTGCAAGTTGTAGCCTCTACCACTAGCACCCTGTCTCCCCTTCATCTAGCGAGCCATCTATACCCGCTACCCACATACCAACTACTGATCCCTTAGAAGGTGTTTTTCAATGCCTCACTCTAGGGGAATACCGCCTATACAATATCGATACCTTCCTCACCCCACAAGAGTACAGAATCTGCGTCAACACCCTAGTTATGACATTTGCATTGGTGACGTTTTCCCTTATGGCCCTCCCCACCTTCGCACCAATCTAATGTATGGGGGACTTGATATGGCCACCTATAAACCCGAACCTCCATCCCAAACCCAACCATTTTCATCCGACCTACACTCCCTCACTAACCGTCATTTCGCTCACACTTTCCTCCACGGTGTGTGTGGAAAGGATTTGGCTTCGGTTTTTATGAACAAGGCCAGGCCGTCATCATGTCATCTCCTCTCGTAAACACAATGAACGTAGTGGCATTGGTTTTGACGCTCCATCCTCTAAGAAGGTTCACATCAACCTTATCCAAGATGAGAAATCTTCCCCCTCTCATTCACCCACATTACCATCTTCACCCACAGAGTCCATAGATCCTGAATCTATACCTCCTAACTTTTTTTTTCGTAAACACCATTTCCCTGGGACCGCTGACCTATCAACACGATGGTGAGGCTCCCTCTTCTCTCCCATTCATGTATCTTGACATGATCGATGATGATATGCCTTCAATTAACGTCATTCAATGTTAGGACGATGAGTCCATCCTCACCTACCTTGGTGCAAAAGACTCTTATATTCACCGGTCATTACCCTCTGAGACACAAACCATGTTGAACAAATCGACCATTGAAATCAACATTAATACTCAGGACGACCCGCACATTCTAAAGATCGCCAATCCTTAGATGCTATTGAATAGGAAGCCTTCACCTCTTTCCTTCGAGACCATAGCAACACATTTGCTTGGTCTTATGCCAATATGCCCAATATCGACCAAAAATCATGGTTCACAATATCGTAACCATTCCTGATGCCAAACCCATCAAACAAAAGCTACGGAAAATGCATCCTCGCATTACTCTTCTAGTCAAAGAAGAGCTTCAACGCCTTCTCTCAGTTTCCTTCATTCTACCCATTGATTATCCCCAATGGATTTCTAACATCATTCATGTCACGAAAGTGATAGGGGGACTCTGCATTTGCACGGATTTCCATGACCTCAACCTCACCTATCCCAAAGATGATTTCCCACTACCAGGAATTGACCAATTAGTTGATCTCACTACTGGCCATGAAATTTTATCTCACACACACACACACACACACACACACACACACACACACCAGATGTGGTTAGGGATAGCATACAATAGATCTCGGATGCCTTTTTAAATATGTGTAAAAATAAATAAATGGCTAGGTCTAGCATACAATATATTTGGATGCCTTTTTAAATATGAGTAAAAATAAATAAAAATACGTGCACGCGAGTGTGGGTGTGTATGTGTGTGTGTGTGCGTGCGTACGTGTGCGCGTGCGACGTTACTCATCCATTGCAAACTTGAGCCTCCACGAGAGAACTCTAAAACTTGCACTTGCAACAAAATAGAGAAGAGAAAATGAAGAAAAGAAAATAAAATTGTTATAGAGTCATAAGGATAAATTGTAGGTTTTAGGAACCCTAAGATCTAATCGTGGAGATTAAATTGATCCTAGGGTTTATATTTAACCCTACATTTATATTTGACTTGTCTCCCACTTTCCTTAGTAAAATTTTATACATTAATTAAGTTAATTAAAAATTCGTAGTGATTTTTAATATTACACTTGTATAAGAATTGTTTTAATAAGATGTGTTAGAAAACTTAAAATAGAAAATTTTACAAGTTAATTATAAATATCTCCCTATCCAAAATCCAAAATTTTATGGATTAAACCTATAATGAAATACGTGATTAAATAGGAAAATTGACTAAATGTTTCTTTAATATCCACAATCCTTTTAAAACCAAACAACTTCTTTTAAATCTTGATTGCTCACTTAGTTATTAGATTTGACAATTTAACCGTCAATTGCCATACCATAACATGACAAGAATTTTTAATGACATAAGCCACCAATACATGTGGTGGCATGATAAACAAGTATTACATTAAACTCAAGTGGACTTTTATAAATTCTTTCTTAAAAAAATTATTCCATAATTTAATTGTTATACGAGTTAAGTTAAGCATTTTAATTTGGGGCACTACATAAAGTAGAGGGGAAGTGAAGGGGAGGGCCACATGGGAGATCCAAAGTGGGTTCAAGACATGAAGTGGTAATGGGACAAAAAAATCACATGAGAGACTAGTAGTAGGGGCGATAATGGTCACATGGGAAATTAAAGGCTGTTGTTATTTAAATTGGAAAAAGTAAGGGGGAAAATATTAGTGGTTGTGGGAAAGTGAGAAATCGACATAATCACGTGGAAAGTGAATTAGAGGTAATGAATTATAGATCACATTTTTCCATCAAGAGAGTAGGTAAGGAGGATTATCGTTAAAGTTTTAGGAAATTAGGTAGTTACTATGGTGACTTCATAAAAGGGATGGGTTATAGGATGAATGTGGAAAATTACATGCTAGTGTATGTAGAAATCCAAGGTGATGCACATAGCTAGGGGTCAAAAGTGATGTGGAATACTTATGTAGAGTTGTTTGTAGAACTATATTATCAGACTCATTGGGTTATAATTCCAATGGGGGTTAAGTGAGGTATTGGAAGGGATGGTTAAGCATGGTAGAGTATATGCACAAGGGAAATCCTTGTCATAAAAATTCAAATTTTCACTAGTACATGAGATGATTATGGTTGGGATTTATTTTGGGTGTATTATTACATGTATTGGCATGGGAATAATATCAATGATGAAGCCATGTGATTTAACTTACTTTATCCATGTGTTGTTATCCCTAGAGTATACATTCTATTTATGATAGAGATGAGATTAGGAGGTCTATAAACATAAGTCTTATGAGGGAAATATTGACCACTACAAGTGTGTAGTTGAAAAATTGGAGGTAGGATATGTTGTGTGGTATCCTTATCAAGAGGTACAATGGGTTTTAGGATTGAAAGAGGATGGTGCATAGCTACGATGAGAATATAAGGCGATATGGATGATGGGGTTCTAAACACGCAAGATAGATATCTTCTAGTACAACTAAGTGTTGAGGTAATTGTTATCTAAATAACTCTCCTAGTTATCTAGATAACTTATACTTTCATTATGACTCTGATGTTTCACATTTTAGATTGTGCGCACTATAGCTTGCTCACTTGGCGTAACTTGCATGGCTGCAGCTTCTTTCGCGCACCCCACGTGCATTTCTTCCTTGCTTATGTTCCCCTTCTCTCTACATTCTTTTATGTCCTTCCATTTCCCATTTTCACCTTCCTCATATGATCCCGCTTTATTTCCTATCATGTCGTACA
Organism: Taxus wallichiana var. yunnanensis; assembly: GCA_018340775.1. Taxonomy (NCBI): domain Eukaryota; kingdom Viridiplantae; phylum Streptophyta; class Pinopsida; order Cupressales; family Taxaceae; genus Taxus; species Taxus wallichiana. The sequence goes on from CM031238.1 coordinate 746,249,445, forward strand.
CTCCTTGCACTCACCTCTACAAACTTGCCTTCCAAAATGGCTAAGTCCCTGACATTCCTCTTGCATGCTTGTATACACTAAGCTCCCTCGTACACCACTTTTCTTTCTGCCACCACACGTCATCCTTTATTTGAATGCTTGCACCCCTTCCCCATACTTTTCCCCTACAAGTATTCTCCTATTCCTCATGCGCGCACACCTCTGTGCATGCCTTCCTCTATTTCCCTTTTCATGTCTTGCACCTTCTTTCCGTGCAGGTCATTGTGCCATGTCATCTGTTAGACTTGAGTGTACTACATGCAACCTATCAAAGTGCACCAAATCTGGACAACCAACCAATGTATGCCACATGGTAGAAAATAAAAACCAAATCAACAGTTGGCCAATTTCCTTAGTCAATCAAAGCACATGCCACGTGTCATTACGTGTTAGAGTGACCTGTGGAATTTTGATAGCCATAACTTCTACTGTAGTGCTTAGATTCCCATACGCCTCTCATTTGAAAGCTATTGACATCAACTACACATTGGAATTTTTAAAATCAGATTTAGGTAGGATTTGGTAGGCGGAAAATAGGGAAACGTCTTTCTAATCATCAATGCACACATCTAATCGACCTCAACCACCAAATTTCAATTAGATCTTTCTTTTTCCTTCTTCTACATGCCAAAAAAACACGGGAAACACATATGACAACCTTGCAGGAAGATTTATAGGCATTTATCACTTGTTATTGGTGGTTGCAGATTTGAATCTAAGTTTCCCTCCTTTTCTCCTTTTCTCTCCTTCTTCTATAAATAGTAGAGTTCTGCTTTGTAAAAAGGATCTTTCTCTGTTGTAACGACACCATACCAAAATGGTGGCTAACTTCCCATGGGTCTCATACCTTGGCATGGTTTTCACAACATATTCTTACCTTGTTCCATGAGTGTAAATGACTCTGCGTCCCTTAAGTAATAAAATCATGTTTTGTGGAACTCTTGTCTTCTCTCTCTCATTTTCATTGCATCTCTCCTCTCTATTTGCATTTTTCGACATTCTTTACGTATTCCTCTTGCAATCCATATGTTCATGTGTTGCATGCATTGGAAGGTTGAGCCCACATGCTGATCGTGGTGCGCGCCTTATACCTTCTTCTCCCGTGCCCTCTCTGTTTCCTTCATCGATCATGGAGAGAGATCAAACCTTTCCCTGACACTATCACCTTTCTTAGCTTATGATTTCCATTTTCTACACATCCTTCTATCCCTGGTCCCTTGGAAATTGTAGTCTAAGATTTTCTTTCAGCATTAGGAGTAGCAGTAACATTAGAGGTAGGTAGAGGAACTGACCTTCTCCAGAGATCCATCCCAAGCGCGCAAGGTCCCACAACTTTGGGATGGTTCCATTATTGTCTCAAACAAATTGGCTCTTACGGATCTAAGACGTGGGTGAATGATTAAATGACCAATTGTTTCGACACGCTCGATGGGACAAGAGTGAAGATCTTTACATCTTCATCTTAGCAAGTTTGATGTGTTTTTCTGAGATCCATCCTTTGGAGGAATTTTTTCAACACATCTGGTGACTCCACTGATCCAAACACACCCATTTTCTCATTCATAGACCAGTCTCCCCTCCTTTCATTCATTTTCCTTCTTCCATCGTTCCACCTTCCTCTTTTGAAGTTGTGCAATCATGACTTCTTTCCCTTCATGAAATTCTCATTTGCAACAACAAATCTATTTTTCTTCATCCACATAGTATAAAAATCCTCCTCCAAATCAGTTTTATCGGCCCCATTATCCTGAAAATGCATGCAACCCACTTTTTTCTAGCAAAAATGTTTATCAAGAATAGGTTTATGCAAATGTAGTGGTGACTCCTTGGCATAAGATGATTTTGAGAGGAAAGTGAAAAAGATGGAGATGGAAATGATGCAACTCAGAGTTAAGTGCTCCATAAACGCAACTAAAGTTGGCTACAAGCTCCCTTGTCCATGAGTTGGCCCCCGTATGCCAAGCTAGTTTAGCGCCTCTGAAGCTACACTTTATCACTGAGATGCTTCCTCAGATTACAGAGTGGGTGGAAGAAATGGAGGCTCAAAAATATAGCGCACGACAACCCTATCAATGGGGCAACCCTGCACTACCATCTTACAACCCTCCCACTCCTCCATGCCAACTTACATCATCTCAGCCCACTTTACATGTTCCCAGCTTCTTGCACATTTCCCCCATTGAGAATTCCCCTCCTCCATCCTCTCACCTTCATTTCTATACCATCTCCCATCTTACACATGCTTCCACTCATCTTGCACACATGCCTTCCACACCTTTTGCAACCATGCTTCCACCTTCTTTTGAGTCCCCTTTATCTAAATGTACCATAAATGAATAGCCCCCTGCCAACATGCCTTTCCTAACCAACATCATCATGTTTGATGATTGCATAATAATTGAATAATGACATGACTCATGCGACTCTGACTGGGAAGAGGAAATCATATGAGTGTCTGTTTCAGAGGAAAATCAGTTAGTTCCAGCATTTACGTAGTTCTGAAGGAGACTGAGTTTCTTGTAGAGGCAGAACCATGCATACCCTAGCTTTGGGCGACCTAGCCTGTAAGTAGTCACCTTTAGAAGAAGATTCTAGAAGAAAATACCATATATGTGATTAAACTTCAAAGTAATGTGAAAATCACAAGGATCAGACCATGCCCAATCAGATATCCGGCTAATCTAGAGCCATAGACAAAGTTGCCACCGATCATTATCACTTCGTGAGTATGAGGTTCAACTTTAGCGTGACAAAGGTCAACAATGAGTGCCTCTTGAATCCAAGCGCAGAACAACTTTAGGAGGTATATATTTTGATTTTTGATACTTTTAGGAGAAGGGTGAGAAACCAATTATAAATCAATTTCTCACTCTTGCTCATGCACCATATCCAATGCCAAATCAATTGCATGGTCAAAATGTGTGAGGAAGGGCAACTACTTCTCCCTACCTATAGTAGGTTTTAATTGAGCACCATTTGCCTCGATTAGTTTAAGTTATTTTAGGTTTTCTTTTAGTAATGTAATTTCTTCCGCACACGCTACATGCTCCCTTTGGGATAGGTATGATTTTTAACTTTTGTACATAGTGTTGTGCTTTTATTTTAGTGTACTCCCTCCGCACCTTTCCTTTCTAGTGTACATCATGCATGACCCTTTTGTTGCTTCCTAAGATGGTAGTTAAGTTTTCAGCAGAGGCGTTGCACATGGTGTAAATCTTTCACTCTCATCAATCCAATTTAGAATATCATCATATGAGAGCAATAGTTCAGTTCAAAGTTTAGATAGTGCTACAAGTGACTTCAGGGATGTTCTTCAAGTTATGGATCAGATCTTTAAGTTTAGCACTTGACTCCATGCCCAATGGACTTCTAAGGCTACTGGTCTCTTCATCTCACAAGCATATGGCCCCTAAAATTTGCCAAAACTGTTATCAAAATAACTCTTCTAATTATCTACATAAGTTATACATTCATTTTGACTCGATGTTTTAGGTTGAACACACTCAAGCTTGCTCACTTGGCATAATTTGCATGGTGAGCTTGCGGTTCCCGCCGCGCACCTTACTTCCTTTCTATTGTTACCCTTCTCTCTACATTCTTCTATCTCCTTCCATTTCCACTTTGTGCCTTCCCTCCCGTGTGCCCGATTTCTTTCCTAAGCACTCCTTACGCGTCTCGGATGCACCTCAATAACCTACAAGCATAATGAGCACCAAGTGCAAAGGTACCACATAAAATCATAAACATTCCATAGAGCATATTCCAGATCTAGATCTTAAAGAATCATGAATCAAATGATAAACATAATGAAATCAACCATGTAAGAACCAATTACAATCATGTTTAACACCATTATTCACCCAATACACTCCATTATATTAAACACAGTAAATACAAAAGCTTCTTACAATAAATAGTATCATAAGTTTATGCGTGCATCAGATCTGGCAACATAACTCCACAATAGCTCATACACAAGTGTCTCTCTTAACTACATAGATTAATACATATTTATAAGGGTGGGGACTTTCCCTTCACCACTTACGCACTTCCCAAAATAGGTCACATGCTGAAAATAGTCATGCGCCTTTACAATAACATGCACACATGCAAGTGTGCTAATAATAGATCTCTTATAGTTAACTGGCAGTAGTAATCCTATTATTAACTCAAACTCATGCATGGATGCTTAGTAGATGCTCTTCCCAAAATAGCATTTTTGCATGTGTGCGCAAGTCTCCATCCCATTGTGTGCTCCATACGCTATCTCCAAAAATAGCCTCGTAACCATGAAAATGGCTAAGTCCCGAATCAATTTATCTTTCACGTGTGCATTTCCTTCCCTATCCTTTTGCCTTCAAATGTGCCTTTTCCCATGTGAAATCTTTGTGTGCCCTCTCCTTAGTGTCATATTTATCTTCTCAACATTACCCCACACTAAACTACATTTTCATCGTCCCAACAATGGGGTTCCTCTTGATGTTCCCAAAGAATAAAGAATAAGAATGGAAAGAATGTAAAGAATTACTTTACAAAGAATGGACTTCTATTCTACAACACCCTCTGCTTCAACTGGGAGGATCAACTCTGGATATTCTTCTTTAATCTCAGCCTCCAAGGCTTTCCAATCATCCAATGCATTTCTGGTCTTCTCTGGAATGTCTATAATGATGGATTCCAACTCATCCTAGGTCATCTCTCCCTTTTCATTTTGTGCAATACTAGGACAATGTTAGCCATAACAAACATCCTTCCTCCGAAGATCCATCTTTTGTGCTATGAGCTTTCCAAGCTCATCCAACCTCTCCTTATGTGGATGTTGTGTTGTTATAAGGGCTTCATGCTTTTTCTTTACTAATGCCAATCTCTCTGCACCCTAAAGTCTCATCCTTCATTGCCTTTCAGAACTTCATTATCTTCTAATATAGTTCGATCCTGATCACTACTTTGGAGCTGCACATATGTTCAAAGCTTGGTCTTCTTTCTTCAGCTCATCTTGTAAAGTTTGGAGCAATGCCTCGTAAGATGAAATATTTCTAACCATGGAGGCCCCTTGCTTCTCTCTCGCTTCCTATTCAGGTCCTTTGGCATTGCATGTGAATTGGTCCATCCTCAAGCACCAAATCAACTAACATATGCACATAATGCATAGCCAAAGGAAAATTTTAGGTACCTTAGACTCTAAGTGTGGTCTTTCTTTCAGGACATAATCACCAATTTCTTCTGCCATGTTGATGAAGGCTTCATTTTTTTTTCTGTTCTAAGTCCTTCTCTCCTTTTAGATGTGTTATTTTTGTAGCTTTTTCCTTGTTATCTTCTCATAGTAGTGCTCTAATAGTGGCAAGCCTTATCTATGTTCCTCCTCCGTGCCACCTATGTAGATACCTTAACCAAGGCATTGACTCACCTACTCATCGACATGAGAGTGGGATTTATAGTCATGTGCCTGCTCTGTGGTGCCTTCTTCATTCTTCTTGACACACATGACTCCTCACATACATCAAAATGGGCTCATCCATGTGAGTTTGCATGGACCAGGATAGTTGTTTCTCACATGTATAGTGGCCATGTCTAGGTCCATCAACTCCCATCCATACAACCCCTTAAGGCCCATTATGCTCGGAAAAAAGGGTGGAATAATTTTACTTGTGTCCTCAAGCATAGCCCATACTTGGCCCAACATACTCCCCACTGGTTCTCTTCATTCTTGGCCCCTTAGGAATTTGAGTGCCAAGGTTTGGAGTTGGATCTTTGATGTTTTGAGAAATATCATGCTCTGTTTCCTCTACCTCCTTCACACCTTCCTCTTCATCCTTCATATCCTCATCCTGGGTTCTTCCACATCTTCTATTTTATACAAGGGTTCCAAGTGCTCTCTCGTAGACTCCTCCACCTCCTCATTCAGCTTTAGTTTTTCTCTTCCTCTCAGTTGTCTCTTTCTGAGGAGAGAGTCATGGTGATCTCTCTTATAGGCTATGTGAAGGTTCCCATGCCTTGGGTCCTTGTTCTTTTGAATACCCTTTTAAAGTGGCACTCTCCATGGACTGCTTCCATGTCCAAGTCTTTTCTTCTTCTTGTACCTGAGGTGGAGTACCACATGCGCTAGTCTCTACTCTATCTATGGGCTGCTTTGGCCTCTATGATCTAAGCCACCACTATCTTCATGTTCTTCATCCTCCTCATCTACCGCTATAGTTTCTGTAGGTTATGGGGCTGACACATTCTCCATTATATGTTTTCCTTTAGGTGGCCCTGGGAGCGTGAACTCATTTTCTACATACTTTTATTCTCCAGCTTAGGCTTAAGCTGAAGGTATATGAGTGTGGCTCCACTATCCCCAATATCCAAGCTTACTGGCTTCATACTTATGACATCTGAGATGAGCCTCTCAATATAGGTAGTCCGGCCTGGATACACATATGCCTTCCTCAGAGTGTGGTAGTCATAGTCTACCTTGTCTGCATTAAATTTTAGGTGGTGCGCATCAATAAATCGGTGGACTGATGCTTGGAAGTAGCATGTATGAAGGCATACAAAATTTTGCACCATGGGCTCCATGCCCCATCCCTCATAGAAAATCATGATGATGTAGAAGTGTTGGTACACCACAAACTATACCACCTTTCCCACCACCAAAGGTAGCTCCTTGGGAATGTGCCACTCCTCCTCAAATGCCATGTGAAGTTGGTCATACCACATCTCCCCTCTACTTAAATGGCCCACTCATTGATCCTTCACATAAATATTTGTCAAACCTCTCCGCGAGGGACTTCTTTTCCATGGGATACTCCCAGATCTTGTTCTTTGGCCCATCGGGCACTCCAATTTCTACAAACACAAGGGAAAGGAGGATAGTGCCAAAAAAATTATCTTCTCTCTGTGTGCACTTCCTCAATAATGGTGTCAAATGCCTGCTAGGTTGTAGACTACTCCCTGAGACATTTTCTTTGCAACATGCAGCCACATGGTATTCACCTATGACCATCTCTCTTGATCATTCAACTTGGTTACCAAATGCATGGCTTCCTACACCACTGGGTACTTCTTCAATTTATCAATGTCCATTCCATGTGGACCCTTAGTATACCCCAACTCCTTTCTTGTCTCTATGATTGTTGCTTTATCAGTTAGATCACTAGCAAGGTCTACCCTGTGCCCTTCAATCTGTCAAGTGTCAAAATCAAGGGTTGTTGTGATTCTAACCCTTCATCGGTGAAATAGAAGAAGTCCTCATGGACTCTTCTCATCAGCCATTGGTATAATGGTTCATACTTTCCAAAATATGGGAGCTCATACAACTGATAGACTCCTACCTGCTTCAACAATTTCTCCCCAATCATCATCATATACTGGCATATCCTCCACCGTGTGCTTGTTGGTCTTTGTATTCAACAATGCATCCAACTCTTTCTTGTTGTCAGATGTACGGTGGTTGTAGTCACTTATTTTGCACCTGTGGATGTGGGAATCCCACTCTTGTCTGACTATCACACCTTCTGGGTACTATCATCTCTGAAAAATTACTCTCGGGAGCCATTTCAACTTCATCTTCTACCTTCTTCTTTCCTTTCATGCCTATGTAGGTGCTTTCTTTGGTGCCATCATGAAAATCCCACCTTTTTTATTTTCTGTAATAATGAGAAAGTTCAAACCCTAGCTTGAATCTATGTGCCCTAGCTTGAAACCATGTGCCCTAGCTTCTTTTCAATGCCTCTGCTTCACTCAAACCCTTCACCAATGGGGACGTAAGCCTCTTCCATGCAATAATCCACTCTCCACATCTAGTTTCACACTCTCACACCTCAATATGACTCACTCGGCTTGATCACACTTAGCTCTTGCTCAAATACTTGTGATCACAAAGGTAAAAATGAACCCACATCACGTCCTTATATAGATTTTCAAAAATTTAGTGCATTTATTGCTCCTTCACCAACCAACAATCCTCTCATTAATTGACCATTTTCACAATCTCCACGTGGTACATCTTTCGCCTAACTATAACCTTCTAGTGTGCCTTCCTACCTTCTAGCTATAGATTCTCTTCAAGCATGCGCTTCCATGCACCCAAGTACCTCACTACTATTGTGCCTTCCCTAGTAGTCTCCATGGCCACTTGCTTACCTCATTATATTGTTCCCTCATTTATCTCCATCTATGGTCATATTTTTAAAGAAATATCCTTTCTAACAACTCCTCTCCAAACTTGAATAACACATGTAGTAGTTTGTTCCTTTATGTGTACCAGTTGTAAATAACCACCCCACACCAATGGTATGTGTAGTCCTCTACGCATAAAAATTCTTCAAATGGTAATTAGCTTCCAGCGCACAAACATGCTTATTACACAAAACACCAACTAAATTGACAAAGCATAGTGATGACAAAGAAGGAAATACATTAAGGAAAAATAAAATGAAAACCTAGTCTAAATGGAAAACATTTACCTTATTACAAACACCAAGAAGACTTATTTATAGTAGGGCTTCAACCTACTCCCATTGAAGTAACTAGGTAACCGTATTCCATCAAGTGTCTCTAACTGAAAATCTTGATTCAAGTATATGAGTGATAATATACGGTCCCAACCAATGCACTTTAAGCTTTCCTGGATGCATGCAAAACTTAGAGTCATAAAGAAGCACCATCTATCCCATCTCAAGATTTTTGTCCCTGATGTGCCTATCATGCCATGCCTTCTGCCTAGCCTTTTCCTACTTCTGACTCCAACATGCTATTTCACGTCTCTCATCCAACTTTATCAATTTATCAATTCTTTCTTCTAGGGCTTTCTCATCAGCTAGACCTCCAAATGCACGCACAATACACAAAGAAGGTAACATGAATTCCATAGAAGAAACTTTTCATGCCAAACACTAACTAAATAAAAGGGTGTGGCCTTGTTCAACCTCTTATATGTTGTTCTATATGCCCAAAGCATGAAAAAAACTTTATCATCCCAATATTTCCTTCCAACATCACAAATTTTTGTCAATGTCTGGCTCAAAATCTTGTTGAAGGCCTCAACAGTCCCATTTTCCTGAGGATGATAGGGTGTAGTCTTATGGTGTGCAATCATAAATTCATCCAATAGTATCCTGATCATCTCATTCAAAAGTGTGTACCCCTATCACTTGTCAAGCTCAATGGGCATCCATACCTTGTAAGAACATTTTCCCATAAGAACTTGGTTGTTGTAGTTTTATACAATCCTTGGTAGGTGTTGCTTCTTCCCACCTTGTAAGATAATCTATGCAAGTGATGATGTAGTGTGATCTAGTTTCTATGCATGCAACTGGTGAAATAGGACCCACAAAGTCTATAGCCCATTTCTCAAATGGCTCTACACTAGGAATAGGTCTTAAAGGCATTTCATCTCTTTTCCCAAGTTTACCAACATGTTGAAAATGATCACATGCCTTACAATATGCTTTACAATCTTTGTAGAGGGTCTCCCACCATAATCCAATGAGTAGAATCTTGCACGTGCAAGTGGCATCACCTACATAGTGCCCACCTGCAATACCACCATGAGCCTCTTCCATGATGTCCATGTGCTGTGCTCTAGTACACACACCGCACAATACTTCATCTCACCTAACTTGTATAGGTCACCACTAATCAACATAAAAGGTGCCACATGAATTGCAAGTTGTTTCTTCTCTAAGGATTTCATTCCTTCTGGCACCATACATGTACGTAAAAAGATAACAATATCCTCAATTCCAAAGGTATGCATTGTAACCTATACAATTGTGCATCCAACATTGTATCTTCAATTTTCTATGCATCCTCCCCTAATGAATTCTTGATAAGTGGTCTAGGCCAGAATTACTTTTCCTAGTTTTACCACAACTGTGAAATCAAATTCTTGGAATAAGAGCACCCATCGACATATGCCCCTGTAAAATGGGCTTGTTTACCAAGTATTTCAATGCCATGTGATCGGTGTAAAATATGAATGGTGTTGCTAGAAGGTATTGTCTGAATTTATGTAGTGCATAGATCATTGACAAGGCTTCACACTCAGTAGTTGTATAATTCTCTCACAGAGTCAACTTTCTACTAGAAAAATAGATAGGATGATCTATAATACCTTCTCTAGATGAGCTAACACATGCCAATGGTCATGCTAGAGGCATCCACATGTACATGAAATGGTTGGTCCCATGAGGGAAAACATAGAATAGGTGTTGTAGTAAGTCTCTCCTTCAATGTCTCAAATGTGCGCTACTGTGGTTCTCCCCAATAAAATGTCCCTTTTCCTTTTAGTAACTCTTCCAAGGGTGTGGAAACCTTAGCATATCCTTTGATAAATTTTCTATAATACCCAAGTGTGACCCAAGAATCCATGCACCTCACTCTGACTGGTAGGCTCTTCCAGGCCTATAATAACTACAACCTTAGCTGGATCTACTAACAAACCTTCCTTGCAGATGATGTGCCCTAACAGAGTGCCAAAAGGTGTAGAAAACACACACTTCTTGATGTTCAAAGAGATGCTTAACTATCTACATATTTCAAACATTAAGCACAAATTGTCACAATGATCCTTAACAAGTCCATACACCATCCAATCATCCAAGTAAACTTGCAAGAAAATGTGAATAAAATCCTAGAATGCTTGAACAACTATTCATGAAAAAAAACAACAGCACATTTTTTGACCAAAGGGCATCACAATATATGCAAAACTTCCCCATTTAGTGGTGAAAGTTGTTTTTTCTTGATCCTCCTGTGCAATCTGACCTGATGATACCTAGAGAATCCATCTATAAAAGAATAGATTTTACACCCTACAACGCCTTCTAATATCTCCTCTGTGAAAGGTGTAGGAAAGGGATCAATCACACATGCAACATTCAATTCTCTATAATCCACACAAATCCTAATCCGACCATATTTCTTTATACTGATAACCATGGGGCTAACCCACTCTTGATTCTTCTAGGGGCTTGATGATGCCAGACTTCAACATCTTGTCAATTTCTTCTTTAACTTTTATGCGTAGGTTAGGGTTCATCCTGTAGGGTCTCTTCCGACCCAAGGCACACCTTCCTTAAGCTTGATCTTCATTTCTCCTAATGATTCATGCACTCCTTTTAATTCATGGTAGCCCCTAGGAAATAAGTCCTGAAAATCATGGAGCAACTCAACTATCTTTGCCACTTCAGAGTCAGACCAATAATCTCCAATTATTGCCTCTTTAGGTTCAACATCCGTACCAATATTCACTTTCTTTTTCCTCATAGGTTCATGATAGGTGCATGCACGTTGTTATCCACACTATCCAAAACCTCACATGCGTACCTACTGAATGATCTATATCCATATTTTCTACTTCTTCATCATCCACTATGTAGACCATCTTTCCTTTTTCTTTCTCAAAGCAAAGTGCTTAAGTAGTGTGGCATCTGTCTCTGCTTCTTCATCAAAGTGTGCTCCTGAGTCATTCTCATCAAATAAATTGAATGAGTTCTTCCACCTTTGCACTATCTCCCATAGTTAAACACTTTATAACCCTTAATGCCTCTTCTACTAGAGGTTTAGTAGAGAAGTAGTCAAAAGTTTGACCATTCTGTAATCAAATCCTACCAATTTCTAGTTTCTCTATGTAGCTCCGCATATACATACCAAGCACGTGCACAACCTTGTAAAGTGGAATAAAGTTTGTGCACCCATAGCGAAGGTGGTAAAGCTTCCTACCCCTCTATCTAGAGCCTCTCACTACTGAACATGGTGTTGAAATAGGTTGATTACCATGATAAGTGCAGATTTGAGTAGGTGCATTGCTCCTGGAAAACCGAGTTGTTAGAGAAATCCTGACTTCATTCCATTCTACAAGATTATCCCTGTGAACCCACCACAACATGTTCATATTGTCCCACGTAGGGTATATGCTAACATATTTCTTCTTTCAAATTGGTCTATCCACTATTCCTCCATGGGTGCAGGAATACCGTAGGGTCTCCTTCTCTAGTGTACCGAGGTACAGAGTTGTTACCTATCCTCCTGATGCAACGAGGTTTTATTTTTCCATGCAAATGTGCTCCTTACTTCATGCCCAACCATCTCATAAGTACCATGAGCCCAATTATCACAAGAAATACTTGTAGTATCACTAATAGACTACACATCTTCCCACTAAAGGATTCCTTCCTTAGATGGCTCGAGTACTTCTAGGTCCCGAATGGCGCGTACATAAATCCTATTCAAGATCTTCCTCACTCAAAGGCTCAACATAGGGGCAAATTTCCCATCTGTTAAAGGGATAATAACTCTTTCCTCCTTGTTCTCAAAACTGATATATCCCTTGTTGAACCAAAGATCAACATTATTTTGTAACACCAAGGGTGCCCAAGCAGAGCTGGGAAACTATCTACTTCTGCAAGTGCTAAAACCTCAAAATCCCCAAGTGAACTTGGCCCCTTGTATAGTAATGGATGCATCTTTTAAAACTATGATAGGAGTGGCCTTAGTTCGATTAGCCATAAACAATACATTAGAAGATGGCTGCAATGAAGGTCTCCCCATCTGTACCCATGCATCTAAAGTAAGCACATTTACCTTCCACACTGTGTCAATCAATATATTACTCAAGAGCCATCCATCGACAACAACATTCAAGAGTGATCTCCTTGTCGTAATCTAAGCTATGGGGGGATTTCACATGCAGGATTTGAATCCATTCTCAATATTCACGTGGAGTGTTTCCTTTAGCCAACTCCCTAGTAATGGAATGATATTCTCTGGTGCAACATTTTGCATACCTCCTTCAAGTCATCAATATCTGACTAGACCATCTCTGTCTGCCTTCTTTTATTCCATCTTCCATGATTGCTCCTTTAAACATTGTATTTCCCTTAAAGGTCTCTGAGTACTTCCATGGTCTCTTGATAAACCTCCTTCTGTGCAAGATCAGATACCTTGCATGCAAAACATCCTCCTTAGTGATGGTAGGATTCTACTGTAATGCTTCTCTAGTAGTGTGCAACTTCAACGCATGTAGTGATCTTCATAGGTAATACCTCAGGTTCGGTGCCAACTTTGGCATCCATTGATTTTCCACAACGTGTTGTATCCTAACCATCCATGTGCCTTTGTTCTCTATTTATGCTTTTTCTAAGATGCTCATATAGATATGGGAATTCCTCATAGCTATGATTCTTCCCATAGAAAGAACATGTAATATTCTGAGGACATTCACACTGTAGTGGTCAGGTGATCCACATGTAAAGCATGTTCCATGAGGGAATTCACTTTTCATCCACCACCATGGCCTCAACCTCCAAATCCACCATGGTATCCTCGACCTCTGCCACATCCTCCTTCATAGTGCCCCTCATTCCGATCATAGTGTGCTTGATTGTGATTTGATCCCTATGTGCTCACCTTTACCCTTAGAGTTATTTGATACTCCTGTCTATCACACACCAATATCTATAAGCATCATGGATCTGACCAATCAACTATAGTCTTTTATATCATGAGTCATGGACAAAAAATATTACAATAACAGGATACATTCTTCCTTATCATGCATGTTGTAATAATGGGCAAAGTGATGCATCATGGTTCAAGTGACATATCTCATAGTCTAGCAATAATGAATGTATTGTTATGGGGGACAACTATCTTTGGTGTGCCCTTCCACTTCATAGTCTGTACACCAAATCCCAATGTGTGTCTCATGTGCCAAATTCACCGATAGTTTCTCCAACTACTTTTCCATAGCTGTAATCTATGCTTCCAAGAATGGGATGACTCCAGTGTCTATACTCCCGACTGCCTCAACACGCAAAGTTGCTTCAAGTGCTTCATGGATTAGTGTATGTCTTATGTGACAATGCCCTTCTAAAAGGTGTGATCAGACCACCAATGAACCATTGTGCATGTTGGCTTGCATGAATATCATAAGAAATCTTAGATAAAAGTGTTTTGAAATGGGCATCATACTCCCGACACTCTTAGTAGTGCCTTGTTTAATATCCTTGAGTGCGCTTATACTCTTTCTACTCAAATTTAGGGATATAGAACTCTTTAAGGAATGCATCTTTGAATGTTACATAATCTACGCAAGTTTGATCAGGGTCAAACTTCTATACCAACTGTGTGTGTGCATCCTATAATGTAGTTACAAATTGACTTGCCTTGCTCAAAATCCATGATTCCTTTTTGCACCACAATATCTCACACATGTGCACGTGTTCAACAACATCTTCTATGCCCCTATACTCTGGAAGATGAAGAGACATCTCCATGTAAATATTTTGGGGTTGGTGCGGACCCTACCCACCTGATCCAGAACCTCTTGTGTTGCCTCTACCTCTAGAACCACTAGATCCACTAGAACTAGAGCCACCTATACCCCCGATCCTCCACCTGTAGCTAGAAGTGGACCTAGAAGATGTACTTCCTATGTGTCCCAATAGTAGTACTATACTAAACTCCTATAGTCTGTATGGTGGTACTACTCCCATAAGTGAGCCCCAAATTTTGTGCTCAAATTATGTGTAGATGATGCACCCGAAGAAGGTACCTCCAAACAAAATGAAGACATTTTCCCTACCATAGATGTACTTGCTATGTGACTTACTCCTGCTTCCCTACTACCCAAATTAGCTTGCTTGACTATTGGATGTACTAGATACTAGAAAACCAAGTGCAAGGGCTAGGTTTCTAGGTAGATTAGATGCTGTGCCAGGTCAGTCTCTTGCTGTGCACGCTCCTGTGTGAGGCCGAGGAGGGTTCCTGTCATGCTTTCCCAAATGGGGAGTTCGATGCTCTAGCTCCATGCCTTCTACGTGAGCTCCAAATCCTTCATGAGCCATCTCTCTCCTCAATGCCATCCACTCTACAATGTCACGTTACTTCTCTATCTCCCTCTCGCATGCCTCATTGTACTTAAGCCACCTTTCTTCTCTCTACCTCTCTACCACTAGGTCCACCATCTTTCACCAAACTTGCTCCTACCCCCACGCGTGGTGGGGTTTAGCTAGCCATCAAATTTTCCTCTAAGTTTAGGGTTACCATCAAGATCTTGATCGCTAGTGGAATGCCTTGCAAGTAAGTTCCCCTAGGATACCATAAAAATTGGAACTCAACTACCTCTGGGAAAGAATAAGTGGAAATTGAGTACTCCAGAATATAGTTATTCAAAACACCATGAACCAAGTATCCACAACACGTGTCCAAATCAGATCACATCATACAAGGCCTGAAAATTTCCTGCATCCAGACAAGTGTGTGATACCTCCAATTCCATTTAGATGCATAAGCAACAACCACTCATATAATTTCTACTTGGGAAAATAACAAAGAAGCTCTCATAAAAATAGTCATACAGATTCTTTTCCACCCCATGTGCATGCATCAAACTCAGATCCAGTGTTGAACCTCCATGCGTACTCTTCTTCTAGATATTTTATCCACTCCTCAACACTTGCTAGGGTCAACCGGTACGTCTTCATCATGAACCATCCTAAAAAAACAATGAAAAAGAGGTCCCAGCAATGGAACCAATGATGCAACCTAGAATTTACCATGAATAACCCAGCGTGCATAGCACATCACCCAACCTGAGATGAGTGCTCACCCAAAGTGCACAAAGGTACCAAGCCCCTCCTTAGAGTTTTTGTGTAGGATGTGAACATGATGAAGATATAATGCATTCAGATCCATAAATAACATAAACATTCCACAAAGCATATTCCAGATCTAGATCTTAAAGAATCATGAATCAAATGATAAACATAATGAAATCAACCATGTAAGAACTAGTTATAGTCATGTTTAACACCATTATTCACCCAATACACTCCATTATATTAAACACAAGTAAATACAAAAGCTTCTTACAATAAATAGTATCATAAGTTTATGCACACATCAGATCTGATAGCATAACTCCACAATAGCTCATACATAGTGTCTCTCTAACTACATAGATTAATACATATTTATAAGGGTGGGGACTTTCCCTTCACTACTTACGCACTTCCCAAAATAGGTCACATGTTGAAAATAGTCATGCGCCTTTACAATAACATGCACACATGCAAGTGTACTAATAATAGATCTCTTATAGTTATCTACTAGTAGTAATCCTATTATTAACTTGAACTCATGCATGGTGCTTAGCTAGATGCTCTTCCAAAAATAGCATTTAAGTTTTGCGCAAGTCTCCGTCCCGTTGTGTGCTCCGTACGCTATCTCATGATGCCATTGCTCTCCCATACTTGTCCCCTGCCCTCTCCTCCTACAAAGACTTAGCTTGTGCATGTTTGTGCCCACACTAAGCTCCTCGCACACCACTTTTTTTTTTTCCACCGTGTGGCCTACTCTAGTTAAATGATCACATCCCTTCCCCATACTTGTCCCCCAAGTATTCTCATTCCTCCTACATGTGCATGTGTTCTACACTTCTTTTAACCTATGCGCCTTCTTCCAAAGTGCGCCGAGAATTGAATCAAACCTATCAAAGTGCGCCAAGAGGGAATCAAATCTAGACAAACAACTAGTGCATGAAACATGGCATAAAATAATTAAAAAATCAACTTGATTGGCCAATCAGCATGCACCACGTGTCATTGCATGTCGAAGCGACCCGTAAACTTTCTAACAACCATAACTTCTATTGTAGTTCTTAGATTCTGTGCGCCCGGTCTCATTTGAAAGTTGCTGACATCAGCTACATGTTGGAATTTTAAAAATCAGATTTAGGTGGGATTTAGTAGGCGGAAAATAGGAAACATCTTTTTGATCATCAATGCACACATCTAATTGACCTCAACCACCAAATTTCAATCAGATCTTGCTTTCTTCCTTCTTCTACATGCCAAAAAGACATGGGGAAGCACATCTGATAACCTTGCAGGTGGATTTGTAGGCATTTATCACTTGCTATTGGTGGTTACAGATTTGAATCCAAGTTTCCCTCCTTTTCTCCTTCTTTTCTTTCCTTCTTAACTTAGAATTTGCCCTTTCTGCACATCCTTCTATCCCTAGTCCCTTGGGAAATTTAGTCTAGTATTTTCTTTCAACATTAGGAGTACCAATAGTGTTAGAGGTAGGTAGAGAAACCAGCCTTCTCCAAAGATCTGTCCTAAATGTGCAAGGTCCCATAACTTGGGGATGGTTCCATTGTTGTCTCAAACAATTGGCTCTTTTGGATCCAAGACGTGGGTGCACGTTTGAATGACCAACAATAATTAGGTATGATACTACGGATGTTGTGTTGTATTATCGATTGTGTGGTGATAGGAGGCCACTACTAACCTATGAGATAAGAAGAGATGAGGATGGAATGAAGGTAGAGACAATACATAGGGATGATGTTAGGATGAATCAAGAATTTGAGGCATTGTGGGAGATATATGGACCTATGGATCAAGAAGTAGGGGAAATGCTACAAATGTGAGAGCTATGGGGGTAGGATGAGGAGTATATGGAGGAAATTGAGATGAAGGATGAAGAGGAAAAGGGTTATTAAACCATAGTATGGAGGTAGTGGCATAGATTAGATATGATAGAGGTGGCTATAAAATAGGGGGAATTTAAGGTGGAGGTAAAGAATGTACTATTAGATAAAGATTATAGAGAGGAGGACATGATTGTGGAACCAAAGAGAGAGATACCTAGAATAGGAGAAACGACTCTTAGATGAAAATAGGAAAAGGATTTGATGGATGCTCATTTGAATGTAAGAGAGGAGAGTGGAAAATGACAGAGTTCTAGTGAGGACATGATGACGGACATCCCATGATGTATATTATAGTTTAACTAATATGTTGGTATCACTCTGTGAGGTGACCGTGGGAAAAATATAGAGGTATACTAGAGATGAGACATGGTCATGAGAGTTTGCAAGAACTTGAGCATGTGAAAAAGGAGTATTAGAGGTATATCCATGAGTTGGAGGAAAGATGTGAGGATGATCATAGATGGATCCATGAATTAGAGGAGATACTAGTGGAGAGAGAATGAGATTGTGAGTAGTTGAGGTGGATAGAGAGGATGAACGGTGACATGAGAGAAAGATCAAGGCTGTTCATTCCATCTTTAAGAGATATTAACATGACTACATCAAGACATGCCTAGAGTGGCCGAATGAGTAGGATACTACCATGGAATAGTATAAGTGCATGCCCTAGATATTTGAATCTTATCATATTTTGAGTCATTGGGGTTTTGGTTATAGAAACATGGGAATAAAAAGACTCGATAGGAGAAAATTAGTTCATCCAATAGGCTCCTAGTTAAGGGATAGTATCTTTGGGAACTGATAAAGGTTCTACATACTGATATGTATGATCATAAAAATTTAATATGTAAAATGATGTGTGTGTGTGTGTATCGAAGACCCTAATCCCCCATTTTATTTCCATATATATGCGTGTATGTTTTGAATATTTTTGTGATTTTAGCATTTGTGAATAACGGGTAAGATAGATGATTGCATGTGAGCATACTAGGTATTGTAATATGATGCATGTTGTTTAGTTTTTAGTTTTTTTTAATACATCCATGAATGTTCAAGATAAGGAAATATAAATAGTGTAACAAAAAATCAATATTTTTGAAACAATGTTATTGGTTTATTCCATATAATAATGGAAATGTTTATCCAAAGATGAGAATAAACATAAATAGACAATTTGAGAAAATTCTAACTTACTCCTTTGTCTTATTAAGATCCTATGTGTGTGTGTGTGCACGCACACACACACATGCACACATGTGTGCGTGTGTGCAAGCATGTGTGTTTTGTGTGTTTGTGTGTGTGTGTGTGTGTGTGTGTGTGTGTGTGTGTGTGTGTGTGTGTGTGTGTGTACATGCATGCATGCGTGTT
This sequence comes from Taxus wallichiana var. yunnanensis, assembly GCA_018340775.1. NCBI lineage: Eukaryota > Viridiplantae > Streptophyta > Pinopsida > Cupressales > Taxaceae > Taxus > Taxus wallichiana. Next base: position 746,268,334 of record CM031238.1, read on the forward strand.
TTCACACATGCGCACGTGAATGTTAATTACCTCTTGTTGTGAAGGTATGAGGAAAAATAAATATAGATCAACCATGTGTTTGGTGATTTAGAAAATATTATTTTGTAGTGATGAGATATGGGGGACATGGGAAGCTATATATTTCTCCACTACTAGCCATGTTTCTATATCCTTGATGGAGGTTCATTTAGTTCTAGTAACAATATTCGTCCATTAATAGATAGGAAACCATAGCCCTAAGTACGAGATACTTGAAAGACCCCAGGAGGAATTTTAATTTTACTTTTTTGAGAGTATATAAAAACAAACGCATACTTTATCATTTGTTTTGAGGGAGTTAATAACCACTATTGGCTAGGTATATGGATGTGATACATACTTGATGGAACAATATTAGAATCCTATCAAAGATAATTCATTCTTAAATATACTAGGTAATGGTGGACAAAGTTGAAAAATTATATTTAGCCATCTTATCTTATAGCGTGTTCGAAAAGATAGTTGTAGCTCAATGATACTTTTTGACACATACCCAAATGGATGAGAAGAAATTATTGTGGAATGATGATAAGAGTGACTTTTCAATCAAAATTTTAAATGAAATACGAATGAGATGTACAATGATTATACGGGAACATCTAGGTGGCCGCATGCCTATTTTATCATGTTTTTTTAGTTTTTGGTAATTTTTTAATATTATATATGTGTTTTGATAGATGATTAGGAATCATATTTATGTAAATATATGGCATTGAGTGGCTCAAGTTATTTTATTCCATTCAAATTAGCAATCTTGTAGGTGTTACAACCATAGTTATGAATAACAACATAAGGCCCGAACAAATTCATAGAAAACTTGTCTTTTTAGTGCTTGTGATGAATTCTAATGATTTTATTTGATTGTAACGATATCACTTGGATAAATAAGAATATCAACAGCAAGAGAACACCAAAGAACACAATATTGTAGATAAATGATCACAAGTTGCAAGTAGAATATCTTAGTCACTTCAAGGGGGAAACCTCCAAACCATGCAATAAGACTCAAATGATCAATATATGATGATCAACTACTACCTATTGACCTCTATATATACTATTCCTATTCTATGGCCATCACCAAGGCCGACCCAATAATGGTAATATAACACATATGAAATAGATACATCATGATAAGAATTCATGATAGACACAAGTTGGCTATATACATCCAATGTAAGATATATGATTAAGGGCATAACATGCCCTCCTTTCAAGCAACATTGTCCCAATGTTTAGAAGCTTTGGATTCTGCTATAGGAAATTTTCATCCTCCCATGTTACGTATTCATCGTCTATATTTTTTCACTTGATTAAATACTTGGTGATGACCCTTGTCCTCAATTGCTTAGTGCATGTCTGAAGGATGCATTCTGGTTCCAAGATGATTCTTACCTCCTCATCAAGCTTTGGTAACATTGTTTGGGCTGATCTTGTTTGTCCAATCACCTTCTTTAGGCAAGATCGATCGAATCTTTGGATGTATTTGAGTGGCTAGAGGAAGTTCCAATTTTTATGCTACACTACCAATCTTTTGTAACACTTGATAAGTGCCATAATACTTAGGTGAAATCTCATTATCCATTTTATGTTCTTTCAAGGACATTTGCTTATATGGTTGTAAACACATAAAAAACCAATCACTGAGTTCTAAATATCGTTCACTGTGATGTTGGTCTACCTGCTACTTCATGTGGTTTTATGCCATGGCCAAGTTCTCCATGAGACTTGAAAGTGCCTCTTGTTGATGTTGAATATGTTCTTAAACTGCTCGAACCCTTGGTTGGAATCTCAAATACGAGGTGATGGATGGTGGATGGTACCCATATAATGTCAAGAAAGGAGACATTTTAGATGAAGTATGAAAGGAGGTGTTATGCCACCATTCTTCCAGTGGTAGCCATTGAACCCATCTCGCTTGTTTATATGAGGTAAAACAACAAAGATATCCCTCCAAGGATTATTTTTACCACTTTGTAAACAAGGAAATTCACAGACAACAAAAGATAAATAAGTAAATAAATACAGATATTTCCCTAAATGTAGACCTCTTGCAAACCTCAAGATAAGACCATAGAAGCTTGAAGCTTGTTTGATCTTGTTATATATTGGATTATGGATGCAATTTATAATGTTCTCCAAATGTGTTTGCAGATGCTTATGAGCAGATTCCACAAGGATGTGGGAACAAATTCGGAAGAAGTTGGATGTAATTTGCTCAAATATTCAGGGATGGATTTACAAAGGAAATGGTTTACTTTTATAGCTAAGGGTAGAGCCATGAAAGGAGGATTTGACATTGACTAATCTCTAGGTTAATGGTTGAGTCACCAGGTAAGAAAGTAGACATGACAATGGTAGTTGTAGCTTTACAGGGGCAATAGACATTTGGAATAGTAGAAGTTACATTCAACAACTTGGTTGTATGCACACTTTTAGAGCCCCCTCATTTCTAGGAATCTAGAACTGATGTTTTAATTTGATTTAACTAAGGAGAAGAATCAATTAAATAACTAATTTAATTAGTATTTAATTGTGAGGAGATAATTGATTAACTAAAAATATAGAAAAATAGATTTTCTTATTTTTATGAGTTAATCTAAATAGAAAAAAATGCTATACTAAAATCGTTGGATCTAAATATTTTTATTATTATTTAAATATAGTGAAATAATGGAAATAAGAGGGATATGGTACTAACCTCAAGTTGACTTACCTTGTTGTGTGTTGGAAAAAAGCATATTGTTGTGCAGATGGAAAAGATGTGTGGGTGGCATCGAGAAGGGCGAAGCTAAGTATCGATTGGAATGAGGTGTCCGGGAAGATCTTGAAGTGCCCCGGGTGCCCTCGTCTATTATCTGGGAATTGTAGACTCCAGAAAATCTCAGGACCTGGGTTTGGTAGTGTTGCAATATCTATGTAATGTCTTTGTCTTTGTCACATGGGTGTCAGCAATATTGCTGCCTATGTCACTATAAATGTAGTGTGAATATCCAGCTACAAAACCCTATACAAAAAATCAATTCCTAAAAATTAAAAATGTATATGAATAGGTCAGTCTGACCTTAGCTACCACAATAGTGGACTTACGACTAAGCACAACACTACACTCTAGAACCCATGTATTTTTGTGTGTGTGTAATTTTATGCCTAGGATTCTATAGCGCTAATGACATGGAAGTAGGGGGCAATAACTAGATGTAAAGATGTAAATGGTGGATGGAATAGAAATAATACAACCCTTTCCCCTATGCTTGTGTGATATAGATGTAGAAGATGCCCAAATGCAGTCCCTTACCTTAATAGATAGCTTCCCTTGATAGTAAGATGTCCACCCCTAATGTAGTGACTATGCTATGTCTATATAGGGTTCTCTTGTTAAAATTTTTCACTAGTGACCCGAAACTATCGACTATAACCTAGGGGAATGCATGAGGTAACAACAAAGACCGACCTCGAACAAATAAATTAAGATAATAAATTATGAAAACACCGGTGGCTAAAATCATAGACTGGGGTGCCTCGGGGCACCGAGGTGTAACCATAGGCACCCCATTATATGACTAGAGATGAAAACTAAGAAAATTACGACACCTGAGACTCTCTAAAAGATGCCCAAAAGCTGTGCAGAAAAGTGACGATGAACAAGACAAATAACAATGACGTGACCAACTAACAACAAGAGCAAGGGACGAGTCACTAGTGAATACTTCTATTACACAAGATCCATGTATAAAATAACATACCTAGTGGTATAAATGTAATAGTAAGTGTGTGATGGTCAATAATATTTTCTACCCATAAGATTTGGTTGATGAAGATTTTTTGAGGATGGTGAAAGGGAAGTGGAAACCTCATGGATTAGAACGGTCACAATTTTTGAATCACATCCCATGCAACGGTCCCTTGGCTTCACCTCCCTATGATGTGGTGATGGTGCCCCATGCGGTCCAAGGGCCTGTCGGAAGCCTTGCAGAAGCGATTGGGTCCTCGACACCTGTGTTGGGCAAAGTGTGCTTGAAGGTTTTGACAAAAATGGTCTGTCTGCTTTGTCCCCCTGAGGACCAATCCACCTCCGTTTCTATGTCCTTGGTGGACGATGTCATTTTAACAACCCAAATAAAGCTTCTCTCTACTAGAGAAATCTTTGCAAAATTCATTGGTCATAGATTAGCGGTTGAAGGCATTCAAAATTGGTATGAAGTGCGGTGGGATAGCGGCTTGTGTATTTGCTTCCCGAGAAAGGGGCTTCTTCCTATTTTTATTTCATAGCGCTACTCAGAAAGATGACACCATGGTGAGGAAAGATTATCTTCTAGCTTATTCAGGCTTGGTGATTCATGATTGGGAACCACACTTCGACATTACTAGAGCTGATATAGAAGGATTACATGTATAGGTTAGACTCTATTCACTTCCAAGTGAGTTTTGGTCCACTCCCATTCTCACTAAAATCATTGCTCCATCTGGGATGTGTTTCTGCATCGACCTGTCACTCTGGAAGTTACCCTCTCCTCTTTCACTAGGATTTTCATTTCCATCGATCATAATCAAAATCTTCAAGATTTCATTCTCATATCCACCCAGTCTGGGCTTTGGGAGCAAAAGGTGGAGTACGAAGGTGTCTCTAACACCTGCTTTAAATGTAAAAAACCTGGCCACCTCTGTAAATTCTACAAAAACTCCCCCTCTTCTAGCAAATAGGAATGAAGAAAAAAATCCTCTCCCACTCATCCCTCCTCACCATCCACTCCTTCTCATGCAATCATGCCTCATTCTACTCGTATGGTTTCTTCTGACCCTCCCCATGTTCTTGAGTCCTTAACTCTAGACAATGATACCATCTCTTTGGTTAAAGAAACGGCTGCAATGGTTAAGGAATCTACTAGGATTTTGTCCCTTTTTCATGATGGTATCTCCCTTGGCATGGGAGGGAATGCTACCTCTTTGGAAAAATGGGTTAATGAAAAGGATGAACTACTCCAGTCTAATGATGGTGACTCCATTGGTTCACAGGAGGTTGTCCACGAGGTTCATTCATCTGGTAATTTACATATTTGTCGATTCTCCCAATGCCTCCCCTTCTTAACATGGATCTTGGTCTGAAAAGTATTCTGGGTCACCCTAATAAGAGTAAAATCTCCCAAAATGAGGTTGCACTGGGAAGTAACTTCAACTTCATTCCTTCTTTCCCTCAACGAGTAGGAGAGGCAAGTCCTCTCTGAAGATCAAATGATCCTCTTTTCTTGGAACGTTAGGGGCCTCAATGCCCCTAATAAACAACGTCTATTAAGATGCTATGTTTCAGAAGTTGCTGTTGATATTTGCCTTCTACAGGAAACTAAGATGTCAAAGGATGGTTGTAAAAATGGTTGGTTTTGAAGATGGAAAGGATGGGAAGGTTGCTTCTCTGATTCTTCTGGTGCCTCGGGTGGTCTTGGAATTATTTGGAAATCTAGTTGTTGCGCTCTTGAGCCTATTCTCATTGACTCGAACTTCATTTGGTGTAAAGTTTCTATTAAACACTCTGATGAGTCCTTTTTCTTATGCAATGTTTATGGTCCTTCTAATCTAATCAGAAAAAGAGATCTTTGGTCTAAACTTCATCTGGTCCTTGATTCGGCTGTCAACTCCAAGATTGTCATCGCTAGCGATTTCAATGCTACTCTTTCTGATCTTGATAAGCACGGAGGTATTCAATGGCAGCCACATTCACAAGTGGACTTTACATCTTTTGTTTCTTCTTCTAATTTGGTTGATGTGGAACCTAGCCAGGGTTGGTTCATGTGGAATAATAGGAGGCCTGGGTTCAGTTCCTTGGCAAAGTGCATCTCGACAGATTCCTTGTTTCTGAATTTTGGCTGCAGAATAACTTCCTTCTTAAAAGCTCTTTTCTTCCACTCTCAAGCTCCGATCATTTCCTGATCTCTCTTAATATTTCTTTCAACCTGCCCCTCGTCGTCCGCCCTTCAAATTTGAAAATATGTGGTTGTAGGATCCGTCACTTAGGCCTTTGATCAATCTCTGGTGGGATTCCTTCACAGTTAATGGGACATGGATGTTCCAACTCTCCAAAAAGTTATCCTTGTTGAAAGACAAACTTCAAAGCTGGAATTTTTTGAGCTTTAAAAATATTTTTCAGGAAAAACAAAGAGTCGAGAAGGAGCTCCGTATTTTGAATGATTCTATTCTATCTCAGGGGATGCTTCAGGCCGATTTCTTCAAAGAAAAATAACTTCTTAAGGAATTGGGTGATCTTCTTCTAAAAGAGGAAACTACGGCGTCGAAATCCGGGGATGTTTGGATGGCTGACGATGACAAAAATAATAAGTTCATCCATGATTCTGTTAAAGCCAGAAGAAATTTCAACTACATTTCATCCCTCCAATTGGATGATTTATCTGCCGTATCCACTCAATCTCATATCAAAACCAAAGCAGTGTCCTACTTCAATAAGCTCTTGAATGGTGAATCGGCAACTCCCCTTGGTGTGCAGTCTTCCTTCTTAAACTAGATTCCTACTTTGGTCACTGCTACGATAACAAATTGCTTCTCTCCTCTTTCTCTAAGGAAGAGGTTTGAATTTTTTTTTCTATGAAGAGAGAAAAAACACCCGTCCTGATGGTTTCCCCACCTCATTCTTCCAGGAATTTTGGGATGTCATTGGGAACTCTGTTTGGAATGCAGTAGAGGATTCATAGAAAACAAGCAAGATTTTAGGTGCTCTCAATCATACTCTCATTTGTATGTTTCCTAAAAAATCTCCTGTCGAGTCTATGGATGATTTCAGACCTATTTCTCTTTACAACACAACATACAAAATCATCTCCAAATCTATTGCAAATAGATTGAGTCCACTTTTGTCAAAATTGGTTACTCAAGAACAAAGTGGCTTCATCCCTGGTAGGTCAATTACCGATGGGATCATCATCTCTCATGAATTGATTCATACTCTTCATGCCTCCTCCCGGGCTGGCATGATGCTGAAACTGGATTTTAGCAAAGCCTATGATCGTGTCAATTGGAGGTTCCTCATCAAATCTCTTCAAGCCATGGGCTTCAGTAGGCATTTCTATAATTGGATCTTTAGCTGCATTGCCACTCCCCGGTTCTCTGTTCTGGTTAATGGATCGGTGAAGGCTTCTTCCAAAGTAGCAGGGGATTAAGACAAGGCGATCCTCTCTCCTCTTTTCTTTTCATTTTGGTCATCGAGGCTCTTAGTCGAAGAATCAAATCTACCATTCTGGATGGATCCCTCAAAGGTATTCTCATCACTTCCAACCTTCCTACCCTTTCACACCAACAATTCATGGATGATACTTTTCTTTTTGGTCAAGGATCTATCCCTGAAGCTAAGCGACTTTCTTCTATTCTTGATTCTTATTCTTCCATTGCAGGACAAGTTATAAACTTTCATAAATCAGTCATTTTCTTCTTTAATGTTGCCCCTAGATTACAATGCAAGATCAAAGCAATTCTCACAGTGGGAGCTCTCCCACACAAATATCTGGGTATTCCACTTTTTCATGGGAATGGCAGAGCACATCTTTGGGACAGGCTCTTAAACTCCATCTCTTCTAGACTTCTCTCATGGAAAGGAAAATGGCTTTCCTTGGCTGGTCGAGCCCTTTTAATTAATTTTGTACTCCTTGCCATTCCTATCTATATGTTGTCTATCCTACAGATCCCCAAATCTATTTTGCTCAAAATTGAAAAGATGGTGAGAACCTTCTTATGGCAAGGTAACAATGAAGAGTGCAAATTTCACCTTGCTAATTGGGATTTGGTCAAACTTCCTAAACGCCTAGGGGGATGGGAATTCTGGACCTTGCTCTCAGAACTCTGCCCTCGGAGTAAAGCTTGTTTGGAATTTCATTTCCAACGTCAAAAGAAAGGCCTTCCAAGTTATTTCACATAAGTATCTCGGTGGGCATCACCCCGAGTTATTGTTATCCAACTCAGAGCTCCCTAAAGGCTCGCACATCTGGAATTTCTTTTGTAAGTCCAAATCCTTGATTGCTGAGTCGGTCTCATGGAACATCAACAACAGATAGCTCACCACCTTCTAGGATGAAATATGGAATGGCTCCCCCTCTCAATCTTTTGAATGCTCTTAATGGAGTCATGAATATGGCCAAGTTGTCCTAGGGATCTTTGGTTACTGATTACGGTTGTCAGAATCGATGGCTTGCCGTCTTGGCTTTAGAAAGATATCTCCACTATCGGGGCTAATGCATAGGAGTCCATCCTCCTCAAGGATGCCATTCAAGATAGAAATGTGCACTTTCTCAATAAGGATGACTATTTGATTTGGCTTGGGGATGCTTTGGGTTCTTACTCTGTGAAAGCAGGTTATAATACTCTCATCTCTCGTTCAGGCCAAGGGCTTCCTTGTTCCTATGGCTATTGGCATCCCAGTATCTCTCCTAAGGTTACTTTTTTCGGATGGTTGGTTTTGAAAAAGAAGGTCCTTACCCAAGTTAGGTGGAGATCTTGGGGTTATATAGGTCCCTCCATGTGTTTGCTGTGTGGTGCCATGGAGGAAGATCTTGATCACCTCTTTTTATTTTTCCCATTTACATCTTAGCTGCTGGGATTGGCTCTTGAACAAATTAAATCTTTCTGGGCTCCTTGTAATAATGTTGGAGAAAATATTCTCTCATGGTCGTCCTTCAATACTTGAAAGATCCCTTAGCTCTATTTGGTGCATTTCCCCTTATTTCCTTCTCTAACACATTTGGTGGGAATATCATCTTTGTCTTTTCGAGGAACAATCGTTCTGACTGCCTGCCTTTCTTAACAAGTTGGAAGTGGCCATTTCTGAGAGATTTAGTGCTACACACAACCTTCTCATCCAAATATTTCATTATCATGCATTCTTGGCCACTCATAAAACTTCCCAGACTAGGCTCAATTGTTAAAAAAGGACTTTCTCAAGTTGAAAAATCAATTCGAAGGAAAAGGGCTAGGTGGCGTCCCCCTCCGCAGGGCACATGGAAACTTAATTTTGACGGTGCCTCTAGAGGTAATCCAGGTAAATCAGGTGCAGGTTGTATTCTCAGGGATGAACGTGGTAATCTTATTAGAGCTGGCTCCTTCCCTCTCAAAGATGGTTCATGTAATTCTAGAAGCCCAAGCACTCCTGGAAGGAGTCAAGATGGCTACCCAATTAGGCTGTCCTCATTTAACCATCGAAGGGGACTCCCAAATTATCATATGTGTAGTTTCTAGAGGCTCATCCCCTTCATGGAAAATCAACATTTATATCCCTCAAATTCTCTTTTGGCTTGATAAAATCAGCATTGGAATATTTCTCATAACTTTAGAGAAACTAATCATGCGGTAGACTTCCTTGCAAATTTCGCCATCGATCACCCTTTCGCCATCATCACTTCTTGTATAACTCAATTTTGGACTGGGCTGTGAGACCTAATTTCCCATGATTGGGCTAGCTCGTCCTCGATGTTGGGTAGTGGCCTCTCACGTGTGCATTCATCTCATTCTGTCTTCTTCTTCACCCAGATCATGCGGTGGTTGAACTCGTCCTTTGTGGACCAAATTTATGCCATTCATCGGGTTGGTTTACAAGATCAATTGGTTAATTTCTCTCTCCTAGATCCTCTTCTATGGGTAGAGGAATTTAATGAGCACACTCTTGGTTTTGGCCATGGAATCCAGTGGCTCTGCGGGTAGTACAGGATTTGGTAACCTTCACCCAAAACTTTCATCTTTCTTTGGACTATTGTTTTCTCCCCATAGTAGATGTCAACGCTGTGCTCTTCCCGGTCCACTCAGCGATCGACCACCACAAAAACTCAAGGATTATGCGGTGCTTCCTTTGAGCTTTGCTTTAGGCAGCCAATACACATGCGGAGTTCTTCCTTGGGCTAGCCGTTCAGCCTTTTGGTGCCTTTTGGTGTTTTATTCGATGTCCAGTCCCCCTTGGTGTTCGATTACTGGTCTTAGCATTTCTCCCTTTTCTTCTTCCTTATTATTTCCTCTTTCCTCTCTTCTTTTCTCTTCTTCACTTCTTCTTTTTTGTAGGGTAGGGGCCCTAACAGCTGCGGTTCATAGCTCCAGTCAAAACTGTTTATCAATAAAAAAAAAGTGCGTGTTTTTGTGACTACATTTTCCCCCACTTTATGTTAATGAGCGGAGAGCTTGGTAACATAAAGTAGATAGAGATGCATACCGAGAAAGCATTAGAGAAACCCATGCTATAGAAGAACATGCGAGATGTGTAGTAAGAGTGTCTTTGATAGATCTATAAAATCATTACGAACCATGGATCAACGAGTTGATACATGTAACGCAACGAAATAGCGTAAATGTTGTGATGAAGTGTGGTAAATGAAAGTGATGACTAGAATGTATGATGATTTTGAACGCGGTTTAATGACAAATAGGTGGGTAGGGAGTGATAAGTTCTTAACCCGAATACTTGTATACAAATGAGATAATCAGAGGATTTGGGCATCCTGCCACCAGAGAAAGAGTGTAGAGAGAAAAGTGAATTATTCTCCAATATTTAAATACAATCTCAAGATCTAGCCACCGCAAATGGACTCAAATCGAATTTTGTGATTATTGGATCCATACAATTTTGATTAAACAGTTAACCCATATAGGAGAGCGATAATTACAAGTTAGGTCATTAGGAAGAAAACACATAATGAATGAGGTGGCTTCTAAGTTAGGTCATCTGGAAGTGAAGGTGAAAATGTATGATGGATTCCAAGCTAGCTCATCTAGAAGCAAACATTGAATATAGAATAAATTCCCAAGTTATGTCATCTGGGAAAGAGTGGCGAATGTAACTACCAAGTTAGCTCATCTAGGATACCACTTATAGATTTGAATGATATGATTTGATTTGAATGCATTGATTTTGATTGGTTGATTGATTTATTTATCAAGCTCTTGATAGAGAGATTTTAAACTAATTACCCCCAGGTAAGGTCATTAGGGGGAAGTTGATAGAAATTGATGAAATTCTGTGAGAAAATATTTTTAAATCACTTTTTACCCCAAGTTAGGTCACTAGGGGGAATCAATAGAAATTAATGTGTGATCGTGTTTAGGAAATTTTAAATGATTTTTAACCCTAGATTAGGTCATTAGGGGGATTGATGGTGAAATTTTAGGCTAAGAATTGAAAAGTGTTGGATTCACAATGTTTGAATGCATGGTGATGTAAGGGGATTATAGGGGACCCCCAATAATATGCCCCGCCTTTTGATGAAAGAGGGAGTGATGAAAAGAACGAAATCTAAGCATTAAGTAATGGAAAGAGGTTAAAATGTGGATGTAGTGAATAGGAGACAATGGTGAAGAGATATAATGCATGTAAAACATATACAATATAGTGGTAAGTAGAATTCTAAAAATAATACGACAAACAGGTGTAAATTTGAGTGAAAATTCTCAAGATATGAGTGAAATGATGTAGTGTGTATTAGTTGTGATAATAAGTGCAAAATAGGGACCATAGTAAAGGTAGTGTTGAAAAGTGACTATAAATAGTAAAGTGAAAAAGTATTTTATCACTTCATTTGTCTTTTGTGTGAGTGTGAGAGTGTGTACAGAGTGAGTGAAGATGCCTCAAGCAAGACCATTATGTCCTAGCTGGTTTAAGAGAATGGCGACCATTATAGCATCATGTATGACTGTGGAGTTGGTGGAGTTATAGAGGCCACCACACTACTACATGTGTGGGCATATGAGCATATAGCTATATTAAGACCAGTTATAGGGCCACAAGGAAAGTGGGTTTGACCCGAGATATATGCTTGACTCTGGGTGGATATTTGCAGTAGGAAGATGGACACATATACTTTCAGGGAACTTATAGATAAGATGGGGCCTAATTCATCATATGGAATCAGTATCGTGATTATGGGGGATGGCCCAAGGATGTGACAGAGTTGTGATGCATTCAGAGGACTATGTGGCTAGAGGACCGCTTTCCAAGTGTTCAAGAGATTTTTTAGGTGGAGAGGGTGTCACAACAATTTGGTATAGTGCGGGACGTGCCCCGCAGAGTCATATATATGATTGAGAACTATCAGATCCCCCTAGGAGGGTAGGTGTTAGGCAGGACCCCAACAGAGCGTTGATAACACTAGGGCTAGATGAGATAAACTCAATGATAGTAGTTTTGGATGGAGATGACGTGGGGTACACGAAGGATTAATGAGTGTGGTGGGCTGCACATTGGTGGGTATTACTATACCCGATATTCACGGTGCTATGGAGTTGCCACCTAGAGGAGGAGGAGAGGGAGGTGTCCCCGACCTTATAGTGGCAGTTGTGGAAGAGTGTAAATGTTTGTGTATGCTTACATGTTAACATATTGTTTAAGTTGTTTTGTATGTGTTTAACTAACGTGTGATTTGTATGTTATGTTTACAGGGGATGCATATTGGTCATTGATATTAGACACATCGATCCATACATTGACATGGAATGTGTCGAATGATGTGTTAGGTGTAGGGATGTTATAACATGTTGACACGATTATAAGCGAGCATGCCCATTTTTTGAGCCAGTGGCTATAACAGCGGTGACATGTATAGTGTTTCTAAGCGAGAGGTAGGAGGCATGTGAGGAGACTTGATGCACCCGAGAGGTAGTAGGTGGTGGTCCCTTGGCCTAGGATGTGTTCATGCATTATGTAGACTTACAACATTAGTTTTGGAACAAAGTACAAAGATTTCTATGTTATGCGAGATAGGTGGAGAAATTTTGGGGTCATGCAAAATGTGGTGTTAAGTTGGTAGAGAGATATTCAGTTTTAGGGCTCTCATAGTACACAAGAGCGACAACAATGATTAGGTATGATGGTGATTATTTTATATGATGTGGGGGCTTTCCCCCTAATTATGAAACATGTTTTTGGGATGATGATTATATTAATGATATATGTATGGACACCTATTTTTGATATATGTTGATGATTGGAATGTTTTTCTTATAGCGTTGTAATGGATGTTGTATGAGTCTATGGTTATTGTCTAGCATGTGTATTGTATTGTATGTGATGAATATAAATTTGGATGTTGATGTTAGTAGTGGTAGATAAAATGTGTATGGTGGATGATGAATAGATAGCTAATGTAATACAATTGATGAAACATTGAGTGAATTAAATATGTAACTCGTAGGAAATGTAAATCTTATAGTACGATAGATGTGAAAATATAAAAAATGTATGATAGTGGAATGAATTTACCGTAATTAATGTGTGAGAATGTAATGTAATTGTAATAGGATAGAGTGATGAAAATAAGAGGTGTGATTAACGATGCCCCCAAATGTGTGAATGAATAAGCTCATGTAAAGAAGACCCCTTAGCGAAGTCAAGTATGAGAAGTGTAAGCAAGAGTGCATCATCGGGAAATGATTGAGTGCACTAGATGAATGATGAATCTCGTGATGAAAGTTTCTTAGAACTAATACCTCAATCGTGTAAGAATTGTAATAACACAAGTGTGTCATCGGGGGTAGGTTGATAATAATCACCTACCAAAGACCAAGATAACGGGAGGCTGGAAACGTGTGGAATGGACGCATCATGAGTGTATGAAATAAATGGAATGTCTGTGTAGTGACCACAAGATATGCAGAGAGTCACGAAAAACTATGAGATGTAGCAGCATGAAGTGGTGGATAGTGTGGATGTAATGAATGTAATTCATGTCATGGTGGAAATGATGGATGAGGTGGAGAATGAGCATGTGCAGTGGAGTAGAATGAATGAATGGAGCACCTGATGGAGAAGACTCAAGTGGGGTATGCCTATGACGGGGTGAAGGAGACAATGACCGCTCACGAGAGGTAAAGGAGATGATGCCAGAATCCACTAGTTATTGTATCCTCTCACATAGGGCAAGGCAATCATTGTCCCTATGACTAGTGATGCAATGATAATTACAATAGTGTTGGTCACATTGACATTATAAGTGGTGTGGGGATGATGTTGGTTAGAGGGTAACCAAATTAATCTCTCATTGAGTAATATGTGCAACACATCATGTGGTTGAGCGTGAGGAGAGAAATACAAAGGCTCTCGTGATGGAGGTGGAGTGGTGGAAGTAATAACTTGCTGTGGAACCGGAGAAGGATGGGTTGGTGGTGAAGGAGCAGGTTGAGCTTGTTTGGAATGCACTTTAGGAAAAGGTGGAGATTGCTTTGGATGCTCAACTAGAGGTGGGAGTGGAAGACTAGAGGATGGAACTATCGGAGAAACATGTGTGGGTTCAACGATATGTGAGGACAAAAGATATTTTTCTAGATCGATGAATTTGTAGCACAAGAGAATGAATGAATCACAAGTTTCATATTGTAACCTTTGCTTAAGTGGATGAAGGAGACCATGAAGAAAGATGAATTTATTTTCTAAGTCACTAGGTTAGAAGATGAGTTGGTGTATACAGGCATTGAACCGTAAGATATATTCTTGGATAGGTTCAGAGGAGCCTTGATGCAAAGTAGGAATGTGGTCATAAGTAACTCTAGGGTCATTGTTAAGAATGAAACGATGGAGGAAAGCATCCTCTATGTCATAGAAAGTGCTAATGGACCCAAAGGGTAGATGGGTGTACCACTGTAGTGCCTCATCAATAAGACTATAGTGAAAGGCCTTAAGCAACAAACAATCATTAGAGTAATCGGCCATAAGCATGTGGTAATGTAGGATATGAGCATGATGATTGCCAGTACCATCAAAACATGTGAAATTAGGCATGATAAAATCATGACGGAAAGCATAATTATGAAATTTTTGAGGAACATGATTTTCATGTAAAGAATTTTTGTCAATAAAGGCATAATAGTCTTTACTTTGTAAAGTAATAGTATGAACTTTTGATTGGAGTTGTCCCACATTATGCATGAGAGATAGAATATCCTGTGAGGGGATGGTAGGAGATGGAAATAATGTATTAAGGGGTTGAAGTTTTCCATTATGAGTGATCATAGGGATATCAAGAGGTGATATAATGGAGTCAAATGCTAAAGGAGCTATGGTAGATGATGATGTAGGAGCTATAGTATGACTAGGATCAACACAATCCCTAGTAGGTGCAGTGATCAAGGAGGAAACTTCTATGGGAAAAGATGTAATAGGAGCTATAGAGGATGTGGGAATAGAAGGAGAAGAAGAAATAGCGGGAGGTGACTCATGCATAATAGTAGATGCAACCTTAGGAGAGGACAAAAATGGAGTAGGAGAGTCACATGTAATAGTATAAAAAGAAGGAGACCCATGATGATGATCAATAGAAGATGGGGTTCGGAAATAATGTTTTTTCCATCAAGAGGATCAATAGGGTCATCAATGTAATATGAAGGAGAATGCAAGCTAGAATGAGATGTGGGAGGAGTAATATCAAAAGTAGTAGAAGACATAGGAGTAGCTATAGTAGTAGTTGGAGTAGAGGGAGAAGAGGTATGAGGTACACCTGATTGTGGATCAATGCCTAATAATTAATCAATGATAGAATCATCTAAAGCATTGAGTGACATATCAGAAGAAGGGACACATGCAACCAGATGACATGATGTACAATGAGTGAATGTAATAGGGTCATCAACAAGGAAAATACCTATAGGAGAATTGGCAAGACTAGTTGGCACATGTTGTTGGCCTTCTAAGAGGGCTTGTTGAGTATCGTCGGGTAGAGTCATGGGGGTACTATATAAAGCCTTGAGTTCAACTATGACAGCCTCATCATAGATAGGATTGACACTAAAATGAGACATGATGGGAGAAAAGAAGAACTATGCTTAACCACTAAGGGATTAAAAAGGATCCAAAGGAAAAGTATTCGAAAAGTAGGGTTCACCAAAATGATTAACTAAAAATAGAGAAAAATAGATTTTCTTATTTTTATGAGTTAATCTAAATAGAAATAGAATGCTATACTGAAATGTTGGATCTAAATATTTTGTTTTATTATTTAAATATAGTGAAATAATGGAAATAAGAGGGATATGATACTAACCTCAAGTTGATTTACTTCTCTGTCTCTTTGGAATGAAGCAAAATATTGTGCAGGTCGGGAGAGTGTGAATGGGTGGTCTCGAGAAGGGAAGAAGCGAGTATCCATTTGGACTGAGGAACTGGAAGTATAACGGAGTGCCACCGGGGCACCAGTCCGTGATCGGGTGTCGTAGACTCAAGAAAAGCTCGGGACACGGGTCTAGTAGTATTGTAATATCTTTGTCTTTATCACACGGGTGACACAATATTATCGCTTGTGTCATTGTAAATGTAGTGTGAATATCCACCTGCAAAACCCTATTCAAAGCATCAATTCCTAAAAATAAAAATGCATATAAATAGTTCAGACTAACCTTTACTACAACAATGGTGGACTTATGACTAAGCGTTGCACTACATTCCATACCCCATGGAGTTGTGTGTGTGTGTGTTTGTAATTTTGTGCCTAGGATGCCCTAGTGCCAATGACGTAGAAGTAGGGGGCAATAACTAGATGTAAAGATGCAAATGGTGGATGGAATAGAAATAATACAACCCTTTCCTCCTATGCTTGTGTGATGTAGATATAGAAGATGCCCAAATACAGTTCCTTGCCCTAGTAGATAGCTTCCCTTAATAGTAAGATTTCATCCCATGATGTAGTGAGTATGCTATGTTTATATAGGGATCTCTTGTTCAAATTTTGACACTAGTGACCCAAAACTACCAACTACAACCTAGGGAATACACCGAGTAACGAAAAATACCAACCTCAAACAAATAAATTAAGATCACAAATTACGAAAACACGAGAGCCTAAAATCATGGTAGGGCACCCGAGGTGCCAAAGTCTGCAACCATAGCACCCTAGTATAGGATGGAGATGAAAACTGATAAAAATACGACACCTGAGACTTTATAAAATATGCCCAAAACTATCTAGACAAGTGACGACTTAACAAGACAAATAGCAATGACGACTGACCAACTGACAATAAGACCAAGGGATGGGTCACTAGTGATTACTTTTATTACGCAAGATCCATGAATAAAATAACATACCCAGTGGTATAAATGTAATAGTAAGTGCATGATTTTGTGAATACAATAATTAACCTTTTATTTAATTAAATGCTTAATTATATTAGCAAGGGGTGTAGGAATGAATTTCATTAATCCAAAGGCACGATGGAATTAAATTATTTAATTCTAAAGGTATTGTGAGGGAATAATTAACCATTGATTTAACTTAGTGTTTAATTATATTAGATCGGAGGGTGTAGGAATTAACTTTATTAATTCGAAGACATATTAGAATTAAACTATTTAATTCCAAAGGGTAGGAATATAGCTTAGGTAATATAATAAATTTAATTAATTCTAAAATGGTGTATTTTAAATGATAGAATTAATTTAATTAATTCCAAAAGGGTGTATTGAGGCAAGATAAAATTAATTTAATTAATTCTAATTGAATAAAAGTGGACTAGAAATATGTATATATTTTTAGGGTGTCTACATTTGCCCCTCTTTAAAGTGTTATTGTGAAGTAATAGTGCTTTAAAGATAATAGACACATGCAGAGTAGCGAGCGGAAAGAAGTGAAGCATTTGGATGCCCTAACAAGTAGGATAGTAGAGGAATGCCCCCTCAAGTGGGTGGATGATACAACAAGGTGGTGGATGGACGCTTGATAGGAAAGAAAAAAGGTATTTGAATAGGGATGGGAGGAATTGTGCTCGTATCATAAGTGTTATTTGGAGAGTTGTATATACAAGAGAAACCTTTATTTTTCTATTACACAATATATTTCTCACCAATATTATGAAGTAATCAATATGGTTAACCCTTGATGCGTGTAAAAAAAACACACACAAAAAAAAAAAAAAAATAGAAAAACAATCGCACTATGAATAGAGTAGGTGCATGCATCATAGTTATAAAGAAATTGAGATGTTATCACACTACTTGCAATTGGTCCAAGAAGTAAACAACAACAATGCACCACAACTTTGAAAAGAAGACATTCAACTATGCCCCTAATGCATGCCACAATGATGATTATGTAGATGTAAATTCTCCCAAGGTAGGAATATGATCAAACTGAAGAGTGGAGTAAAGGTACTCCTCGTGACACTCTTGTTGAGACCCATTGTACAAATGATCTAAAATAAATTTCCCCAAGAAAAGTTATATCATGAAGGAAAAACAATTTTTTTGTAATAACTACAATATTGGAACGATCACTAGGATAATAGATAAAGGTAGGAATTTATCGAGATTGTGTTGAAATGTTGAAAGATTCACATGAAGGTTTTACAATTGTATGATTGCGATGAGACATGAATGTTTGTTTGAAAATTTTGATGATTTTCTAATTTTTTTTGAATTATTGAAATCTTTGATTTTTTTTGGATTTTGTGAGGTGTTGAAAAATTTGAAATACAAAAGAAAATAAATGTACACAAAAATGAATACATATCAAAATGGAAAACACTCCATGTATTATTTAATAAACCAGAAGAAAACACAACACATGCAAGCAGACAAAAAAGACACAAAACAAGCATGCAAACTAACCTAATATGAACAAGAAGGAATGACACCTAAGTTATATGTGAATTGAGATGCCAAGAATTTTACTTGAAATTGGTCTATTATGAAGATAAATAAAATACAAAAGAAAAAAACTGAAAGAAGAAAAATCATGGCCACAATGTTGACAAACCGCAACAATACATTATAACTTGCAATAATGATAACTAATGACACTTTGAATGTGTTCCACATTAAAGAGCTAGACATATTTGAATTCCCTTGAGTGATAACTTAGAACACAAGAGGATTGGATCAAGATGAAGAGCGGAGTTATGCTTAGATACTCCAAACAACTCTTATTAGATCTCATTGAAGTTTGATATGTATTGGATTAAGTTATGAAATCCAAAAGTGCCCCAAGAAAATTTATATTGTGAAAGGGTGATTGATTTCCTGAGCATTGAAATACACCATAAGAAAAAAGTGATTTGTGAAAAATTATCTGGAATGATCATGAAGAGCAACGTCAAATGGTGAAATTGTTGAATTGTGTTATCCAGTTGTTGAAATTTGGTCAAACATTATCTGAATGTTTTGATTTTGACAATTTTATATTGTTTTTGGATTTTGGAACAATTTTATATTGTTTTTGAATTTTTGAAAACATATTTGAATAGTTTTGATTATTTGAAACATATTTGAATGTTTTTGAGTTTTTGAGCATTTTAAAAATGTTTTTGTATTTTTGACTCGGTAAAAGGGGTTACACAGGTTGAGCGCAAGTGAAAACAATTGTAAGAATTCTATTCCATTAGGAGAAATGTAGATGTTTTAATGATAGGATGTCTCACTCCTCTTGTGACTCCACGTAACTATGAAGATGCGAGGGCTCATCACCGAGAGCCAAGAAGGACATGATAACAAGGTGAATAGTGATATGAAAGTGAAGATAATGGATGCTACGACATAAGGTGTAACAATGATCCATGTAAGAAGAATGTAACTCATCTTTAGTCAAGATTATCTGATTGATTCCAATATTATTCCACTTTATAGGTTTTGACTAGACTTAGATCCGTAGATGGCCTACTGATTTGTAAAAATATGGTTGAAGGAATTGTTGTCTCTATTTAACTTGAGCAACTAAATTA
The DNA here is from genome assembly GCA_018340775.1 of Taxus wallichiana var. yunnanensis. NCBI lineage: Eukaryota > Viridiplantae > Streptophyta > Pinopsida > Cupressales > Taxaceae > Taxus > Taxus wallichiana. The sequence goes on from CM031238.1 coordinate 746,288,044, forward strand.
CTTATTTAGATGTTTTTGACTAAGAACTTTTGATCCAGATTTGATAAAGGCTTTATTGGTTTTTTTTTGTGAAGGAGCCCCTACATGTTTCTCCATGTCACAAATAAGAGATAAGGGCTCAACATCGAAGGAAAAATATAGGTGAGTAAGGGTTTCCTCCATTCTCAGTCTCATACTACTAGTAAGAAGTATGGGCTCATCACTGAAGAATGTGAAGGATGAAAGGTGTGATGATTTTATAGTTTTTTTTGTATTTTTAGATTGAATTTTGCCTTGTATGTCGATATTGTGCTTATTGGGAACGAACATTCTACCCCAATTCTTAGCCTCATACAACTAGTAGCACGCATGGGTTCAACACTTGTAGACTAAGATGGACGAGAAAAATATCAGGTTAAGAAGTTTTAACTTTCTGTTAAAGAGAGAGCCTGATTTGGAAGGATTATTTTCCATCGAAGCTCGAGACAAAATTAAAGGTAAGCAGATCGAAATGGTAGAAACTAGAACAAAGACGAGACACACAATGCCCAATAGGAATAAGGTTAACTTGTGTCACAATAGGTGAAAAACGTGAATATATCTACCAACAGATGGAATTCTTATCATTATTTGTATTTGTTTTTCTCGCTTTTGATTTGTGAGCAATGGTTTAAGCAAAGGCTTGATACAAAAATTGTTCTCTTTTTATGCTTTTGAATTTTTTTGAAGTTTGGAGGATGAGGATTTGCAATGGACTCATTAGGAGAGAGGTCAATGTTTATGAAAGTTGAATGGTTTTGACTTACAACACTTGGGTGGATGAAATCCAAGTCAAATGAGTAACTTGAAAGAGTTTCAACGTATCCATGATTGTGGTAGTTCTTATTTATGAGACTTGGGTGGACAAGGTCTAAGTCAAAGGAGAGATTTGAAATACTTAACGAGTCTTGGACTAAGAGACTTGGATGGATGAGATCCAAGTCAAAGGAGAGAATCCTAAGATTCAAGGAGTCTTGATTTACAAGACTTGGGATGACACGGTCCAACTTAAAGCATGTTCGATTGGATAGATCTTTGATGAGATCAAAAGACCCATGTGATGTTAGAAGAAGATTATTGAGGTGAGGAATATGTTGAGATTCATATTCATACTGTGAGAAAAAGGATATGATGAATAAATAATTGATATCTAGTTGTATACCCAAGGCTACTTATAGGCCATAGAGAGAAAATATTCAATGTTGTTCCTTCGAGGCCGTGTATTGAGTGATTTGATGAAATATTTGTAATTAGAGATTGAAATGGTTGTATAAGAATATTCCTGGGTATATGTTACTCATTGAGTGCACACATGTAGATGTCTTGTCATGTAAAGGTCATCATTGATGAGATACCTATAAGATTGATTGTTTGAGGTATAATGGACATGGAAGGTTGCAGTGTTGCAAGGGTATAAAATTGTTGTGGTTGTGTTTTGAAAAAATACTAGAGATGTCAAACATAGAATTTGGAAGTGGGAGAATAGCATCAAGCTCAATGGTGCTAGATGATAGACCCTCTTTTGTAGACTCTACAGTTATATCAAGGGTCCAAAGGAGTCTTGAAGCAAGGTCAAGATCTCATTTGATGTTAGAAGATTTTTGTTTTAAATAGGTTCAATGTCTATTTGGGTTGATAGAAGAAAATTTGAAGAAGAAATGGATTGGCTTTGATTGAGATATATGTGAATTTTGTCATCATGATTTCATGAAGTGTTAGCTTTATCTTGGAGTTTGGGAAATTCTTAACTCTTTATGAGAAGTTTTGGTAGTTGATGTGTCTTCATTTGCAATGTTTTTTTCAGTCTCTATAAATATTTCTTCATCATCAAGTAAGTCTTTGATGTCATTGTAGACACCAAAATTGGGTCACACTCCCTTGGTCCCTTGACAAATAACCACCTCGAACATGCTCACCTACCCATGTCCCCTTTCACCCCCACTCTAATATTAATTTGATTAAATTAATTCATTATCTCACAATATCTATTATTTAAATATATTAATTGAGATAATGCCCACATATCCATCTCACCTATACACCTCATCTATCAACCTCACCCTAAGACCTATTCTTGGTATGTTGCCATAACTAACTAAGACCTTCCCAAACCCTAAAAATCAAATCCTATATTCCCTCTAAACACATTCCCATCCACTAGAAGGAAGCTTCCATTCTATTCCGTGGAGCAAAATGAACGAGATCCCAAAAAATCAAAAGGATCTGCCCATTTTCGAAAACCTAGGAAATCCCACCCTAACCGACATCGATCACCCTAAACCACCGCTGGTCAACTCGGAACCGCCATCAGTTACCATTTAACCCCAAAAATAATATTATTTTTAGGTTGGCACATTGTTTATAGTTGGGAATTTTCTTTTGAGAACAAGTGATGAAATCAGAGCTGCATGCAAGCAGAACCAACATTAGTACACACATCAGAGCATCCATAGCCAACATCTGAAGCAACCACATAGCCATCTGCCTTCATGGGAGCATCTAGGAAGCAATAGCACTACACCAAGTCCCTTACATTTGATCACCCACCATTGCTAACTAGACATCAAGCTCGTATAAATAGTAAGTGCTTTTTTAACCAACACCTGTCCATTTATCATTTGGTAGATTCTTTTACTTCTGTCATTAGTTTCTGCTCCCATTTCATTCCACCACCATTTTACCTCCATGCAAACTTGATCATCCTTTTACCCACACCCTTGAACGGCCCATATCTAGATTTTAATCATTCTTGTGCATACCTGAGACCCACACGAGCCTTTCCATTGCCATTCCATTTCCATCTAGCCTCAGATCTATCACCCCACCAAATTTTTACTAAGTTTCCTATACCCCAACCATACCGATGTCTTACCCATAACCATCACCGGTTAACCTAAACTAACATCGGTCATACCATATCGACATCGGTATCGTGTTCTTAACCAAAAACCAAGAACAGAGCTTCCATTCTCTACCCAATACCCAAAACAGCCCAGAACTTGACCCTAACCAATACTTGCATTCTGACAGAGACCTTGACCTTTAGATTCAATCATATCTTAGCATGTTGTGAACAAATTTGCTTATTATAGATGAATGAGATACCTAAATCATTTTAACTATAGTAGGATTTCCTTTATTGTTAGCATTAAGTTGTTTTAAACAGTGGATTGATAGCTATCTAGGAAGTATCACACTTCCTAGATCTAGCATACACTAGGTAGTCCACTGCATATACTGTTTAAATTTCATTTGGTGGTCTTGTTTTCCATTTCAGGTAGTTCCTCCAAGAAAAAGGAAGCTCTCATGATCATCTATGGATCAAGAATTCATACATGCGCAACAACCTACAACCAACATCTTAATGCAATGGTATTCCACCTACCCTTATCTGTTTCGTAAACATTCAAAGAAACACTCTAGAATCAGGTGAAACATTTTGCACGCTAACACCAAACCTACTTCAGCCCCCAAATAGAAGAACCAATCCCATAAATCTCATACTCCAACCTCAGTGATCACACTTTCATCACCTTCACCCTTTCTATCCATCCTAGGACCTCGCCCCTCTAGAACGGTGAAGAAATCTCCACCTACCGGTAAAATAAAAACGCAGCAGCCCATTCCGCCCTCACAGACCTCTACCATACCCAAGCACCCGACACGACTTACGCCTGCACCTGCAACATCTTTACCACCCATACCTCCAATACCATCGATAGCTTCTACATTACCCCGACATTTCAGTCTCTTTCCCTCACACCTCCTTCACAACCCGTGTCATCTACCTTCACAGACCTCCGTTATCCCCGTGGGTAACACGCCCCCTTCCACCATCCACCTTTCCCTCTAGAGCTCATGTGCCCATATCACCTTTACCCAAGAAGGTGTAACATAAAGACAAAAATCCGCTACCCTCCAATAAGGTAGTCAAAACAACCACACACTCTCCTGCCAGTTCATCTACCATACCCCTACCCAAGAAAACATGACCAACACCTAAGATCACACCAGCACCTAAAACCATAGCTTGACCCACTCCCCCTCATGCAAAGACCCTTCCTCTACTGATTAGCCACACTTATACCCAAACCTACTTTCACTTCCCATTAAGATCCACTAGCGGGATCCTATTTCAAAATCTTAACTAACCTCCTTAAGACTTGTTATCACATTATTGCCACTCAGACCTTATGACCCTCTCAAACCCAAACCAAAGGGGTTTGACGACACCAAAATTTGTGCCTACCATCGTGTGCCAAGGCATGATGTAGAGAACTGTAAAGCTTTAAAAACTATTCTTATCTAATTATGTCCTCCCAAAGAAAACTTTGACAATGATGACCTTCTCGATGAGGACCCCATTTCACCAACACCCATTCCCACAGTTCTTCCCTCACTACCTACTCAACGACCCAGACCTTCACCCCCACAACTCCTAGAACCACCTCCAAGATTTGAAATTAACATGGTTCACATCAAAGAACTCATCAAACCTCCACCCAAATGTTAGTGTGCTCAACTCATCTCACAAGGTTCCTTCCCGCCACTGGGTTTTTCCCTTCATGTCACTATACCTTTCATGGCTCACCTACCTCACCTACCTCCCCACCTCATATCAACATGATCCACGTTGCTACCCATGCCTAGAAAGATAAAGGCAAGGAAAAGGAAACCAACCCACCGACCAACCCTATACCCAACATACCATCTGCACCTACACCTAAAATCACTATCCATAGCCCCACATATCCTATTTCTAACGGGGTTACACATCGTGCCATGCTCAAACAATTACACCAATCCCCCCTCAAAATGTCTCTATATGACCTCATCCAAACCTCAAAATCCCATCATCAAGCTCTCATGGAGGTCCTGCAATCTATTGAGGTTTTACCCAATGACCCTACACCTGTAGCCTCCATTATTACGCCCCATCATGTAGCCTCTCTCACCAAATTACCACCTTTATCCACACCTCCACCTACTCACCAAGTAGCCTCCCTTAGCTTCTCAGAGGAAGAGATCGCACCGCACCAAACTGATGACCTAGACCTAGCTCTCTTCATCTCTATCCACATCGATGATATACGTGTACGACATGTTATGATTGATGGGGGTGCTAGCATTAATATCATTTCCTCCCATGCATTCACTCAAATGTGCATACCTGACAATTGCATGCATAAACATTCTGTCATGTTGCGATCATTCAATGACACTATCACCTCTACACGTGGCATTGTCATCCTCCACATTCATGTGGGCCCCTGCACTGTTATAGAGTTGTTTTATGTCTTGGAGGGGGGATTTTAATATAACATATTGCTTGGTATACCCTGAATTCGTGTCATGGGTTGTGTTCCTTCCACTTTGCATCGTTGTGTAAAGTTTGAGCATGAAGGACACACCTATACCATTTCGGTTGATCCATCACCTTTCAAAACTTGCAACATGCTTTACTAACCCAATGACATGCTTATACCCATTAAGGCATCTACCTCCATGACCACTGCCTCTTCACCTACACCTCCACCCACTAGTGCAGCCACTACTTCAATCACACCTACATCCTCCATTCCCACCGCTGCCACAACCTCCATAGCTGAACCATCGACCTCCCAATCCATTAGCTCCACCTCCAATCGACCTCGACACATCGTCTATTCTAGCTACCCACATACCAACCACCGATCCCTTGGAAGGCATTTTTCAACGCCTCACTCTGGGGGAGTATCACCTATATAGTGTCAACACATTCCTTACTCCACAAGAGTATGGAAGTCTTCACCAACACCCTCATTATGATCACCGTATAGGAGAGCGCCTCCTTTATGGTCCTCCCCACCTTCGTACAAATCTCACCTATGGGGGACTTGATACTACCACTTACACACCTAAACCATCGTCACAAACCTAACCATTTTCTGTTGACCTCCAATCACTCACCAATCACCGTTTGTCTCGCACCTTCCTACACCGATGTGCATGGAAGGGTTTTGGCTTTGGATTTTATGAGCAAGGCTGTCATACTATTATTCCATGTACTACCCACAAAAATAATGACCGTAGTGGTATCGGATTTACGGAACCACCTACCAAGAAGGCACACATTGAATTCATTAAGGACATCAGCCCTTCTCCACCTTCTTCACCACCATCACCACCTTCACCGACGGAGTCGATGGATCCAGAATCCATTCCTCCTAACTTTTTTTTTTCATAAACACCATCTCCTTGGGGCCTCTGACTTATCAATGTGAGGGCGAGGCTCCTTCCTCTCTTCCCTTCTGTATCCTAAAATGATCGATGACGATACACCTTCAATTAACGTCGTTCAATGTTAGGATGATGAATCTATACTCACCTACCTTAGTGCAGAAGACTCGTATATTCATCGGTCATTACCCTCTGAGATGTAAACCATGTTGAATGAATCGACTATCGAAATCAATATTCACACTCAAGATGACCCACACATTCTAAAGATAGGACAATCTTTAGATGTTGTTGAACAGGAAGCCATCACTTCTTTTCTCAAAACCATAACCACGTTTTTGCTTGGTCTTACGCAGATATGCCCGGTATTGACCCCACTATAGTGGTACACAATATTGTAACCATTCTCAAAGCCAAACCTATCAAACAAAAGCTGAGGAAAATGCATCCTCGCATTTATCTTTTGGTCAAAGAATAACTTCAAGTGCATCCTTTCTGTTTCCTTCATCTTACCCATTGATTATCCCCGGTGGATTTCCAACATTGTCCCTGTCACTAAGGTGATAGGGGGACTCCGCATTTACACAGATTTCCATGACCTCAACCTAGCTTACCCAAAAGATGACTTTCCCTTACTTGGTATTAACTAGTTGGTTGACCTTACCACTGGTCACAGATGCTATCACTCATGGATGGCTTCTCGGGTTATAACCAAATCTTAATTACCCCAGCAGATCAACATAAAACTGCATTCATCACCCTTGGGGACCTTCTGCTACCGAGTCATGCCTTTTGGCCTTAAAAATGCTAGGGCCACCTATCAGCGGGCTATGACTTATATCTTCCATGACATCATGCATTGTATATTAGAAGATTACATGGACAATCTCCTGGCCAAATCTAAATGCCGCTCCGAGCACCTCGCCGTCCTAAAAACCATCTTTGACCACCTTATTAAATATTACGTTCACCTTCAGCCCAAGAAGTGTGTCTTCGTGGTTCTCTCAGGAAAGATCCTAGGATTTATCATTTCCTTACATGGTATAGAGGTTGACCATGCTAAATTCAAGGCCATTCTTGAAATTCCTCCACCCACTAATCTTAGGAAACTCCGTAGCCTACAAGGAAAGTTGCAGTCTATTTGCCGCTTCATTTCACAATTGTCTGATTAGTGTCAACCATTTCATCATCTTCTCAAGAAGGATGTCTCTTTTAAATGGGATAATGACTACCAAAAATCTTTTGAGGCCTTAAAATAATACCTTCTCTAACCACCCGTACTCAATCCACCTAAAGGTGATCAACCCTTCTACCTATACATCTTAGCTACCGATCACTCCTTGGGGACCATGCTCACTCATCACAATGAACAACACAGGGAGAAGGCAATTTATTACATAATCCATACTCTTTTAGACTATGAAATCCAATACATCCATGCCAAAAAACTCTACTTAGCCTTAGTTTTCGTTGCCACAAAACTCCGCCATTACCTACTTAATCACAAGACTTATGTTATGACCAACACCGACCCCTTACACTTCATGTATGCCAAACCTTACCAAAATCAACGTGCTGCACGTTGGCTCATGCTTTTGGCTGACCTTGACCTTGAATTTATCCACCAAAATTCCATCAAGGGCCAAGCCATCGCCGACCAATTGGCCGACGCACCTATTTCCGGGGATCAACCTTCTAATTTTGACTTTCTAGATGAGTCAATTACTTCCCTTTCCTTGGACGAGCCCGCATACCAAATGACACTCTTCTTTGATGGTTCCAAGTGTCAGCGTGGGGGTGGGGTAGGCATTATCCTCATTCCGCTTGATGGTGAACCCATGCCTTTGTCTTTCAAACTAGATTTTGATTGTACAAACAATATTGCCGAATACGAAGCGCTCGTATTAGGTCTCTAAGTTGCCTATGCCTTGGATGTCAAATCCATCAACATCTTTGGTGATTCCCAATTGGTCGTAAACCAAGTCAATGGTATATACCAATGTCATAATGAGACACTTCAAAATTATAAACATCACGTAGACATACTTTTACCACCTTTGACCGCTACGCCATTCAAATCGTCCCATGTTCAACCAAAAAAATTGTAGATACCATGGCTTGCTTGGCTTCTCAAATCCCCACTTCACCTGCTGATTCTAAAATATTTGTCACCATACAAAGACTCCAATCACCCTCTTATTTACCTCATAAGGTTTACTCCGTTGGAACCGCTACCCCTGACCCGAGTGACCTTTGGTATAAAAATACGTAGATTACCTTTCCGCTCCATCTTGCCTCCTAACCTCACATATATGGACAATGGGCCTTTCGTAAAAAGGTATCTCATTACGTCATCATGGGTGGCCTCCTCTACAAACATGGCTTTGATGGCATTCTCTTACGGTGCCTTACAAGTCCCGAAATTCCTTATACCATTAAGGAAGTTCATGATGGCATATGTGGAGGTCACTTCAGTGGCCTCATTGCTATTGCTAAGCGTATTCTTTACCTAGGCTATTATTGGCTGAACCTCAACCATGATTGTTGCGACTACATCAAGTGTTGTGTAAAATTCCAACAACACACCAACCTTCATCATACACCCAGTCATGCCTTACAGGTCACCCATGACCTTTGGCCCTTTTCTTAATGGGGTTTGGATCTTGTCGGAGAGATCAATCCCCATTCTTCCCAATGACATCAATGGATCATCACTGCTACCAAATACTACACAAAATGGGTTGAAGCCATACCTCTCATTTCCATGAAAGCTAAGAAAATATGTGAGTTCATCAATCATCACATCATTTTTCACTTTGGTGTTCCACATCGCCTCATCACTGATAATGGAAAACAATTCAAAAATAAAACCCTGCAAAATCCATTGCGATGCCTTCGACATTCGAAAATTTTCTCATCACATCATTACCCACAAACCAATGGCCAACCTGAATCCACTAACAAAACCCTAAACAAAATTCTCATGAAAGTGGTTAACGATACTGGGAAGGATTGGCATATGCACATTCCTTTCACTCTGTGGGCATACCGCACTAGTATTTGCACTTTCACTGCCACCACACCTTTTCTCTCGGTCTACCGTATGGACGTTGTTCTACCCTCGAACTCCGATTCCCTCACTCCACATTTCTCTCCATATCATGCTCAATGATGATGACTTTTTCAGGATTGTTTAGCACAACTCGAGTTATTAGATGAACGTTGTCTTAATGCTCTTCAACCTTCAAATTTACCAAAAACGTATCAAACGTCCCTATGACAAATGTGTCCATGAGCAAACCTTTCAAGTCAGTGACCTTATCCTGAAAGAAAATCAACATGTAACCAAAGCAGAAAAAAGTAAATGGGGAAAATTTGCTCCTAATTGGCTTGGACCATACATCGTGACTCATACTTACAGATCAGGTGCTTATCATTTATCTTCACTCGATGGTAAACCCAAACCTGATACCCTTAACGCCTTACATCTTCAACCATTCTCTTTGTTTAATTTTAGTCCTACCTCATCTTCTGTCTCTTTCCATGCTTGTCCTTTGAGTGCTATCCACTTCCTACGCCATCACCAACGATTAAATAAGAATCATGTGCGTACCCATCACTTTTTTATCTTCTCTTAAATATGTGTACCATGGCGTTGCACATAGCATGATTCTCATGGATACTTTTCGTCTACCTTTAGATGAGATCCCATGGTCGTTTCACCCTATTTTTTGAACAAGAATCCTATTCTTCACCTTAGTCTTGTCCATGACTTAAAATCCCTCACATGGGATCCAACTCCTTGAGTCAAACTTCCAATAAAAAGATGACTCCCTCAAAAGGACATCTTTCTCTCTACAATCACTGCTATAAATAGACTACTCCCTCAAAGGACAACTATGTAAAGCCCGTATTTAAAAACAAACAAAAGAGAGAATCTAAAGCTTCCCGCATTGATCAGCTTCACGAAGACCTCAAGGAGTTAATTTCCTCATCCCATATAGACTTCCCACATCGATCAGTCTATCTCAAACATCAGTTAAAACAAAAATCCTTTTAGTCATGGACTTTCCCATTGTGACCTTGGATCTCTTGCCACAAAGGCATGCTACCTAGTACCATATAAAAACTAACCACTTTTCACCCTCTCACCATTCATACTTTCATTTCCTACCGCCTCAAGGGACCTCATGGAACCGTGACATTTGGTGGTCATGTGACTACTTTTCACCTTTAGAATAATCAATCATGCAATGTCTTTAGGGTCTTATGTTCATCCACCTATCTAAGGTATGACCTACTCGTTATGATTCTAACCAATCAGGTGGCTTTCTTGCCTCCTCTTATCTTTTTAAAACTACTTCATTACATATTGATTACCTTATACAGGACTTGACCCTCGACACTTCTTTTTGGGTAATTTTTTCTCCTCCTTCACCATAATCACCTCAAAATCACCTCTACCAATGTGCCCACAATTCACCCATACCTAACAGACCTAGACTCAATCATGCCTATAACATACCCACCCATACTCATACCTCCTCACATTCTTCCCTAGCTTATGGGAGAACTACATCGGCCTGAGGTCCCTTTTCATCGGGACTATGTAGGCAACACTTCGAGGGCATGGGGCCCTTGGAGGTTAGCTCGGCCACTCTTTACCCTAACCAATTCACCTTTCATTTTCCTAAATCATGATCTACCCTTGTTAAAAAAAAATTATAATCAATAATTAGAAATTAAAAACCAACAAACAACAAATTCCCTTCCCCTTTATCATCATCAAACATACATCCATTATGTCTACCATTTCCTTACCACTATAAAACATCTTAACCATGACCCATATCATCATTCATTGCACAAATTAATGAATTACAACCTAACTCTACCATACCTAAAACTTGACTCCACCACGCCTAAAACATGACTCCACTATGCCTAAAACATGACTCAATCCATGCCTAGACTATGACCTAACTTAACCATGCCTATGACCTAACTCTATCCATGCCTACAACCTAACTCAATCCATGCCTATAACCTGACTCAATCCATGCCTAACACACCTATCCTAAAATCCATCTATGCATAATAATAAAATGTTATCAACACAAACACATAATGACCATAATCATCATCATCTCTATAAATAAAAATATCCAATCATGTGTATCCATATACATAACTATCAAATGTCTTGGCACATAGGCCGGTGTATATAATCCAAACTCTCAAAAATATCATATACTCTGACCTCACCATCTTCGGCACACAAAGCTAGTATATGATAAAAAAATATACAAAACTCTCGTACATCCTCACTCTCTTCGGCACATAGGTCAATAGTATCTATCAAAAATGAATAAAAATACATCAAAATAAAGGGATGTGCATCAGGCATCATCCTACCAAACATCCTCCATCGAGCCTCACTGTCTCCTTTTGAGCTCTTGGTGCAGCGGCTAATAACCTCTCACTTCCCACCATAGGTCGTGGTTGGGCCCTGCTAGTACATCACCTGGACTCGGCCTCGTGAGCTGGTGGCCTCACTCTGATCCTGTCTTGGCTCTCAATGGCCCCCTGTGCTCTCCACGTTGTGAGTCTGGGATCTAGTCCTCTCACTCGAGGCATGTTGTGCCCTATACTCTCCATAGGATAGAAAATCTATCCCGACCACTATCAACTGATCCTAGTAATATCTAGCCTCCCCTAAGGCATCCTGTAACCTGGATATGGGTATGGTCTATGGTGGCCCCATAGGCCTTGGCCCCTTTACCTATCCTATGGGAACTTGTCCCATCTTTGATCTATGCGAACTAGGACCCTATCCCGATGCCTATTGAGGTGCCACTAGCCCCACACCTGTGCCTATGCCTATGCCTATAATGCCTGAATCTACACCTATGAAGTGGCCAACTAGCCCTATAAACCTACAACCTACACCTGTAGGGCGGCTACCTACTCCTCATCACCCTCTCCATCTCCACCTTGGGCCATCTGGGCCTGTAGACTTACCACCTACGCATGCAATGCGACCACCTCTACCTCTGATGTTGCTAGTTTCCTTTATACCATCGCTAATTATGTAATTAGGGTTGCCACCTACCCCTGTAGGGCGTCTCTCTGCATAGTGATGGTAGCTAAATCTGGCTGCTCGGGCCTGGGAGGTACTACTCATAGCTGGGCCACCCACCACTGTCTAGACCTATCTGTCACACCGACATCATCAAGCCGTCGGTCTATAATCTGCTCCTCCTTCCCAATAGGTATTGTTGGTTGTGGAAGTGGCAGTGGTCTCTCCACATCATCCCTCCTGGTACTGTCAGAAGGGTGGTGGTATATCCTATAGTAATCCAAACTACTTTTGTGCCGACCACCTGTCTACGGGATCATCTCATGCTCTCCTGCATGATGCCCCTCTATCCATCTGAGTAGCTAAAGGCCAACTAACTCATCAGCCATCTATCTGTATGAGGGATAACCCACATACGGTCTCTATATAATGTCTACCCTAAACAATCCCTCCATAGCCACCGGTAGTATGCTACATCATGCATAGCCCTGTCTGATCGCTACTCTCAATAACAGGCACCCATCGCCTATACCCCACCCACACAAAACTTGGCTCAAATGCATCTACTCGGGGCATACCCACTAGACACACATAGACAATGTGCTCATAGGCCCAACAGTGTAGAATAAAAGTGCAAAGCACAGACTAAACTCTGCGGAGCCGCCAATATGCCCATAACTCTCTATATAACTGTACTAGGAATGCTGGCACCCAAGAAAATTGGGTCCTCTCCATCATCATGTCATGTAACACTCCCATCAATGATCATGGGAATCTCCCACCCTCTGCATCCGGTAGTGCAAAACAAAACAGACTACCTCCATCAGTAATACTACTAGCCTCATCTCCTCTGGATGGGCTAGGTACATCTCTCCATAGCTTAGGCTGGTGCTATGGAATGTTAGCTCTACCATCCCCTCACCAAATACCATCAACATCAACTCCTCTGATGCCTTTGAGGAGATCAAATATACCTGCGTACCCAATATAGGTAACCACATGATCCTATACACGTCCTCCAAGGTGACTGTCATCTCACCTGTCGGTAGGTGGAACGTGTTGGTCGCCGAATCCCATCTATCGATGAGGGCGACCATCAGACTAGGCTTAGACTACATTTCGGTAGCATCGGACCCCAATCAGGCCCACCTCCTCAACATGCCACAACTCCTCAGCTGTCACTGTGCCTCGAACTATCATGAGCAGGGGTGGCACCCTGTCTCGCATCCTCAGCTGATCTCTCGCCTGCATCCAACAAAAAATCACATTATTTAAACATGACCATATCTACATTCACCCATACCCATTCCCATTACCCTACCTCTTTTACTTTGCTACTTACCCATTTATCCCATGGCCTACCCTCCACCCCAAACCAACCCGCACCTCCCTACTTACCCAACCCTAACCTACCGACCTACCTACCCTAACCCTACCCAACCTAATATCACCTCACCTATTCAACCACACCCCCTAACCCCTCACCTACTTCCATTTTGACCCACTCCCTGACCTTACCTTTTTCCTACACATCTATACATTTTTCCCTAACAACTCCACCCTTACCTATTTTTACCCCTTACCTATGTTATGATTTTCACCAAAACCACTTTTCTCACCCCTATCTACCTCACCCACCCAACCTCGGACACCTTTTGGCCCCTTTTTTCCCCAATTACAACCAATACCGGTTACCCCTAACCGACCCCTGTCCCCCTTCAACTGGCATCGGTCACCTGCTTCATGACCGATACCGATGCCCTAACACCGATGTCGGCTAATCTTCATCTCATCTTTCAGTCTTGTTGCCACAAAAACGTGGTGCCCAACCCCCATTTTTCCTCAAAATCCCCTTTTTACTCCCTTCTACCCACCCAATCCTACCCAAATTCCCCTTATACCCTTCCCCACCCCTTCTTCACCCAATCCCCTCCCTCCATTTCCTATTTTACTTGATTTCCCTCCCATAATTCAAAATTTATTTTCCCCCAAAAACAAAAACCCGTTTTCACCCACTAATTCAATTTAATAAACAAAACAACAAGTCGGATTGAATCCTACCTCTTCACGCTACCGTCTACGTGGTGGCACCTCCGGCTCTTCTTGCACTAGTGGTCCCCCCGATCCCTCTTCTACCTCTGCCATCACCGAATGACCTCTAGCTCTCCAACCACTCAATCCACTCAAACCAATCCAACCTAGTTCTTCATCTTACTCATCTGGTTTCCACCCTTTTCTCTCTCCTCTATCGTTTTCTCCTCTTTTGCAAAAGATAAATGAATTGAAAAAACACAGATTTTTCTCTTTTTATAACAACCCGACCTAACCGGCATTGGTTTACCCTAGCCGCATCAGTCCCTGTGCCTCTAGCTTACCGTGGTTAGTCCATCTTGACTAGCATCGGTTCCTTTCAACCATCATCGGTTTACCTGCTTAGTCTTTCTACTACCTCCTACCCCCAATTTTTGACCTAAATCCTTTTTATCTTACACTCACCTCACTTGGCCACACCACTTGACCTTCTTGACCTTATCCTTTACCCCCTCACCTCGTCCTCATTCGAGGACTCGTTATTTTACCCATACCTCGGCCCTACCCATGTTGTGACCTAGATACTTAGACCTGGAACATCGCTAGTGACCTTTGACCTCATGTGTTCATTATACCTTACAGCAGACATTGTTACTGTGTTGATGGACATACCGACCTTACCTTTCCTCTTACCATGAACGTTTATCCCGACTCAACCCTTGGTATCCTGGAACATACCTAAACTTTCCCCGCACTTTGACCTCGTGTCATGTTTCGACCATATCCTATATATTGGATACCGAATCACTACAACCTTGTTTGGATAACCCTAGCAACATTAGACAATGTCAAGTTTTCTCGCTCTTCAACCGGTACCATGTTGCAGTTTATACATGTGCGTGCGTTTCACTATTACTACCTCTCGACCCCGCCCCATTACCTAGATTACCCGAGTGGACCTTTTTTTTTTTACCCCATTGCCCACCTTCCTCTTCATCACATTCACCTTTTATCAAACCACTCACCGATTCTGCCTTCTGCCTCATCAGTTCTTGGTTTGAGGGGGATCACCTTCACCCACACATGGGGCAACCACATCTTATTTTTGTTAGCGTCGCTTACCAATACAAGCTACGTAACAAAAAGGGGAAAAATGTAGACACCAAAATTGGGTCACACTCCCCTTGGTCCCTCGACAAATAACCACCTCAAACACACTCACCTAACCATGGCCCCTTTCACCCCACTCTAATATTAATTTAATTAAATTAATTCATTATCTCATAATATCTATTATTTAAATATCCTAATTGAGATAATGCCCACATATCCACCTCACCTATACACCTCATCTAGCCACCTCACCCTAAGACCTATTCTTAGTATGTTGCCATAACTAACTAAGACCTACCCAAACCCTAAAAATAAAAGCCTATATTCTCTCTAACCACATTCCCATCTGTTAGAAGGAATCTTCCATTCTATCTCGTGGAGCAAAATGAATGAGATCCCGAGAAAATCAAAAGGATCTCGCCCATTTTCGAAAACCTAGGAAATCCCACCCTAACCGACACTAGTCACCCTAAAGCTCGCTGCACGGTCATCCGGAACCACCGTCGGTTACCATTTAACCCCCAAAACAACCTTATTTTGAGGTTAGCACATTGTTTAGAGTTGGGAATTTTCTTTTGAGAACAAGTGATGAAATCAGAGCTGCATGCAAGTAGAACCAACATTAGTACCCACATCAGAGCATCCATAGCCAACAACCAAGCAACCACATAGCCATCTACCTTCATGGGAGCATACTGGGGAAGCACCAACACCACACCAAGTCCCTTCCATTTGATCACCCACCATTTCCAACAGACATCAAGCTCGTATAAATAGTAAGTGCTTTGTTAACCAACACCTGTCCATTTATCATTTGGTAGATTCTTTTACTTTTGTCATTAGTTTCTACTCCCATTTCATTCCACCACCATTTTACCTCCATGCAAACTTGATCATCCTTTTACCCACACCCTTGAACGGCCCATATCTGAATTTTAATCATTCCTGTGCATACCTGAGACCCACACGAGCCTTTCCATTGCCATTCCATTTCCATCTAGCCTCAGATCTGTCACCTCATCCATTTTTACATTGAGTTTCTGTACCCCGACCATACCGACACCGGTTACCCATAACCGTCACGGTTAACCTAAACCGACATTGGTCATACTAGATCGATGTCGGTCTTTATGTTCTTAACCAGAAACCAAGAACAAAGCTTCCATTCTCTACCCAATACCCAAAACAGCCCAGAACCTGACCCTAACCAATACTTGCACTCTGACAGAGACCTTGACCTTCAGAGTCAATCATAGCTTATCTGTTGTGAACGTATTTGCTTATTATAGATGAATGAGATACCTAAATCATTTCAAATACAATAGGATTTCCTTTATTGTTAGCATTAAGTTGTTTTAAACAATGGATTGACAACCGTCTAGGAAGTATCACACTTCCTGGATCTAGTATACACTAGGTAGTCTACTACATATATTGTTTAACTTTCATTTAGTGGTCTTGTTTTCCATTTCAGGTAGTTCCTCTGTGTAAAAAGGAAGCTCTCATGATAAGTTATGGATCAAGAATTCATATGCGCATAACAACCTGCAACCACCATCTTAACAGGTATTCCGCCTAGCCCTTTACCCTTATCTATTTCATCAACATTCGAAGAAACACTCTAGAATCAAGTGAAACAGTCATTCTTAAACACACGCATATATATGTGGAATGGTCATCAATGCAATGAAAATCATAGTAGGTATTGGGTTTGTACCAATATGGCTTCGGATCCCCTTTAAGAAAGGGCATTGTGATTGGATATCTTATCATCCTATCCTCTTTTAGTTGATGAAAGACACTAGAGAGAATTTCTACGAGAGGTGTAAACCGACGCGTTTAACTTTTCGTGGTGTAGTGTCTTTTATAGGTTGTATGATTTCCTTTTTGATTGATTGTTCATGTGTGTTGTACACATTTTGATTATTCGTGACACCAACATTGATAAAATCACAATTTCAATTGACATATAAGGATTTATCGTGATGAGTACCAATGTGGTTGTGATTGTTAGGATTGTCATTATACCCATGGTTGTGAGAATGAGGCTTGATCAATCCTTTAGCAATGAGGGATTTTTCTCTTTGAGTCAAGGTAACTTCAAAGTCAAGGTTGGAAGAGAAATGTTTGACAAGCTTCTCCAAGAGATCCGCGAAGGTGGTGATAGATCCCTTTGGAAGGTGTAAGAACCAATCCAAAGTTTTTCCACCTAGACTTCTAAGAAAAAGGCATAAAACAAAGCTATATTATATGGAACTTCATGTCATGCTAGGGAAAATTATTTGAGATGCTTTCTAGGATTGATGTTTCCATTGTATTTTTCAAATTTGGGCGTCTCGAAATGTTTTGGAAAGGGTGTGCGTAATATGTTAATTACCGAAAGGATAAGGACACAATTTATCGAGTTGAATTTTTGGATTATTTTTTTATGCCTCGAAATAGTGTCCTTCATCAGTTTTCATTCCTAATAAAATGATGTGTTGTGTGAATCCACCATTGTAATGAAAAATTGGGGAGAGTGAAGAATGGTGCGATGAATAACTCAACTCTTAGAAAAGTGAATGCTAAGATGGAAGAGGGGAAAATATTGATGAACTCATCCTCTAGCAAAGTGAATGCTAGAATGGAAGAGGGGAAGAAACAATTGAACAATGTGACCCTTAGCAACATGAATGCTAAGATGGAAGTGAGATTGAAAATATTTGGTTGGTTCGACCCTTAACAACATGAATGCTAAGATGGATGAAGAGGAAAGGTTTTGTTAGATTCGATCCTTAATAATGTGAATGTCAAGGTGGATGAAGAGAAGAAGCTTGGAAAGTGAAAGTATGATTATGGAACTCTTAGAAAAGAAATGCTAAGATGGGAGGATGATTGTATGAGTTAAGTGATGTTCTTGAACCTTTGACAGAAAGGATAAGAATTTGAAAAGGTTAGTGTGCTCGAATCTTAACAAAATGGGTGTTGAGAGAGTATACTAGAAATATGGTGAGAGTGCTCAAATATTAACAACATGTGTGCTAAGAAATGAGACTTGGAAAGATGATGTAATTTCTCGACTCTTAACAATATAAGTGCTAAGAGAGGAGACTAAATAACTAAAGGATGATACTCAAATAACAACAAAGTGAATGTTGAAATATAGATGTAAAAAGATGATGATGGAAAGCTCAAATCTCGACAATGTGAATGTGAGAGACAAAGGGAAAGTGAAATATCTTAAATGAGAGAAAAGTGAATGATGAAGGATCTCTAATTAGAGCAAAGTGAATGCTTTAAAAGAGAGGAGTGAAGAAATATTGAAGATGTTGACAATTCAACAAAGTGAATGTGAAATGTGATGACACAAGATGATGAATGGTTAAAGTTAAATGTCAAACTTAATACTTATAAATATGAAGGATTAAAGAGATCAAAAAGGTTCTTGACCATGATAAATAGAGTATCACGACATCAGAATTCGATGAATAAGGATGAAAGTGCTCAATTTTGGATATGGGTGTCTGAGACTTAAGACTTAGACTCATGTGTAGAGGTGAAAATGAGACAAAATTGGATCCAAATAAGGATTATTTGGAAAATACAAAGAGGTACTAATGTGAAAGATGAATCCAAACAAGGATGGTGTTTGAAAAATGTGGAAAGATATGAAAGTGAAAACATAGGTATGAGTGTGGAACACTACTATGAAAAGAAAGAAAAAAAAATTATTTGATGGTTTGTTTTGGGCCTCTACCTTAGCTTGGCTTGGACAGTGTGTGGCTTCTTGGGTGGCTCTCTCAACTAGGTATCAACAGTATACCCGAGGGATCATGGTGCTATTTCTAGCTATTGGCTTTAATTTACCCCCTTTAAAACCCTAAGAAAAAAAATTTCTCAGAATGAATTACACTAGGGTCACCACTAAGGATATCTGCGACTCTAATCTCACAAGGTGTACTAGTCAATTGGGATGGGGGTACTTGTTTTGTAAGTTAGTTCCCTCAATGTGTTGACTAATTTGGGGTTCATGTGGTAATCCTCACAATGATTTTTATGGCTTATGATAAGATACTTCTCATAGTTATGCAACCAAGTTTTAACCCTTATCCGAACCTACAAATACAATGTGTAAAAATGTTCATTTTATCTTGTTTATTATCAATTCCCTGCACACAAGAATGAGTAGTTTGAAGCTCACGATCAAAGGAAATCTGCAGTTAATAGTTTTAATTGTTTTGGAAACCTTCTTAAAAGTGGGTCATGTAAAAATAGATTATAATGTTCTCTTGAGGTAGGTAAAGGACAAGATGATAGAAGAAAGTTCATGCTTTTGATTTTCAAGATCGCTTAAAAAGCATGAGGAAAGAGCATACACGTAAAACAAGCTTTGATTAAAAAAGAAAAGAAAGGTTAATTCCTAAAACAAATAGAAAATATCACATTTTTTTTTCTAATATCACTTTGAAAGTGCGAGGAAATAGCATAAGTGTGAGGTTGTTACGTTTAAAATTTAAAAAAAAAAATTATAAAAAATACCGTATTTTTTTAAAATGACAAGTGTTAGGAGAAATGAAACCATAAATTTTCTAGTAAGTTCAAATTATAAAATTATTTTTCCATTGTATATATCTTCTCAAGACCTTTCCGTAAAAAAATGGAGTCGTTTCAAGTTCGGGAGAAAAAGTTATGGCTTCTGGAAGATGGGTTACGCTAGCACTCTTAGTAAAAATTTTGTACATGAAAAAAATGGCTTGACAATTGTTTTTTTTGTTGGTTTTTGGCTTTTGTACTTCAAGGAGAACCTAAAATTTTATTGGCAAGGTTAAATTAAGACAAGAAACAAACGAAACATTAAATCATGAAATGAAAAACTAAAATGGGAGAAAGAACATGGGAGTCCCACCGGCGTGCGAATGTAAACAAGGAAATTCACAGACAACAGAAGATAAATAAATAAATACAGTATTACCCTCACTATAGATCTCTTGCAAACCTCAAGTTAACACTGTAAAAGCTTGAAGTTTGTTTGATCTTGTTATAGATTAGATTGTGGACACTCTTTATAATGTTCTCCAAATGTGTTTGCAGATGCTACAAGCAGATTTCACAAGGACGTGGGAAAAATTCGGTAGAAGTTGGATGTAATTTTTTCAAAGCTCTAGGGATGGATTTACAAAGGAAATGACTTACTTTTATAGTATAGGGTAGAGTCATGAAAGGTGGATGAAAGATTGACTAAGCTCCAAGTTAATGGTTGAGTCACCCAGTTAACAAGTAGACATGGAAATGGTAGTTGTAGCTTTACAGGGGCAATAGACATTTGGAATAGCAGAAGTTACATCTGGAAATTTGGTTGTATGCACACTTTTAGAGCCCCCTCATTTCTAGGAATCTAGAAGTGAAGTTCTAAGTTGAGTTGACTAAGGAGAAGAATCAATTAAATAACTAATTTAATTAGTATTTAATTGTGAGGAGATAATTAACCATTTATTTAATTAAATGTTTAATTATATTAGCTAAGGGGGTGTAGGAATTAATTTAATTAATTCCAAAGGCATGATGGAATTAAATTATTTAATTCCAAAGGGATTGTGAGGGAATAATTAACCATTTATTTAATTAAATGTTTAATTATATTAGCTAGGAGGGTGTAGGAATTAATTTAATTAATTCCAAAGGCATATTAGAATTAAATTATTTAATTCCAAAGGGTAGGAATATAACTTAGGTAATAGAATTAATTTAATTAATTCTAAAAGGGTGTATTTAAATGAAGAAATTAATTTAATTAATTCGAAAAGGGAGTATCAACACATGATAGAATTAATTTAATTAATTCTAATTGGGTAAAAACAGACTAGAAATATGTATGTATTTTTAGGGTGTCTACAACCATTTCTATTTTCCCATCAGATGGGGATGATAAGATGAACTATGAGCTAGTTGCGTGCCCAAACATGAGAACAAGTTAATCAAAAAATTACTAGTA
Organism: Taxus wallichiana var. yunnanensis; assembly: GCA_018340775.1. Classification (NCBI taxonomy): domain Eukaryota; kingdom Viridiplantae; phylum Streptophyta; class Pinopsida; order Cupressales; family Taxaceae; genus Taxus; species Taxus wallichiana. Next base: position 746,309,475 of record CM031238.1, read on the forward strand.
AAGATAGGGTCTCAATCACTTACTATAATTTTTGGTATCCCATGTAGCTTTTGAAATGTATCCATGAAGGCTAATGCTATTGTACTCGCCACAAATGAATGTGATAAGGCACACAAGTGCCCATATTTGGTGCAGTCTTTCCACCACCACCATGATTATATTTTTTTCTTCTAATTTAGGTAATCTTGTGATGAAGTCCATGGAAACCTCTTCCCACCTCTGGCTAGGAGTATATAGAGGTTGTAAAAGATCTGGAGACTTAATTGTTTCACCCTTATTTTGATGACAAACCATGTATTCTGCTACAAATTTTTGGACATCCCCTTTTAGCCCTTATGAGAAGAAATCATGCTTGATTTGATGATAAGTCTTTAAGAAACTAGAATGCCCCCTACTGGAGAAGCATGGAGCTCAGATAGAACCCTATTTTTAAGGGTTGAATTCTTACATAGGTATAATCTATATTTGTACCATAAAACATCTCCTTTCCATACAAAGTTTTTCGACATGCTATGATTCTCGTTAGGGATTAGGAATGATATTTTTGTACCTGGGTAATTTTTCCATTCAAAACTTGTATCCTCTATCTAATCCTCCTGTAATACAAATATGTCACACAACAATGCCTCGGTTGATTCATCCTTTTGAGATAGAGCATCAACAACTACATTATCTTTCCCTTTCTTGTATATTATCTCAAAATCATACCCCAACATTTTTTAGACCCATTTTCTATTGTTCTTCGATGATAAACATTGTTCTAAGAAGTATTTCAATATATCATGATCTGTATTCCCTTTGAAATGTCCACCCATTAGATATGGTCTCTATTGTTTCACTGCATGAAGTATGGCTAGCATTTCCTTCTCATAAAATGGTTTTGATATATTCTTACCTTTGAACTCACAGATCTCAAAGGAAATGGTTTGACCTTCTTGCATGAGTACTACCACCATACCATACCCTGAAACATCACATTCAACCATGAATGTTTTGGAAAAATTTGGGGTGGTTAGAACTAGAGTGGTACACATGTCCTCCTTCAATTTCTCAAATTCCTTAGTAGTTTCCTCATTCCAATGGAAAGAGTAATTCTTCAATAAAGCTATAAGTGGTGCTATTATGCTGCCATAATTCCTAAAAAAATCTGCGATAATAGCATATAAGTGCCAAAAATCCTTGAATATGTTTTATGGTTTTGAGAACCTTCCATTTAACCATGGATTTTATCTTGTTAGGATCCACTTTAAAACCTTCATAAGAGATCATGTGACCGGACATTCTACCTCCTTGACTCCAAAAGAACACTTAGAAGGCTTTACAAAAAGTTGATGTTGTTCCATATTTTTAGACAACTTATTTACATGATGTAGGTGTTCCTCCTATGTTTTACTATAGATTAATATATCATCAAAGGATACTAAAAAAACTTCCATAGAAATGGATTAAAGATAGAATTCATCAAGCTCTGAAATGTAGATTGTGCATTTTTTAGTCCAAAAGGCTTTACCAAGAACTCATAATGGCATTCATGTGTTCTAAGGATGTTTTATGGATATCTTCATCATTGATTCTAATAAGATGATATCCGAATGAAGAATAAGTTTTGTAAAGTAAACAACACCATGCAACTCATCAATTATAGGAATAAGAAACTTTTCTTTGATGTGTACTTATTGAGTTCTCTGTAATCTAGACACATGTGCCAATTGTCATATGTTTTGCATATCTATAACTAGTATATCTGAAGTTATAATTGTATTTGACTAATGTGTTTCCAAAGAAAATAGTTGTGCCACAAAACCCTCTGAACCTTTTCTAAGAAATTTCTGCATCTGATGAGATCTCACCAATTATGGGGACTTTTCTCTTAATCCTTTTAGTTTAGAAGTCCTCTCTTCTGATTAAAATTACATGAAAAACTCTTGGAAATTAATTTCATTGGTTCCCAAGGTAGTAAGCCATTGAACTCCTAACACAATGTCTACTCCTCCCATGGAAATGACATACATAGGGATAGTTAAACATTAATATCCCATGGTGAGATTAATGTTATGGTATTTTCTTGAACAACTAACAATTCCCCATCAGTGATCATTACTTGACATTCTTGAGCTAGATAAACAAAACAATTCAAGTGTATCACCAACTTATGATTGATGAATTTTTGAGTACTTCCCGAATCAATCAACAATGTTACCCTCTATTCTTGTAAGAATCCAACCACTTTGAGAGTTTGGAGAGTGTTAATACCTAAAATTTCATGACGTGATATAATTGGTTTCAGATCTCCTAATTCCTCTTGTAGATCTACCTCTTCATATTCTTCATTCTCTTCTTCTTCATTAGGCCCCTCAATATAGAAAAACTTCTTTTCAAAAAACTTATGTCTTGGTCCAAATTTACTGTCACAATTAAAACATAACCATTTGGATCTCTTTTCTTCAATTTTTGAGGTTTCACCTAACTAATTTGAGGGAATGATGATGGTAAGGTGCTACGATATCTGATATTAGTGACAATATGTCTCTTACTGGAAAGAAATTTTTCCTTTACCCTGTGTGCCATAATAATATAATCGAAACCTTATGAGGATTAAACATACGCACCTCATTCTCAATGTGTTCCTTAAGAACCCAAAGAAATAAGTTATTCAAATTCTATTCAATAATATTTTCCACTCACAAGGAAAGGTTTTGGAATTGATGAATTTAATCCTTGATTGATCCTATTTGTTTTAACTTTGCTAATTGGCTAAAATAAATCTCTGATGCACTGGAACTATAGTGCAATTACAACTCTTCGATGAATACTATCCATGTAACATTGAGACCACTCTTTTTCCTTTGAGTACATAACCATCAATACCAAAAAAATTGGTTAGGTTCGAGATACAAGGATGCCATGGTAATCGTATGCACCCAAAATTGCATGTGCTACATTGTCAAAAAAATAGTTACAAAAGTCCCCAATGATGATTTAGGTCCTTTCAAGAAGGTGTTTGAGCTCCAATTTCCATTCGCAATGTATATTTGTTACCTAGACATCTTTACTTATATTTTCTATGCTTTCTTCCAGCTTCCCACTCTTTCTGCGCATGTTTTGGCCTTCAAAGGTGTGACCACCACCCCGCTTGGGCGGTAATTTTGAAATCGCCACCCAAAATAAGACAACGGTCCTGCCTGCTTTTTCTAGATTCTTCACGCATGTTTTTAAACATGCGATGGTTCACTTAATTTCTCTTTTTCATGCATCCGTGAGCCAAATTGTCTAAAATTAGATTTGATTGCTTGGTTCTCCTTCCTCCTATTTTTAAATAGATTTAATTGGTTGGAACTGCTCCTTCTTGCCTTTTGCATGAAGGAAACTCCCATCCTCCATTACTATATATTCCATACTTGTATTCAAGAAAAGGGCCTAAGAATTATGTGTATTTTTCATTGTATTGTTGCTACGATCTTGCTTTAGGAATTACGTGAGCCAAGCTCGATATCTTGTGTTATATCTCTTCTACCGCATTTCATCCAGACTACCATCAAGTTTTCATTGCTCAAGTTCCATCCTCATACTTTTTTTCTTGCATTCCCAATCCCTTGGAATCACATGAACACTTAGAGAAAGAAAGGAACATACTGAGGGGACAAATACAAACATAACCAGATTTTCCAAAGATCTTGCTTGTCCAAGTTGGAATTGTGTGTTTTCTTGCCTTGTTTGTTGAATTGTCAATTTCAAATCACTAGTTTCAATCATTTCATATCAAATAGAGTAGAAAATCATTCATTTCAATAAATTAGTCAATCACAAGTAGATCAAATCATTAGTAAGTTTTCCTCTTTAACATTACCAAGGAAGTTGTGAGGAACAATAGCCCCTTTCAGGGTCATGATTTGTTCTTCACCTCTGAGGTAGGGTTTGGAGGGTTTTGATCAGATTAGGTTATTTTCTTTAGATTAGATTCATACATTTACACAAGTAACCAACTACATCCAGCTGATTACTTGTCTTTAGTTTATTTATTAGATTAGAATGCATTTCTTAAAAGTTAGAAAAGAACAAAAATATTTCCTTTGATAGATTAGTTTTCTTTTATTGCTTTGATCCAAAATATTGTGAAAACTCCAAAAACATAGATTAGATTTCCTTCAATAATTAGTTTTCTTATTAAAATTCATTTTATTTCATTTTGTATGACCATCAATGGTCCACAACAGGAAAAGACATACAATTGTGATCCTTTGGTCCCATAACCCAATAGGCTAGAATTGATAATTGACATTGATACTAGCTTACATTTGACAATCTTACGCACACATGCAAGTTTTGCTGAGAAAATAGAACAACTTAATACGCTAAATATCATTATTAATCAAGCCTACGACTATTAGACTGCTCCTAGAAATAGGGTTTGATTACACGCATGACCATTCAAGGGCCACAACCTCCATGAGTCTTTGGTTGTGATCCTCAGGTCCCACAACCCAACAGCCTACCAGCCAATTAGACATTGACACTAGTTTGTGTACATTAGTATTCATATCTTCACCACTTCCACCAGATATTATTGCACAACTTTCCTTATTGAACATAGCAGCCGATCAGGCTAAGACTTTCTGGACTAGACCGGAAAATCACCCATAAATACTTGTGGCTTCATCGTGCCTCTCATTCTTACTTCCATGACCTTGTCTGGAAATCTATACGAGGCACCCGCAGGTCATTTTCCGTGTGTTCAACAACCAACAAACAAAATCTTGGCCAAGCTCGACATTGATTGGAGTCTACGAGCGGCTATTATCTCAAACCGAGACATCACACCACTTTAAGTTAGGAGAGCATTATTTTCCTTAGACTCGTAAATCCCGATATTGAATGTTGAAGATTACCCAATTAGCGTGATCCCCATCACCACACTCACATTCACAATCATTGACACTCGGGCTGTCTCAAGACGACCCCGAGAGGTCAGTACAAAGAAGGTCACGTGTTGATTTTCTATCATACAATAACCTTTTGTTCTGAGGGAATTTGATGTAGATCAAATAAATTATCCATTTGTTCAATCTAATTTAGTGGATCCTTTCCATCAAACTTACATATTTCCACTTTAGGAATCATGTTACGGCCTTGCAAAGTGTTTTTATTTGGATTGGACATGCTCGAAGATCCACCATGGCTAGTTTGTCTATTACTTTGACTTGAAGATCCCCTTGATTGATATGAGTATGATTGAGTTGTGGCTGATTAGGAATAACCTGATGACCCATTAGATTTGAACTGAATTGGTGAATGAAATCCTCCAATCATTGTCCAATTTTTTCTACATCATCTTTTCTTGGCCATTCTAAACTCGAGGTTTCACAACTCAAACTCAAGTTGGCTTACCTTATGGTCTATTGAAGTAAACCCTAGCCCTGAGGATTATGTAGTTACCCCTTCTATTTCTAACTCAACTATTATCTCATCCTTGTCTTGGGTTCTTCCCTTAGTGACAAGATTATTTTTTCCTCTTATGGAAGGCCCCACCATGATGCCCCAAAATGGTAGGATTTAGGGATCAAGGTCAAAATTTAGGGTTTGGGATTTTGATATGAATTCATCCAAATATGAACAAACTTAAATAATGAACTCAAACTAATTTTTTATCCTCTTTCTGGAAATGTAAAGAACTTGGAAAATTCCACAATTTGCAATTGATAGAGTAAATTTATAAAAAAAAAAACACTAAAATTGATGTAACTTTTTTTAAAAGTCAAAATATCTTGAAGTTTAAAGATGAGATTACTTGATTGATGTTGAAACACCCCAAAAATAATTACAAAAAATTCTCTACCAAATTGGAGATATAGCCAATTATTTGAAATTAGGGTTTTGACGTAGATTTGGCCAAGATCAAGCTATGATACCACTTGTAAGAAATTACTTGGATAAATAAGAATATGAGTAGAAAAAGAACACCAAATAACATAATATTGTGATAAATTATCACAAGATGCAAGTAGAATATCTTAGCCACTTCAAGGGGGCAACCTCCAAACCATGCAATAAGACTCAAATGCTCAATATGATGATCAACTACTACCTACTAACCTCTATATATACTATTCATATGTTATGGCCATCACCAAGGCCGTCCCACTAATGATAATATAACACATATGAAAGAGATACATCATGATGACAAGTTATGATAGCCACAAGTCGGCTATATATATCCAATGTAAGATATATGATTAAGGGCGTACCATTGATGATAAGGAATATAACCTTTATCTCAAAAAAAAATGCACCTTCTTATGGTATGATCGTGTAACCCATCCAAGATACAATTTTAAATGATCTAGTGCATTTATTCTTTTTCATCAATTAATTATAGTAAAACAAGTCTTTCGAGTGATAGTCATCACCATTTTAAAATCTTGTAAGCTGATATGAAGTGACATAATTTCAAGTTTGATAGTTATGGTCTCAATATTGTAAACCATTAAAAATAGTGTGGCTCTAGTGGGCATGTTGATACTAGTGCAATAAACCCAAATAAAACATGGAAGTTAAGTATGTCGAAGCCTAACTACCTTTTACAAAGTTTTCTTAATAATTTTATTGGAGGCCTTAACTTCGCCATTTTATCATGGATAATAATGGGTTAGAAATATTTTTAAATGTGATATTTTTCACATAAACAATGCATGTATTTATTCTTTAGAAAACCCCATTTTCATATATGGGATTAGTTAGGATACCAAAATGATAAATGATATATTTCGTGATGTAATTCAAGATTTATGTTCGTATAATTCTAGCTAGAAGAATGTTCTAAACCCATTATATAAATTATTTAGTGGAAGGGATAATGAAAGCATGACCTTTCAATGATGGGAGGCTAAAATTTCCAATGAGATACAATTCCTATTGGAAAAATGGCCATATGGATTGGACAAGTTGTATCTCCTAAGTAGGGATGTGTAAGGCTGGAAAATTGTTGACATTTTTCACACCACTTAATTTAGTTGGAGGAATCCTTCTCTAATGTAGGCCACTAGTAACCCATACGAAAAATACATTCAACAATAACCATACCATTGAAGTGACCACTACATATACCATCTTGGAATTATGTAATAATAAGTGATGATTCCTAAGGTAGAATCCAATGAAAGCTAATACTATCATGATCGTGATTATAGAGGATTTATCCTATGAGTAAAACAAAGTTTCCTTTTATAAGAATGTACACATACCTAGGTTGGTAAGTCCGTGAGGTAGTGTCTTAAATTTGATAAGAGTAACAATATCGTCATACCACGTAAAGGAAAACATGAATGTTGAATATGTTTGAAGTATTGGTGTGCTCAAATGGTGTTTGGGAAAGGATACAAATGGTAACATTGAGTGTGTTAGACTTAGTGTTTATTTCCAAAAATTGTAGGACCATAGGGAAGCCATTGTAGCTATAAAGGATTGGTAAAGTAGAGGATGGTTCAATCTCATATATAGTGAATTGAGTGAGATACATAATTGTACTATTGTAAGACATCATTTCAGAATGCATATGACCATTGGATTTGATTAACAATTAATTGTGAGTTACCAAAGTAATACATAGTCATTTAATAGATAGAGAATGAGCTAGTTGAAAGATTACAATTAATCATCCATGTTATTAGTGCATGAGAAGTTTTATCTTAAATACTAGATGAATAGGTGACCTTGAGGTATAATGAACACTACTCTAGTGCCACACCCTTGTTATGTTTTAAAACCATAAAATTGTAAAGTCACTTAGAAGTCCTCCTCCACATCAACATGTTAATGGATTTTGAGAGACAAAATCTAGGTCAAATTTAGTAAGAAACATGATCCATTTGGTTGTACAATTTTTATGATAGACCTTGCTCATCATATAATGAAGTGGATCAAATTTTGAAATAACTAAGGTCATTATATTTAGCATATAATGTTGCAACTTTCTTAAAGTAAATATTATGGTGATGTATAACTTCTCTATGCACACATAGTTAATTTCATAAGCTATCAAGATATGACTAATGTAGTAAATAGAATATTCTCGATTGGATTCATTTCCTTGCAAGATAATTATCCTAAGAGTGAAATACATAGTAGATATATAGAGGTAGAAAGAAAAATCAGGTCACAGTGGTGAAAATATGGGAGGTGTTGGTAAATATCAATTAATAAGTTCAAACAACATTGGGAATTCCTCCCCTATTCAAAAGTTACACCTTTCTTGAGGACATGATTGAATGACTTATGTCGATCTAACATTTTAAAGAAATAAAGCATTTTATAGATTATATTTTACTTTAGATATGTCATAAATAATAAATATTGGTGGGTAGAGGCATTTGATAATGACATTGACCTTGGCTAGATCAACCTCAATACCATGACATGAAATAATGAACCTCAATTTATAACCTAACATGACTCTAAAAAGCATTTTTTTGAATTCAAGCGAATATTTTACTCTAATAGTTGGATGGAGAATTTTCAAAGGAGTGATAAATGGTCAATGTGCAATTTGGACTTATCAAGGAGATCATTGACATAATATAGGATGATTTCATGAATGTAATCATGAAATATATATGCCATTTCCCATTGATACATTTCATAAAAATTATTAAGAGCTAAGGGAATGACCTTATAGAAAACAATTTCTCAACATGGTAAATGTAAACTTGTGTTGATCATTAGGTGCAATTTTTACTTAAGTATAGCCTAAAAACCATCCATGAACGAGAACATTTCATGACCAAAACGTTATGAATAATAATTTCTATGTTGGGTAACAAAAAATCATATTTGGGACAATATTTTTGATGTATCGAAGTATGTAAAAACATGAATGCCCCCTATTTTCTTGGCTACACGAACCATGTTTGAGACACATTCAAGGTGATTGATAGGTTTAATGAATCCCATGACCATAAGTTTTTGTAAATCCAATTTGATTAATAAAACAAATTTCAAATGTATCTTACATATTTTTTCTTATTTTTATTGACATTGGGTTTGAAAACAAGGTTATGGACAATTTTATCAATTTCCATTTCCATCATATCGAATACGACCAAGAAAAATGTTTATAAACTCACATGAGAACATAGTGTAATGGAGACATTCTTATTTAAATATGATTTTCCCAAGTAAAACACGGTGAAGTTATTTAAGGGTTCTAGTTTTAATCTCAATATTTTCCTCGATAAGAATATGGTATACCTTGTTGGTTTTTTCAGCAATTGGTTATTTATTGGTATTGTGAGAGGATATTCGCTCAATATTCCAAATTATGCATCACTCGCAACCAAGTAGGTGGTTTGATCGATTTATATGGATAATTATCTATGACACCTAAATGATTTAAGATATACTCCTTAGTGGGGATAAATAAAGTGGTACATGTTGGTCTATAAGATAGTAATCTATAGGGAAGGTTTTAATCCCATTTATATTAACATTTCTATATAACAAGATACATCGCAAGAATTTGGAAGAATTGAAGCATCATTATCTTCATAGCCACTTATATATAAGTTTGATATATGATTAAGCACATTGATATCATTAGATGACAAATTGAACATGGTACCAAATGCGTGAAAAATATTAGAGAAACAAAAACACATGGCTTTGGGTAATAACATATGTGAGATATATTGTATAAGATATTGGTTGAGTTTTGTAATAATAACATGAAAATATATGATAACCTCCCACTAGGTAGGATGAAAAATCATATCATTCAATAAGGCTATTAGTTTATTAATGTCATCATCTAAAGGTATATGCCCTACCCTTGAATTAGTTAGTTTAAAATTGATAATGGGGTTGGATATGATTATCTATTCCATGTTTGAATTTTTCCAACATGTAAACTTTACATATTTAATAAGGCATTACAATATATAATCATGGTTGGAAAAATAAGATATACTAGTGATGGATTTAGATTTAGAAATAGACATGGTGGATTTGGGAGGAATGGATGAGGTATCGAGACCCCAATATACAAAGTATGTATGGATAGGAAGATTACCAAAGGATACAAAAATACCTTGTTAGCTTTGGTGGATGAAAGTCAAATGATGTCCTTAAGTGTAGGCATAGTTGATAATAAGACAATTAAATATGTTAATTTAAATCTTCCCATGCTGATGGTTTGTAAGAAATTGGTAGTAGGGATCTTACCACGATCTTGTGGATATTTTGTAGGTGCAATCTTAGTAGTAGAAGAACTATATGCTGATGATGAGGTAAGAATACTATATGGAATAATTATTACTTTAGAAAGTGTCAAAGATGAAAATACACACGATAAAGAGGATATGTTGATGATGAAATATTAGGAGATGATGATGAAGAGGCTGATAATGATGGATTAGATGAAGATGATGGAATTGATGACGATGATGGATTAGAAGAGAGTAAAGGGCATGAAAAGATGATTTCAGGATTTTAGTTGATGGGATAGTATCATTAAATTCTGCATGAATCCATATAAGATTCAAGAGATGAATTTATAGGTGTAATTTATGTAGAAGGGATGATATGGCCAAATGCATGTGTAAATTGTTGTAATTCTTAAACAGTCAAGATCACCATGAATGTAATGTGTAACTTCATCTTGTTATTATTTAAGACATTAATATAATGTGGATGGGAAACACTATAATTTTTGGATACATAGAAAGCCTAGAAATATGTTATATTATAACTCACATTTGATACCATAAAAGAGACTATAGAATGTATTTGACCTAAATTTGAGAGGTAAAATAATTGGACAAGTGTTTTTGAAACAATCTCAATTGGAATGAGGATGTGGATAAATGAGAGAGTGGAATATGAAGATGAATAAGTGTTTTGGAGGATATGATGTTGATAATAGACCCATTATCAATGAGCACCTATTTGAATATTTAATCTTATACAATGATAATAAATAATGGTGGGTATCATATCTCAACTCCTGTTGGGTTATGTCAGAAATTCAATCTTGAACTCATAATCGTGAAACATAATAAATGATATGTTAGAATTTCAAATATTACCAATGAAAGAAGAGAATAAATTAAGATTGTGGGTTGTAAATTTAATATATTTTAAGACTTTCATAGGAGCTTCATGATAATTGGATGATTGTAGTAGGAGGTCATATAGTGAATTCTTGGTGGGAGTAGCTTTTATGTGACTAATAATGTTTATTTTGAGGGTCAAGATAGGCTATGTGGGTAGAGTGGATATTTTATATGACACATGGATATGTAATGGATCTAACTCTTGTAGTGGCGAAGGATTTTATCTTTAGTTTCATGTAACAATGTGTATGGTGTAAACAAATGCTTTTTGTGTAAATGACATCGTATTATGACTTACTTGGTTAGTGGTGTATGCATACAAATGAAAGTATACATACTAAGATAGGATATAACACCAAGTAAATCCTAATCTACTTCTATTGCAAATACATCAAGATAAAGCTAAGAAAGGAAGAAAAAAAAATTGCATAAAGATCACCATTGTAAATAGAAATGTCCCTTCGTTGTGTGGATTTGTTTTGGAATGTGGGTATCTTTGTGAGACAAGTACAACCGATGAGTAATTTTTATCCAAGGAGGGAGCATGGTGTAGGAAGATATCTCCTCCAAATGGCCAAAATCTATGTTTAATTCTCCTCTTATTACTTCAACAAAGTAAGGGTTTTCTCACTTTTACAAGCTTTCTAGTGATATAATGCTCATATGAGAAAATGTATGTATGCATATGACAAGGACACGATGCATTTTAGGAAGGAGTACTAGGTTGATTTTATATCTTTCCTCTTTGGGAAAAGTGCAACTCTTAGTGAATGTGGGATAATGGATATGTAGGATTAGGAGTGGATAAACATGATTAGAGGTAATTAATTAATATTAATGACCCATGAGAGTTAGAGGAGGCTTAATTAATCACTTGGGATTGATTAATAGGCTAAGATTAGCTTGTAGAAGCTATTTAGAGGAAATATAGAGGAAATATAGAGGAAAATTAGTGGGTTTAGAGGGGTTGGAGAGTGGGATTTAATTAATAAAGGGCTATTAATTAAATAAAATATGAGAATTTGAGTAATTAATTAATAATGGGTAATTAATTAATTAGAAGGGGTTTTTAATAAACAAAGCATCATTAATTTATATCTACAAATAATATATTATTTAATTAATGGAAGTTCATTATTTAAATGGTGATAATGGGAAAGACAACAATTAGTGTAATTTTAATATTAAAATTGCATAGAGGAAAGTAGGTGTCTACATTTTGTTCTCTTTGATGTGGTGTCATGTGATAACATGTCAACGATAATAGACAAGGTTCCTTTGTGTAGAAGAAGAAAACTTATTAGGATGGACGATGCCCTTATGAGCAAAGTGATGAGGTGATGGATGAAGGTGATTAATGCTTCAAAAGAGAAGAAAAAAGTATTATGAATGAAGAAGAGGCAATTACAACCATTTATAGGCCATCATGGAAGTTGAAACCACCAGGAAAGGGCTACATATATAGGGGAGGGGTAAAAATTCATTTTCACCGTCATGAAGAGTTAAAAAGAGATTTGGGTGATCAAAATCGGAAGAGATGGCCATCCCAATGTTTACACATAGATCGAGTTGGTTAGGGACTAATGAAAAACACAAATACATGAGGATCTAGTACGTGATGTCATTTAAATTCATTTACTTTTTGGAAAATTTGAAATTTGAGTGTAATAAATGCCTCTAAAATGGTGGCACATGAGTTTGCTAAAATTGAAATTAGTCAATTTTAGTGGTTTTGTGCTACATCATAGATCATTTTTATCATTTTTGTTGGATTTTTTTAAGGTTAAAATTATTGCTACAAGATGTGGAAAACTCACCTTGCTTAGTAGACTCGCAGTAATATGTAACGACCTTGCCAATGGTGAAGCCGAGTTATGTCATAAAGAATGTCGAACCGGTAGAGGATTCAATACACATTATAAATGACTCACCCCATCGGTGGCCTTGTTGTGATTTGTAATAGATATGCCATTTTAAAATTTGACATAACTAGTAGCTTAACTCATCAAAGTAAAGGAAAAGCTAAGTTTATGTTATCAAATTTTTAATTTTGTGGAAAAATGGATAACTATAGATTTGTGTGTGTGATGATGTAGGTGAGGTTAATCGTAATTCAATTTTGAGAGCATCGATATAGGGAATTACAATGACTTTAGATGATGCACCCGCATGATTGGGATATCTTAGAGGAGTTGGGCCTATAATACATAATATTGATGCCAATAATGCAAACAAATAGGCCATTATTGATAACCCTATCCAAGAGATGGCATTCGAAGATGAGAAAATTCCAACTCGACAAGGGAAATGACCATCACCCTAGAGGATGTCCACAAGATTTTTAGGCTACCAATCACATGGATCCTATCTATTTTGATACTACAAATATAATGCATGATGATTTGAACCACTAACTAGTCCAATCTACCCTAGAAGAGGAGGACAACCTGTCACTTTGACAAATATTTTTGATAGGGATATCATTGATGACTTTCTCCTAGATTTGATTTCTCTTGTCAACAACATATTGTTGTCTAACAAGAGCGGCCATTACTTATTAGTTGGGTACATGGGAGTGATGGCATATATGGATGAGTAAGATCATATATTTACATGGGGACCTCACGTCCTTACACATCTATAAAAATATCTACACTTGGTTGTCAAGGGGTGGCAAAGTGTATATGACACATGACATTTATATAAATATGGTCTTAGGAGCACATCACAGTTGGATGACTAGTGGGGACATTCAATCCGATTGAGGATGATGATCCACAAACCTTTAGGTGGATCCAGTCAAGAAGAGGAAGATATGGGTACAAAGAGTTGTTAGTATACATATGATCATTGGAAGAGATCATTGTGACTGACATCATATATATACTCTATTTAAAGATGAGGACTTAGTTTGATATCTTTGTAGAGATGGCTTATACATGCACCGAGTGCTACTTAGTAGGTAGACACAATTTTTCTATGAGAAATATAGGCCTAAAAGAGTGTTATAACAATTTGGTTACAAACAAGGGGTACTCTACGACACCACATATATTTACCCATGTGACTAGAGAGATACTATATTTGGGGATGATTATAGATGAAATGAAATTTGTATCTAGCTAGTATACATTGGAAATGACTATGTGAGATATTCGTATAGGTATCAAAATGTAGGGACCAAAAGGGAGTATTGGGGTTGGTACTAACACTTTTGGTCAATGAGATTAACCATACCTTGACAGAGGAAAATTATGTAGAGAGAAATTTACTATTACATCAACAAATTCATATATACATGATACATATAGCCTCACATGTACAACACAAGGTATTATTAATCCATTTAGGGGAGATGGACGAGGAGATAAGAAATGGATGAGGGATAACATAGGTAGTGGGAATGCGGTAGCTGCTATCACAATCCCAAAGGTCGAGATGGGATGGATGGCAGACAACCCTGAGTAGAGATGGAGGGGATGGAGGAGAAATGGTGTGCCATAGGGACAAGGGTAGAAGGAGTATGATGAGATGGATGGGGGATAACCTCAAGTGGAGATAAAGGGGATGGATGAGATTGATGGGGTGCCACAAGGATAGGGGTAAAAGGAACAATTCATTCATAGATTAGTATTAGAACATGAGGAAACCGGGAAGGACCATTAGGAACAACTTAGGCCACTCACTGGGTAAAGATAACTACTAGAGATGGAGATATCCACTTGTGAGGAAAAAATACCAAGGATGATAGCCCGGGGTTTTAGTGTAGACAACAACGCAGAGATTGATAGATTGATGGTTTAGGTAACACAACTTACTACTACACTAGTGCAAGAAAACATAGAGAGAGATATACATAACTATATATGAGTGACATGTTTCTTGGATTGAGAGAAATGGTCATACTACAAAGAGAGATATGATGTTAAGAGAGGGTGACAACCTCATCATTGAGTGAGACACATCTTGCATAGTGATTTAACAAATATAGAATTTTGTGAAATCCTAATTGTAGAGTCACATATGATAAATGAAGAAATAAAATATAGATCTAACTCAAGCAATAAGCTAAAGATATATGGAACCCTAGGTGAAAGAGAGGGAATATGAGACTTAGATGATTTTGTAATAAATCCTAAAGTATGCGAGAATAGAGGAATGATGAACAAGAGGAGTAAAATTCCACACTCGTACCCAAAAAAATGTAGGATTGTCAAAATATGTTGGTCCAGTGGTTCTTGGCTAGGTCGGGGGCACCTAAGTGCTAAAGACATTTAGTAGGCACTTGTGACTAAAAAAATATTAAGAAAATAATTATTTATGTGCCACACAAGTGTCGCTAACCTTCGTTGTTGATTGTTTGTGTTTCGTACTATGCAAAACTATAAATTGCAAAATAAATGATCTCTGTAAAAACCCAAAACACATAATTCCTAAAAAGAAAAAGATGTAAACTGGGGAGTCGAATAACCCCTTTGGTCACTCAAGAGAGTAAACTTATAACCAAGTGATGCACTACATCTCAAAATCCATGTATTTATGTGTGTGTGTTTGTAGAATCATGCCCTAACAAACTCTTGTGAAAGATGCACTTGATAGTGAGAAATAGCTAGATGTAGCAATGTAAGTAGATGTGTGTATGGAAAAATGAACTTCCCCTCTTATGAAGTGTATGTAGAAAAATGTAGTCCCTTATCCCTTGAATGAAGCTAGATGGATGCTTTGATGCTCTTAGAATACCTTTGGATGTAACCTTCGGTGGCGTGTAATAGATGCTTACAACTTGGTCCTTTATTTTAGTCACATAGATTTGTTTTTATATGATTTCCTTATTTGAATTTTATAAATAACCACTAAAAGTCTGATCCATAATAAAACAATATGCTCAAAAGATAAAAGAGGCCTAAAAGGGGTAGGAAAGACACAAAGAGGTCAGGAGCACCCGTGAGGGGACGAGGGCAACTAGTGGCTTTGGCATCCTGGCTAGACGTTAGTGTTCGTGAGCCAAGAAAGATAAAGAAGTGAAGGTTAGACTAGGCAGTAGGGTGTAGAAGACTAGAAAGAAGACAAGAAGAAAAACAAAGAGGCCAAAGATAGTGGTTAATTACTAGTTTTCTTTCTTAGGAATCATATGAATAGTAGTATGTGATTAGGATCTAGAAATGTACCCAAGTGTGTGATTTAGTGTCTTCATTTTCCCCCCAATTTATGTTATTGAGAGAATTTTCAATAACATAAAGCGATAAGAGATGTGTACCTGATAACCATGTAGATCAATGGTGAAATCATGTTGAGGAGACAAGAAAAAGCATGGAGTGAATAAAATGAAGCGTGGAGGCTAAGGAAGAGGAAGTGACCCTAGGGGTGAAGCGTATGATGCTATAGCAAGTGTGTGTTGCATTGTACCTATTTTCATTGTTGCTTATGTTTGATGTGTTTGTTGATGTGACCGTTTCTTCTCATAAGGATGAACTTGTAAAAATAAGAGAAAGAGAGTAATCAAATACGCGTATATGAAAAATTTGATCCAAATATGTTAAAATTGTGTAAAAATGTGAAAAAGTAGTAAAAGGAACATGTACACTTGATCCGTGATGAGTGAAAAAGATAGAAAGTGTCCTGGAATGTGTAGAAGCACGAGTTTTTAGGTGATCTCACTCCAAAAGGGATTTTTTGGGGGTGATCTCATACCACGATAGAAGAAGTGTTAGGGATAAAGGTCTAGTGTTATTCTCCATCTCCTTGCTTCCGAAATTTATACACCACTGCAGATGGTGTGATCTTGATTTGTTCCAATTCGATCCAGTTCGATCCAACGAAATAGAAGAAAAATGGAGATAGAATGCATTCTAATTGTTGGAGGGTTGTGCTTGTAATTTGCAAACTACTACTGTGTAATGCCAAAAGCGTGTTGATCTCGATAAAATTCTATAACTTCCCCCCGGTCATAGGCACCCAAGAAAGGTCATGAAAACTCAGCGCTCATGTCTATATCGGTGATGGCTTCGTGCTTTTATGAGGACACAAGTCAAATTCTGGGCCGTACTATGACCGTGTCTCTGTCATTCTATTGTGTTGTGCATGTTTTAACTATGACTATGTACTATTGAATGGGGTGAGTGATTCACCCAATGTATGTCCCCTTGTTTGGGGTGCATGTGACGCCACTAGGAAGTCGTGGTCCAAAGGAGAGGACCGAATAATTATATGAGACTAATAACCTACATAGAGAGGGAATGTGTATGATAGAAACCAAGGCACATGTAAACAAAGTGGCTGGAAACATGTTTTAGTGAAAACAAGACAAATACACATATACAAGACAATGTGTAATCTAGAAAGTAAGAAGACAACGTAGACCATGAAAATGAGTTGTAAATATGGGACATCGCTCACTATGTAGCAAGATAATCGGGGACGAAGCAACGAAAATCATACAAGTAAGGAATAGGAAAATTCCCGTAAATAATGTCATGAAATAGAAGACAATGGAAAACAATAGCAAACACATTATCAAACAACCATGGTAGCAAATAGTTCCTGCAAAACAAATGTTGCACATGAAGTACTCGTTAGCATATTAGAAAGATAAAAATTGTGTCAAGATGTGTATATATCAATAGAGTAGTGTGCTAGTAAAAGTGAAAAGTAACATGTAATAGAATAATATCACTTGCGATGTGTACGAAAGTAGATGCCCCCATGAGCCTTGATGGGATTAGTAAGAGGTATAGTGCCAAACATCCATGTTGTGTGTAGAAATCTATAGGTAGTCCGCATTCACAAATCAAGAACAAGTGAACGCGCATGTGTATATAGAAAAGATAATGAGATACAAAATATCTAATTGACATAATAAGAAAATTGTACATGTGAGTATAAGTAAGCAAGAACAATGTGCAACCAAGATATGCATTATGTTGTGTATGAGTGAGATGGAATGTTATATAATGTGAATGCGATAGGAGCAGCGTGTCCCCCAAATGGATATGAATGAGTATGAGCAAAATGAGTTTCATTTATCAAATACCTCTGATCAAGAATGAACCATAAAACAAGAGTTTTTCATTGGGAAACGGTTTAAACATGTGTGCTAGAAAGATAGATCATGAAGCATAGAGAATGAATAGTGAACGAGTTGAGGTTCATTTCATATTTAGACCCTCAAAGCATTCGAGTATGAAACTGTGGAACTAGAGTGTATCATTAGGTAGTATGTTTTGTGAGGATGTGATGCTAGAAATATGTGTCATGAATGTGCTAAGTGTAGAAATGTGTAGTTTGTGAGGTTCATGTATGTAATATGACCTCAAAAGTCAAGTGTTAACTATAGAACAAGACTGCATCATCGGGTAATGATGATACAAGTTGTGTGTATCAATGTGTGTATGATGCATGAAAAAGACTAGATTTGAAGCATGATGCAAAATAGTAGAAATGTGAGATACCCGATAGTACTAGAATGGGAGAGAGTAAACATGATGACCCTCTAAGTGTATGATGTGAAGAATAATCAAGTAGCATCATCTAACATATCATCATTGTCATGGTCAAAGTTGAATGGAGAAGCATCAGATACTTGGTAAGAAATAATATTCGGTTTATTAGATAAATATCCATTGCGGCATTAATTGTACATGCTCATTACGTACTCTTTATCAAAGTGAAAGGTGGTAGTGGAAATCCATGTGCATACCAACGAGTATGGATAGCCAAAAATGAATAATTGCAAATAAAGACATAAAACCGAAGGGCATGTGGAATTAGATATCGATATGATAAAGATCCAAAGTGCCCCAATGTATTCAAGCCAAGACGCCCAAGTGTGAGTGGAGAAGCACGAGAAGTGTGTGCAAGAAAGAATGAAAGATGGAAGATACAAAGACCATCTTGTGTGTAAACCATGTATCGTAACTAATAGGATCGAATGGAATGTGTGGCCAATAAGCATTATTCATGAAAAGAGTTCATGTGAAAGGAGGAAGCATCAATTATGGTTACTCATGAGAAGATGAGGAAGGTGGAACGACATCTAATATATGGACAGAACCCCGATAAAGTGCCATAGCATTAGTAGAAGGAGTGGATTGTTTGAATTGATATTCACTAGGGCCAATAGCAATGAAATTATCATTGAAATATGACTCATCTATCTTGATAGGAGTAAAATTAAGATTGTGTAATTTTTCATCAAGTAAGCTCAATCGTATTGACCTCATTGTCGAATCATCGGTGTTGGCATTGTCATCTTTGGATAACAAATGTATCAAGGATATTAATAGGATGTGAGTGGATGTAGGAGTGAGAGGATATTTAATGAGCGGAGTGGCGGTTGTCATTGGAACATACACAGAGGTGAAATGATATCAGTAGTGTGAGTGGAAATGGATGGCATCTTTGGAAGAGGTGGAAGAAGGCTATGAAACACTAGACTAACCAATGTCATATGTATCAATATTGCTTTATGGAATAGGCATAGCTATAATGTAATGGTCTATATAATAGAACTTAAATGGATCTAGGTCAGCAGTAATGGTGTGTTCATAACCGTTGTGTAGAAACTTAACACAATGATGAACAATGGGTGGGACAACATACATTGGGTGAATTCAAGGTCTACCCAACAAGAGATTAAACTGAAACAAGGCATCGATAATGAATAATATCATAGGAACAATATTAGGCTCAACTTGTATAAGTAACATGATAATTCCTAGGCATGTGCGAGTAGTGGAATCATAGCCATGAATGAGAGTGGAATTCTTAGTAATTAGACTATCAGAGATTCCAATTTTCCTTAGGAGGGAGTGAGCACAAAGATTGATACGGATTCCTTGTCAATGAGTACACGCTTGATACAAATGGTGCCAATGATAATAGTGATAAGCAAAGGCACACATGGATTATCAACAACATATGGCGATATGTCCTCATCACTAAAGGATATAGATGTGGTAAATTTTTGAGAGACTGAATGATATGTGTGAAGGCCACCGAAGAATTATTGCTTTTAATGTGGATAGAACGAAGGGTGACCTCTAATGTATGATGAAAATTAGGTACATTGTGCAATAAGTCGTAGAGAGATATTTTGGCTGGTGTATTCTTAAGTTGTTTTATAATGTCATAACCCTTAAAAGTGGTGGTAGGAGTTGCAGAAGTGATAGGTGGTGGAATAGAAATGGGTTGAGCCGTAGGAGGGCGAGTGCGATGAGTGGTGACTACATTGATAGTTAGATCAACCCTAGGTGTAATAAAGCAAGGAGGATGTTGAGTATGAACTTGCATAAAATCAACAACAGTAGTAACCATGCCAGAAACCTTAGTTGGGGTGAAAGAAGGATAAGAATATTGATCCATGACTTGAGAAGAAGATAAATTTTGATACATGCTCAGAAGGTAGGGTTTGAAAGAATGGGTTCACCAAATGAATTAAAAATATAGAATTTTGTGAAATCCTAATTACATAGCCACATATGATAAATAAAGCAATAAAATGTATATTTGACCCAAACAATGAGCTAAAGAAATATAGAACCATAGGTGTAAGGGAATATGAGACTTAGCTGATTTCGCAATAAATCCCAAAGTATGCTACACTAGAGGAATGATGAACAAGAGGAGGAAAAGGTCACAAACCGCCCTTTAAAAATGCAAGATTGTCGAATATGCTTTGGACCAAGGCACTTGGGCTAGGTCAGGCACCTAGGCACCAAAGACCCTGGTAGGCGTCTCGTGATCGCGAAAATAGTCGAAATGATTTTTTTACTTGTGTCGCATAAGTGTCATTAACTTTTTTTGTTGATCATCTAGGTATCACACTATGCCTGTAGAATTCACCTGTAACCTGCAAAACAAATGATCTCTTGCAAAACCCCAAAATAGATAAAATCCTAAAAATAAAAATATACAAATGGGGATTCACATTGACCCCGGTGGTCACCCGATAGAGTGAAATTACAACCGAGTGTTGCACTACATCTCAGACCCCATGTAGTTCTCTCTGTGTGTAGAATGGTTCCATAGGAAGCTCTTGTACAAGATGCACTTGATAGCGAGCAATAGCTAGATGTAGCAATGTAAGTAGATGTATGGAAAAATGAACTTCCCCTCCTATGAAGTGTATGCAAAATAATGCAATCCCTTCTCCCTTGAATGAAGCTAAATGGATGCTTTGATGCTCCTATAATTCCTTTGGATGTAACCTTAGGTGGTGATAATAGATGCTTAGAGATTGGTCCTTTATTTTGGTCACATAGCTTTATATTTATATGATTCCCTTGTTTGAATTTCGTAATTAACCACTAAAAGGCCGACCCATAAGAAAACAAGATTCCCAAAAGATAAAAGAGGCCCAAAAGGGGCGAGCAAGATACAAAGAGGTTGGGGGTGCCAAGAGGGACGAGAACACATGGGCGTTGGTGTCCAGAGCCAAGAAAGATAAAGCAGTGAAGGTCAGACTGGGTAGTAGGGTGTAGAAGACTAGAAATAAGACAAGAAGCAAAGAAAAAAAGGCCAAAGATAGTGGTTAATTACTAGTTTTATCGCTTAGGAATCATATGAATAGTAGTATGTGATTATGACCTATAAATGTACCCAAGTGCGTGATTTAGTGTCTACACGTAGAGTGAGATAACACATAAGCATAAAATACAAATATTGACAACAACGAGATATAACTCAAGCTGCTTCGGGTTCACAGGGCATGATTGATATGATAAATGTAGTTCATGATGACGAGGATATCTATTATCGGACCCTATGAAATGAGTTAACAACTGAGATCAAGACAAAGTGAGTCACATAGATGGTCCCGCAAGATTGATCATGGGCCTTAGTACCATAAAGATGGGCGCACTAGGATCAATAACATTAACACCTGTAAGAGGATTGAGACCATGTTCATGACTCCTAATACCTCTCAATAGTCTGTCACCAAGAGAGAGTCGCACAGAGAGTTAATTCCTACTAGATTTAGGAGTTTTATTACACCATCCTAAGATGTATAATACACAGTTATGATACCGTATTTGTAAACTCAATTTTGTTGACATATATATGAGTTGAGTTATTGTGATGGGTTTAGCATTGAATTATGATAGTTTAGCATACCATTTTTTATTTTCAGATTATGATTAGGATGATGACTAGATGGATGAATAGATTAGATGTGATGGTGTTATGATGGTTTATTTTGGATGACGATGCTATGTTTTTATTTGTATCTCCTTGATGTGATCTAGTTGAGATGATGTGACGTGTATGTGTATACTTTAGCCTTCTTTGTGTGTACTTTTTTAGTTTCGTGCATAACCACCATGTCTTAATAGGGTAGCAAAAATGGAAAGGTTAGTTAGAGGGAATGCTCGTTAGTGAAGTTAGTATGAGATTTTACAACAAATTAAACAATTGGAATAATATTGATTCTTCTATTAAATTCATATGAGCATTATTTACATTAGGAGAGAGATACATCTGTGTAGATGTACTCCTATAAACAAGGAAACTACGTTCGCAAACAACCCCTAGTTTAAGTGTTATTGTTACTCTCGTAACAATACACAACCAAACTAATAATATCCTAAATAAACATAACAACAATGTTACTTATTAGTTTGTCATACTATAACACATTAATTACCTTGAGAACTAATTTCCTAACATTCCCTCATTAGTGCGAACGTGGTAGAAAAACCTTCACACATTCAACAATAGTATGTCCGACTTTGGTGGCACGCCCATTATCATGTCTCATGATCTTGATACAATATAAAAACATCTCCTTCCATGGTTTTCAAGAGGTTTACCAAAAACAAGACATGAACATGACCCATCAACTATTCACTTCATGTGGTTTTATGGATTTCCACGAATCTTTTAAAGATCCATGATATGCATTACTAGTACTTTTGCTCCATTACATATTTACATCAGGGAAAAATGTAGGAATTTATCACACATGAATAGTTTTCACATTACATCACATAAGAAAAAAATGTTCTCAATTATAGCCATTGTTGTTGATTGTTGTCACTCGATCTTGAACAACATAGGAAACTGCCACTGGAAGTTACTATTGAGTTTAGCCGATTTGATGTAGAATGGAAATAAAATATTGTTGTGATATTCCTCCCACAATGTGAAATTTCCATTCATTCTCACAAATCAAAAACACTAAAATGAAGCACACCACTCAACTTGCAACACATTTCAAGTGGAAAAGAAAATCCTAAACTGAAAAATATGCCACAAATGCTACTCTCTGATCCTGTCATTTGTAGGCCGATGAGAGGACACTGATTGTCCTCCTTCCTCCGTTTCTTCCATCCTCTCGTGACAAGATGATAACTCAAAAAAATTGGAACTTGAGGCTCAACTATATGTCAAAGGATGTCGAATTCCATCGATAGTGCATCCATTTGAAATGCAAGCAATTTTTTTCAACTCTTAACTCTTAATAACAAATAACATTTTAGTCAAAATAAATGCCAATATTGACCATTTACAAACAAATTTATTTTGAATCTTACCTTTTATTTTTACCAAACTTTTGACGACTTATAAATAATAATGCCAAATAGAGATAAGACAACCATTAAAAAGTAATATTTTACCAAACTTTTGACGACTTATAAATGATAATGCCAAATAAAAATAAGACAACCATTAAAAAGTAATATTTACCAAACTTTTGACAACTTATAAATAATAATGCTAAACAGAGATAAGATAGCCATAAAAAAATAATATTTAATTACCTTTTATCTCCACAATTTTTGGCGCATGACTATTTAATTGCATAGATGTAAAAGACTTTGTGAAGAGACTATAAAAGCCTCTCTTTAAACATTATGCCTTTGAACATTAACAATTGATTTATTAATGAAACCTAAATATAAGGACTACATTACTATTGAATTGACTTCTTAACCTATTGATTTTGCATAGATTTTACTAAAACTCCACAAGACCACATGATGTAACTCAACTCTTATAAACTATGTTACAAAAATAATATAAAATCCTTTTACCAACATAGTCCTATTGGATATTGATTTGTTGTGAGAATCGTTGGATAGACCACGTGCTTAGTTCCATACAAATGTGTTCAAACTTTGAGACAATATGGGAATAGATCTAATCGCCACGTGTTTGTTGAGTATCCATTGAAGCAATGAGTATCCCTCTTTAGACGAAGCGTTGAATTCTATGAATGACGAATATAGAGAGATGGATGGGGTGCCACAAGGATAGAGTTAGGAGTAGGACAAGATGGATTGGAGACAAAGGGGATGGAGGAGATTGATGGGGTGCCACGGGGACATGGGCAGAAGGAACTAACTCTGCGTAAATTAGTACTACCAAGGGACATGAGGACACTGGGAAGGATCATTAGGGACAGCTCAGTGAGTAGCACTACCACTAGAGATGGAGATGTCTACTTACGAGGCAGCTATCTAAAAAGATATCTACTTATGGAGATATTGTTGTCCTAGATTGTGATTGACAAGCATAGAACATAGATTGTGATTGATAAGCTCGATAGGATTATGCAGTTCCATGAGGAGGCTGTCTATTACAGGACCCCATGCAGGATGGTCGTAGTAGCAAATTGGTCGGCTAGATTGTGGGCCTGAGGAGGGACACCCTTAGTGATGGGTCAATAGGATAGACACCTTGAAAGGATTGAGACCAGGTTCACGACCTCTAGGAGTCTGTCACTAGGAGAGAGGAGAGAGTCGTGTAGAGAGCTGACTCCCTCTAGGTTTAGGAGTTTTATTGTACCATCCTAAGATGTATAGTAGACGGTTATAATACCGTATTTGTAAACTTAAATTTG
The DNA here is from genome assembly GCA_018340775.1 of Taxus wallichiana var. yunnanensis. Lineage (NCBI taxonomy): Eukaryota > Viridiplantae > Streptophyta > Pinopsida > Cupressales > Taxaceae > Taxus > Taxus wallichiana. Next base: position 746,334,417 of record CM031238.1, read on the forward strand.
TTGACATATGCTTATATGAGTTGAGTAGTTGTGATGGTTTAACATTGAATTATGATAGTTTGGCATATGATTGTTATTTTTTCGCATTGTGATTAGGATGATGAGTCGAAGGTGAGATGGATGATTAGATTAGATGTGATGATGTTATGATGGTTTATTTTGGATGATGATGTTATGTTTGTATTTGTATATCCTTGATATGATCTAGCTAAGATGATGTGACGCGCATAAGTATATTTTAGCCTTTTTTTGTATGTGCTTAGTTTAGTTTCACGCGTAAACTTTGTGTCTTAGGGTAAAAAAATGGAAAGGTTAGTGGAGGAAATGCTAGTTAGTGAAGTGGTATGAGATTTTACAACAAACTAAACACTTGGAATAATATAGATTCTTCTATTAAATTCATACGAAGATTATTTACATTAGGAGAGATACATATATAGGTAGATGCACTTCTATAAACATAGAAACTATGTTACGAACAAACCCTAGTTTAAGTGTGATTGTTACTCTCGTAACAACACACAACCCAAATAATAATATCCTAAATAAACATAACGATAATGTTACTTATTAGTTTATCATATGGTAACACATTAATTACTGTGAGAAATAATTTCCTAACATTCCCCAATAGTGCGAACATGGTAGAAAAACCTTCACACAATCAACAATAGTATGCCCGACTCTGGTGGTACGCCCATTCTCATGGCTCATGATCTTGATACAAAATAAAAGCATCTCCTTCCATGGTTTTCAACAAGTTTACCACAAACCCGGACATGAACGTGACCCATTAACTATTCACCTCATGTGCTTTTCAGATTTCTAGGAACCTTTTAAAGATCCATGATTTGTATTACTAGTGGTTTTGCTCCATTACATATTTACATTAGGGAAAAATGTAGGAATATCTCACACAAGAATAGTTTCCATATTACATTACATAAGTTTTTTTTTTTCAATTGTAGCTATTGTTGTTGACCGTTGCCACTCATCTCAAACAAAATAGGAAATTACCATTACCTCTAGAATTTATCCTTGATTTTAGCCGATTTGAGGCCGAATGTAAATAAATTATTGTTGTGATATTCCCCCCACAATGTGAAATTTTCATTTATTCTCACAAATCAAGCACGCTAAGATGAAGCACACCACACACTTGTAAACATTTCATGCTAGAAAGAAAATACTAAATTGAAAACCATGCCACAAAATGCTACTCTACGGCCCCATCATTTGTGGCTAATGAGAAGACATTGATTATCCTCCTTCCTTCGTTGCTTCCATCTTCATGTTGCAATATGCTAACTCAAAAAAATTGGAACTTGAGGCTCAATTACATGTCAAAGGATGTCGAATTCCATCAATAGTATGTCTATTTAAAATACGAGTAATTTTTTTTTTTAATTTTGACTCTCAACAACAAATATCGTTTGACTCAAAATAAATAACAATATTGACCATTTACAAATAAATTTATTTTGACTCTTACTTTTAAAACAAACTTTTGACAACTTCTAAATAATAATGACCAACAAAAATAAGACAATCATTAAAAAGTAATATTTAATTATTTTTTATCTCCACTATTCTTGACGGAGGACTATTTAATTGCGTATATGTGAAAGACTTTTGAAGGGACTATAAAAGACTCTCTTTATACATTATGCCTTCGAACTTTAACAATTGATTAATTAATGAAACCTAAAGATAAGGACTATATTAGTATTGAATTGACCTCTTAACCTATTGATTTTGCATAGATTTTAGTAAAACTCCACAAGACCACATGATATAACTCAAGTGTTATCAATTATGTTGCACAAATAATTCTCTCGTACATGTTCACTATGGAGTTGTTTTTTGGTTGAAAAACCTCAAATTTCGGTAATTCTACTTCATTCTTTTCCTATTTCATCTTAGATAGGAAATGAGCCACAACACAGATATGTGGATATCAGGATTTCTTATTGTGCATGCATGTTCTAAAACTATTATTAATAACGCAGGGAAAAGCCTGGGAATTGTTGTCTTGTCTTATTTTTCGTTTGTTTTGCGTCCCACCTCACCCAATATTTGTGAATGGTTTTGAACATTTAATACCTTCGAAGAAAAGAAGAGTCCATAATTAGAGCACAACATACACATTGTGCAAAATATAACTCGATTTTAATGTTTTAATATTTTAGATATTATTTTTATGGGATTTCATATTTTTTGGTTATTATTTTATTGAATTTTTTTATATATGTTTTTAAAAGTTTATCATACAATTATATAAGGGTATTCTTTAGGTGGGGCAAGGTCTAAATGGTAAAGAGATTAATGAAGGATAGGGGAATTAAAATGGTGCATGAATGTAATTGGATTAAAGGCCATAAAATGGTACATGCTTGTTATGGAGGAGATGACTTACACCCATAGATACAAGAGATCTATGTAAAATTAGAGAAAGTGAGAAGTTAGCAATTGCGTTTGAATTGTTAAATATGCCCCATGCTAGGACAACTATTGGATTTGTTGAGAACCTTCATGTATGTGTTGATTTCTAGATCACAACCAAGTTTATCTCCAAGATTGCTACAAGACAGCTTTGTGTGAGAGATGTGAATAAGCTCCACAAAATGAGATTATTGAATATGCCTTGGGAACATTTAAATATAACAAAAGGGAGCTTTAGAAGATAAATGCCCGGTTTTTGACCAAATGACGAAACTGATTTTTTGACTAATATCATAATTGTGTCTTACAAAAATATAGGCAGTAGCAAAATAAGAACTTTGTAGCAGCGTATAGACATCCAGGCATAATCAACAAAAAATACAACTCCAACAAACTAAACATTATTATCTCCGGAATAATGTGCAACTCATATACAATTGCTAATATAAAATCCTTTTACCAACATAGTCCTATTGTGAGAATCGTTGGATAGACCACATGCAAATCTGTTCAAAATTTGAGACAAGATGGGAATAGATCTAATCGCCACGTGTTTTTGCAGACCCCTTCAAGCAATATCCTTCTTTTACATGAAGCGTTGACTGCTATGAATTCACGAACACCAATTCCAGATACAATGTAAACTATTAACAACCATACAACTCTGGGAGAATGAAATGATCGAATTTGTTTAAGATTGCAATGCTTGACAGATCTTATGGTGACGTGGGTACAGGTTTGCTCTGTTAGTATCTACATTTTCAACCTCTATCAGTCTCTTATTCACAGTGCAAGACGCGGAGTATCAATTTTCAGTTTTGGACTGCAAGATAATGCTATTAAAACCTCTATATTGACTTGCAATGCCACATGCCAACGATACAAATGGAAATTCCAGAAATGTAGATAACAAATCGACGAAAGCACACATGCATGATGAGCGTTGCCTTAGAGGTCTTAAAATCTACAAAATTTTACTAAGGTTAAATCCACCTAAAATGCTATATATAAAAAGCATTGAAAGATTCAAATTCAAAATATCTTCCATCAACTAGGGCACTAGCACAATCAAGATGCCCCTTTGACCAAGTTCAAAATTCCATGGCTTTCATAGATTTTGGCATGACCAACTCTTATACCAAATGATGCTAGTATGAGATTTTACAACAAATTAAACACTTTGAATAATATTGATTCTTCTACTAAATTCATACAGAGATTATTTACATTAGGAGAGATATATATAGTTAGATGCACTCATATAAACAAGGAAACTACCTTACCAACAACTCCCTAATTTAAGAGTGATTATTATTCTCGTAACAATATACAACCCAAATAATAATAACTTAAATAAACATAACAATAATATTACTTATTAGTTTATCATATGGTAACACATTAATTACGATGAGCACTAATTTCCTAACAGTTAGGATGGTAGGAATGATAGATGGTGATGTGGGATGGAGAGATATGATGAGTAGGGAGTATGAATGGGAAACCACGTTATAACTTACACACTGATACGGCTCAAGATACCTCTTATTTGATATAAACATACAACAATAGGTACTATGATATGAAAAACCATAATACCAATGTTTATAAGATGTTGTAGGGTGACTCAAAGTAAAGTGCAATGTAGTGTGAGTAAGAAAATAAACAAACAATCAAACAAGTACAAGAAAACACATTCAAACAAATAATGTTTAGTAAATGCATCAATAGTTTTGTTATCCCCATGCAATACCATGAAATGTTGTATTTAGACAAGGGTTAAGATGATGCCCCAAGTGAGGATACACACAAGGGTGATAGATGAGGGACAAAGAAGTCTGGATATAAGATAACATACACTATGATTATACCCCAAAGAACGATATATGTCGGGAATAAGAACAAAACAAGCATGTAAACTTGTTGATGTAGGAAGAATATAGGATAATCTACATATAACAAACCACAACAAGAAAACAATGAAGTAGGTTTTGTGATTGTTTTGTGATTGCTAGGGATTTTGCGTTAGACACTATTTTTGGGGTTTTCTTGACTTTGTAATGTTTTTTGGATTTCTAGATGTTACGATGTTTTTGGCTTTTAGAGATTTTGTGATGTTTTTGGATTTTACAATGTTTTTGAATTTTCTAGATTTTGCTATGTATTTTGGATTTTGTAAATTTGACGATGTTTTAGGATGTTTTAGATTCTGTGATGTTATTTACAAGAGAATAATGCAAAGAAGATGACCCTAACAAGATTAGAATATACAAGAGTTGGAAAAGTAGGATCAAGGCAAAAAGTAATAGGCATGACATGTCTATGAACTTAAGGAATGACGAAAATAAGATGGAGTAGCCATGCCCCCAAGTATAAAGTGATTTATGAATAAATAGTCCTACCCATGGTGCTAGAAACCAATTTTCACCAAAGGACATGCCCAAAATGCCACAAATGCGTGGTTTTCACCATTGGACGAAATTATTTCTCTTGTAGTTTTTCTTGACTACTTGATATTTTTGAATTTGTTTTTGTTTTTGAGTTGCTGACACTTAAGCTAAAGTGTAGAAACATTTGAGGTGCATGTTGTTTATGGGGTCCTAATCTCAATACTATTAGAGCGGGTGATATTATAGGATCTTGAACCAAATTTAGCAACCACAATGTATGGCCCCAACTAGTTAGGCTCAAATTTACCTTTCTTTTCTCTTTCCTTTGTAGTGTTGAACTGATTATCTTTGAGCACAAGATATCAGATCTCAAACCCACGAGGTATGATGCATTTATTGTAGTTGTGGTGGATTTAATTCTAATACACTTTTAGGAGATCCAATGCATGAGGTCATTTTTCATCTCCTAGCTTGAGCTCGAAAAGTCTAGCTAGCCTATAATCTTATTCATTGCCAAGATAATCCTATAAAGACATGCATGAGGAGGAAACAAGATCTATAAGGGAATGATGGCCTTGGTTCCAAAGAAAGGGGGAAAAGGTTTGGCTCATGTAGGCATTCGAGATGGAGGTGCGATAAGCCCATAAGGATGGGTGGATCTGGAGATGTCGAGTTTTAGCTTGTTTTACCAACAAGTTTCTCCATAATGCAAACAAGTGTTTTATTGGTGGCCTCGACTTTCCCATTACCTTGAAGGTAATAAGGGGTGAAACATTTTAGAATATTTTAAAGTGTTGACAAAGGGTATTCACTTATTTATTCTCGAAGGATTTACCATTGTTGGAGACAATGGTATAAAAATGTCATGGCGATAGCTAATGTGGTTCAAAATGAGTTTCAATATTTGAGCACAAGTTACATATGTGAGGGTACAACCTCTACCCATTTGATGATGTAAGCGGTTGCAATAATGATACATGTTTATGGCCATCGAAGAAGTGGGTATGATATTCCATATGAGATTGAGTCCTCACTTTGAAAATCATCAAGACATAGTAATAGTTTGTAAGGATTGGGATGGTGTGTGGATCAAGTTTCCATGTTTTTAACTAAGGACATAGTTGTGCACATATTGACAACAATACATTTCCATAGTGGGCTAGCAATAACCAACTCATAGAATTTTATTGGAAAGAACCATTCCAATAGCATGAGTGTCATAAATACCTTTGTGCACATATTTGATAGCTTGGATAGATTCCTTTGAATTTAGACACCATAAGATGGTCCCATTATAGCCTTAATGATAGAGAGTGACCCTTAAGAGGTTATAAAAGGCTATGCGTTGAATGAGGTATCATTATTGGGAATGAGTAATGTCACGTGGAAAGGTAGCATCTTGTAGATAATTATATATTTATTCATACTAAGGGGAGAAGGGACCAATAACTTCACATACCAAACAAGATTATGACATATTATAAGAAGGTGTTGTTAGATTTTCAACAAGGAAATATAATTCAATTTTGTCTTGAGGCACATTTAAGGTAGATTTAATGGTAGTCATAACACATGCAGACTTGTTCTGAATTTGAGAAATTTGTTGTAAAAAAGAAACATAAATAAAATATTCCTTAAGGTTATCCACCATGCACTTATAGGGTATAATATTCTCATAATTGAAATTGTATTCATTGTTAACCTATCTAATGATGAGTTATGAGTCACTAATGACCTATACTTGTTTAATATTTCATTTAATGACAATTTTGAGACCAACAATGAAGGTTTCATATTCAACTATATTATTTGTATAGGGCAAACCAATTTGAAAATCTCTCGGGATGAGATCATCGGTAGGGGTGATAAGGAAAACAACATCACCAAAGCCATGAAAGGTGAATGATCCATTAAATAGATTTTCCATGTAGTATATTCTTAAAAAAATAGATGTGTCGGAGTAAGTCAAGATTTAACTTGATTCTGTGATTGAAAAATGTGCTTTTGCAAGTTGATTGGAAAACATCTTTCCTTTAACAACCTTCCGATTGACATATTCTATGTCTAATTTAATGAGAAAGATAATCGTGTTTTCCGTCCTTCAAGTAAGAGTGGGTTTAGATAGGAGGTATTTAAGCATGTCAGCTTTGGATATGAGCTTGGTTTTATTGTTTAGAAGGTAATATCAAAGCTTTTGGAACATAAAAAAACAACTAAACACACTTTTTAGATTTGAAATTAGTTAATCTCATAGGATATTAAAGTGCAAGTGAGGTAATAAACAAATATTTGTTTTTCGTGTTTATCATGTTGGGATAAGAGAGCGACCAAGGAAAATTGAGTAATGGAAATGTATAACATAAGGGGTTCACCAGGTGTAGGAAGGACTAGAATGGGCTTCTTGGATAAGTATTGCTTTAACTACTCAAAGGTGTGTTGGCATTCCAAGACCCATTGAAAATCAACATCCCTGTTGGGTTGTGGAGCTAGATTGCTTCACAATTAGCATGCAATGGAAAGTGACTGGTAATACTAGCGACTATCATCGGTCAAGGGGGAACAGCACGGTCACCAAAAGCGTCATTGGTCGAGATAGGCCCGACTTTGGTTAGAGCAAGTGGAAGCGTGACCGTCATCGGTCGAACGGAGACAAACATCGGTCGAGCAAGTGGGAACCGGCCACGGTTAGGTCTAACCGGTGCCGGTTACCTATGCGATGTGTTTTATTTTTAGTCATGGGATTTAAATATAGATTTTGTTTAAAGCAAATCTATTGGATGTAATTGCATAGCTAAGGTGCCCTAAGTTTATATATTTATATATAAGCGTGAAAGTTAGGGTTGAATAAAAAGAGTCAAAAGAGGGATCACATTAGATCCTTGATTCTCTCCTAGGCTGAGAGGATGAAGACAAAGAAGAAAAAGAAAGAACAGGTTACATGAAGACAAAGTCTCCATGGAGAGGAGATGGACAGAAGGAAATAGCAGGTACATCTGAATGGTGAGAAGAGGGTAACGTCTTCTACTATATTTCCTCTGTATTGTTTAGTCTCATGTAATGGCTTGCATAGTATGCAAAGCACTTAGGGTTTCTTCTTGTAGATCCACATGTTGGTGAGATCTTGTATTATAGATCTATGTAGATCTAGTCTTGTATTATAGATCCATGAGATCATATTGTATTGTTGATCCATGTAGATCTAGATATTGTAGAGGTCTAGTTTGCATATTCACAATATAGTGAGAGCTTGGCTGCACAGTGGTAGATGCAAGGTAGCTTCAGGTATGTGAGATCTAGTGGTGTTTCAGAGGCACGGTTGTAGTGCACTTAGGTAGATCTAGTTAGAGATCTAGAGGAGACACAAGTGGTGGTATGGAGGCACGGTTTAGTGTACTTAGGCAGATCTAGTTGGGGATCTGGGAGGAGGAGATACTCTTGTAGAGATACATGTACTCTTGTGCAGAAGAGTGGGTTTGTAATCTCTTGTTATATTATATATATATATGAGATCTCTATTTTTGGTGGACGTAGCCCACATTTGGTGAACCACGGTACATGCTTGTTATGTGTGTGTACTTTTATGTGATTTGGATTATTCTAGTTTATCCTCCCACTGCTGTAGATTTTGTGGGGAATTGTTTAGATCCTGTGTGCATGATTTTGTTTGTTATTAAATCATAGCACTATTCGCTGCCCCTAAATCCCAACACATCCTTCTAAGGAGATGGGTGAAGGGATGAAATTTATCAACAAGTTGGGAAATAAATATTTAGCTAGCTTAAATTGTACCTTGTAAGTTTTGTAGAGTTGTTTTAAGTTTTTGGGAGGAGGAATTTTTTTAATAGCTATAAGCTTTACTAGATCCACTTCAATTCTTCTTCTAGACACAATGAACTTGAGTAACTTTCTTAGTATAATACAAAACACAAATTTATTAGGTTTTAGCCTGATCTTTTATTCTTGAAGTCATTCAACGATGCGGAGAAGGACAATCGAATGTTATTCTCGTGTTTTTGACTAACATAAAATTTCATCCATGAAATCTTCCAAAATATCATGTAACATGTCATGAGATATAACTTTCATGACCCATTAATATGTGGCTCCAACATTTTAAGGCCAAAATGCATGACCTAATAGTAGAAGGTATCCAAAGTGAGTAATGAAGGTTGTTTTTGTCGATCCTCTTTAGAAATATTTATTTGGTTATCACTAGAAAATCCATCCACGAGGGATAAAATTTTGTGACCTACTATAAAATCAACAATCAAATCAATGTTGGAGAGAGTATAATCATCTTTAGGACATGCCTTTTTGATATCCCTAAAATCTATACAAATTCTAATGCCGACAAGAGATTTTTGTGAACAAGGACTATATTGGATATCCATTATAAATAATTGATAGGCATGATAAACCTAATTGCTAATAAATTTTTGAGTTGGACTCTTTGACCAAGAGAGGCACTTATAGATGCATCGTACATTTTTTTTATATGACTTGTTGTGGCATGAACAACCATGTTGTGCACAACCAATGAAGGATCTAAAACTAGCATATACACATAAGACCAAACAAAAACATTAGATGATTATCGCAGAAGCATGGAAAAGGTTTTATATTCTTTAGAACTAGATGATGCCCCTAACTTCAAAATTTTAGGATTCTCCTCGGTGTCAATTTTGATGTAAATAATTTCTTCAATTAATAATTTAGACCCATCTTCCATTCGGGTAGGTTTGGGAGGGAAGTTGACTTCTTTGTCTATTGACATCTCTATGATATTTTCACCAATAGAATGGTCTCTTTTATTTTATTTTTCTAAATTTTGATGTTATTTTTCGTGAGCTCCTCAAAAAGGTGTTCACATTAAGACTTGGGTTTTTCTTTTTTCTTTTTTTTTTGAAGAGATTTTTGTTGAGCATAAAAGTTAGCCTCAACCCGAAGTAGGAATATGTATCAAGGTTAATGGAAAAATGATTTTTATGATCACTAAAGGGATGCTATTGTGTATTCCCATGAACTCGCTATCGCTTCCTCATTCTAAAATAAATTGATTGGTATTTGATATTGCTAGTCCTAGTCGATGAGGGAGAGATACATGAGGCCAATTTTGGGGTTGGAAGATGATACTATTAAAAAAATGACATATGAGCGAGTTTCCTAAAGGAAAGATCCTCAAGATACTACAAGGAGAACCTTGTTGAGTGTCATAATTGAAATATATTTCTTTGTGCTTTGAAGAGGTGACGTTAATTTCTATAGGTGACACACTGTATATTTATATGACAATGGTATATCTATCCATTTTCTTATGTTTTGGGAGAGGTTATCGAACACCTTGCTCACGATTTCCATAACTATAACCTTGATATCCCATAACATACATCATCTTGTTAGGTTTACCATATTTTGGTGATTAATATCATGAAGTGATTTTTCATCGATTGATTGGGAAGTATAAGTTGTATATAGATGCACGTATGCTAAAAGAACAACATGTACAAAGTTTTTGAAGTTTCTATGTAACAGCTTGTCTACTCGGTAGGAAGTTGGGCTTTCCATGTGTTTTTGGTGAAATGGGGAGATTGTGTTTAAGGAGGACCTATTGCAGATCATATTATTTGCAGCATATTAAGGATTTTAAATTTAGATTCCAATGTGTGATATGTGAATGCGAAGGAATATGAACCAACATAATTTGATTGAAGTGTTCTAGGATAGATGTAAGAGGCGAAGCCTTGGATTCAAGTTCAAAAGTGATTTCCATGAAGCTAGGGAAAGTATATGCCTTGTGATAGTGTCCAACCAATGCTCGTAATGGGAAAAGCGTTGTGGGTCACCTAGAATTGTAAGATCCCGACCTTTGTAGTGTATCTTGATGCATTGATAGAAGTGGAGGGGATAAAATGCATGACATGAATCCATGGGTGACCAAGGAGGATATTATAGGGAAGTTATAAGTCAATAAAATTGAATTGAGTTTCTTGTGTAATAGGACCAACTTCTAAAGGTAGAGTAGTCATCCTTGCTAAGCATTGTTTGACATTGTCATTATCCTTGATGGTAATGACATTGGTCTTAATATCAACGTCGGTATTCCCTAATCGAACTTAATAATCCATAGAGTACATATGTTTAGAATAGACCCATTTTCCACAAGGAACCACTATCTAAAAGAGCCCGTTTGAATCTCTTACAAGTTATGATGACTATAATGTACAAAGGTAAATTGTTAACATAATTTTCTTATGGAATATTACTTTGGATAAATATGATTTTCTTGGATGTTGTGATTTGTGTGACTAAGGATTGGAAGCTCGAAGGGTTAATGTTCATTGAAAATATTCACTCTTAAAAGGTATTATAGAGGATATATTTATGACCAATGAATATTTTGAGAAGGTCAAAGATAGAAATTTTGGTAGACATTTTCTTAAGCTGCTTTAAGAGATCATAATGACTGCTCAAAGGAGTAGATAAATGGGGTCTTGGAGCAGTGATGTGATTGCATCGTGTTGTAACGGGCCACTCGGGATTTAATATTGATGGTTGTAATGTGGTTAGTGAATATATGGATATAGATAATTAAAGAATAAAAATGATATAATGTTTTGGTGATAATGTGATTTTGTTATTAGCTTGTGAGGATTGACCTTGATCTAAATTTTTCTCTGCTTGTTGTTTGTGCTTCGGAAAGGGTTCTTTATATATCCTAAGTTGATTTTTTTGTGACTCGGTAGTTCCTTGGGAATCAAGTTATATGTCCCCATGATCCAGTAAATCCTAGATATAGTTCTTGAGTTTCATATATCGATTAGTAATGGGTAAGTGTACCAAGTTGGGGGGCCAAAAAGCGGACAAAAACCCACGTTTTGGCCATTTTGGCCATAACACGCTCGTGTTATGGCTTGTTCACACTATAACGCGTTTGGGGAAAATTGAGTCATGTTATAATGCACTCGTGTTTCGATTGGATAAAATATAGTCGAAACCCAAGAGCATATCACATTGTAAAAACAAAAAAAAAGCCAAAAGAGAGGAAAATGTGAACGAGGAAGAACACGAATGTGTTCTTGACATTTTTGTGGCATCAAAACCCTGTGACACCTTAAATCGATGATGAAGGAGAGATCAGAAGGTAGGTTATTATTGATTTAGGTTTATTTTCTTTATTAATCTTTTTTTTTTTGGATAGTTGTTGATTTGTTATTTATTTTCATTTTCAAATGTTTCTTTACCTTCAATTCAATCCGTCATTCATCCACATACGAAGGTGAAGAAGAAAACATCCTTAAAACACCCCCTTTTATAGCAAGACATCCTCCTAACACCCAACAACAAATTTTGGGGGAGATTGAAAACAAAAAATGTAAATTGAGGGTTTAATAGAAACCTTAAGAAACCCTAATGCCACAAATACACATCATCAAAACCTAGCCACATCATTAAGATCGTTACTATCTAATATTGACAATTTGGTTAGGAAAATAAAAACATGTGATAGTTTTAAAACCAACTACCACAATTTTTATGCAGATAAGTTGTCTTATGATGCAGTGAAGAAGAAAAAAATCACAAAATACAAATTGTGTGCATTGTTTACAGATCCTAAAACAAATGCACCATTATGATTAGATTGAAAAATATTCCCCATCCACTGGTGTAATCATGAGGACATAAAAATAAGTTTGGGGATAACAGGTGGATGGTTTTTGACTAACCACATTGTAACAATTTTGAGGTGCCATTATATTTCCTTAGGAAACTCTATTGTGAGTTCGTCCTCAATGAAATACCTAACTATTATGACATTCAATATTTTCAGGGAAAAGGAAAAGGCTCTGCATAGGATAGAGTGGGGGCACAACGTTTATAGAACTGACCAGCTAGACCCATTGCTCACCCACCTATTCATCATGTTTCAGTCCCTTTTTGTGAAGGAGACAATGGAGGTTCAAACCCTTGATTCTATTAGATCATTGACATTTTCATTGCTTCCGTATGACACTCATCCTTACTAGGGTGATGAGTATGGTACTTCTAGGAAGAAGACATCATATACCATAGAGTGTCATGCTTGTGGGAGTATAAGCACCTATGTGGTTGACATGGCAGATCCATAGCCTAGTGAGACAACTCCAAAGCTTCGTCGAGTAGCTCCACAACCTCATGAGGCGATCCACAGGTGAGCGGGGTGATTTATTAAAGGAGACACATCTTGATTCTTTGTTGGAGAATATCATCATCACAGATTCTCTACTGGATTCGGCATTTGGTATTGATCAACAAGTAATTTTACATGAAATTAGTTACAATTGAATATATATATATATATATATGTATGTATGTATGTATGTATGTATGTATATATATGTATGTGTGTGTGTATATTGTAAAAAAACTTATAATTAACAATGTTAATCAATTGTGAATGAAAATTAATGATTCATGTGTGTTTTTATAAAATTACAGGGTCAAACTATACATCCAGTGTCACATTCCCCTTCTCCACAGGTGAATGTCGGTATGAGTTTGCATGTTGGTGAATTTACTAATGTGAGTTTTATTATTTTTATTCATCATATACATGAAGAGAATGAACTATAGTTAACGTATGAATTTACTAATGTGAGTTTTATTATTATTTTAGTTGATGACATCATTACAGTCTCTGTTGAGATTCGATGATCATTAGATATTGGAGTTGCTATGGGCATAGCTTCTATTGTGCCTCTTACACAGTATATGTGCTAGTAAAGTTATTTTCATAATGAATTGATTGTATTAAATAACATCATGTATTATAATTAAATGAAATTCATGTGTATTCTAATTTTCATCATCATGGTTGCCACAAGAGGAGTTGAATACTCCAGTTCGTGCACCTTGTATTAATGTTGATGATATTGAGAGGTAGAGGATGATTTCTAGTGATCATCAGATTACAGTAAGTATTTATTTTTAAGTAGTGTCATTTTATATATGTCACTAATTGTATACTAATGGGTATGTTGTTTATTTTTATTAATAGATGGAGCTACAAGCATCCTTTGAGTGTAGGAGGTCTGACTGAATAAGGGATGTTCCATTGATGTGCCTGAGTCATCTTCCCAAAGACCCAAAGAGAACTAGATTATTTGATGATACCCCATAGATTAGATGTATACAGATTTTGTTATCTGCCTTCATGGCATACTGGCATAGATTTATATTTTTTGATGTATATCATTGTATATGCCTACATGGCTTTGTTAAGACATTGATTTTGATCAAATTTTGTATGCTTATCAAGCATTTTTGAATCAATATAATATATGAGAAAAAAATTGTTTTAAAACTTGTATGTAAGTGGATTAGTATGATATCATATGTATGTTATTTTAATATGTATTATTAGTGTTATTTTTTTATGTTTTAAACATGGGAATTAAAATATATATGTAACTAATTTACAATTTTTCCATTGTACTATAATCATTCAATGCCATCAATTATAATAATATAATGTCAATGTCAATGTTATCCACTTCCTGGAATCTCAATAATTCAAATGAAATATATGTAACGAGACAACACAATAATAACTCTAACCTATTTAATTAGGATGAATCTAACTTGCCAATGATAACTAAAGAGGTCAGTCCACTGGTTGGTTCTTGCATTCATATTATCCAAAATCACCTTCTAATCATCCTTAAGGATGTAGGAAGGAGTCAATGTTGTTCCTTAATAGTTTCTAGGATAGGATGATCTTTGAAATTTTAAGCTATGAAATTTACAGTTACAAATTTTTCTATTAGTATTGAAGATCACCTAAGACTTGATCTCATAAATAACTTGTACAAAGGATTAGATATATGTCTAAATTTAATTGAATAGCTTCTTTCCTTGGAAAATTTCCATGATCCCAAATAATTACCTCAAATGTTCTTAATATCCTTTGAATATTTTCTTCTCAATAAAATATAATCCTCTATCTATCTATCATTCAATACGTGTACAACTTGGATTATTAACAAAAAGGATCATTTTTATAGTTTGGAATCCAATGCTGAACATGTATGTGGCAATGACAATATCTATCATGAGAAATTTGAGGTTTATGGAGTATGCAAAATCCTAACCGAGTTATTGAGAAAAACTAGGAAATTTCAAGGAAGAAGAGGTTCTTTTGAATATGAACATGTATCAGAACAAAATGGCTTGTGCAAAGATTGTTGTGTTCTCATCCCACCTTTCAAATTGAATCATGAAGGTCCACATTTTAAAACCATGAAAGCAGAGGCTATACATGATCTTTGCGATAAAAGGTGTAAAGCATGTGGTTATTTTTACAGCTTCCAATGGGTCATCTTGGCTTGCATAATACCATACATGGAAATATGAGAAATATGAAATTTGTTTCAGAGTGTGAAGAAATTCACATTCAAGAGTGTAAGTATATGTGGGGAGAAACAGGTTTGGTGGAGATTTGTAATATGCATTTCAAGGAACAAGGTAGAGGCCATACCCATTTAGTTACTTGTCCCACCTCTCATAAACAAGGTAGTTGTACAAGCAGACTCAATGATGGTTCTAAGCAAGAGACTAGGAAATATGGTCTTGATATTGATATTCCAAAAGACGAACTCACTCATGAGACCTACTAGAAATGTATGAGGTTTGTTGTTCCTTGTAGTGCAGAAGATCAAGAGCAGTTTTCACTTTATAATCACTATTGTAGAATAGAGGATCATGACAACTCCTTGGATACAAAAATTAGCTAGGGTTCCTAAGAAAGTGAAAATAGAAATTTCTTACTTGGTAGGAATACATTATAGAATCAAACTGTTAAAGCTTCACAAATAATTGGAAGGGGATGCATGAAGGATTCAATGTTGTGCTTTAATAGTTTCTAGGACATGATGCTTGAGAGAGAGAGAGCATTCAATAAGCCACTGAAATTAATCTAAGGAATCAACCCAAAAATTTAGCTAAATGAGTCCTACTAGGTGTTGTCATTAATGAAAAACCAACTTAATGACAAAGTGAATCAATATTACTAGGTGTTGTCATTAATAAAAAACAACATTAATGACAAAGTGAATGTTGTAGGATGATGTCATGATGATGTATGTGGTGCTAACATGATGGTTCAAATGTTTATCAGTTGTTACATTAGGATTCAGTGGAGCATGCTTGCTCTAGCAAGCCCATATAGGTGCCTAGGTGTTGTTTCTTGGTAGTATGAAATTATTGGTTTCTTGGGAAGAATTTTGACATAATGACTAGAATTATTTTAGGGTTCTTGAGCAATCACACCAAAGTGGAATGGTGTAGGTATAGGTGGTTCACCATGTTATAGGTGTTCATTGGGAGCAGATATGTTGCTAGGAGGAGTGACAGGTGTTTTGGAGATATTTGAGATCATGGAAGAATGAAATCATGTATATCATGGTATATGAGGTATGTTTGGGCAATTTTAAGAGGTTTCATGTTCATTTCTTGCATTATTTTAGTTGGCCCTAGTTATTACTATGTGGATATAATATGTAAACATAGGTAAGTCTTAGTGACTAGAAATATTGAGCCATGGAATTGACATTATGATGATTTGAGATGTTAGAGGGATGAGTGATGATTCTCTCAAAAACAATTCAGGTTCCATGATGTGAATTTTGAAAGATATGACTGTTTTGGTGAGATAAGGTCAAAATCTAGTGCATTTCCAGCTCGAAGTGCAACTTCATATGCTCGTTGTGAATGGTTTGATTTGCATGGGACCTTTTGGATTTCAGATATTATTCTAAGGTGAGTTTATAAGGTTTCAAAAAAATAATCAGGTTGTTTTATCGTCAGGTTTTTATGAACGAACGTTAAGAAGGTAAAGTGGTCTAAAACCCTAGTTAAACCCTAGCTAGGAGCAATTTGAAAAAGATGAAGTATACTGACCTAGTTTTTATTGGTAATGAAAAAGTGATGATTTTATGTTGTAGAGGACTCCTCAATATTTCTATAAATGTATGTTTGAGGTCATGGTGATGAGTGGGCCCCACCTAAAAATAATAGTTTATGGGAAAGAAGGATATAGAGCAAGATGGTCCAAAGGAGTAGCATGCCAAATTGATTTGGAATGATTATTGGGAGATAATATTGATTTAAAAGAAGTTTCAAGAAAATATAATATAGTTACATGGTGTTTTGAGGCTCAAACAAGTTGACTGGTCAAATGGCAGTTTTGGGGTCTCAAATAACATGGTTCAATGTTTTGCCCATAACTTAAGCTACGGTGGAATTTTAAAGTAATTCAAGTTTTTTGGAAAGCATATTCAGAGATATTTCTAGTAAGATATGGATTTCTTCATGATGAGGTGATTTTTAGGGTTTCAAGGAATTATTTCAGCAATAATATTTTTGGTAGTTTAAGACAACATTTATTTTGGTGAAATTTTGATGTTGTTTGAAGCATGAGATGAATTTTATGATGCTTCCTATCACCTA
The DNA here is from genome assembly GCA_018340775.1 of Taxus wallichiana var. yunnanensis. Lineage (NCBI taxonomy): Eukaryota > Viridiplantae > Streptophyta > Pinopsida > Cupressales > Taxaceae > Taxus > Taxus wallichiana. The sequence continues at coordinate 746,351,732 of CM031238.1, forward strand.
GAAAGTGAGGAGGGATTAATTTTGAATCCGATAAATAAATTTTTAGGTATTGAATGCATGTATAAATGATTTTATGAGCTAACATTTGAAAACAATGTTTTTGGCAGGTTGATTTGGTGAAGGAAAATAATTTTGTGGTTTGAAGTAAAAAATGTTAAATGACTTCTAAAATGCTTAGACATGTTCTAAAATTTCCATTTCATTTGAGTGGTTACATGGCATGATTTGGTTCACTATAATCCATTTGGTGGTATTATGAAGTTTCCAGTGTGCTGAAGGGTGAAGGAAACAATTGTTTTGAGAATTATAAAGGGAATTGTGCCTAGTAAATGAAATAATTTGATTGGTTGATATTAATTACAACCATTTATGAATGTTTTATTATATTTTAATAATGTATAAGGGTTAATGTGTCATGAAAAATTATGGTACTCATGTTAGGAAATTTTAAGATTGTGCCCATGGGGTTTTGAGCCATTTTGGCACTTGTAATGTGGGTTTTAGCTAGGATGACCTATTTGGGTCATATGTGACTATTGTAATTCAAATTTATGAATTTTATATAGTTTTATGGGTCTAAAATATCATTAATGACTGACATCTTTTGGTTTGGAAGGAAGAAAAACCCATTTAAGTGCTTGTTTGGTTCATTTTTGAACTAGTGCACTTGGAGGGAAGAAGTATGACCTAGAGGGATATGTTTTGCAGGTATGTGATCATGTTTTTAAGGCTGAAAAATATCATGAGAGGGTGAGGAATATCAGATAACATGAGAGAAATTGGATAGAGCAAAGAAAGAAGGATAAAGAACAAGTTTGATGCCCTAGGGTATGAGCTAGGGTTTGTGAGTTGAATTAGTGATCTCTTTCAGTTGTGGCAGCATAATTTTCAAATATAAAACATCTTTAGGTGGATGAGTTGGTGCTTGATCATCATTATGGGGTTGTATCCTCCTTGTGGAATGGGTGATTCACTAAATTAGGGGTTGGTGCTCCTTGTGAAGTTGGTGCTTCACTAAATTACTTTTCTTTGAGTAATATAAGCATATTTTTAGTGGGTTTTTTTCTCCATGGGGTTTCCCACTTATATCTTGTGTTCATGTGTATGCTCTCTTTATTGTGCTTATATGGTTGAATGTTTTATTTTTCTAATCACACATTGATGGATGGATATATAAATGTTAATGGTTTATACATGGCAATCTGACAAATGTAATTTAATGAATAAAAAATTGAAAGGAAAGATTCACCCCCTCTCATATCTTGGCTTCCAACAATTGGTATCGAGAAGGTCCTTGTGAAGCAAGTTTTAGCAACTTAAAGGAGATCCTAGAAGCACAAATAGGTAAGTCTACAGATATTTGGAGAAGAAAGTATGAGATTGTTGAGTCTTTGGTTTTAATATTGCAAGATATAATGGATGAAATGGAGAAAGATCATGATCTAGCTATCAAATATTTTAAATCTCAAGTGGAAAGTTTTTCTAATTCCCTAAAGGAGAAATAAGATGTTTGTTCTAGGTATGAAGACAAGTTGAAATCCCTTGAATCAGATTTGAAGGATGCAACTAGTGAGTTGTAGATGCATGAAATATTTGAGAAGAGCTCTAAGGATCTTAATGACATGTTGGAGAGTCAAAGAGGCACAAATGAAAAAAATAGGCCTAGGGTTTGAAGGAGAGAAAAAAGAAGGATGATCATGAAGCTGGTCCAAGCACTAAACCAGCTGAGAAGGTGACTAAGAAAGCTGATCCAAGAAGGTATAACTCAGTTAGACAACCTAATGCTATGAGGTATGACTCTTTATTCAATGGATATTGCTTTTTTGCCATGATTTTGGTCATAGAGCTAGAGATTGCAAAAGAAGGTCTCCTAAGAATGATGTATCTCTCTTCAATGGTGAATGTTACTCATGTTGTGAGTATGGTCATAAAGCAAATGATTATGGTTAGAATTTGAGTGTGTTTGAGACAAGAAGGAAACGAAGTGTAGTTTGCTTCAATTGTCAACAAATCAGGCCATATTTCAAGATTTTGTCTAAGCAAGAATAGGTTTTTCAAGAAGTCTAGCAAAGAGGAAACATGCTCAGCCAAGAAGACCAAGGAATTTGATCCTATTGACACTGAAAAGACAAACAAAGAGAATGTTCATGAATCCAAGAACATGAGGATCAAGTTAAGGAGGATGACAAGTCAAATCATCAGACAAGCCTTAAAACAAGAAGGTATGTTTGTTATGGTTGAAAAAAATGTAGAGGAGAATCATATGTGTTTGACAGGGATTTTTTCTACTGAAGAAAAAGAAAATAAGGTAGAAAAGGAGGACATTATTCCAAGTAAGTCTAAGAAGAGCAAGAGAATTATGAGAATTGACACCAATGTGGATAAAAGGAAGATGGAGCCTTGGGAATCACTCGAGTTCTGAGTGATATAGTGATCAATGAAATTTTCATATCTTCTCTATATTTCTAGAAGATATAAATCAGATAGAGGAAGCAGGGTGTATTGGCAACAACTCAAGAGTGATAAGGTATGTTTGATAATCTCACCACAATGTTTTTTGAGTCCTTGTTTCATATTAGGTGTCTGAGTTTGTGTGTATCATGCAAGAAAATTTATGTGGTCTGAATTATGCACTATCATGCCATATTTAAGTCAAAATCATGTCAAGGATCTATGAAGTTTTCATGGATGATCTCAAAGATTGGACTAGTTTGTCAAAATTTGAATGTACATTGTCATGAAATACATGAATTTTTGTAAAAAGTTTTCATCTAAGTCAAGGTCCTGAAAATGATGAGTAAAGTCATTTCTTAGGTATGTGATGCTCATAAGTGAATCCATAGGTCATTGTGCTATTATTTATGTGAATTGTATTGAATCTCTTAAGTAGTCTATGGGATGCTTCAAATATGTATTTATCCTTCTCTATGGAATAAGTGTCTTAATGAGTCAAAATTCCATGTGGTCTATGTTGAAATATTTTTAGGAATTTGTAGTATCTGTGGGCTGTGTAAACTTGTCTCAAGATGTCAAAAATGCTTAAGGCCGAGGGTTTGATTCATAATATCAAGTAGTCTATCGGTGTTTTCAATTGTGTCACACTTTTTGTAAATGTGGATGTCATGTTTTGAAGATTGCATCATGAAGTTATGTCAAAGATAAATATGATCAAGAAGATTCTATGCAGAGAGTCTATTTTGTTTTCTAAAGGGTATGATCAACATGTCAAGGGTGTCAAGAAACTATGCAAATTTTTTTCACCATTGTGAGGTCATCAAAATTTTGGTATCTCCGAATGTATCTACAATGAATTTTTCCTGTCTCTCCAAGTATGCATCAATTGGGAAAAGAGGTTTTCAAAGTGATCTGTATTAAGTGTTCAATAGGGATACAATATTCTCTAAGGCCTATGAAGTTAATTCAAGATGAATGTGCTCTATCAAGAGCACAACAATAGTTAGAAAGAAATAACATGACTATGAAGAGATTTGTGTGATCAAGAAAGGTGTAAAAGGAGCAAAATTGAACTACATTGTCTTTAGGAATGAGATATCAAGGTCCTGAGTTGTTTAATATGAAATTCAAGGGTCTATATCAGGTCTCATACTCTTGAAAATGAGTTAAAAGTTTCCTCAAGTATGTCTATGTTATATGGTATTGTCTAGTTACTAAGTCTTAAAAGCTAGTGCTCTTCTCAAAAGACTACAAGATTGTTATTGAAATCATTAAGTGCAAGAACATGGATTATCCATTCCTGGAAAGACATATATTGTAACATATGTGTGAGAGTAGCTTCAAGGGTGTAAAGGTGTAGTACTATCATTGTGCATCAAGTTGAAGATCATAAACATAGATGAGATGGTAAGGTTGCTCAAAAATGTGTTGTGACAAGATGTTGTCAAAGCATATTATTGGTTAGAAAAGATGTTCATGTTTCAAAAGTAGTGCATCCTATGATAAAAGGAAGGAAAATAATGTATGACATCAAGTGTGAACCACTTCCACATGGCTTATTTAGGAATGAGATTCCAAGAGAGGTCTATAGGTGTCTCAATCTTTGACAAGGATCAATAAGGCCCGTGAACTTGTGAAATTGTTGAAAAATAAATACCACCAAATGTGAAATCAGCTAGTTATGAGATGAATGTGGAAGGGCAATCTTGAATGTATTAAAGTCATCTAAAGATCATTATTACCCTAATCATGATGTCAGAAAAGGTAAAAATCAATGCATGAGCTTGGAAAAATAAGAGCTATGAATATGTCAAGTCACCGTGAAGTCTGATGGTATCTTAGTATATATCAAAGTCTATGAAGTCTACAACCGTGTAAGTGCAAGGTAATGACTACAGAGACTATACAAGAAGGGGGAGTATATTATAGGTACTTTGGTTCAAAGTCATGTGATATAGGTTTCAAGTGCTTAATTTTTCATGGTCTAATAGCCTCTTTCATGTATGAGAGTATGAAAGAATCTAAATGGAGAATAGAATAGTTTGTGTTTGTTTAAGAAACCAAAAACCTACAATGCCATGCTAAAAATGAATTTCAAAGTAATGCACAAAGTATGTGCTTGATATCGTAAAAGTATTGGATTCATGAGAAGGATGATGTAAATAATGTCTAGGAAGTTTGGAGGGGGTTTGATAACTCAAATCCCGAGTTTTGAAGAGGTTGAATGCGTTAATGTCTAGAAGTCACATAGATGGTTCTTAAAAATAAGATTTTCTCATGTGCATAAATTTTTGCAAACATCAATATATGTTACAAGTGCACAGTGGTATCCTCAAGAAGTATGAGGGTTATAAGGGTAATCTACATGACATAGATGAAAGATAATTAGAAGAAAGGTATATCCCCGATATGAAAATGTAAAATACCAAGATTATGTTAAAATAATATGTGATAAGATGCTTCAAGATGGAAAATTGGTGTATTAGTACAAATTGGGGTCTAGAAATCAAAAAATTGCATGTTATTGTGTAAATGAGTGTCTCAGAGACAAGTCAAGGAGGTTAATTGAGCTTTCAATAAGGTATTTCTATGTTTCAAGGTTATAATAAGCCTATGATTTATTTAAAAGGTCTCAGAGAGATGTGAAAATTGTAAAGATATCATATGAGGCATGTGTAGTGGTCATCAAAGAAGGTATGACTTCATTTTATATTGAACACGAGGTATGTTAGAGGTTGTTATTGTTGTCTCTGTATCTAGATGCTTTGAAGGTATTTGTGAGTATGATAAGTGGTACTATCATCAAGAAACAATTGAGGTAGACATATTTTGGTCCTCAAGGACAAGTGATGTATGTGGTGACAGAGGTATTGAGCAAGATTTTAGTGAAAGATTGTTCACTTACTAATCATAGTGGATATGAAGAGTAAAGTGTATGATCTCAAAGTTGAGGAAAATGAGTATAACCCCATTTAGGTAGGGGGTATCCATGGATTGGATTAAATGAGAATACAAACCAATAAAAAGGATCTTTCTTAGGTAAGAACAAAGAACTATAGTGGTACAATGGTCTTGATATATGCATCTATAGGCAAGGAATCCTTTTAGTGCCTCCATAGGCTAGATAAGGGGAGTTGATGTATTTGACTCCAGATGGTCTATGAATACCTAGAAGTAGTTTGAGGTATGTAGAATGTGATGTATCATTATTTGACTCCCTAAATGCATGATATCAGTCCAATATAAGTGTTAAAGAATGAAAAAGGTGTTTAGAACCTTGTAAAAGTGTCTAAGTGAACTATATTAAGTCATCAAGGAATAATGCAAGGTTCTTTTTGTATAGTTCTGGGATCTAGATATGATGTTAAGTCTAGGAGGAGTGCTTGTTTACTAAGTTATGAGATGTGTGAGGACTGGGAAAACATCAAAATTGATTCAAATTTCTCTAAAAGAATTGTTTAGGACTTCAAGTGACAACTATGGTATGAAGAGCTAGATGTGTCCTTGTAAAGTGTGTCCTATGCCTAGAGATGATGGAAATTGATCAAAAATGAAGGTTTGAATCTTTGTCATGATGAAACTAACATTGTTGGCATCATGAAGATGTGAATGACTCAAATTTTAGGCTGCTACAATACTCCAAGAAGGCCAAAACAGGGGTGATAGTGAAAAATTGTTTTGCATGCCTATGGTTGAATATGTTGTTTTGACTCAAGATAAGGTCATATTTTGCTTCTTTAATTTTTATAGAGCTTTTTTAGGTGATGGCTATGCTTTTTTAGGGGGACCTTGTTATTTGCATGCCTAAAATGAAGGCAAAATCAATTTTTTTACAAAATCAAGAAAAGTGAGCTTGTTTGAGACATTTGGTTGATGTTTCTAACCAAAACATGAAGGTATGAAGCTAGTGTAGGTGAAGAAAGTAAGGTATAGGTATGCCTTTATCATTAATGTAAAAAGGGGGAGAAGTTCAGGGTGTTTTCCATCAATGAAAAAGGGGGAGATTGTTGGCATGTATGCCTAATAGGTGTTTTCATTGATGCAAAACCACATTAATGAAAAATTGAATGTTGTAGGATGATTTCATGATGATGTATGTGGTGTTAACATGATGGTTCATATGTTTATTAGTTGTTACATTGGGATTTAGTGATGCATGTTTGCTCTAGCAAGCCCATACAGGTGCCTAGGAGGTGTTGCTTGGTAGTGTGAGATTCTTGGTTACTTGGGAAGCATGTTGGCATGATGAATAACATGATTTGAGGGTGCTTGAGAAATCACAATAGTGGAATAGTGCAAGTACATGTGGTTCACCATGTTATAGGTGCTCATTGGGAGCAGGTATTTTTGCTTGAAGGAGTGACAGGGTGGTTTGGAGCTATTTAAGATCATGGCAGAATGAAATCAGGTATATCATGGCATATTGGGTATGTTTGGGTCATTTTCAGTGGTTTCATGTTCATTTCTTGCATTATTTTAGTTGGCCCTAGTTTATACTTATGAGGATATAACATTAAGTCTTATTGACTGGAAAGATTGAGCCATGACATTGAAATTATGGTAATTGGAGATGTTGGAGAGAGATGATGCTCTCAAAAAACATTTAGGTGCCCATGATGTGAATTTTGCAAGATATGATTGTTTTGGTGAGACAAGGTCAAAATCTAGTGCATTTCTAGCTCGAAGTGCAACTTCAGATGCTCGTTGTGAATGGTGTGATTTACATGGGACCTTTTGAAGTTTAGCGATTATTCTAAGGTGAGTTTATAAGGATTCAAAAAAATAATTAGGTTTTTTTATCATCAAGTAAAAGTGGTATAAAACCCTAGTTAAACCCTAGCTAGGAGTAGTTGGAAAAAGATGAAGTATACTAACCTAGTTTTGATTGGTAATGCAAAAGTGATAATTTTATGTTGTAAAGGACTCCTTAGGATATCTAGAAATGTATGGTTGAGGTCATGATGATGAGTAGGCCCCACCTAAAAATAACATTTTTGGGAAAGAAGGATATAGAGAAAGATGGTCCAAAGGAGTAGCATGCCAAATTGATGTGGCATGATGATTAGGAGCTAATATTTATTTTCATGAATTTTCAGGACATGATAATGTAGGTACATTGTGTTTTGAGGCTCAAATAGGTTGACTGGTGAAATGGCAGTTTTGGCATCTCAAATAACAGGGTTCAGTGGTTTGGCCATAACTTGAGCTTTAGGTAGAATTTTGAAGTGATTAAAGTTGTGATGGAAATTAGATTCAGATATATTTCTAGTGAGATATATATTTCCACATGATGAGGTGATTTGATAGTGTTTCCAAGGCATTGTTTCAGCAAGAATGGTTTTGATAGTTCAGTATAGGATCTGTTTTTGTTCAAGTTTGATATTGTTTAAAGCATGAGATGAATTGGGTGATGATTCCTATCACCTGGAAAGTTAATAGGGATGAATGTGGCATCCAATAAATTAATTTGGAGGTATTTAATGCATGTATAAATTATTTTATGAGATAACCTTTGGAAATAGGTTTTTGGCGAAGTTGATTTGGTGAAGGAAACTCTTCTGTTGTAGTTGAAGTAAAAGATGTTTCATGTATTATAACATGATTATAAGTGTTCTACAAGTTCTGTCATGTTTTTGAGTGGTCACATGACAAGATTCAGTTTCTTGGAATCCATTTGGTGGTATTATGAAGTTTCAGAGTCTTTGAAGGGTGAAGGAAACAACTAGTTTGAGAAATGTAAAGGAATCGGGTTCATAAATGAAATAATTTGATTGGTTGATATTAATTATGACCATGTATGAATTTTTTATGATATTTTAATCATGTGTAAGGGTTAATGGGTTAATGGGTTTTCAATAGTTTTTGTCACTTGTAATGTGGGTTTTAGCTAGTCGACCTATTTAGGTCATATGTGCTTGTTTTAATTCAAATTTATGAATGTTATATAGTTTTATGGGTCTAAATTATCATGAGGGACTGACCTATTTTGGTTTGGAAGGAAGAAAAGCATATTTAAGTGCTTGTTTGGTTCATTTTTGAACTAGTGCTCTTGGAGGGAAGAAGTGCGACCTAGAGGGATATGTTTACGGGTATATGAGCATGTTTTGAAGGATGAACAAGAGCATTATAGGTTAAGGAAGATCAGATAGAATTAGAGCAAGAGGATAGAGCAAAGAAAGAAGGAGAAAGAGCAAGTTTGATGCCCTAGGGTATGAGCTAGGGTTTGTGAGTTGAATTAGTGATCTCCATCAGTTGTGGAATTAAAATTTTCAGAGATCAAACATCTTCAGGTGGTTAAGTTAGTGCTTGGTCATATTTACGGGGTTGTAGCCTCTTTGTGGAGTGGGTGCTTCACTAAATTAGGGGTTAGTGCTCCTTATAGGGTTGGTACTCCTTGTGAAGTTGGTGCTTCACTAAATTACTTTTCTTTGAGTAATATAACTATATTTTTAGTGGGTTTTCTTTCCCATGAGGGTTTCCCACTTATATCTTGTTTTCATGTGTATGCTCTCTTGATTGTGCTTATGTGGTTGAATGTTTAATTTTTGTTAATCACACATTGATGGATGGATAAATGTTAATGGTGTATGTATGGAAATCTAAAAATTATTTTCATGAATTGAAAGGAATGATTCACCCTCCACTATCACTCCCTTGTGCTTCCAACAACTAGTATCAGAGTAATTACCTCTTTACCATGTTGATGACTTCAAAGAGGTAATTGGCATGGTGTCATAGTAGGTGTTGTCATTGATGCAAAACCACATTAATGACAAAGTAAATGTTCTAGGATGATGTCATGGTGATGTATATGGTGCTAACATCTTGGTTTAGAGGTTTATTAGCAATTAAATTAGGATTCAATAATGCATGCTTGATTTAGCAAGCTCATACAGATTCCTATGAGGTGTTGCTTGGCAGTGTGAAATTCTTGGTTACTTGGGAAATATGTTGAAATTATGTCGAGCATGATTTAAGGGTGTTTGAGACTCACAATAGTGGTATGGTGTAGGTATAGCTAGTTCACTTGGTTATAGGTGCTCGTTGGAAGAAGGTATGCTTGTTTGGAGGAGTGACAAAGTGGTTTCGAGCTAGATTAGATCATGGAAGCATGAAAAATTAATATCATGACATAAGAGGTATGTTTGGGTAATTTTCATAGGTTTCATGTTGAGTTATTGCATTATTTCAGTTGGCACTAGTTGTTAGTATGAGGATATAACATGAAAAAGTAGGTAAGTCTTAGTTACTGAAGATATTGAGCAATGGAATTGATATTATAATTATTGGAGATGTTAGAGGGATGATTCATAACACTATAATAAAAAATTTAAGGTCCCCATGATGTGTATTCTACTAGATATGACTGATTTTGTAATACAGGGTCAAGTACAGGTGAAAATCAAGCTTGAATTTGAACTTCTGATGTTCATTGTGAACACTTTGTGATTTTTATGGGACCTTATGGATTTCAAGGATGATTATATGGTGATTTTATAAGGTTTCACAAAAATAATGAGGTCATTTTATTGTCAAGTTTTTATGAATGAATGTTAAGAAGGTAAAGAGGTCTAAAACCTTAGTTAAACCCTAGCTAGGAGCAGTTGATAGAAAGTGAAGTGTTGTGACCCATTTTTTATTGATTCATAAAAAGTGATGATTTTATGTTGTATAGGACTCCTCATGATTTCCAGAAATGTATGGTTGAGGTCATGGTGATATGTAGGCCCCACAAAATAGTAGTTTCTGAAGAAGAAGGTTTTAGGAAAATGTTGTACAAAGGAGTAGCATACAAAATTGATGGTGCATGATTATTGGAAGTTTTTCTTGATTTCCATGGAGGTTTTAGGACATGTTCATGCAATTTCATGAGGTTTTGAGGTCCAAACAGTTGGTGGTCAAAGGGCGTATTGGGATCTTAAATAGTAGGGTTCATGAAATGGCTATAAATTGAGTTATAGGTGGATTCCTAATATGATTCAAGTTTTTTTGGAAATATAATTCAGATATATTTCCATTTATATATGGATTTACTCATGACAAGGTCATATGATATGGTTTCCATGGAATTATTTGAGCAAGAATAATTTTGGCAGCTCAAGATAACATATGTTTTGGTGCAGTGCAAGTTTGATTTTTTAAGAATGATATGGATTAGGTGGTGTTTCCTATTACCTGTAATGTGAATATAAATGAATTTTTCATCCAATTAATCCATTTATAGGTCTTGAATTCATGTAGAAATGATTTTATGAGCTAACGTTTGGAAACAACGGTTTTAGCATATTGATTTGGTAAAGGAAAATATTGCTTTGGTCTGAAGTGAAGGATGTTTCATGACTTCTAACTTTCTTAGAGGTTTTCACAAGTTATTCTATTTCTTTTCATGGGTATCATGGCATGTTATGGTTGCATAGAAGTTATTTGGTGATCAAATGAAGTTTCTAGGGTAATGAAGGGTGCAAAAGAAACAACTGTTTTGAAGTTTGTAAAGGGAGCTAGGCCCGATAAATGAAATAATTTGATTGGGGTATGTTAATTGCAACCATTTATAAATTTTTATGATGTATTACTCATATTTAAAGGGTTTTGGGTCATGAATACATGTAATTTTATGTAAGGCAATTTTTAAGAATGTGCCCATGGGGTTTTGAGACATTTGAGGCATATGTAATGGGGTTTTAGCTAGTCCTACCTATTTGGGTAATAATTAGATATTATAATTCAAAAAATTTACTTTTATAGAGTTGGATGGGTTGAAATTATCATGTGAGACCGACTGTTTTTGTTTTGAAGGAAGAAAAGCATATTTAAGTGCTTGTTTGGTTCATTTTTGAACTAGTGCTCTTGGAGGGAAGGTGTGTGACCTAGAAGAAGATATTTTATAGGTATGATAGCATGATTTAAAGGATTAATAAGAACATGAAATTTTGTGGAATATTAGAGAGCATGTTTGCATGTGATTAGAGCTTTGAGAAGTGAAGAAAGAGTAAGATTATGAGAGATTGAAGACCTAGTGTGTGAGCTAGGGTTTGTGAGCTGAAATTGTGATCTCCATCAGTTGTGGAAATAAAAAAATTAGAGATAAAATATCTTTAGGTGGCTAAGTTTGTTCTTGGTCATCTTTGGGGGTTGTATCCTCCTTTTGGAGTGGGTGCTTCACTAAATTAGGGCTTTTCTCCTGTAGCGTTGGTGCTCTACTAAACTAGGGGTTGGTCCTCGTGGGGTTGGTGCCTCACTAAATAAGGGGTTGGCGCTCCTTGTGAATTTTTCTCTTCACTAAATTTATTTTATTTATGTAATATAACCATATTTTTAGTGGGTTTTCTTCCTCATTATGGTTTTTCACTTACATATGGTGTTCTTGTGTTGCGTATTTTGTTTCTTGCTCATATGGTTGATGTTGCATATCTTAATAAGAAAACATGGTTATGAATGTTGTATGAACAATATAACTTATATGGTTTTGTGGTTTGATAAATGATATAGAAATTATTGTAGGATTTATTCACCCCCTCTCGGTCCATTTTCTTCCAACAATTGGTATCGAGTTGGTCCTTTTCGAGAAGTTTAACAACTTGAAAGGAGATCCAGAAGCACGAGTATAGCAAAGAAAATCAGGAAAGAGAATTAGGAATTGAAATCCATGTCCAAGAAGGATGAATAAACCATAAAATATCTCAAGATTCATTTGGAGAAGGCCATTTTAGATTTGAGCACAAAGGAAGAGGAATGCGAAAGACTAAGAAACCAGCCTTGTGAGGTGTATGTGCATGGACAAGTTGAATTAAAATAGGTAGTGTTTAATTTACAAGCACAATAGACTGAGAAGGGGGGGTAAATCAGTCCTAAAAATTAATTTTAAATTCATTTACCATCACATACATTCATTTAGTCATTCATCCATTAACCATTCATAACCATATGTGTGCATTAGATATGTAACATCAATCACAAGAGCATGAAACAAAGTACACAACACAAGAACACCATATGTAAGTGGAAAAATCTCATGGAAAAAAATCCACCGAAACTCTTCTTATATTACACAAATAAAATATGTTTATTGAAGCTCCAAATTTATAAGGAGTACCAACCCCTGATTTAGTGAGGCACTAACCACACAAGGAGCACCAACCTTGCAAGGAGCACCAACCTGTAATTTATTGAAGAAACAAATCCACAAGGAGGGTACAACCCCCCAAAGATGACCAAGAACCAACTCAGCCACTTGAAGATGTCTGATCTCTGATTTTTCGGTGCCACAACCGATGGAGATAAAAAATTTAGCTCGAAACCCTAGTCAAACCATAGGTCTTCAACCTTGCTCTTTCTTTTTGTTTCTCAACTTGTCTTTCCTCTAATATATTACACATATGATATCAATAATTCCTAAACATTTCATCCATCTTATCATATCTCAAACTCTTCCCTCATACTCATAATTCAATCTCCTTTAGGTCACACTACTCCCCCATGCAAGACTAGCTCACAAAATGAGCTCAAACTTGACTTTTATAGCCATTTCTTCTTTTTACCTAAATTAGGACAGTACCTCATCATATTTTTGACCCATAAAACTCTATAAAATTAATAAATTTTAATTACAATAGTTACATTTACCCATATAGGTCAGCCTAGATAAAACTCCCATTACATATGTCAACAATGGATCAAAATCCCATGGGAACATTCTTAAAAATGGCCTTACATCAAAAGTATAATTTTTCATGACCCAAAACCCTTTAAATTTTAATAATAAATCCTAAAAATTCAAATATGGTTTCACATTTAATCAACGGATCATATTATTTCATTTACTAAGCCCGATTAGTTTACAAATCTCAAAATAGTTGTTTCCTGCACCTTTCAACACCCTGTAAACTTCATCTGATCACCAAATCACTTATACTAAAATAAATCCTCCCATGTGACCACTAATTTTTTTCAAAACCTGTATAACACTTCTAAGCAACTTATGATTCATGAAACATCATTCACTTCAAACCATAGCAACATTTTCCTTCATCAGATTAACCTGCCAAAAAATATATTTCCAAAGGTTAGCTCATAAAATAATTTATACAAACATTAAAGACCTAAAAATTGAATTATTGGATTCCAAATTCATCCCTCTTCATATCCTAGGTGATAGGAATCATCACCCAATCCATTTCATGATTCAAGTATCATTAAACTTGCACCAAAAAGCAGATGTTGTCTTAAACTACCAAAATTATTGTTGCTCAAAAATGCCCTGGAAAATCTATCAAATGACATAACAATGAGAAAATAATTATATAACTAGAAATATATCTTAATAATATTTCCAACACAACTTGAATAATCTCTAGAATCTACCTGTAGTTCAAGATATAGCCATTTTACTAGACCCTGCTATTTGAGACCCCAAAACTGCCCTTTGACCAGTCAACATGTTTGGACCTCAAAAAATCATGAAAATTCATGAACATGTCTTGAAATATCCATATAAATCAAGAAAAACTTCCAATCATAATGCACCATAGATTTTGTATGATACTCCTTTGGACCATATTGTCCTAAAACCTTATTTTTCAGAAACTACTATTTTTAGGTGGGGCCCACGTATCACAATGAACTCAACCATACATTTCTAGAAATACTAATGAGTCCTATACAAGATCCAATCATCAATTTTTCACTATAAATCAAATCTGGGCTCTTTTCTACAATAAATTTTCTACAAATTGTTCCTAGCTAGGGTTTAGCTAGGGTTTTAGACCACTTTACCTTCTTAATGATCGTTCATAAAAACGTGACAATAAAACCACCTCATTATTTTTTTGAAATATTCATAACTGATCATATAAGCTATGCTTAAGATTTCAGCTCTACATGAAAATTATACAATTCACAACGAGCATCAGAAGGTCCAACTTTGCTTGAAAATCACACTACAACTTACCCACTTTTTTCAAAACTTGCATAAACTCAATAATATTCTACATAATGACCTGAAACTTGGCATGAATCACCATGAAAACATCCTATAACTTCTAAAAGTCACCACATATCTCAAATTCATCTCAAAATCTCCATCCAAACTTACCTATGCCAAACCTGTCATTTCTCACTTCAGAAGCTTCCCAAGGACTTCATAAGAGCACCGAAGCACTTAATTCAGACCTAAAACTCACCATGCTTAAAAAAATTCTTAGAATAGACTTATTAGGCCCAAATCTCACATATCCATCTCATTATGCATGCTCTAAGGCTAGAAAGAATCCTTGAATGGCCTGACTCAACCATGTATTTCCCATTCTAACTCAATGGAGAACCATTTATACTCATGAAACATAATATGGACCATTTTTTACCTCATGACACACTCTAACCATATTAGGATACATCATACCATGACTCACCCCACTATACCATGCATTAGGACACCATTGAACTCACCAAACCACTCAAATATGCATGCTTCGACACCTAAATGAAAACTCATGGAGACACATACAATATCATGAAACCATTTTACATAGATGGGAGTTGAAATAAATGACAACACAATCCCATAATGGCCAACAATCTCCCCCTTTTTCATTGATGGCAACCATCATTCAAAAACATTGATGGCAAACATATGATAAACACACCTACATGAACTCAACTCCATGTTTATGAGATTCTATCCCCTTTTCCATTTATGGAAAAGGATACAATGAATCCACTACATGAAAAAATATAACACTCAGAAAGATACAATGACAACAATGCAAAAACTAACTTACTTGACTCAGAATGCTCCCCCCAGGACTGATATTTCTCCGTTTATGACTTCAACAACAATAAAAATATCCTATGGACCTGATATGGTGAAGCAAAAATCTCCCCTCAACTGATACACTTCCATTTTATCTTCATCTTGTCTAAAACATCATTTTCTAGGCCTATTCCATGCACAAATCATCAAATCTTCATTTAAGCTTATCAATCCAACTTTTAGGACCACTTGTTCCTAAACTCTAGCTTCAAGACATTTGAACCACACTCTCTAAGCTTCTATAATTATTCATAGAACATATCAATCACTTTCTAAGCTCCCCTAGTCTTGTAAAATCATACTCCATTGAAAAAACAAGATCTAAGATTCTTATTTTGCCTACATGCCTTTGTGAGAGATAAAACACTTCAATGAAATCCTGAAGCTCATTCTTAGTGTTTTCATGCTTCTTTCAACCTTGTTACATCAAATATTTTCTTACCTCTCCGAATAAGCTTTTCACTCCCATATAGAGCCCCCGAGTACATGACCAAGCATAGGACCAAGACCCCCTTGCCTCAAATTACATATAAAGACCTCTATCTCATTGAATTATGATATTTTTACACAAATTTGAAGCCTTACTTGATTAAACTGTTTCGCACGGAATGTTTCAACTTTTGGGGATAGAGTTGCTTCTATCCTTTCATTCCTTTAAGAAACAGATAAGGTTACAGTTAGGAGGAATACCTGTTGAATGTCGAGAGGGTGTGCGCGTACCGTAGAGAAAGATCAGATCGACTACGAAGAACTCCTTTTTGTCTGGGAAGGACTACCTGCAAATAAGAATACAAGACCACCAGAGTTTGATTAGACAATAAATGAGGGAACTGCTTTGGGCCCAGGAAATATAAAACTTCCTTTCGAAGGTGGTCAGCTCCCCTGCTAATATGAATTAACACAAATTCTAACAAATAAGCTATTGTCCAACTACAATTTGTTTACCTTATTAGAACAATAGAGAAAGGGCTGGTCTTGGTTTAAAATCAAGGTGACCGATGCCGGTCACTATAACCGGTACCGGTTGGCTCTAACCGATATTGGTAGGGGCAATGTTTTAGGGGCTTTTGGTGAAGGCTGGTTGTAAGGTAGTTGTGTTGTTTTATAAGGCTGATAAATGAGTGGGGTTAGGTAATGGGGTGATGAGAAGGACTCAGAGAATATGGGGGTGTTCTTGGGGGTAATGTAAGGGTGGAGGAATGACAGTTAGATGTAGTGTGTTGCTGGGTAGTAGATCTAGGAATAGATTTATGATGGCAGTGGTTCAGAAATTCAAGAAATGTTATTAAAAGAATGTATAAGACTTACTTACTAGTTATTGATGGAAAATGCAGATTCTGGGACTATGATGACGAAGACAGGGCTCAAGTAGGATGACCTGACACTCAGGAGATGAGCTATCTTCCCTCCCGATGATTAGATGAGTGTCACAGGGCTCTGGTTACTCAGTTGCAGTCTTGGGCTTGATGTCCTTCTCTGCAAACTCTTCTTGTTTCTTCACTTGTCTCTGCTTGGCCAAGTAAAATCCGGACTCTCTCGATCACTTCTGATGATCCCGATTGATCAAAAATCCTTCGACCTTTGTTTCTGGTTAGGGGAGGTCATTTACAGGGAACTGATGGCGGTTACGTAACCGACGGCGATCGAGTAGGAACCGGTATCAGTCAGGTCAAAGTGGGCTATTTTTAGTAAAATAGCCAACTTTCCCTCCTTTTCTCCCGAGGGATTAGTTGCGGGCTTGGTCAAGTTACTACAAGGTCGGTTTTGGGTGCGAGTAAGGAGTCATTAGTCATGGGTGTGGATGTAGACCAAGTTATAGGTCTTAATTAGGTTAGTTTAGGGTTAGGACTAGGTCATGATGAGGTGGCAAAATGAGGTGGCAGGTACGGCGATGTGGATTTATTAATTATAAGGTAATTAATAAATAATTGTGTAAGGTTTAGGTGATGAGGTTAGGTTGCGAAATGAGATGCGGGTCACAGGGGGTCGTAAGACACAAATTTGGTGTCTACATTAGCCCCTTATTGTCGTGTAGTTTGTTTTGTAAAGCTGCACGGACAATAATATGAAGTGGTTTCCCCTGTTAAGGGTATAGGTAATCCCCCTCAAATCTATCACAGATTGAGATAGCGTGAAATCAGGGATAGGGTTGATAAAGGGTAAATGGTGTGGAGATGATGGTGAGATGGTGGGGTAGGTCCAAAGAAGCAGACGCATGTTGAAATGCAGTAGTGCGACCAGGGTACACGATTTGAAGAGCAAACCAGCAATTCATAGGCAAAGGTCGATAGTTTATCCAAACAAGGGTGATATAATCCTGGTATCCAAGGCATAGGAAGTAGCTCTAGGGGATATAACGGGTAAGGTACAAGAACGTTTAGGCATGTTCGGTAGTACCAAATGGTTGGTTTGGTTGAGATAAACGTCACGGTCTAAGTCTAGGCAAAGTTGGTCGACTGATCAAGTCAAGGACCCTAATCATGCTAAAACACGAATATGTGAGCTCGATTGAACAAAAAGCTACATGATGGGTGGATAAAATTGTATTGTGTTCATGTTGGGCGAGGTATTTAATTGGTGCGGCCTTGGGTCGGGCCGATTGGTTAGTGAGGGCCGTGAGTCGGGCCAAATGGTTGGTTGCGGCTTTAGGTCGGGCCAAGTGGTTGGGTTGCGGCCTTGGGTCGGGCCAAATGGGTTGGTTGGGGCCTTGGGTCGGGCCAAGTGGTTGGGTTGCGGCCTTGGGTCGGGCCAAGTGGTTGGGTTGCGGCCTTGGGTCGGGCCAAGTGGTTGGGTTAGGGCCTTGGGTCGGGCAAAATGGGTTGGTTGGGGCCTTGGGTCGGGCCAAATGGGTTGGTTGGGGCCTTGGGTCGGGCCAAATTGGTTGGGTGCGGCCTTGGGGTCGGGCCAAATGGGTTGGTTGGGGCCTTGGGTCGGGCCAAGTGGTTGGGTTGGGGCCTTGGGTCGGGCCAAATGGGTTGGTTGGGGCCTTGGGTCGGGCCAAATGGGTTGGTTGGGGCCTTGGGTCGGGCCAAATGGGTTGGTTGGGGCCTTGGGTCGGGCCAATGAAGTCAAAAAAGGCTAATTAGCAATGGAGGGTATAGGTGATGTGGGGAATAGGCAATGTGGTGAAAAAGGGAGATTGGTGAATAAAGGTAGAAGTTGGGGAAGGTAGGAATTTAAACCGATATCGGCTAGAGAGAACCGGTGTCGGTGAGGTGACCGATGCCGGTTCCTTAGGGCAGAATAAAACCGACATCGGTTATAGGTGAAAAACCTATAAAAAGAAAAAATACGGCCTGTCATTGTCACATTGTCAATTTGAAACCCAATTTGAGTTGTCTGAGGTGTATTGTTGAGATTGGAGCATTTGTTGGTTGAGGTGGCACTATTTGAGTGGAGAAGTGAGTGGTTGGTGGACCCTAGTGAGTAGGAGGCAGCAGTTGATTGGTGGAGGACCCAGCAGAGGAGAGTTAGAGCCATGGCTCAGCCAGGAGGAGCAGGAGGTGCTGGACCAGCTGGACCACCACCACCCATCCCACCACGACGACGTGTCATCGTACCGGTAGGTTCAAAACCCTTCATTGTGTGAATTTGATGTTGTTAGGCTGTATTTGGGGTTTGGGTAGGAATTCAAGGTTTTTGAGAAAATAATTAATAAATGGAAATTATTTGAAAAAAGGAGAGGGTAGATGGGTTAAATAGGCCAAGGCGGCAGGGTGGGTAGGTTTTTAGGGTGTTTGGGTGGGTAGATAGGGAAAAAATAGGCAAAATTCAATTTGGGGGGCCGCGTCGGGTTCGGCTCCAGGTTTTAACAGTGACCGATGTCGGTCGCTAGGCGACTGGCATCGGTCACATTTTTCGATTTGGAGGGGAGTTGTATATTGATTTGAGTTATGATAATAATAAGAATGTTTGTGTTTTGACTTTTTTGTTTTGAAAAAGGATAAAGAGGAATGTGATTAAATAGAAATACATAAAAATATTTATATTTACCACACATGATAGGTTATGGTAGGGGATGGTCGAGCTAACCTTGGGAGACCCCATGTCTCCTAAGTGCTACCTACATAGCCCATTGCACAAAGCAAGAAGAGGCCTCAGACCGATGTAGTTCTCCCTTAGAACCAGGGAGAGGTGAATTCAGGCAATTTGGTTGTGGTTAGGCAATTTGTTGGTTGGTAAAAATTTGATGTTGGTAGGGTAATGTTGTTGGTGTTGGTAGGGTAATGTTGTTGGTGTAGGTATAGGTGAAGCGGAAGTTAGCATACCCGAGTAGTAGGGAATCGTGTCCTGATTAAAGTCAACACACAATCCTAGAGTCGAGCAAAAGAGGCGAAAGTGTCTCATAGTTGAGAAGAGCCAAACAAACCACATATTAACGTAGAATGAGCTTGAACCTCTAGGTACCTTGCATAGACGAGAAGTCGATAGGTGAAAAGAGTTGTATAATCACAACATATCGGGTATTACGTCACGTCCCTTGAGTTTTGTTGCTTTGACAGATGGTGAGGTGAGGTGGTAGATATGGGCGAGGGTGCTGAGAGCGTGTTACAAGGTGATTATTCTGACGAAAGAGGACCAAAACCTAAATAGACAAGTCCATGACTCAAAAGTGCTTTTTTGGAATACTGCTTTTTATGTTTTTGGACATAGACTGATCGATGCGGGAAGTCTACATGGGATATATATTTTGTTGTTCTTGAGGTCTTCACGAAGTGGATCAATGTGAGAAGCTTCTGATAAAGGCTGACTGTGTATAGCTGTCCTTCAAGGGAGCAGTCTATTTATAGTAGCAGATGCGGTGTTTATGTATAGCTGTCCTTCGGGGAGCAGTCTATATATAATAGTAGCAATAGTTTGACATATAGCTGTCCTTCAAGGGAGCAGTCTATTGTATAATTTAGAGGTCTAGATGTCCGTTGGGCATAAAGCATCTAGTTTTGTAGGAAGTTTGACTCAAGAAAATCCCATAAGCCTATAATTAAGAATGTGTCATTTTAATACTTTGAAGTCATGGACTAGACTAAAAAGGGGAAGGCATCTTTTAAGGGGAGGTGATAATCAAACTATGTGAGCCTGATTTGATTTTGAGATGTAAGAAACAAAGTGTATGCGGTGGTAAATGAGCTCAAGGGACGAGCGTAAGGTAGATAAGAAGTGATATAACACTAATTTCAACAGTAGAATGGTCGAAGATGCAAGGCATTAAGGGGCTCAGGCTCAGGTTTACCATTAAGCGAAGCTAAACGATAAGTGCCTGATCCATAAGTGTGAGTGATAATGTAAGGCCCAATCCAATTAGGAGCAAATTTTCCATGTTTTCTCTTTTCTAGTTTGGTTACATGTTGATTCTCTTTGAGGACAAGATCACCAACCTTAAAGGTACGCTCATGAAGTTGCTTATCATAAGCATGCTTGATGCATTTTTGGTAGATTTGAAGGTGATCAAGAGCTGTAAGACGACGCTCGTCGAGAAGCTCCAATTGGGCTAACCGCTCTTGGCGGAAATCGTCGTTGGTGAGAATATCCTGAAGAGATATTCGGAGGGAAGGTATTTGTATTTCGAGAGGCAAGATAGCCTCGGTACCATATACCAAAGAAAAAGGTGTGGCATTAGTGGAGGTACGAATGCTAGTACGATAAGCCCAAAGGGCAAAGGGGATGTGATCATGCCAATTTCTTCCAGACTCATTGACAACTTTCATGAGGATTTTGGTTAGGGTTTTATTAGAAGATTCAGCTTGACCATTGGCCTGTGGATAGTAAGGTGATGAGAAACTAAGTTTGATACCAAAGTTGTCACAAAGGTCTTGTAACAACTTATTTTTGAAATATTTACCATTATCTGTTATTAGACGATGAGGAATACCAAAACGACAGATAATGTGATGGTTAACGAATTCGACGATTTTTTCTTTTTTGATTGAAATGAGTGGAATGGCCTCCACCCATTTTGTGTAATATTCGGTTGCTGTGATTATCCAACGGTGACGTTGCGAAGAGGGCGGGTGAATCTCACCAATAAGGTCTAAACCCCATTGTGAGAAAGGCCAAAGATCTTGTGCGACTTGTAGCGGATGGCTAGGAGTATGTTGAAGGTTGGCATGTTGTTGACACATAACACAACGCTTAACATATTCGTAGCAGTCGTTATTAAGAGTAGGCCAATAATAACCTAGGCAAAGGATTCGTTTAGCCATGGCAAGGCCACTAAAATGTCCGCCACAAATACCGTCGTGGATTTGTTGGATGGTATAGGTGACCTCCGCACCGGTTAGACATCAAAGGAGGATGCCATCAAAGCCACGTTTATAAAGGAGTCCCCCCATGACAACATAACGAGAAACACGTTTAAGAAAAGCACGTTTTCCAGTACTAGTAAGGTCAGGTGGGAGAACGGAGGTTGTAAGGTAGTCGTGAAATTGGTGGTACCAGGTATCCTGCGAATTAGCAGACACATTATTTATCATACAAACAACCGGGGCTAAGTAGGATGGGGCAAAGAGTTGTTGGACCAAGACGAATATGTCAGAGTCAGTTGGTGAGGCAGAATTTGCGAGGCTAAGCAAGCCATAGTATCCGCAAATTTGTTAGTGGAGCGGGAATAGTCCGGATAGAATAACGAGTAAATGAGGTCAACAGTGAATCCACGTAATGTTTGTACTTTTGAAGTTCCTCATTTTTACATTGGTAGATGCCCATAACTTGATTGACTACCAATTGAGAGTCGCAAAAATCAATAGATTTGACACCTAAGTGTAATGCAACCTGGAGACCCAAAACAAGGGCCTCGTATTCCGCTGTATTATTAGTGCAGGGGAAATCAAGTCGGAATGAAAGAGGCATAGGCTCAGTGTCGAGAGGAATGAGAACAACGCCGGCTCCTCCGCCGCACTGGCATTTGGATCCATCGAAGAAGAGGGTCATTGGATACGACTCCTCCCTGAGGGAAAGAGTAGCGATGAGTTCGTCAGGGAAATTAAAATTGGTAAATTGCGCCCCCGGTACAGGGGCTTCCGCGAGTTGGTCAGCAATAGTTTGTCCTTTGATTGACTTCTGGTGTATAAATTCAAGGTTGAGGTCAGCGAGGAGCATAAGCCATCGGGCGATGCGTTGGTTTAAATGAGGTTTGGCATACATATAATTGATGGGGTCTATGTTGGTGATGACGAAAGTTTTGTGATTCAGGAGGTAGTGTCGGAGTTTGGTGGCTACGAATGATAGGGCTAGGCACAGTTTTTCTACATGTGTATACCTAGTCTCGTAATCCACGAGAGTTCAACTTATATAATAAACGGCTTGTTCTCGATGCTCAGAGTCACGATGTGCGAGCATGGCTCCTACGGCGTGGTCGGTGGCGGAAAGGTAAAGGTAGAAAGGGCGGTCGTCCTGAGGTGGGATAAGCACGGGTGGCTGCAAGAGATAAGCTTTGAGAGCCTCAAAGGCTTGGTGACACTCTTCGCTCCATTGAAAGGCAATGTCCTTTTTAAGAAGGTGATGAAAAGGCTGACATCGATCCGAGAGTTGGGAAATGAAACGCCGGATAGATTGAAGTTTACCCTACAAACTACGCAATTGTTTGAGGTTTTTGGGTGGGGGCATTTCTAGGATAGCTTTGACTTTAGATGGATCGACCTCAATGCCATGCAAAGAGACGATAAAGCCAAGAATTTTTCCCGAAAGAACACCAAAGACACATTTCTTTGGTTCAAGTGGACCGAATATTGAATAGCAAAGTGATGAAAATAATGGTTAAAACATCAAGATGTTCACTGCGATGTTTAGATTTGCCAAGAAGATCATCGACATAATCCTCAAGGATAGTGTGCATAATGTCATGAAAAATGTAAGTCATAGCCCGCTGATAGGTCACACCAGCATTCTTAAGGCCAAACGGCATGACACGATAACAGAAGGTTCCCCAAGGAGTTATGAAGGCAGTTTTATGTTGATCGGCAGGGGCAACCAAAATTTGGTTGTATCCCAAAAAGCCATCCATGAGAGAAAGTATTTCATGGCCCGTAGTGAGATCAACAAGTTGATCAATACTTGGGAGGGGGAAGTCATCCTTGGGGCAAGCGAGGTTAAGGTCTCGGAAATCCGTGCATATCCGAAGTCCCCCTGTCGCTTTAGTGACAGGTACGATGTTAGAAATCCATTGAGGATAGTCAATAGGCAAGATGAAGGAAATAGAAAGAAGTCATTGAAGCTCTTCTTTGACCAAGAGGGCAATGTGTGGATGCATTTTTCTCAGTTTTTGTTTGACTGGTTTGGAATCGGGATTTAGGGTGATGTTATGGACAGCAATGTCAGGATCAATTCCTGGCATGTCAGCGTAGGACCAAGCGAAAGCTTGGTTGTGGGTACGGAGAAAGGTAGTAAAGGTGACTTGTTCTGATGCGCTAAGGGATTGTCGATCTTCACAATGTGAGGATCCTCCTCTGTGTGGATGTTGATTTCTATAGTTGACTCGTTCAACATGGTTTGAGTTTCAGACGGTAAGGCGCGTTGAATATAAGAGTCATCCGCGCCAAGATAAGTGAGGATGGAGTCATCATCCTGGCACTCAACAACATTAATTGATGGCGAGTCCTCTTCAATCATGTCTGGATATAGAAGGGGGATAGAAGAGGGGGCCTCATTATCACGTTGATAAGTGAGAGGACCTAGGAAGATAGCATTTATGAAAAAAAAAAAAAAAAAAGTTAGGAGGGATAGATTCAGGATCTATCAACTCTGTGGGTGATGATGGCAAAATGGGTGATGATGGTTCGGTAGGGGTGACATCGTCATCTTCCAGGAGACAACTGACATGAGGTTCCTTCGGTGTAAGTGTTCAGGAAATCCGAGACCACTACGATCATTGTGCTTGCGTGTAGTTACGGGAATGATTGTATGTCGGCCTTGTTCATAAAGACCAAAACCAAAGCCTTTCCAAGCACAGCGAGTCAAGAAGGTGAGGGCAAAACGACGATTTGTCAGGTATTGAAAATTGGATTAGAAGGGAACCACCTCAAAAGGAGGTTCAGGGGTAACAGAGGATGCGTCGACACCCCCATATGTTAGGTTGGTGCGGTAATGAGGTGGTCCGTAGGGGATTACCTCCCCCACGTGACGGTCGTAGGTAGGATGCGCATGTAACTATCCGTACTCCTGTGGGGTATGGAAAGAACTAACGTTATATAGGTGGTATTCCCCCAGCGTAAGGCATTGAAAAACATCTACTAAGGGGTCGGAGGTTGGGATGTTATTTGCGGGAAAGGAAGTGGTATTTGCGATGGCGGTTTCATTGGTTGAAGGTGTGGGTGCGGTTGAGGTAGATGGTTGAAGTGCGGTTGAAGTGGATGGTTGGGTTGGATGAATGGGTGTCGTGACTGGTACAAGCACATCATTAGGGCGGTACAACATATTACAGGTTTTGAAAGGGGGAGGATCAGCTTTTACGGTGTAGGACTTCCCCTCGTACTCAAATTTTATGCACCTATGTAAGGTGGAGGGAACGCATCCCATAGCCCGGATCCAAGGGCGGCCTAACAGCATATTGTATTGGAACTCTCCCTCAAGGACATAGAAGAGTTCGGGTAAAGTACGTGGTCCTACACGAATGTTAAGGATCATGGTGCCTAAGGTAGAAGTAATAGCATCATTGAATGACCGCAACATGATGGGGTTGGCACACATGCAGCTAGAAGGGATATTCATTTGTTGGAAGGCTTTTAAAGAGATGATGTTTAGGCTAACGCCCCCATCAATCATAACACGACATACCCGAATGTCTCGGACATAAGCTGAGATGAAAAGAGCAGGTCGGGATCTTGACACCAAAGTCGATAATTTCATCTTCGAAGAAACCGACAAAGCAGCTTGTTGAACAGAGAGGCAGAAGTAGTTGGGGAGATAGGTTGTTTGGTGAGCAAAGCAATGTGATTGGGTGTTAAAATAGAGGTAACAAGAAAGGTTTCGTTAGATAAGACCTCTATCCCTGAAGGATTTCAACGAGAGCTCACAATGAGATTGAAGTCGAATGAGATCATACAGTGTCATTTTTACAAAGCGATTGGTGAAGCTGTTTGATCATAGTTCGGAGGGCAACTCCATTAGGGACGGGGTAAGCGGGTCCTCAAATAACCACTTTAGGTGGTGGTGCGATCGGGATGGTGGATGGAGAAAGAGAGGACACAGTGTGCTTTCTTTCACTTTCTCATTATTTTTCGCCTCGAGTAGCAACACTAATCATATTGATCTCGTGAATACAAGAGGAGGAAGACGGTAGGGATAGGTCATGGTCTTCGAGAGGTGGGGCTGTAATAATGATAGATCTTGGTGAGGCGGGGACAGGTGGTATAGGAGAGGGTGAAGCTAAAGGTCTCTCTTCGTAAGTTGTCTTTCTTAACTTTTTTATCTGAGAGAGGTGACTGACGAAGTATGGCTTTCAACGCTTTGCATCCCTCTACGTCATGTCCGGGTGTGCGGTGGTAAGCGCAGATTTTAGACTCATCATAACCTATAGGTCAAGGTTTAGATGGATCATAAGGTCTAAGTGGGGGTAGGGAAATGGTCGCATTCTCCACCAACATAGCAAGGATTTTGGCGTAAGACCCTTTGAGTGGGTCAAAGTCAGAGGAAAATGAGGCTATTGACTGGGTAGTTTGTGGTAATGACGGGGTATGGTTGGTTTGTATGGTTGGTGGTTTAGCCAAGGGGTTTTGATAATGGGTTTTAACTAAACGTGGCTTCTTTGGCGCAGAAGCTATGTTTAGCTGGTTAGATGATGAGGCCACAGATGATGTGGTATCAGAAAACAACCACGGAGAAATAGGAGTGGCAGCAAACAATTCTTTTGATGATGGAATTTGTTTAGGGTTGGTAGGTGGACAGGATACACGGGGTGATGGTGTTGCTATACCCTTGGATTTCCGTATAGGTGCGTAAGACGAGGTCGCTTTAAAGAAAACGCAGGAGGTATGATATATTGATGCAAGGTAGAGGGATGGTGTCCCAATATAGAAGGTAGGTGTGACGACGAGGGTTTTAGTTGTGATAGAGGCATAGGTTGAGGAGATTGAGTCTGTCTCCTAATGGGATGGACGGCTTTATTTTTAGATAAATCAAGCCACTTAGGTGGGTGTGTTAGATCAGGTATTGGTGAGGTCCCAAGCGTAGGGGAAGATTTGGTTAGGTTAATAGAAGTGAATGAGGTATTTGGTAGAAATGAGGGGTGTGAAGATGAGGACATAGGCATTTTAAGCTTCGTAAACACTTCTGTATATGGTAGAGGCATCCGGGATCGGTCATCTGCATTTGAGTAGAATATGGCGTACTCAAACGTTCCCATAGGACTCGTCTATCTTCTGGGAAAAGACAGTCCTCACGTGTGAATAGGAACTTTTGTATGGAAGAAAGGTGGGTTGTGATTCCGGTCCATTGTGGGTGTGATATAGGGGGTAGATGAGGCACTGTATCAATGGGCGTTAAGAGGTCAACCGGTCACTGAAAAGATTTAGGCGATGAAGAACTAATAGGTAGGAGGGCATGTTTGAGAGGATCCGTCATGTTTAAAGAATGTGGTGATGTCGGTTCAAGAGGTTTCTCATCTAAGGATGACAAAAGAATTGGCGAGCCTTCCTCTTGTACAGCAAGAATGGTAGAAGGAGACGTTTGGGAAATAGATAAATTAGATAACATCCACTCACAGTCTTGCAAGGATGTGGTGTAAGAAGGCTCATTTGTGAGAAGGGAACTCTGGGCGGTTAATTCCTTAATGGGTAAAGGAACGGCCAGGATTTCGTCTTGTCTTGATGGTGATGAAGGGGGTTCTGGTTCCTGCGTTAGTGAAGAGGCTTGATTCAAAATTTGTTCGATAGAGGTTTTTGGCTGGGAGTCGAAGACTGCATGGATCTCGTGAACGCTCTCCTCGGCTAAGATATCTTGGTTTAGGTTACTGTTAGAAGAGTGGTTCGGGAATGGTTTGTTGAATATTTTCAAATTTCGGTTAGCAGGGGCGTTAGGATTATCGAGGGCTATATCCCCCGCATCAACCATTTCCTGCACTATGTTTTTCAACATCTTGCAGTTTTCATGACTGTGTCCCTTCACACGGTGGAAGTTACAGAAGTCATTTTCTTTGTACCAAGAAGGTATGGCGCGAGTGGAATCAAACCCGGAATGAGGTTTAACAGGAGGTAAGGTAATAGCTCCTGCTTTAAGCAATTTTTCCAATATCACACCATATGTTTCTCCCAAGGGAGTGTAGTTGATGGGCTCTGCTTTATACTTATAGGTGGTTTTTGGCGGGGTATTAGACGGTGGTTGGGATTTGACCATCACCGCGTGCATGGCTCCTTTTGATTTCGAAGCAGTCGATGGGTGAGGATTGGTGGTGTTAGGTTTGTTGGTAGAATCTTGGGTTCGGAAACTGGGGTTTTTGTTGCGCAACCGCAATTTCTCTTCCTCTAAGGCTCGAATCTCTAGTTTTCGAGCCATAGTAAAGGCCTCGTCAAATGTATGGAAAGTTTGAATTTGGAGGGTAGGAGAGATGTGCTTAGCACAGGCCCGCGTAAAGAGTTCAATAAGTTCGGCCTGAGGCAAGGCATACGTAAGTTGGTTGATAAGGCCCCGCCATCGTCCAACGAAATCTGCGATAGATTCGTCTTCAAATTGTCGGATGGCATAGAGGTCGGTGATAGATACTTTCTTGGCAATGTTAATGGAGAAATGATCTAAGAAAGATTGGGCTAGCTGGTTAAAAGAGAAGATTGAGTGCTGGGTCAAAGCACTGTACCACTCCAAGGCGGGTCCTGATAAGGACATGGGAAAGGTGCGGAGTAGTAAAGCGTCGTCGTGAGCAATCAGATAGCAGGCATGTCTAAATGATCGCAAGTGTTGTTGAGGGTCCTCCTTACTATTAAAATGTGTAAATTTTGGTAATTCACATTGAGGAGGATATGAATGAAGGGGGACTGAAGGGTGGATAGGCTCCTGAAAAACTTGCTCGTATGTCAAGGCGCTACGACTTCCTGAAACAGAAGCCTCCAGATTTTGCATTTTGTCCATCATTTGTTTAATTAAATCAGTAGTTGGATAAGATGATGGTGTGGTTGTGGTAAACGGAGGCAAATTGGGCCAAGGGCCATCGCTAGACAATGGTGGAGTTAAATGTTGATAAGGTATGGAGGATGAATGTGTTGAGGCGACTGTACATACCCAAAATTGTAAGGTACTATACTGCGGAACGGCGTAATAAGTACCCCAATGATGATACAGGTCTCCTCGTAAGGTGTTCGGGATCCGAGAAAAGCCCTCGGAGTATGCGTTAACATCCCACATGCCCCGCTTAGCCCCCACGCCCTTTGTTTTCCCCTTTTTCTTCTTTCCTTGGCCTTTTTGATCTTCAGTGACGAAACCGCTACCCTACGGCGGTCGGTGCGTGACCGCCGCCCCGATCGGGCAGCGGTCTCAGTAACCACCGCCCGCTCGCAGCGCAAGCGGCGGTCCTGTGCACGTTTTCCAGAACGTTCTTTGATGTGACTCGCGTGAAATATCATGATTCACCAGCTTTTCCTTGCCGACTTGAGCATGCATTTATGTTTTTGGTCCCCTGGAATAGTGTTTTTCCTTTGTTTATTGTTTAGGAGTTCAGTTTGGTTTTGATCTTTGGGTGATTGAATTCCTATAAATGCATGGTTTGTGCACAAGCTAAAGGGTCTGAATTTTGGCTGGATTTTAGAGTTTGAGCTTTGCTTTCATTTCCTATTTTTAGTGTTTTAGCTAGTTAGCTTGTTTAGAAGCCATAGCTTGAATTCACTTGCATCTTTTGTTAAATTGCTCAGCTGTTGGTAAGCCACATACCCATCTTGTGCAGGCAGTGTTGTTATTTCATCCAAATCTAGTCTAAAGCTTGCCTCTGAATTCCTCTTTGCTGTAGATTTAATTTTCATTGTTGCTTAGAGTTCTTAGTTCAGTTCATTATATGCCTGGTTAGCTTTATTCAGCTGTTGGTAAGCCACATATCCAATTTGTGCAAGCAGTGTCTTTATTTTATCCAATCCATCGAAGCAGTAGCTTAGGAAGCCATTAAAGTTGCAGGTTTTGCTCTTCGTATAGGATAGTTACAGGTTCTGGTCGCTTCATGTTGCATGACTCACAGTAAAATCCCGCTAGGAATCGCATAAGCCAAGCTCTGTACTCTTGCGCTATCCCTCTCCTACTCGCATTTTCGGTCTACATTCTGAGCTGTCCTTGTCCCAAATTCTACTCCTATCGGTGCTAGCATTACACGCTTTTCTGGATCCACGTGAACACGAAAGAACGAGGAGATCATACTGAGGGGACGAGATCACACACACTATCGGATTCGCCACTGTTCTGCGGAATCCAGGTTTAACTTTCAAAGTTCTAGTTAGAATCATATCAAATAGAGTAGATAAATTGCTTCATTTCAGTAAATTCTATTCTCAATATTGCCAGGGAAGCTGTGAGGATTGATAGTTTCTGAGAAACTATGATTCACTCCTCACTTCTGAGGTAGGATCGAGAATCTTGCAGATAGATTAGACGAGCTATTTTATTTATTTAGAATAATTCTACAAATCGCACAGGCAAATAACTACACTCGGTTATCTTGTCTGTTTTAAATTGTTATTTAATTATTATTTCTAGATACGCTTAAAATAGTTTGCTTTCCTTAAAATTGTCAAAAGATTTCTTAGAAGAATAAAAAGTTATATATGTTAGATTTATTTCATGTAGTTAGAATTTGCTTCGTTACAGTTAGATTTGCATTTTGTTTCGTATGACAATCACGGGACCTCAGGAGCCCAGGGAATATATATTTGAGCCAATCGTGCCTCAACCAAACCTCGTCACAGCAATAGTTGACATAGACCAAAATCTCAGAATACAAGTATTCCGAACAACCACAGATTTACAACTGATCAGTTCTCAGTTAAGAGGATTAAACATAGAAGACGACCAGGCACATGCATTTTGGTCAAGTCAGCCAAACTACAGATTACCCTAGAAAATCATCCACATGACTGTAGAAGGGTTTGAAAGAGAACAAACATTCGGGTGTGATCCTTTAGTTCCACAGCCAGACGCTGGAGACACCCTCGTAGATATAGATACCAGCTTAAGAATCCAGGTTGCGAGAACGCCTGTGAGGTATTCTGAGAAGATTGCACAACTGTTGGTTCTAAACATAGAAGCTGAGAAAGCGTACGATTACTGGATACTAGGGATTAGAACTTGATCTCGCGTATGACCATAACAGGACCGCAACAACCAAGAGTCTATGGTTGTGATCCACAGATCCCACAGCCCAACGAATCCATAAGAGAATTAGATATAGACACTGGCCTACGCACACTAGTATTTCAGTCCACTCCACTTCCACCCATCATCATCGAACAATTGTCCTTACTGAATATAGCGGCTAACGAAGCTAGAGAATTCTGGACTAGGCCAGAAAATCGTCCATAAAAGTCAATTATATTCACCATCCACTATATGACCTTATCAGGAGACATACACGAAACTATCCCAGGTCATTTTCCACGTATTCCGCAACCCATAGATCAAATCACGCCAGAGCTCGATATTGATTGGAGCCTTCGAGCAGTCATCCTTGCTGATCGATCTATCACACCAGTCCAAGTTAGAAGGGCCTTCTTTGCCTTAGATTCGCAAATTCCATTAGTGCGTGTCGAAGACATTAGACTGCCTAACTAGTTTGTCTGAATCCAACGCATATTCTACCCCCACTGCTGTCTCGGCATGACCTCGAGAGGTCGGGTACGCGGAAGAGTCACTTGTAGATTCTCACGCTCGCTTGTCGCTTTTCCAGCGTACAAAATTGGTGAACCCGACGTGAAACAAACGAAAT
Source organism: Taxus wallichiana var. yunnanensis (assembly GCA_018340775.1). Classification (NCBI taxonomy): domain Eukaryota; kingdom Viridiplantae; phylum Streptophyta; class Pinopsida; order Cupressales; family Taxaceae; genus Taxus; species Taxus wallichiana. The sequence goes on from CM031238.1 coordinate 746,382,877, forward strand.
TAGTGAAGCTGACGTAAACTTCCTACTTTCTCTTTCGGAGTCATAATATCATGTTTCCTTTCACAAACCACCTTCGCTCCTTCCCATTATTCTGGAAGTATTCATATACCCCCCGAATATGTCGGGATTCAATGCATATGGCAGACCCCTCTTGGGTCTTGAGGCATACTACGCCCAACAAAATAGGCAATCATCACCCTCACTCTCAGTATGGGGCGACAACTATTCAACTAATCAGTTGTCAACACAAACCCCAAGAATCAGATATAATTCATCTTTTCAAACTGAGGAGTTAGATCAACCCCCTCGAATGCAACAAACAGAGCCTTCAGGTTCAAACAATATGACGTTTACCGGAGAATCTGGTTCGTCTCCTCAAATGCTACTTAGATCACAAATCAGTAGACAGTCAGACCCATACCTGGTCTTAGATGATGGACAGTCAATATGTTATCCTAGGAGTGAACAACATTCTCGGGGTATGTACCCACCTATAGGAGGTTTACAAATACAACCCGAGATCTCTTTTCAAGAAAATACCTCTATGCCACTGCATATAGGAAATACTCTCAGAGAAACTTGGCAAGATAGCAATCAGTTCATGACAGGCTATCACATGCCTATACAACACTAGGGTATACAACAAACGCCGCTCAGGCAAAGCACCGTGACTTCACCAAATGAAGTCATTTCAACGTTAGTAGAAAGAGTGAGAGGGTTAGAACTTGCTCAAGCAAGTCAAAATTCTCCGTTCATGCAAACAGGAAGTTCCAATCCTCCATACCACTCTGGCCAAGTAGATCTCCTCACAGGAGTAGGCACGTTAGGCATGCCGCCTCACTATCCACAACAAACGCCAACAAGGCCCACCATCTCTAACACTATTCCTCCCGGTCTAGTGTCAAACAATCCATTCCTTGACAATACCCCGTCGTACTTAAACATGTACTCTAAATCACCACAAGGAGATATGTTCTCCTCTCCCGGCATGTTTGCTCAAATGCAGGGACCTTCTTATGCCCCTGTCAATGCATACGTTGCACCGTATCAACAACCTATCCCACCGTTACTCCCTCAGCAACCACCATCAATGGTCGAAAGCTATGCGATAGGGACTTATTCAGAATATCTAAAGGAACCCTTAGATTTCACCATACGAAGCGTCATGCTTCCAAGACCTCTTCCTGATTTACCCAAGTTCAAGGGTGAGGGAGATCCAAATGCACATATCAAAGCTTACGCTACAGCCATACGAGAATTACTCCCTTGGGATGGGGTTGTTGCTAAAATATTCCCTAAAACCTTGGAAGGTATTGCTCTCGACTGGTATTACAGGATACCTGAAGCCTCCATCCATTCATTTAAACAACTCGTGTCAGAGTTCATCAAGGCCTTCGACATGAACAAACTGTTGAGAACAAGAATCAGGGAATTCTTGCACATCAAACAAGAACACAACGAATCTATCGCCCATTTCATCCAGAGGTGGCGTACAGTTCTTTATTCTTCAGCAAGTGCTCCAAACATGGATCAGATGGAACTATGCGATTTATTCCTTCATTCTCTCAGCAAGGAGGTGAAGGAAGAAGTCTAGAAGTTCCCACTAAGAACTTACGATGAAGTACTTGAGAGCGCTCTTCGAATAGACCAAGCAGCGATAGATAGTGGTCGTAAGACATATGGAACAAACGGGAGGTTAATCACCTCCACTCAAAACACTACAACTATCACAAATGTCAATCAAGGACCCAAAATCCTTAACAAAAATCGTGGGGTAACAATAGATGGGGTAACCGACCAGCCCAAGAGGGTGAATGTTGTTAATGCTCCGTCACAAACAAACAACCAACGAAACAACAACTTTACCCCGACGATCAATACAGTGGATTTTAACCATCCACAACAACAACGGTGAAATCCCATACAAGGGCCAAGCCAAAACTCATTTGGTTACCAAAACCAAAGTCAAAACCAGAAACAACAATTCCAAAACTTTAATCCTAATAGGCAATAGTTTGATCGAAATTTTAGGCCACAATACACACCAAACCAACAAAATGGGAATTACAACCCCAATTCTTATTGTGGTTTCCATAAAATTTGGGGTCACGATACTAGAACGTCGTGACTACAATAAATTTATGCAACGCTTGCCAGAAGAACAAAGACAGTTCTTCACAGACTTGTTTTTGGCAGATCCCGTCTCATCATCACCAAATACGCTCACAGGGGCAGTTTCTCCTCAGAATGCTCCCCTCAAGATCTTTAACGATCCGCTCCCAAATCATGATGGCAATAGGCTGAATCCAACCGGAGCAAACAAAAGTGCAATGACGGGAAACAATGATCATGAAGCCTCGACTTCATTAAATCCATCAGTTGCGCCACAGTTAGGAGCTCAACCGAGACCCAAGATAGTCAGTTTGGTAGAATTAGACGCTGAACTACCTATCGAAGCTATAACAAGAACACGAGAGTATTTCTCTCAACCGAGCCCAAGTCATCTGCCAGAGACAGATAAGAGTCAGCAAATAGTTGAAAAACCCATCGGTGCCTATGATTTAATTAGTGACCTAACAAAGACCTTCTCACACATTTCATTTTTGGACTTACTAAAGAACTCTCCCCCTCACAGAGCTGCTCTTTTAGAAGCACTAGGTCTAGGCCATCTAATTAACATCACTCCACCTCCTGAAACACAAGTAAATCACGTAGATTTTGATATCCACCCTCCGGGGCAGCCGGACAAGGATGTCGAATTCATATTCGAAATAAGTAAAATGCCCACAGATGCTGAGATCACACGCCGAGGTGATCCAGCCTTACACTTGCAAGTATGGGTTTATAATAACTATGTAAAACGGGCAATGGGTTGTGATGGGGCGCGATTAACATAGTCCCTTTCTCTTTCCTCCAAAAACTTGGATATGGGGAAACAAACTGTTCCACTACTCGAAATACATTGAGAGGCTATGATAGCCTTAAAGCCACTTCGATAGGAACTATTATACTGCGGTCACCTTAGGGCCCAAAACCATTTTGACTGAGTTTTATATTATAGATCGGGAAACTAACTATAATATGATCCTCACCGACCATGGATACACCGCATGAAGGCAATCCCTTCCATGCTATTTCAAGAAGTAAGATTCCTGCATCTAGGAAAGGTATTTGTAGCCAAAGGTGATCCAAAACCTTTCGATTTGCACCTAGCTTATTTAAAGAAAAGACTAGGGGTGCTCTGAATTTGAACTGCCAACAAACCAACTTAATAAACCCTCGACCCAAAACCAGAGGAAAATTTGGTACCTACGACGGATCTTGAAACTACCAGCATAGCCAAAACAATTCCAACCCCTAAAGATAAAACTAAAGAAACAGTATCATTAGGGACTACTGCGAAAATCGTTGAGTTGATAGAACAAGATTCACCAATGTTCTTACCATTTGATTCAGTAGGCATAGGATTTTCCCTAGGTGTTGGTTCCTTGCAGCAGAGGATCTCTGTATGGTAGAAGTAGAATGCGCAAACGCAGCAGATGCCCCAACATCTGTACTCCCGGCTAAGTATTGGACTCTCCATTTCGATGGAGCTAAATGTCGTTATGGAGCGGGGGCAGGTATAATTCTTACTTCACCCGAGGAGAAAGTCCTCCCATTTGCTTTTAAATTAAACTTTGAATGCACAAACAACGGCGCTGAGTACGAAGCCCTCCTCCTTGGCCTTACCTTAGCCAAAAGAATTGGTATTGATAACATCAGAGTCCTGGGAGACTCGCAATTAGTGACAAACCAAGTTTCTGAAGTATATGAAACTAAAGCCGAACATTTACAACTCTACAAAAACGCTGTGTTAGATTTAAGCAAGGCGTTCAACTTCATATCCATTGAAGCAATCCCACGAGAGAAAAATCTTCTCGCCAATTCAATAGCAACCTCAGCATCACGTTTTACTCCGAGCAATGAGTTAGAAGATACCCAGTTCACGGTATCCATTCGTGATGAACCATTGATAAAAACAATGACAAATCCTCTTTCAAGCGAAAGTGAATCTACCGTCCTAGACCATGTTGATAATGATGCTGCTACTTTGGATTACTTAAATTCCTATGCGGCACTACATCTCTCCTATCACATGCTAGATTTATCCTTGATTCCACATTCGTCTTCCTACTTCGGAAATCCCTTAACGGATCTTCCCTCACAAATGGAACCTAGCATATACGGAGTAGAAAATGGGGATGATTTAGATTTACCTCCAGCACCACCTGAGTTCGAAGAGGGTAATGCCTCTTTGATCGAAGCAACAATCGATGTCAACATCGGAACAGAAGATGAACCAAGAATATTGAAACTAGGCTCTTCGTTAACCCCAGAAGAGGTGGAAATACATACTCAGATTCTCAAAGAACATCAAAAGGCATTTGCATTTAATTACAAGGAGATGACAGGAGTCGCACCCCACATTGCGGTGCACAACCTCGTCACTAGATCAGATGCAAAGCCAATTAAACAAAAATCAAGACCCATGAAGCCCAAAGTAGCTCTCATGGTAAAAGAGGAGGTAATAAAACTCCTTTAGGTAGGATTCATCAAGCCAGTTGACTACTCCCAATGGGTATCTAACATCGTTCCCGTTCTCAAGAAGAATGGAAAGATACGCATCTGCATAGATTTTCGAGATATCAACAAAGCGTGTCCTAAGGATGATTTCCCATTACCATCCATAGACGTTATCGTTGATGCAACGGCTGGTTTTGAACTTTTGTCTCTCATGGATGGATTCTTGGGATACAATCAAATCAGAATATCCGAGCAAGATCAAGCTAAAACCACATTTATAACTCCTTGGGGAACCTATTGCTACGTTGTTATGCCATTCGGTCTCAAGAACGCCGGTGCTACGTACCAGCGGGCCATGACATACATATTTCACGATCTAATTCATAAAATCGTGGAATCTTATGTAGATGACTTATTGGCTAAAGCCAAGAAGCGCTGTGACCATCCCGAAGTACTCCGCGTCATTCTTTCACGTCTAATAGAATACGGAGTCACGCTAAATCCAGAGAAATGCGTCTTTGGTGTAACAGGAGGAAAGCTCCTAGGTTACATCATATCGTCATGAGGGATTGATGTTGATCCAACCAAAATTCAGGCTGTCCTCGAAATGGTCCCACCTTCGAGTGAATCTGGAATCAGATCATTTCTCGGAAAGCTGGGTGCAATCCGGAGATTCATCCCGGACCTAAGCTTCGCCGTTCATCCAATCAACAATTTACTCAAGAAGGATTATAGCATTGATTGGACTGAAGATTGCAATGAAGCTTTTGATGCAGTTAAGCGTTTTCTGTTATCACCACCTACGCTAATGCCACCTAAGCTAGATCGCCCGTTAATCCTATATTCGCGAGCTACCAATGTCTCACTGGCCTGTATGTTGGCCCAAGAAGACGATAACAAGAGAGAACGTGTGATTTATTTCATTAGCCGAACACTGCTCGACTATGAAACACGCTATACACAGGCAGAACGAGAATGCCTTGCCATAGTCTTTGCTACTAAACGCCTAAGACATTATATGCTGAATCAAGAAACGAAGGTCATGGTAAAAATGGACCATTTACGAACTTTTCTCACACAAGGGTCCTTATCTAAAAAGGCTGGATGTTTTATAACCTTAATGGGAGAGTTCGAATTAACATTTGTAAATCAGAAGTCGGTTAAAGGACAAATCATCGCGGATTGGTTAGCTGACAACCCATTAGACGGAGGTGATTTAGTAGATTTAGACTTTCCAGATGAATGCGTATACTACATCGAAACACGACCTGCTATCTCTGAGTGTCCTTGGTACACTGATATCGTTAATCATATCATGGACCATACGTACCCGGAGGCAGTTACACCGCAACAAAGAAGGTGGTTACGCATAATCGTAGCTAAATATGTCATTATAGAGCAGGTGCTCTATCGAAAAGCATTCGATGGAATGCTCTTAAGGTGTGTTGACACAGAAGAGTCCAAGAGGATTCTCCATGAATCCCACAGGTATATGTGGAGGCCACTTCAGTGGCCATGCCACCACTCGAAAAATACATCGAATGGGCTATTTCTGGCCCACTCTAGAACATGACGCGATAGAGTTTGCACGCAGGTGTCATAAGTGCCAAGAATTCTCCCACGAGATCCACATGCCAGCACAAGCTCTGCAACCAATCGCTACTCCATGGCCCTTTTCTACATGGGGTCTAGACTTAATAGGGAAATTCTCTCCCTCATCACAGATGGCCATAATTTTATAATCATGGCCACCGAATATTTTACCAAATGGGTGGAGGTCATGCCTCTTACTACATGCGTACTGTTCCGTGATCACCAAGTTCATTTTGAACCAAATCATTTGCAGGTACGGTATCCCACAAATCATTATCTCCGATAATGGAACTTCTTTCAAAAATGAAGAATTTCGCGAACTATGCAGTAGATTTAAGATAAGCCATCATATGGCTTCCTTGTATTATCCCCAAGCCAACAGATAGGCTGAAGCGACAAACAAAACAATGAAAGCCATTCTCCTTAAAATGGTGAAAGAAAACAAGTGAGATTGGCATTTGAAGTTATATCCGGCCTTTTGGGCCCACCGAACCTCAATAAGAACACCAACGGGAGCAACTCCTTTCTCGCTAGTATTTGGGGCAGAAGCAGTTCTCCCGCTTGAGGTCGAAATACCCAGTCTCCGCATTTCACTGCAAGGGATTCTGGATGAAGACACTTACAGAGAAGCACGTCTTTCCCAACTAGAAAGCCTAGATGAAACTAGGTTAGATGCTGAGCAGCGGCATAGAGCTTATGCTGACCGAATGTGCCGGCAGTACAACAAGAAGGTCTATGAACACGATATATACGAAGGTGATCTAGTTCTAAGACTAGACAGCTGGATCGACAAGAAGACCGGCGAAGGAAGGAAATTCCGGCCCAAATGGTTGGGCCCATACCGAGTCATGAAGGACTACGGAAATGGTGCATACCTCTTATGTACGTTAGAAGGTGAGGAGTTTGGTGAAACAGTCAATTCCCTACACCTCAAACGTTTCTACGCATAGGCAGCTAACGCTACCTATATAACTATCTACATTGCATCTTCATATAGATTTAGATCATTTTGTCCACTTGTTCTTACATAAGTTGTGATCAAGAAATCTATTCTCAAAGCAATTCATTACAAACTCGTGATGTTTCTGGCATAATGTTCTTTAATCATACCTCTCCATCTTCATGTATCATCAAATCATCTTGGAATCTTTTATCAAATAAATCAAACATGACAAAGCCCTAACGGTAACCATACCAAGATCTGCAAGTTTGTTCTCACTTTGATTTCTTCTTAGGATAGGTGTCTTGCCTAAGGTCTGTTCTAGAAGCTTCATGGTGTCACATCTATCCCATATATACATCTCTTTGGAAATAAGCATATACTGACATTTTACTCAAATAAGCAAGTCAAAAAGTGATTAAACAGAAAATTTTATTTTTACACATTTCCTTGCCCCACCAACCTTCGGTGACGAGCTTGCGTCTCTTACTAGTGACGTAGGGTTGGGAAAGGATGGAAATTCCCTTACTCGCCTATGCCTTGCCCACGGTGATAAACCCACGCTTCTTACTGGTAGCATGGGGCAAAGTGTAGGGGGTCCTCTTGACAAAGCAAACGTTAAAAGGTCATAAACAAACTATTCAAACTTTGAGTCAAAAACGAATGAATCAGATGTTCAAAATTCCAAAAGAGTTAAAAATCCTAAAAACCCGATTTTGTCTACTATGTGGCCATCTACGGGTCTAAGTCTAGATAAACCGCAAAGCAAGTTGCATCCAAAACTATGAAGTCATTCAGGTAGGGTAGGCTTGTAGCTTCCAATTTGGTTCCGCCAAAGCTTTGTCTGTCTTTCATCACTGTCATTTCACCATATTTCATAACTTGCGCCCTTCTTGGCTCTTGGTGATAAGCCCTCGCATCTTACTAGTTGCATGGAGTTAGGAGTGGGGCAAGTTAATCTGTTCATCATACTGGTTATTTTCATCACTTTGCCAAAACAAACATGAGGTATCCAAATTGCTCACAGAAGCTAAGATTCAAGATCACAATATATCTACAATATCATGTATCAGCATCATGAAACACAAAAAGAAAGCAAACATTTGCATCATCTGTTTTCCATTGCATACATTCTAGAAAGCATATAAAACATACATCGTAGTATACATGAGGAAACTAGAAACAGAAAGGGAAAGCATGAGTGACAAGCTTTTGATCCAAAAATGAATGCATATATATAAATAATCAATGTTTATATACAATGCCATCATGCACTAGGCATGGTCAAAACGCTCAAAGAGCCCGTGATATACAAAAAATCTATAATACAAAATACATAGGAGCCAAGTGGTCTCTCAACCCCTACGCGACCCCTCCGAAGGTGCGCGCCCTCGCCTAGGGCTCCGGCTACGCTGGCGCTCTGAATGAACGGAGGGCTCTGGGTCCCGAGGAGCAGCCGCGGTCTCACCACGAGAATGGCTCCTCATAAGACGCTCAGCCGTCCTATAGCCTGCCAACTCTGTACGGAGAGTCGACACCATCCTGGCCACGTGCCAAATGGGAGCGAAGACGTCGGTATGCCTGCCGGCTGCTGAGGGCTCCCCGGCATCTACAGATAGCTCCGCACGGGTCCTATCCATGGGGATCATCAGGGAATCAGTGCATACCCTGCGGATCAGATCCCGCCACTCGTCGACAGTCTCTGCAAACAAAGGAGAAAAATGAATTAGAAACCAAGCAAGAGGATGAAATATACAAGATACAAACACAAGGAGAGATAACAAATCCTAAATTAAACAAACATTGAAAGGAAGAAAGGATAACTTACTCGGATCACCGGGCCTCCAAGATGGATCGGCTGGGGATAAGCACGCCGCGGATGATCGCCGCGACCGAGGGGCTGCTCTCGTAGTAGTAGGGGCAACATGTCACCCCACAACTGACTCATCCTCTCCACCATGGCCCTGAGAGAGTGGCTCCTCTGAGACTAGAGTGTCCCTCTCTGTGCTCTCCTCGGCCCTCTCCACCTGCATAATATCCTGAGTGTCATGCCACTCGGGATCGCTATCATCGCATGGTCCTCGACCCTCCTCTCGTAAGCTCCTCAGAATCGGAGTCAATGTCTATAGGGTCATCGCTGTTGTGAGCAGGACCCGCAGCAATCTGAAGCAAAGGTGCCCGAGGTGCACCGACTCTCCCTCTGGCCCGAACTATCCTCCTAGCTGTAATGGGAGTGCCAGGAGTGACCACTATCCAACCTCAACCTCTAGGCCCCCCTCTAGCCTCGCAAACTGATCTGTAAGCTGGTGCCACTGGGGGAAGCATGCCCGCATATGGAAGGCCAAACTGCTGAGGAACTCTCCCAAAAGGATGTACCTCTACCCATCCCACGCGGTCGATGAGCTGCCCTGTGGTGGAGCAGGAGATCAATGTAAGGGTCTCCTCGCCCCATATACCGGCCATAAGCCGGTACGGTGTCACCTCCATATCTGCTGTGGTAAGGGAGGCAACTGGCTGGTGAGGTGCTCTAAGCACCGACATATCTGACCATCTGGCTGCCCTCACAGCCCCTAGATCTGCCACCTCTACGCCTCTGCCATAAGGAATAAAATGCTCATACACCCAACTCATGACTAGAGTCGGGTGGCTCAATGACTATCCCTGCAAACGGACCACCCTGTATAAATCATGGTAGGTGGTCCCCAGAATGTCTGCACCCTAGGCGTATATCCGGCCATGCCCCTCTATCTGTGCAATGATGGGGGCCCAACAGTATAACAAAGTGTCCCCTCCCTTGTCCCCAATCAATCTCGAGGCAAGGATCCCCATGATGGCCTGTCGAAATATGGGGATAGGCAAAGAAGGGATGGATCGAACTCTCACTCCCTTCTTCGACCCCGTGGAGATAGCTGCATCTCCCATGTAACCTGCCCACTGTGCAATCTGTGCCCGTGAGCCGAGCTGTCTCTAATGTGAGTCTCCTCCCGATGATCGGGACCCCCAAAATACGGTAGACATCCTCCAGCGTGATTGTGCACTCACTACGGACTCCAAGCGAGTGTAAAGTGTTACGATCAAGCGTCCTAATATGAAAATAAGTCACAAAGGATGTGACTAGATGGTGTGACATGTGGGATGCGCGATATGCGCAGTATACCGGCCCCCTGTAGTGTGTCCTCCTCGTCTGGTGAGAGGGCATCCAATACCCCTGACAGCCAGTCACACTCTCTCTCTCGGCTCCATCTGATGTATTCCTCCCTCGCCTGCATATACCCAAAAACACACAAAACAGAGCAAGTTAGTATCTGAGCAATACCAAGAAGGTCATAAAAACGTATAGAAATGCAGGAAAATACAAGTGCAATCTCAAAAATCAAGTTCTTTTACATTCTAGTCAGAACCGCTGCCCTGAGTAGGGAGGCGGTTTTGTAACCGCCACCTTAAGGGCGGCGGTCATGTAACCGCCGCCCTGGCCAGGGCGGCGGTCGCGGTCTGAAAACCCGCGCGGGTTGCTAACCCCAAAAAGCCCAAAATGAGTAAAAAAAGACCATTTAAACTAAAAATGGAGCCTACCCAGTAGGCGCCCCCCCTAGGTGGACCTTTTGAACCTAACATTTTCAAAAATAACCCCCCCATTACGACAAATTTAACATTTCAAATTTAAAGGGGGAAAAACGCAAAATTGAAGAAAACCAACCTGTGATCTAGCAGGGTGGTGTTCCACACGTGGAGGCATGATCACGATCTCGCTGCGGACGTTTTGACTCTACTCACGCACGAAACCGTCACCGTGGGTCCCAGAGCTCAAAATCAATCAAATCAAACGCACGCAAATGAATAGGAAAATGGGCCCACTTTCATATATATAGCACCCTATTTCGTTTTAAAAAGACTTTTTCGCAGGTTTGGAGCACTGATGGAGGTAAGTTCCTATCCCCGCACGAATGGTACGTTCTCATTCCCTATTAATTTAGCGTTTATTTTCCAATTTTTGTATCTATCTGCACTTGAGTTCTCTTTTCATTTTGCAGATAGCGGGAATTTCGGATGGCGTCGTTTCAACACACGGACGAGTAAGGTATAGCTTCTAACTCCCCATTTTGGGACTGCCATACTCGGACCCACCGTTTTATGCCTCTTCATGGCTAAAATGCTTCTCCAAGGGGGCAATATGTACGTACCCAAAATTGTAAGGTACTGTACTGCGGAACGGCGTAATAAGTACCCCAATGATGATACAGGTCTCCTCGCAAGGTGTTCGGGATCCGAAAATCCCTCAAGTATGCGTTAACATCCCACATGCCCCGCTTAGCCCCCGCACCCTTTGTTTTCCCCTTTTTCTTCTTTCCTTGGCCTTTTTGATCTTCGGTGACGAAACCGCCGCCTACTGTGGCGGCGGTCTCATGACCGCCGCCCGATCGGTGGCGCGATCTCTGCGTAACCGCCGCCCGCTCGGAGCGGTGGTCCCGTGCGCGTTTTCGTAACATTTCTTTTGACGTGACTCACGTGAAATATCACGATTCACCAGCTTTTCCTTGCTGACTTGAGCATGCATTTATGTTTTTGGTCCCCTGGAATAGTGTTTTTCCTTTGTTTATTGTTTAGGAGTTCAGTTTGGTTTTGATCTTTGGGTGATTGAATTCCTATAAATGCATGGTTTGTGCACAAGCTAAAGGGTCTGAATTTTGGCTGGATTTTGGAGTTTGAGCTTTGCTTTCATTTCCTCATTTTAGTGTTTTAGCTAGTTAGCTTGTTTAGAAGCCATAGCTTGAATTCACTTGCATCTTTTGTTAAATTGCTCAGCTGTTGGTAAGCCACATACCCATCTTGTGCAGGCAGTGCTGTTATTTCATCCAAATCCAGTCTAAAGCTTGCCTCTGAATTCCTCTTTGCTGTAGATTTAATTTTCATTGTTGCTTAGAGTTCTTAGTTCAGTTCATTATATGCCTGGTTAGCTTTATTCAGCTGTTGGTAAGCCACATATCCAGCTTGTGCAAGCAGTGTCTTTATTTTATCCAATCCATTGGAACAGAGTAGCTTAGGAAGCCATTAAAGTTGCAGGTTTTGCTCTTCGTATAGGATAGTTACAGGTTCTGGTCGCTTCATGTTGCATGACTCACTAGTAAAATCCCGCTAGGAATCGCATAAGCCAAGCTCTGTACTCTTGCGCTATCCCTCTCCTACTCGCATTTTCGGTCTGCATTCTGAGCTGTCCTTGTCCCAAATTCTACTCCTATCGGTGCTAGCATTACACACTTTTCTGGATCCACGTGAACATGAAAGAACGAGGAGATCATACTAAGGGGACGAGATCACACACACCTATCGATTCGCCACCGCTCGCAGAATCCGTGTTTAACTTTCAAAGTTCTAGTTAGAATCATATCAAATAGAGTAGATAAATTGCTTCATTTCAGTAAATTCTATTCTCGATATTGCCAGGGAAGCTGTGAGGATTGATAGTTTCTGAGAAACTATGATTCACTCCTCACTTCTGAGGTAGGATCGAGAATCTTGCAGATAGATTAGACGAGCTATTTTATTTATTTAGAATAATTCTACAAATCACACAGGCAAATAACTACACTCGGTTATCTTGTCTGTTTTAAATTGTTATTTAATTATTATTTCTAGATACGCTTAAAATAGTTTGCTTTCCTTAAAATTGTCAAAAGATTTCTTAGAAGAATAAAAAGTTATATATGTTAGATTTATTTCATGTAGTTAGAATTTGTTTCGTTACAGTTAGATTTGCATTTTGTTTCGTATGACAATCACGGGACCTCAGGAGCCCAGGGAATATATATTTGAGCCAATAGTGCCTCAACCAAACCTCGCCACAAAGCAATAGTTGACATAGACCAAAATCTCAGAATACAAGTATTCCGAACAACCACAGATTTACAATCGATCGGTTCTCGTTAAGATGATTAAACATAGAAGACGACTGTGCACATGCATTTTGGTCAAGTCACCAAACTCTGATTACCCTAGAAAATCATCCACATGATGTAGAAGGCTTTGAAAGAGAACAAACATTCGGGTGCGATCCTTTAGTTCCATAGCCAGATCGCTGGAGACACCCTCGTAGATATAGATACCAGCTTAAGAATCCAGGTTGCGAGAACGCCTGTGAGGTATTCTGAGAAGATTGCACAACTTTTGGTTCTAAACATAGAAGCTGAGAAAGCGTACGATTACTAGATACTAGGGATTAGAACTTGATCTCGCGTATGACCATAACAGGACCGCAACAACCAAGAGTCTATGGTTGTGATCCACAGATCCCATAGCCCAACAAATCCATAAGAGAATTAGATATAGACACTGGCCTACGCACACTAGTATTTCAGTCCACTCCACTTCCACCCATCATCATCGAACAATCGTCCTTACTGAATATAGCGGCTAACGAAGCTAGAGAATTCTGGACTAGGCCAGAAAATCGTCCATAAAAGTCAATTATATTCACCATCCACTATATGACCTTATCAGGAGACATACACGAAACTATCCCAGGTCATTTTCCACGTATTCCGCAACCCATAGATCGAATCACGCCAGAGCTCAATATTGATTGGAGCCTTCGAGCAGTCATCCTTGCTGATTGATCTATCACACCAGTCCAAGTTAGAAGGGCCTTCTTTGCCTTAGATTCGCAAATTCCATTAGTGCGTGTCGAAGACATTAGACTACCTAACTAGTTTGTCTGAATCCAACGCATATTCTACCCCCACCGGCTGTCTCGGCACGACCTCGAGAGGTTGGGTACGCGGAAGAGTCACTTGTAGATTCTCACACTCGCCTATCCCTTTTAGGCGCACAGCGATCGAATAGGGATGTCCTATATAAGACGTTGAGGTTACCGGATATGTGTGTGGAAATGAAAAGGTGGGCGGAGCTTGAGAAGGAAAGCTCGTGTGGATAGGTGGCAGAGAGCAAGTCATGAACGGAACAGTCTGCAAGAGAGACGAGGTAGGAGCAGTCGGCGGTAATGACATGTTGGGCCCAAGATTAACCAAAGGAAAGCCAATCTGTGCCGTATGAACCCCTGAAGCTGCTGAGTTAGGAGACGAGACTAAGGATGCAGAAGGGAAAGCAGAGTTATCAGGCGAGAGAAGGAGCTAAATGAGTAGCTATACTAATAGGCATGCCAACAAGGAGTTGACCATCGGGCGTACGGTCAGGGGCATGAGACAAATAGTATTGTACAGCGCTAGGATTAGCATCCAGAAATTTGGCAAATTCCTTATCTCCTACAGGAATTTTAGGAACCTCGCTGGTATCCGTAGGATTCCCTATAGAATGTGAAGGGGGTGATTCAGGCAAAGGCACAGAGTAGGCATGTGAAACCATGGCAGCGGCTTGCTTTCGAGTGATAATAACCATGGACAAGAGTACACAGTAGGGTTTCAATCTATCAGGAACAGAAACAGCCTCAGAATGTTGAAATTGGTAAGTTGCTAGTTTGTCAGGAACTGTAAAAGACAGTAACCGATATCGGTCTGCTAACCGATGTCGGTTAGACTATAGCCGATGTCGTTTAGTTAACCGATGTTGGTGTAATAGGACTGGTATAAGAAAATATAAGAAGCTGCTGATTTGTGTTTTTAACAATGTTTAGTACATCTATCAAATTGCTCTGAAGTGATAACTGAAACAGTGTATGACAGAGAAATAGAACTGAAAACAAACAAGATACACAAACAAATTAACAGACTAACCCTAGGGTTAATTTTAATCAATTTGGGCTTATGCCTTTAGACGCAGAATGATGTCAATCCTAAACAAAAGACCTAGGGGAAATGTCAAGTTTGTTTTAGCTTATAAGGTCACCTCAATCGGGCGGAGGAATACCGCAGAGAAGGGGGGATGTTTTGAGCTATTGTGTTAATTATGAAGTGATTCGGTATGTGTTGTGCAGTGAAAGTAAGATTAATTTCCTATCAATACCATGGAAATCACCCCCACGTGTATGACCTGTTACTTAGTCTATGTTCACTAGAATTGAAAACAGCAAGCAAGAATGTAATGCACGTGTTTTAAACCCAAATCGAAAATGATATTCGATGAAGCAAAAGAGATGACTTTCACTAATGCAAAGATGTAAAAGCAAAGCAAGTTCTTTTACCAAAATAAAAAAATACCTTGTGAATATCTTTAGAAGAAGAAAACAGCAAGTATGCTCCCTATATGAAAGCAAGCAAGAGAAACAAAAACCCGAAATGGGTCCCACCGGGCGTGCCAAAATGTTTCGCACGGAATGTTTCAACTTTTGGGGATAGAGTTGCTTCTATCCTTTCATTCCTTTAAGAAACAGATAAGGTTAGGGTTAGGAGGAATACCTGTTGAATGTCGAGAGGGTGTGCGCGTACCGTAGAGAAAGATCAGATCGACTGCGAAGAACTCCTTTTTGTCTGGGAAGGACTACCTACAAATAAGAATACAAGACCACCAGATTTTGATTAGACAATAAATGAGGGAACTGCCTTGGGCCCAGGAAATATAAAACTTCCTTTCCAAGGTGGTGGCTCCCGCTAATATGAATTAACACAAATTCTAACAAATAAGCTATTGTCCAACTACAATTTGTTTACCTTATTAGAACAATAGAGAAAGGGCTGGTCTTGGTTTAGAATCAAGGTGACCGATGCCGGTCACTATAACTGGTACTAGGTTGGCTCTAACCGATATCGGTAGGGGCAATGTTTTAGGGGCTTTTGGTGAAGGCTGGTTGTAAGGTAGTTGTGTTGTTTTATAAGGCTGATAAATGAGTGGGGTTAGGTAATGGGGTGATGAGAAGGACTCAGAGAATACGGGGGGTGTTCTTGGGGGTAATGTAAGGGTGGAGGAATGACAGTTAGATGTAGTGTGTTGCTGGGTAGTAGATCTAGGAATAGACTTATGATGGCAGTGGTTCAGAAATTCAAGAAATGTTATTAAAAGAACGTATAAGACTTACTAGTTATTGATGGAAAATGCAGGTTCTGGGACTATGATGACGAAGATAGGGCTCAAGTAGGATGACGACACTCGGGAGATGAGCTATCTTCCCTCCCGATGATCCAGATGAGTGTCACAGGGCTCTGGTTACTCAGTTGCAGTCTTGGGCTTGATGTCCTTCTCTGTAAACTCTTCTTGTTTCTTCACTTGTCTCTGCTTGGCCAAGTAAAATCCGGACTCTCTCGATCACTTCTGATGATCCCGATTGATCAAAAATCCTTCGACCTTTGTTTCTGGTTAGGGGAGGTCATTTATAGGGAACCGATGGTGGTTACGTAACCGACGGTGGTCGAGTAGGAACCGGTATCGGTCAGGTCAAAGTGGGCTATTTTTAGTAAAATAGCCAACTTTCCCTCCTTTTCTCCCGAGGGATTAGTTGTGGGCTTGGTCAAGTTACTACAAGGTCGGTTTTGGGTGCGAGTAAGGAGTCATTAGTCATGGGTGTGGATGTAGACCAAGTTATAGGTCTTAATTAGGTTAGTTTAGGGTTAGGACTAGGTCATGATGAGGTGGCAAAATGAGGTGGCAGGTACGGCGATGTGGATTTATTAATTATAAGGTAATTAATAAATAATTGTGTAAGGTTTAGGTGATGAGGTTAGGTTGCGAAATGAGATGCGGGTCACAGGGGGTCGTAAGACACAAATTTGGTGTCTACAAAACCAACCTCTGTTTTCACACATACACCGAGAGTGCAATGATTTTACTAACTATCCTTCAATTTTCTTCATACTATTTGGATAATAAAAGTATCACAATCTCAAATAACTTTCATGATAAATCCAACTCCTATACCATTGTACCACCTTATGAAAAAACAAACCTACTCATTTCCTTGAGATGTCTACAGGTCTTAAGACACTTTGCTCATGTCCAGATTTTATAGTTTTCTTGTAAATTATTCTTCATTCTTTCAAATTTCAAGAATTAAAATGACCTTCTATTCCTTTAGAATAGACCTCCTTCTTACTTTCACTAACTGGTCACATTTGGCCACCGACTCACCTTTGAATTGCCGAGATAATACTCAAATTTATTCGAGAACAGGCATTTGATCACCTGTCACCTCTTAAATATTTTGAATGTGCATCCATAGTCCTACAAAAATTATAAACATTCATTTTTATGACATTTCATAAACCTCCTTCTACAGACTCCACTTCTCATGATCAAGGTGTCTTTAGCAAGACCTAGACTCATCTTAAACTTATAGCTTCTCATTTCATTAGTTCAATGGGATTTTTGCATTTCCAAATCTCTCTTAGCCTTTCACAAACCCACTATAGCCTTGAAGAGTAACTACGAAACCATACTCAGCTTGGATGGAAAAATTTCATAGATTACACTGGAATTTAGACTTTATCATATACATGGTGGCAACTTGTAGACCTTGCATACATCGCCAACCAGACTTATGAATCTTGAAGTCACCCTCCACTGTTCACTTCATCTCTAATCTCCCGAAGAAAACCATGCAATCTTCTTGATCCACAATACCACCCTAACACACTCTTTGACTATAGGTATAAATTCTTTTACATCACTTGATGGTCTTGACAAGTGCCTCAATTTGCTACTTACACCTTAGCTCATGACTAGGTCTTAAACATGCACTAGAAGCCTTCAACAACTTCAATACTATCAAGAAAACCTCCTTGATAATGTATACACTCACATTCACATATTTAGATCATTACATTCCACTTTTATTAGATATTCCAAGTCTGTATCATATTATACAACCGATAATTCACCTATGTCTCTTATGACCTTATGAATCTTCAAGTACAACATTGACAACACCGAGACAAGATTACTTGAAGCATCATCTCGATTCCTTGAAAAGGTATGTTCATATTTCCATGTAATCATTTTCAATTTGAGATCTGTACCTCTCATCCTCATCATGTCCTTTTAGACTAGCAACGAATTTACCTACTAGGCCTTTAGCATACTGATTTTACTCCTTACGGTCTATTGACCCCTGTACTCAACTACTTTTACCAATCAGCATATTCTCTATACTCGCTGTCACTACTTCATAAACTCAGTCAAGGTACATACTTATTCATCATGAGAACTAGACCTTGTATATCATGAATGATAAACACTTTTCTTATTCTTCAAAGAACATGAGTAAGTGTAGGCAATCATTCATACCAAAGCAGATCTTCCAACTCTACTATTATACTTTGTAGCATGCATGTTTTAAGCCTACAACATGGTGAAACACCATAAAATTTTCTCCACAACCACATATGAAAAAAATGATCACATGACATGTCCTTTAAGAACTTCTTGAACTAATAGAGCATATTAATTACCTATTCTAGATGTGTAGAACCAAAGATATGGTTTTGGGAGCCAAACCCTCATCACTGTGCAATTAAAGAAAATCACCAACTCTGTCATTCATAGCTGGAACTGTATGCATACCCGAGGCTCCAAACTCATCCATCCTCTAGCCCCACATGTCTTGAAGAAAAGTACAAAATTTCAAGCCAAGATCTTATCATTAGACCCTTCAAACTTAAGTTTCCCTGTAAACCACTTGAGTGGACTGTGCAAACATAGTCAGGGGACAATGAACTAGATTTTTGACAAAAGTTGCTCTTATCTTCTTCATACTAGCATCATCACCTTTCAACAACACCTTCAAGTATAAATAACTCCTCCTTCAACATAAATATATCATGAATCACCATGATACATACCTATAGCCCTCCTTTTTGGTTGCAAATAGTGCACTTATTACCATATCTCTGTCACTGTCAACCTTATTGGGAGAAAATTGATCAAGTTGAAACTTGATCACCTTAGATAATTTTAAGAGAACTTATATGCCTACACACCACTCTAATATCTCATGACACAACCTTTTGAACCTTATAGATAACTCTTGGACCCTAAAAAAATCAACTCATAGGACATCTTGTGTAAACAAGTTCAAACTTCTTGTTTATACCACCTTCATGGATCAAACCGTAACACTTTTCTCGGACCATGTACCATGATACTAGTTATCAAGAATAGTTACTTAATCTGAATTGATGTCAAAGATACTCCTCCACATACATGAACTCAAGGTTGGGATTTAGACAAACTAACATCCTTGTAGGCTTCTTAACACACTTGTTGTGTAGATCAATAACCTTCATAACATAGGTTTCTTTCCTCACACTTATATACTTCAAACTTCATATGAAAGTGCCTCATAACTTCATCAATACCATACTAACACATAAATTATTATTACCAAGAAGAAGAACATGACATTATCATGATATGACCTCCTAGATAGAGAGACAGAGATCACCCTTTTTCTTATACCATGTGATGAACACCGACTTCACAAGATTTCCTCATGAATCTACTAACTACCCCCGGGAGAATTATTAGGACTTTCTTGTAACCTTTTGATCAAGTAACAATTATAATAGGCCTCTCTTATAACTCACATATTGAATTTGACACCTTCAATGACAAAGATTTGGCACAAAGACAACAAGTTTTTGAAGTATTCCTTTTAGACCTTGACACCTTCATTCTCGCTTGTCCACAAATGATGACTCATAGCTCTTAAAAATTGTAACCACTTTGTTTGAGAAGACTCAATATGAATGATTTAATGCTTGAAACAGACCTTAAGACAAATTTATGACCTTAGATGAACTAAGAAGCATACCATGACCTCTTAGATGATACACATGACAACTCGACATACCTCTTTTCACAATAATGGCATCACTTACTCATAGAGTATAACCTATTTCCATGACTCAGAATTTGATGACTCATACTGAGAAAAACATGATCATAATCCAATACTTCATGATAAAAATACTCTAAGACTCTTCTCACAACTTGACACAACCTAAAACACCTTTAACATAGACTTAAGACACTTTGCATGACAAGACTATGATGAAAGAAAAATGCATACATTAGTAGACTGCAATATCCTTATAGAGACACCCAACTGTGCTTCCTCCATATGATGAATGTCTTCTAGAATCATAAAGAAGACATGTAAATTCCATTGGATCACTATATCACCCAAAACTTAGGTGATTCCCAAGGCTCCATCTTCCTTCTATCCACATTGCTACAGAACCCTCTTTCTCTTCTTAGACTCACTTGGCCTAATGTCCTCCGTATATGCCTTCTTTTCTTTGTCATCTTCTTGATAGTATTCCTAGGAAGAAAAAAAAAAACTCCTTAGGTTCAACAAGAGAAAACATACCTTCATGAACAATAGGATTACCATGATTAGTGCCAATAACTTTGGAATCATCTTTAGTGCTTTTGAGTTCTTCTTTCATATTCTCAGTTGGTGCATTCTTAACATCATTCTTCCTTTTGTAGATGTTCATTTTCACTCTACAATATCTTGCAATGTGACCTAGTTTGTTACACTTGAAGCATACAAGTGCACTCTTACTTTTATAAGCATCATACCTTTGCTTAGAATTATTTTGATGACAATACTTAGCTATATGCCCAAAATGATTGCAACAATAGCACACAACACCATGCTTCTTATCATTCTTCCAAATATGATTAGGAGACACATGATGACAAAATTTTGCAATATGACCCTTCTTGTGACAACTATAGAATGCAATATCCCTTGACTGATAAGAATGTTCATGCCTACCATCACTCCATAGAAATTCATTATTAACAAATATCCTAAAGTTTCTATCTCTATGACCAAAAGTATTGCAAGTGAAACACGCACAATTAAACTTATAGATTTCATTACATTAGGATTCTTGATAAAAATCTTGGGATATTTACCATCCTTCGTAGCCTTGGAGGCATCACAAGGTTCAGATTTGTTCACTTCATGCTTCTCTGAATGTTCTTCTTTGTAGTCAGGACCAAATTTGTCATTTGTAGCTCTTTGGTTCACCAAAAAGTCAAATAAGGCCTCTGAAATTTTCTCTAACTTTTAATAGGTCTTCAACTTACTATGTGCCTACTCCAAATCTGATTTTAATGATCCCAACTCAGCTTCATACCTGTTGCAATCTTCTTCTTTGACCTTTAGGGTTTTAGTCAAACTCTCAATTTGAGATTTCAAATCCATGATGACTTGATCATGATTTATCTCCATATCCTTGACTTGAATTTGATAGGCCTCAATACATGACTGAGAAACTTCATTTCTAATTCTTAATGCTGCTATGATATATGCATACTTACCCATTTTTGTTCTTCAAAGGATCTCCTTCAAGTTTCTAAACTTGCTTCACAATGACCTGCTCGATGCCAATTATTAGAAGCACAATAGACTGAGGGGGTGTGAATCAGTCCTATAGATTAATTTTTAATTCATTTACCATAAGATACATTCATTTATTATTTCATCCATTAACCATCCATAACCATATGTGTGCATTACATATGTAACATCAATCAAAAGAGCATGAAACAAAGTACACAACACAAGAACACCATATGTAAGTGGCAAACCCTCATGGGGAAGACAACCCACTGAAAATATGCTTATATTACACAAATTAACGATGTTTAGTAAAGTACCAACCCCTGATTTAGTGATGCACCAACCCCACAAGGAGCACCAATCCCTAATTTAGTTAAACACCAATTCCATAAGTAGGCTAAAACCCCAAATGATGAAAAATTCCAACTTAGCCACCTAAGTTTGTTTGATCTCTGATTTTGATGCTGCCACAATTGATGGAGATCACAAATTCAACTCACAAACCCTAGGTCTTCAACCTTGCTCTTTCTTCCTCTTTCTCAACTTGTATTTCCTCTAATCTCTTGAAAATATGCTCTAAACCATTCCTCAACATGTAATACATATTATCATATCTCTAGATCTACCCTCATACCTATAATTCAATCTCCTCTAGGTCACACTACTCCCCCATGCAAGACTAGCTCACAAAATGAGCTCAAACTTGACTTTTATAGCCATTTCTTCTTATTTACCCAAACGAGATCGGTACATCATCATATTTTAGACCCTGAAAAATCTATAAAATTCATAAATTTGAATTACAATATTTACATTTGACTCATATAGGTAGGCATAGCTATAACCCCATTACATATGCCAAAGATGGTGAAAACCCCATGGGCACATTCTTAAAAATGACCTTACATAAAAAGTACACTTTTTCATGACCCAAAAACTTTAAATATGAGTAATACATCATAAAAAATTCAAATATGGTCACAAATTTAATCAACCAATCATATTATTTCATTTATGGGCCAAGTTCCCTTTACAAATCTCAAAACAAGTGTTTCTGCACCTTCAACACCCTATCAACGTCATCCGATCACCAAATCACTTATAATGAAAAAAAGAATGCCATGGGACCACTAAAAAGAAATTTTTGAACCTGTATAACAATTCTAATCAAGGTAGGAGTCATGAAACATCCTTCATGTAAAACCATATCAACATTTTCCTTCATCGATCAACCTGCCAAAACATTTGTTTCAAAGATTAGTTCATAAAATCATTTATACAAACATTAAATAGATTAAAATAGATTAATTGGATTTAAAATGCATACTTATTAACATTCCAGGTGATATTAAGAATCACCCAATCCATTTAATGATTCAATTATAATCAAACTTGCACCAAAATAGATGTTGTCTTGAACGGAAAAACATATTCTTGCTCAAATAATACCCTGGAAACCATATAAAATGGCACCATAAGTAGACAATCCTTATATAAATGTAACTATATATTAATCCTCTTTGCAAAACAACTTGAATCATCTTTGGTATCTACATGCAGCTCAAGATATATCCCTTTTATTGGACCCTACTATTTGAGACCCCAAAACTGCCCTTTGACCAGTAAACCTATTTGGACCTCAAAACATCATGAAACTGCATGAAAATTTCCTGAAACCTACATTTACATCAAGAAAAATCCCAATCATCATGCACCATAGATTTTTTATGCTACTCCTTTGGACCATATTGTCTTAAAACCTTATTCTTCAGAAACTATTATTTTTAGGTGGGGCCCACATATCACCATGACCTCAACCATACATTTCTAGAAATCCCAAGGAGTCCTCTACAACATCTAATCATCATGTTTTCACTAGAAATAATAATAGGGCTGCTACAAGCACTTTTCTACAAACTACTCCGAGCTAGGGTTTAGCTAGGGTTTTGCAACGACTTTACCTTCTTAAGGATCGTTCATAAAAAAGTGATGTTAAAACCACCCCATTATTTTTTGAAAGTTTCATAAATTACCCTAGAAGATACTCCTAATATCTCAGGTCCTCATGTAAAGTATACAATTCACAACGAGCATAAGAAGGTCCAACTTTGCTTTTAAATCACATTACAACTTACCCAATTTTGCCAAAACTTGCATAACTTCAAAAATATTATGCATAATGACCTAAAACGTGGCATAAAGCACCATGAAAGTATCCTATAACTATGAAAAGTCACCAAATAGCTCAAATATATCTCAAACTCTCCATCCACAACAACTTACCTATGCCAAACTACATGTTTCTTGCTTGTAGCTTCCCAAGGACCTTGTAAGAGCACCGAATCACTGAATTCAAAACTAAAACTCACCATACACCTTAGGTACACTATCACCATACTTAAACTATGCTTGGAAAAGATTTATTAGGCCAAAATCTCACATATCCATCTCATTCTGCATGCTCCGGCTAGAAACAAGCATGGAATGACCTGACTCAACCATGTATTGACCATGATGACTCAATGCAGACCCATGTACACTCATGAAACATCATATGGACCATTTTTGACCTCATGAAACACTCCAACCATCTTGGGAGACCTCATACTATGACTTAACCCACTATACCATGCACTAGACACCGTTAAACTCACCAAACCACTCAATATGCATGCTTGACACCTGAATGACAACTCATATAGAAACATACAACATCATGACACCCTTTGCCATGAATGCAAAGTTGACATCAATGAAAACAAAATCCCATATTGGCCAATAAAATCTAGGAGATTATTTTATCGTATGCCCTACATTTTAATGCATGTAAGTATTATGCCCTATACCCATGGCATTGATCTCACATTTGCCCCATGTACCACATGGGAAATCTCAAAAATCACTACATTCTAAAATAACGAAATTATATGTAATCTATAAAATAATTTATCAATATGGAAACAAAATCTAAGGCAATGTACCTGCTTCATCATCTAAGCACCACAACACATCCTAAATCAAGCCAACAGACAATCTCTAGGTAAAGTAATAAGCCAATTTTTCATTATCTATGATTGTACAATCGTTTAGTTAATCTAGATAAACTACATGAAATTTACTTAAATTTATACATGAAAAATTAGCTAGGGTTCCTAAGAAAGTGAAAATACAAATTTCTTACATGGAAAAAATATGTTATGAAATCAAAATGATCAAGCTTCACAAATACTTGAAAGGGGATGCAGGAAGGAGTCAATGTTGTGTCTTAATAGTTTCTAGGACAAGATGATCTTTGAGAGTGAGAGAGAGAGAGAGAGAGAGAGAGAGAGAATTAAAACATGAGAGAGATATAAATAGAAAGTTGGTGAATGATAAGGAGAGAGTGAGAGTGAGAGAGAATGCGAGAGAGTGAGTGAGACAGAAAGAGAGAGAGAGAGAACAAGAGAGAGATACAACATTCAATAGGCCACTGAAATTAATCTAAGGAATAGATTTCACATTTTTCCCATGTACCATATGGGAAATCTCAAAACATGACCCCACCCTAAACTAATGACATTAATAGTAATCCATAAAGTCATTTATCAATATGGAAAGAAAATCTTAAGCAATCTACCCACGTCATCATATAAGCACCACAATGCAACTTAAATCCATCCAATTAATAGTCTCATCTGATTTCTAGGTCTCTATGGCACCTTGAAAGGTCTCGAGATGATCCTACACTTTCATGTTAGGACCCTCTATGAAAGCATGTATCAGTTTTCTCCATCTCAATTTGGTTCTCTCGTTGTACTATTGTTTGTAACGGTGAAAAATATTATAGTTTGAGTCAGTGTAAAGTTGTCCAATGCAATTTTTTGCAAATGAATCTTGTGGAACCAGACCGATTGCATAAAAATGTATAGGCAGCTTGGTAAATGCTTGTGGAGGATTCATTTTGGTGCTCAAAAATTTCATTGCTTCCCTGCTACTTCATCCGAGCGTAGTCCCTTAAAATCCCTGAGACCAAAAAAAGGATATAAGTTCACCAGGTGATTTATCGGTCTTTGTGGCACCTTAAAAGGTCTCATTTAATCCTAGAACTTTGTGTTAGGACCTCTATGAAATCCCATCTTGATTTTCTCCATCTCAATTCGGTTCTCTCATTGTGATATTGTTTACAATGGTGCAAAATATCATAGTTTGAGTCATCAAAGTTTTCCAATGCAATATTTTACAAACGGAAGGTCATGACACAAAAAACCTATGCCAACACATCAGGGTGGCCCCTGTAAATGCTTATGGAGGCTTATATTTGGTGCCCGATAGTGTCATTGCTTTCGATCTACTTCGCCCAAGTGTGGTCCCTTAAGAGCCCCGAGACCAAAAAGACTATAAGTTCGGTGGGTGATTTCTCGATTTGTGGAACCTTGAAAGGTCTCATCCGATCTAGTTAGGCAATCAATGATGTCTTCAAACGGAACGCGCACTAGTAAGTGGAAACTGAAATCCCTGAATCTAAGGCACCTCTTGAGGTCGTGCCGGGAAGAGAATAGCCGGTGGGGATGGAATATGTGTGGGGTAGAATCTAAGGAAAAGAAACTCCTAACCCGAATCGGTGTGATAGATCGATCGGCAAGGATGACTGCTCGAAGGCTCCAATCAATATCGAGCTCTGGCGTGATTCGGTCTATGGGTTGTGGAATACGTGGAAAATGAACTTGGGATAGTTTCGTGTATATCTCCAGATAGGGTCATAGGGTGGATGATGGGTATAGTGGACTCTATGGGTGATTATCTGGCCTAGTCCAGAATTCCCTAGCTTTATTAGCTGCTATGTCTAACAAGGATAACTGTTCGATGATGATAGGTGGAAGTGGAGTAGATCTGAATACTAATGTGTAGGCCAACATCTATGTCTGATTCACCTATGGATTCGTTGGGCTATGGGATTTGTGGGTCACAACCGTAGATTCACATTTGTTGTGGTCCTGCTATGGTCATGTGTGGACTCAGTCCCTAATCCCTAGTATCCAATAGTCATATGCTTTCTCAGCCTCTATATTCAGAATTAACAGTTGTGTGATCTTTTCAGAGTATCTCACAAAGTGTTTCGTGCAACCTGAATTCTTAAGCTGGTATCTATATCTCGTGAGAGTGTCTCCCCGCATCCGGGTCGTGGGACCAAAGGATCACAACCGAACATTTTCTCTCTTTCAAGCCCTTCCACAATCATGGATATATCTAGGGTAATCTGTAGTTTGGTTGATTTGACCAAAACGTGTGCGCTTGGTCATCTTCTATGTTTAACCCGCTTAACTGGAGGCTGATCTGTTGTAAGTTTTCCATTGTTCGGAAGACTTGGATCCTAAGATTCTGATCTATATCAGTTATTGCTGTGATGAGATTGGGTTGGGGCACGATTGGCTCGAATACGTATTCTCTGGGCTCTCTAGGTCCCGTGATTGTCATACAAAAGCAACAATGTAAATCCAATTGCAAAGCAAAGTAAAATTAACTATGTGAAATATATCTATAACATATATAACTTCTCTATTTTTGTATTTTTCTGATGAATTTATATGAATGAAATTGAAGGAGCAACTATTTTAATATATCTAGAAATTGACAACTAATCTAATAATGAATTTAAAACAAACAAAGCAACCGAGTATAGCTACTTGCTTGTGCAGTTGTGAATCTATTCTAAATAATGAAATAACTAATCTAATCTATTTGAAAGACTCTCGATCCCTACCTAAGTGAGGAATGAATCATAGTTTCTTAAACTATCAATCCCCACAGCCTTCCCGCAATATCGAAAGTAAAATTGATGAAATAAAGTGATTGGCTACTCTATTTGATATGCTTCTAACTAGAACTTTGAAAGCTAGAACCTGGATTTTGCATAACAGTGGTGAATCCGATGGTGTGTGTGGTTTTGTCCCCTCAGTGTGATCTCCTCATTCCTTCGTGCTCACGTGGATCTAGAAAAGCATGTAATGCTAGCATCAATAGAAGTAGATTTTGGAACAAAGGCAGCTTAGGATACAGACTGAATACAATGCGAGTAGGAGAGGGATAGCGCAAGAGTACAGAGCTTGGCTTATGATTCCTAAGGGATTTATCATGAGTCATGCAACATAAAAATCCGTAACTGAAACTATCCTATTTGACGAGCAAAACCTGCAACTTTAATGGCTTCCTACTGAGAATTAAACTGCTCTATTTCAATGGACTGCATGAAGTAATGACAACATTTGCACAAGATGGATATGTGGCTTTCTAATAGCAAAATAACATTAACTAAGCATGCAATGAACTAAACTATGAATCCTAAGCAAAATAAAAGATTGAACTACTGAAATGAGAAATTGAGAGGTAAATTTGAGGGGCCATTTGCTTGAGCACAAGCCAACTATTTATAGCATTTGCATTTACCCAAAGGTAAAAACCAAATTGATCTCTTAAACCATAAACAATGCCAAAACACTATTCCAGGGAACCAGAATCATTAATGCAAGCCAAAGGTGGTGAAAAAAGCTGGTAAACGTTGAAATTTACGTGAGTCACGTTAAAAAGAACATTCTGGAAAACACGTGAAGGACCGCCGCCCCGAAAGTAGTGGTGGTAGGTTACAGACCGCCGCCTTCTTCGGGCGGGGTCACATGAGACCGCCGCCAGCAGTGGCGGTGGTTTTCACATCAAGAATAAAACACAAAGAAAAGAGGGGAAAAGAGAACAACAAAGCACGCAGGGGCTAAGCGGGGCATGCGGGATGTTAACGCACACTTGGGGAGCTTTTCCGATCCCGAACACCTTGTGAGGAGACCTGTATCATCATTGGGGCACGTGTTACGTTGTTCGGCAGTGCAGTACCTTACAATTTTGGGTACGTACATATTGCCCCCTCGGAGAAGTGTTTTAGCCATGAAGAGGTGTAAAACGGTGGGTCCGAGTATGGCGGTCCCGAAATGGGAAGTTGGAAGTTATACCTGATACGTCCGTGTGTCGAAATGACGCCATCCAAAATTCCCGCCACCTGCAAAATGAAAAGAGGAATCAAGTGCAGATAGACAAAATAGATCGGAAAATAAATGCTAAAATAATGGGAAATGAGGACGTACCATTTGTGCGGGGTAAGAACTTACCTCTCGTTGCTCCAAACCTGTGAAAAGGGGATTCAAAATGAGTCAGGTTGCTATATATATGAAAGTGGGCCCATTTTCCTATTCATTTGTGCGTGTTGATTTGGTTGGTTTTGAGCTCTGGGACCCACGGTGATGGTTTCTTACGAGAGTAGAGTCAAAATGTTCGTGACGAGATAGCGATCATGCCTCCGCGAGTAGATCATCGACCCGCGAGATCACAGGTTAGTTTTTCTCAATTTATCATTTTTACCCCCAAAATTTTAAAATGTTAAAATCTTTGTCGTGGGGGTTATTTTTGAAAATGTTAGGTTCAAAAGGTCTATCTAGGGGGGGCGCCTACTGGGTAGGCTTTGTTTTAGTTAAAATAGTCCCTTTTTTGTGTTTTTAGGCTTTTTTAAGGTATAAACCCACGTGGGTTTTCGGGACACGACCGCCGCCCTGA
Source organism: Taxus wallichiana var. yunnanensis (assembly GCA_018340775.1). Classification (NCBI taxonomy): domain Eukaryota; kingdom Viridiplantae; phylum Streptophyta; class Pinopsida; order Cupressales; family Taxaceae; genus Taxus; species Taxus wallichiana. The sequence continues at coordinate 746,411,781 of CM031238.1, forward strand.
ACAAGGTGGTGGTCACGTGACCGCCGCCCTATTCAGGGTGGTGGTTACAAGACCGCCACCTTTAAGGTGGTGGTTACTAAACCGCCGCCCGCTCAGGGTGGTGGTTCCTAACAGAATGCCAAAGGAACACTTGTTTAAAATTGTTTTTGCATTTTTAGCATCTTTATGTGTTTTCATGATTTTTCTAATGTCATTCGGATGCTAACTTGCTCTGTTTTGTGTGTTTTTGGGTGTATGCAGGTGAGGGAGGAGTACATTCGATGGAGTCGAGAGAGAGAGTGTGACTGGCTCCCAGCAGTGTTAGATGCCCTTTCACAGGATGAGGTGGACACTCTTCAGAGGGCCGATATACTGCGTATATCACGCGTCCCACATGTTGCTCCATCCAGTCACATACTTTGTGACTTATTTTCTTATTGGGATGCTGATCGGAACACCTTCCGGTTACCAGGGGTCCGAGGTGAGTGGACCATCACTTTGGAGGATGTTTACCATATTCTGGGGGTCCCGATCATCGGGAGATGACTTACTCTTGAGACGGCAGGTTCACGGGCCCAGATAGCACAGTGGGCTTCTTACATGGGAGATGCAGTTATCTCCACTGGCTCGAAGAAGGGGGTGAGGGTCCGATCTATTCCTAGCCTGCCCATCCCCTTGATTCACCAGGCCATTATGGGGATCCTTGCCTCGAGATTGATCGGGGACAAGGGAGGAGACACACTACTATATTGCTGGTCCCCCATCATTGCACAGATCGAGGGACATGGCCGGATTTATGCCTGGGGAGCCGATATACTTGGGACTACCTACCATGACTTTGTACAGGGTAGTCCATTTACAGGGGCAGTCTTTGAGCCACCCGACCCTGGTTATGAGCTGGGTCTATGAGCGCTTCATCCCCTATGGCAGAGGTGTAGAGGTGGCAGATCCTGAGCTGTGAGGGCAGCCAGATGGATAGACATGTCGGTGCTCAGAGCACCTCATCAGCCAGTTGCTTCCCTGACCACTGATGACATGGAGGCCACACCGTATCAGGCCATGGCAGGTTTATGGGGCGAGGAGGCTCTTACTTTGATCTCCTGCTCCACCACAGGCAACTTGTTGACAGAGTAGGGAGAGTGGAGATACACCCCTTTGGCCGAGTTCCTCAGCAGTTTGGCCTACCTTATATGGGTATGCTTCCCCGGTAGTGCCAGTATATAGGTCAGTTCGAGAGGCCAGAGGGGGTCCTAGAGGCCGGGTTGGACAGTTGTTACCCCTGGTGTTCCTATTGCAGCTAGGCGGGTAGTACGTGCCCGAGGGAGAGCCGGTGCTCCTCAGGCACCCTTACTTCAGATTGCCACCGGTCCCGCTCACAGCAGTGATGACCCTATTGACATAGACTCCGAGTCTGAGGAGTTCACAGGGGGGAGATGGAGGAGGAGACTGAGGAGGACAAGTGATCCTGAGTGGCATGACACTCAGGATATCATGCAGAGAGGGCAGAGCAGAGTGCAGAGAGGGTGACTCTGGTTTCAGAGGAGCCACTCTCCTAGGGCCATGGTGGGGAGGATGAGTCCATTGCAGGGATGCTACGTCGCTCCAGCCATGGGAGGAGTACCTCAGTCAGTGGTGGCATCTGTGGCAGGTGCTGACCCTAGAGATCCATCCTGGAGGCCCGGTGATCCGAGTAAGTTATCTTCCCTTTGCTTTGAGTTAGGATCGCTTTAATTGCCATCTCTCCTTTTGTTTACACTTGTGTTTATCTCTTGCTTTATTTCTAATTCATTTTCTCCTTTGTTTGCAGAGACCGCCGATGAGTGGCGAGACCTGATTCGCAGGGTATGCACCGATACCCTGATGATCCCTATGGAGAGGACCCGTGCAGAGTTGTCTGTGGATGCAGGGGAGCCCTCAAGCACTGGCAGACATACCGACATCTTTCCCCCATCTGGCATGTGGCCAGGATGGTATCTACCCTCCGTACTGAGCTGGCAGGGTATAGGACAACAGAGCCTGATGAGGAGTCATTCTCATGGCGAGACCGCAGCTGCCCCTCGGGATCGTGAGCCCTCCATGCACTCAGAGCGCCGGCGTAGCTGAGTCCTAGGCGTGGGCGTGCACCCTCAGAGGGATCTCATAGGGGTTGAGAAGCCACTTGGCTCTCTTTAGATTTTTGTATGATGTTTTTGTATTTCCGGCTCTTTGAGCATTTTGACCATGCTTAGCGCATGATGGCATTGTACAGGAATTTTGACCATATATATATATATATATATATATATATATATATATATATTCTTTTTGGATCAGACTCTTGGCATCTATGACCTTGCTTCCATTTCCGTTTCCACATGTAAACTATGATGTTATGCTTATATGCTTTTTAGAATGTATGCAATGGAGAACAAATGATACAAGTGTTTACTTTCTTTTTGTATTTCATGATGTTGATATATGATAATGTAGATACAATGTGATTTTGAAATTTTAGTTTCTTTAAGCAATTTTGATACCTCATATCTATTTTGGCAAAGTGGTGAAGATAAGCCGGTATGATGAGCAGATAAACTTGCCCCACTCCTAACTCCACGCAACTAGTAAGATGCGAGGGCTCATCACCGAGAGCTAGAAAGGGCACAAGTTATGAAATGTGTTGAAATGATAGTGATGAAAGATAGACAAAGCTTTGGTGGAACCAAATTAGGATGCTACAAGCCTACTCTACTCGAGTGACTCCATAGTTTGGGATGCAACTTGCTTTGTGGTTTATCTAGACTTAGATCCGTAGATGGCCACATGGTAGACAAAATCTGGTTTTTAGGATTTTTAACTCTCTTGGAATTTTGGACATCTGATTCATTTGTTTTTGACTCAAGACTTCAAGATTTGAATTGTTTGTTTATGACCTTTAACGTTTGTTTGTCAAGAGGACCCCCTACACCTTGCCCCATGCTACTAGTAAGAAGCGTGGGTTTATCACCATGGGCAAGGCATAGGTAGTAAGGGCATTTCCATCCTTTCCCAACCCTACGTCACTAGTAAGAGATGCAAGCTCATCACCAAAGGTTGGTGGGGCAAGGAAATGTGTAAATTTAAAATTTTCTGTTTGATTTATATTTGACTTGTTTATTTGAGTAAAATGTCAGCATGCTCTTACTTCCAAAGAGATATACATATGGGATAGATGTGACATGATGAAGCTTCTAGAATAGACCATAGGCAAGACACCTATCCTAAGAAGAAACCAAAAGTGAGAACAAGTATGCAGACCTTGGTATGGTTACCGTTAAGACTTTGTCATATCTAGCTTTATTTGATGAAATGATTCAAAATAGTTGATGATATCATGGAAATGGAGAAGTATGATTAGAGTGTTTATGCCAATACCATCAGAAGTTTGTAATGAATTGCTTTGAGAATAAATTCCTTGATCACAAAATTGTACGAAACAAGTGGACAAAATGATCCTAACTATATGAAGATGCAATGTAGATATAATTATACAAGTAGTGCTGGTTGCTTATGCATAGAATCATTTAAGGTGTAGGGAATTGACCGTTTCACCAAATTCTTCACCTTCTAGTGTGCATAAGAGATATGCACCATTTCCATAGTCCTTCATGACTCGGTATGGGCCCAACCATTTGGGCCGGAACTTCCTTCCTTCGCCGGTCTTTTTTATCGATCCGCTGTCTAGCCTTAGAACTAGATCACCTTCATATATGTCTCATTCATAGACCTTCTTGTTATACTACCGGCACATCCGGTCAGCATAGACTGTGCCACTGTATTCAACATCTAACCTAGCTTCATCTAGGCTTTCTAGTTGGGAGAGACGTGCTTCTCTGTAAGCATCTTCATCCAGGATCCCTTGTAATGAGATACGGAGACTGGGTATTTCAACCTCAAGCGGGAGAACTGCTTCTGCCCCGAATACTAGCGAGAAAGGAGTCACTCCTGTTGGTGTTCTTATTGAGGTTTGGTGGGCCCATAAGGCCGGATATAACTTCAAATGCCAATCTCATTTGTTTTCTTTCACCGTTTTAAGAAGAATGGCTTTTAATGTTTTGTTTGTTGCTTCAGCTTGTCCGTTGGCTTGGGGTAATACAAGGAGGCCGTATGATGGCTTATTTTAAATTTATTGCACAATTCATGAACTTCATCATTCTTAAAAGAAGTCCCATTATCCGAGATAATGATTTGTGGGACACCGTATCTACAAATGATTTGGTTCAAAATGAACTTGGTGATTACAGAACCCAGTATAGTAGTAAGAGGCATAGCCTCTACCCACTTGGTAAAATATTCGGTGGCCGTGATTATGAAATTATGGCCATCTGTAGATGAGGGAGAGAATTTCCCTATCAAATCGAGGCCCCACGTAGAAAAGGGCCATGGAGTAGCGATTGGTTGTAGAGCTTGTGCCGGCATGTGGATCTCATGGGAGAATTCTTGGCACTTATGACACCTTCATACAAACTCTACTGCGTCGTGTTCTAGAGTAGGCTAGAAATAGCCCATCCGATGTATTTTACGAGTGGTGGCATGGCCACCGAAGTGGCCTCCACACATCCCACTGTGAGATTCGTGGAGAATCTTCTTGGATTCTTCTGTGTCGACACATCTTAGAAGCATTCCATCGAATGCTTTTCGATAGAGCACTTGCTCTATAATGACGTATTTGGCTACGATAATGCGTAACCACCTTCTTTTTTGTGGTGTAGCACCTTCCGGATATGTATGATCCATGATATAATTAATAATATCAGCATACCAAGGACACTCAGAGATGGGAGGTCTGGTTTCGATGTAGTATACGCATTCATCAGGAAAGTCCAGATCTACTAGATCGCCTCCATCTAGTGGGTTATCAGCTAACCAATCCATGATGATTTTCCTTTAATGGACTTTTGATTTACGAATGTTAATTCAAATTCACCCATTAAGGTTATAAAGCATCCAACCTTTTTAGACAAGGACCCTTGCGTGAGGAAAGTTCGTAAATGCTCTATCTTTACAATGACCTTGTTTCTTGATTTAGCATATAATGTCTTAAGCATTTGGTTGCAAAGACTATGGCAAGGCATTCTCATTCTGCCTATGTATAACGTGTTTCATAGTCGAGCAACGTTTGGCTAATGAAATAGATCACACGTTCTCTCTTGTCATCATCTTCTTTGAGCCAAAGATACAAAGCAATGAGACACATGGTAGCTCGCGAATATAAAATTAATGGGTGGTCTGGCTTAGGTGGCCTTAACGTAGGTGGTGATAACAAGAAATGCTTAACTGCGTCGAAAGCTTCATTGCAATCTTGGTCCAATCAATACTATAATCTTTCTTGAGTAGATTGTTGATTGGATGAATGGCGAAGCTTAAATCCGGGATGAATCTCCGGATTGCACCAAGTTTTCCGAGAAATGACCTGATTCCAGATTCATCCGAAGGTGGGACCATTTCGAGAACAACCCTAATTTTGGTTGGGTCAACATCGATCCCGCGTGATGATACAATGTAACCTAGGAGCTTTCCTCCTGTTACACCAAAGACACATTTTTCTGGATTTAGGGTGACTCGTATTCTATCAGACGTGAAAGAATGACGCGAAGCACTTCCGATGGTCACAACGCTTCTTGGCCTTGGCCAACAAGTCATCTACGTAGGATTCCACAATTTTATGAATAAGGTCATGAAATATATACGTCATAGCCCGCTGGTATGTAGCGCCAACATTCTTGAGACCGAATGGCATAACAACATAGCAATAGGTTCCCCAAGGAGTTATAAACATGGTTTTAGCTTGATCTTGTTGGATATTCTGATTTGATTGTATCCCGAGAATCCATCCATGAGAGACAAAAGCTCAAATCCAGCTGTTGCATCAACAATGACGTCTATGGATGGTAACGGAAGTCATCCTTAGGACATGCCTTGTTAATGTCTCGGAAGTCTATGCAGATGTATCTTCCCATTCTTTTTGAGAACGGGAATGATATTAGATACCCACTGAGAGTAATCGATTGGCTTGATGAATCCTACTTGGAGGAGTTTCATTACCTCCTCTTTCACCATGAGAGCTACCTTAGGTTTCATTGGTCTCGATTTTTGTTTAATCGGCTTTGCATCTGATTTAGTGACGAGGTTATGTACCGCAATGTGTGGTGCAACCCCTGTCATTTCCTTATAATTAAATGCAAAAGCCTTCCGATGTTCTTTGAGGATTTGAGTGTGTATTTCTACTTCCGATGGAGTTAACGAGGATCCTAACTTCAATATCCTTGGTTCATCCTCTGTTCCGATGTTAATATCGATTGTTTCTTCGATTAGAGAAGCGTTACCTTCTTCAAACTCAGGCGGGGCTGGAGGTAGTTTCAGATCATCTCCATTCTCGACTGTGTATATGCTAAGTTCCTTTTGTGGGGGAAGCTCTGTCATGGGATTTCCGAAGTAGGAAGATGAATGTGGGATTAAGGATAAATCTACTACGTGATGGGTGAGATGTAACGCTGCATAGGTGTTTAAGTAATTCAGAGTGGTTGTATCACTATCAATGTGGTCTAGGATAGTAGATTTGTTTCATTTTATGTTTGTTAAAAGAGGATTTGACATTTTTTTACTAATGGTTTGGTATGAAGGGATACCATGAAATGGGTATCTTCCAACTCACTGTTTGGAGTGAAGCGTGATGCCGAGGTGCTATTGAATCGGTGAGAAGATTTTTCTCTCGCGGGATTGCTTCAATTGATATGAAGTCAAACTCCTTGCTTAAATTCAATACAACTATTTTGTAGAGCTGTAAGTGCTCGGCTCTGGTTTCATACATCTCAGAGACTTGGTTTGCTACCAATTGTGAGTCTCCTAACACCCTGATATTATTAACACCGATCCTCTTAGCTAGGATGAGGCCAAGGAGGAGGGCTTCATACTCAGCGCCATTGTTTGTACATTCAAAATTTAGTTTAAAGGCAAATGGTAGGACTTTTCCCTCGGGAGAAGTAAAGATTACACCTGCCCCAGCTCCGTAACGACATCTAGCTCCATCGAAATGGAGAGTCCAATACTTAGCTGGGAATATGGGCGTTGGGATATTTGTTGTGTTAACATCTTCTACCTCTACCATGCAGAGATCCACTGCTGGAAGAGAACCAACACCTAGGGTGTATCCCATGCCTACATAATCAAATGGTAGGAACATTGGTAGATCCTGCTCTAGCAATTCAACAATTTTTGTAGTAGTTCCTAATGATACTATTTCTACAATCTTAACCTCATCTTTGAGGGCTGGGATCATCTTGGCTAGGCTCATAGTCTCAAGATCTGTCGTAGGTACCAACTTTTCTTCCGGTTTCAGGCCGGTAGGTTTATTAAGTTGGTTTGTTGGGAGTTCAAACTCCGAGTGCATGCCTGGTCTTTTCTTTAGGTCAGCCAGGTGTACATCGAATGGTTTTGGATCACCTTTGGCTATGAACACCTTTCCTAAATGCAAGAATCTTACTTCTTGAAATAACGTAGAAGGGATTGCCTTCATACGGTGTATCCATGGTCGGCCGAGGATCATATTATAGTTAGTTTCCGATCTATAATATAAAACTCAGTTAAGATTGTTTTGGGTCCTAAGGTGACCGGTAGTATTATAGTTCCAATCGAGGTGGCTTTAAGGCTATCATAGCCTCTTAGCGTATTTCGAGTTGTGGAACAATTCATTTCTCCATACCCTAGCTTTTGAAGGAAAGAGAAGGGGACTATGTTAATTTCGCTGCCCCATCATCAACCATCGCGTTTCACATAATTGTTATAAACCCATACTTGCAAATGTAAGGTGGATCACCTCGGTGTGCAATCTCAAAGATCTGTTGGCATTTTGTTTATTTTGAATATGAATTTGGTATCCCTATCCGGCTGCCCTGAGGGTGGATATCAAAGTCTATATGGTTTACCTGTGTTTCGGGAGGTGGAGTGATGTTAATTAGATGGCCTAAACCTAATGCCTCTAAAAGAGCAGCCCTGTGGGTAGGAGAATTCTTTAGTAAGTCCAAAAAAGAAATGTGCGAGAAGGTTTTTGTTAGATCACTAATTAAATCGTAGGCACCTATGGGTCTTACTAACATTTGTTGGATGTTATCTGTCTCAGTAGGTAACTTGGACTTGGCTGAGAGGAATACTCTCGTGTCCTTGTTATAGCCTCTCATGGGTAGTTCGGTGTCTAACTCCACTAAACCGACTATCTTGGGTCGCATGGTTGACTTCCTAATTGTGGCGCAACTAATGGATTTAGTGAAGTCGAGGCTTCATGATCATGGTTTCCTGTCATTACACCCTTGTTTGTCCCATTCGAATTTAACCCGTTGTTGTTGTGATTTGGGAGCGGATCATTGAAGATCTTAAGGGGTGCATTTTGAGGGGAAACTGCCCCTGTAAAAGTATTTGGTGCCGGTGACGTAGGATCTGCCAAGAACATATCTATGAAAAGTTGTCTTTGTTCCTCTGGAAAACGTTGCATGAATTTATTGTAGTCACGACATGTTCTAGTGTCATGGCCTCAGATTTTGTGAAAACCACAATACGAGTTAGATCAGTAATTCCTAGTCTCCGTTGGTTTTGTGTATATATCAGGCCCAAAACTCTGATCAAACCATGCCTATTAGGATTAAAGTTTTGCATTTGTTGTTTTTGGTTTTGGTTTTGGTTTTGATATCCAGTTGAGTTTTGGCTTGGACCCTGTGTAGGGTTTTCGCCATTTGTTGTTGTTGTTGTTGATGATTAAAATCCACTGCATTGATTGTTGGGGTAAAGTTGTTATTTCGTTGGTTGTTTACTAGTGGTGGAGTATTCACAACATTTACCCTTTTGGGCTGATCAGTTACTCCATCTGTTGTCACTCCATGATTTTTATTAAGGATTTTAGGTCCTTGATTGGTATTTGTGGTGGTAGGATAAGCCGTAGTATTCTGGTTGGAGGTGATTAACCTCCCATTTGTTCCATATGTCTTACGACCGCTATCTATTGCCGCTTGATCTATTCGGAGAGCGCTCTCAAGTACTTCATCGTAAGTCCTTAGTGGGAACTTCTGGACTTCTTCCTTCACTTCTCTACTGAGAGAATGAAGGAATAAATCACATAGTTCCATTTGGTCCATATTTGGAGCACTGGCTGAAGAATAAAGAACTGTACGCCACCTCTGGATGAAATGAGCAATGATTCATTGTGTTCCTGCTTAATGTGCAAGAATTCCCTGATTCCTGTTCTTAATAGTTTGTTCATGTCAAATGCCTTGATGAACTCTGAAACGAGTTGTTTAAATGAATGGATGGAAGCCTCAGGTATTCTATAATACCAATCGAGAGTGATACCTTCCAAAGTTTTGGGGAATATTTTAGCAACAACCCCATCCCAAGGGAGTAGTTCTCGAATAGCTGTGGCGTAAGCCTTGATATGTGCATTCGGATCTCCCTCACCTTTGTATTTGGGAAAATCAGAAGAGGTCTTGGAAGCATAATGCTTCGTATGGTGAAGTCTAAGGGTTCTTTCAAATATTCTGAATAAGTCCCTATTGCATAGGTTTCGACCATTGATGGTGCCTGCTGAGGGGGTGGTGGTGGAATGGGTTGTTGGTATGGCATAGCGTATGCATTGGCAGGGGCATAAGGAAGCCCCTGTGTTTGAGAAAACATGCCGGGAGAGGAGAACATGTCCCCTTGTGGTGATTTGGAGTACATGTTTAAGTATGAAGGGGTATTGTCTAGGAATGGATTATTTTGTACTAGACCGGGAGGTATCGGAATGGTGTTAGAAATGGTGGTTCTTGTTGGTGTTTGTTGTGAATACTGAGGAGTCATGCCTAACGTGCCTATTCCTGTGAGGAGGTCTACTTGGCTAGGATGGTGTGGAGGATTAGAATTTCCTGCCTGTATGAATTGAGAATGGTGATTTTCCTGAGCAAGTTCCAACCCCCTAACTTTTTCTACTAGAGTTGAAATGACCTCATTTGGTGAAGTCATGATATTTTTCCTTAGTGGCATTTGTTGTATATCCTGATGTTGTATAGGCATGTGATATCCTGCTATGAATTGATCGCTGCCCTGCCAAGTTTCCCCGAGGGCATTTCCTATATGTAGTGGCATGGAGGTATTTTCTTGAAAAGAGACCTCGGGTTGTGTTTGTAAACTCCCTATGGGTGGGTACATACTCCGAGAGCGTTGTTCATTCCTGGCATGACGTACCGAATGTTCATCATCTAAAACAGGTATGGGTCTGATTGTCTACTAATTTGTGGTCTAAGCAGTACCTGAGGAGACGAACCAGATTCTCCTGTGAACGTCATATTGTTCGAGCCTGAAGGCTCTATTTTGTTGTGTTTGAGTGAGCTGATCCAACTCCTCTATTTGGAAAGATGAGCATATCTGATCCTTGGAGATGGAGTTTGTGTTGATAATTGGTTATTTGAATAGTTGTCACCCCATACTGAGAGCGAGGGTGATGACTGTCTATTCAGTTGAGCGTAGTATGCTTCAAGACCTAGGAGAGGTCTACCATATGCATCGAATCCCGACATATTCGGGGGGTATATGAATACCCGCAGAATAATGGGTAAGAGCGAAGGTGGAAGGAAGAAGTGAAAATAAAAGAGGAAGAACTGTTTTGTTCACGTCGGGTTCACCAATTTTGTACGATGGAAAAGTGACAAGCGAGCGTGGGAATCTACAAGTAACTCTTCCTCGCACCCGACCTCTCGAGGTCATGCCGAGACAACCGGTGGGGATGGAATATGTGTGGGATGTAGACAAACTAGTTAGGAAATCTGATGTCTTCGACGCGCACTAGTGGAAACTGTGAATCTAAGGCAAAGAAGGCCCTCCTAACTTGAACTGGTGTGATAGATCGATCGGCAAGGATGACTGCTCGAAGGCTCCAATCAATATCGAGCTCTGGCATGATTCGGTCTATGGGTTGTGGAATACGCGGAAAATGACCTGGGATAGTTTTGTGTATATCTCCAGATAGGGTCATAGGGTGGATGATGGGTATAGTGGACTCTACGGGTGATTATCTGGCCTAGTCCAGAATTCCCTAGCTTTATTAGCTGCTATGTCTAACAAGGATAACTGTTTGATGATGATAGGTGGAAGTGGAGTAGATCTGAATACTAATGTGCGTAGGCCAAAGCATCTATGTCTGATTCACCTATGGATTCGTTGGGTTATGGGATTTGTGGGTCACAACCGTAGATTCGCATTTGTTGTGGTCCTGCTATGGTCATGTGTGGACTCAATCCCTAATCCCTAGTATCCAATAGTCATATGCTTTCTCAGCCTCTATATTTAGAATTAACAGTTGTGTGATCTTTTCAGAGTATCTCACAGGTGTTCGTGCAACCTGAATTCTTAAGCTGGTATCTATATCTGTGAGAGTGTCTCCTACGCTCCTGGCTATGGGACCAAAGGATCACAACCGAACATTTTCTCTCTTTCAAGCCCTTCCACACAGTCATGGATATATATCTAGGTAATCTGTAGTTTGGTTGATTTGACCAAAACGTGTGCGCTTGGTCATCTTCTATGTTTAACCCGCTTAACTAGAGGCTGATCTGTTGTAAGTTTTCGGTTGTTCGGAAGACTTGGATCCTAAGATTCTGATCTATATCAATTATTGCTGTGACGAGATTGGGTTGGGGCACGATTGGCTCGAATACGTATTCTCTGGGCTCTCTAGGTCCCGTGATTGTCATACAAAAGCAACAATGTAAACCCAAATGCAGCAAAGTAAAATTAACTATGTGAAATATATCTATAACATATATAACTTCTCTATTTTTGTATTTTTCTGATGAATTTATATGAATGAAATTGAAGGAGCAACTATTTTTAATATATCTAGAAATTGACAACTAATCTAATAACGAATTTAAAACAAACAAAGCAACCGAGTATAGCTACTTGCCTGTGCAGTTGTGAATCTATTCTAAATAATGAAATAACTAATCTAATCTATTTGAAAGACTCTCGATCCTACCTCAGAAGTGAGGAATGAATCATAGTTTCTCGTAAAACTATCAATCCCCATAGCTTCCCTGGCAATATCGAAAGTAAAATTGACTGAAATAAAGTGATTGGCTACTCTATTTGATATGCTTCTAACTAGAACTTTGAAAGCTAGAACCTGGATTTTGTAACAGTGGCGAATCCGATGGTGTGTGTGGTTTTGTCCCCTCAGTGTGATCTCCTCGTTCCTTCGTGCTCACGTGGATCCAGAAAAGTGTGTAATGCTAGCATCAACAAGTAGATTTTGGAACAAAGGCAAGCTTAGATACAGACTGAATACAATGCGAGTAGGAGAGGGATAGCGCAAGAGTACAGAGCTTGGCTTATGCAATTCCTAGTGGGATTTATTGTGAGTCATGCAACATAAAACATCCAGAACCTGAAACTATCCTATTTGATGAGCAAAACCTGCAACTTTAATGGCTTCCTACTGAGAATTAAACTGCTCTATTTCAATGGATTGCATGAAGTAATGACAACATTTGCACAAGATGGATATGTGGCTTTCTAATAGCAAAATAACATTAACTAAGCATGCAATGAACTAAACTATGAATCCTAAGAAAAATAAAAGACTGAACTACTGAAATGAGAAATTGAGAGGTAAATTTGAGGGGCCATTTGCTTGAGCACAAGCCAACTATTTATAGCATTTGCATTTACCCAAAGGTAAAAACCAAATTGATCTCTTAAACCATAAACAAAGCCAAAACACTATTCCAGGGAACCAGAATCATTAATGCAAGCCAAAGGTGGTGAAAAAAGCTGGTAAACGTTGAAATTTACGTGAGTCACGTTAAAAGAACATTCTAGAAAATGCGTGAAGGACCGCCACCCTGAGCAGGTGGTGGTTATAGGACCGCCGCCCTTCCTGGGCGGTGGTCACGAGACCGCCGCCCAAGCAGGGTGGCGGTTTCATCACTGAAGAATAAAACACAAAGAAAAGAGGGGAAAAGAGTCTCTATGTGATTTCTTGGTTACCATGGAACCTTGAAAGGTGTCTACCGATCCTATACCTCCATGTTGGGACCCTATACAAAATACTACCAGGGTTTACTCTATCTCAATTCAGTCCTCTCGTTGTATTATTATTTTTAAAAGCACTAAATAGTCTAGTTTAAGTCAATGTAAGGTTGTCCAATGAAATAGTTTGCAAATGGAAGATCGTGGAACCGAACTAACTGCATACATGCGTCGGGTTGGCACGATAAATGTTTGATAAGGATTCATTTTGAATCCAAATGGTGCCAAGAGCTTAGGGCTACTTGCCAGGCGTAGTCTCTTAAGATCCCTGAGAGAAAAAATGCTATAACTTTGCCGGGTGATTTCTCGGTCACCGTGGCACCTTGAAAGGTATCGTATAATCCTACACCTCCGAGTTGGGACCCTTCAAAAACATGTCTTGGTTTTCTCTATCTCAATTCGGTCCTCTCATTGTACTATTATTTGCAAAAGTACCGAATAGGCCGATTCGAGATAGTGTAAATCTATCCAATGCTATATTTTGTAAATGGAAGCTCTTGTAAATGAACTGATTATGTAAATTATTGGGGTGGCTTGGTAAATGGTGGTCAAGGCTTCGTTTCAGCTCCAAATGGTGTCGGTGCTTCCAAGCTACTTCATCTGGGCACGTCCCTTAAGATCCCCGAGAGTAAAAAATGTTATAACTTCACGAGGTTATTTCTTAGTCACCTTGGCACTTTGAAATGTGTCATCTAATGCTACACCTCTTCATTAGGACCCTCTAAAAATCCTATCTCATTTTTCTCCATCTCAATTTAGTCCTCTCATTGTACTATAGTTTACAAAAGTGTCGAATAAGCCGGTTCGAGTCAATGTAAAGTTGTCCAATGCTATATTTTATAAACGGAAGCTCGTGTCACCAAACCAATTGCACTCATGCATCGAGGTGGCTTGGTAAATTATGTCTGAAGATTCTTTTCCACTCCAAATGGTGTTGGTGATTTCAGGATACTTTGTATGAGCATATTCCCTCAATATCCTTGAGAGTAAAAAAGGCTATAACTTCTTTGGGTGATTTCTCGGTCACCGTGGCACCATGAAAAGTATCATATGATCTTACACCTCCACATTCAGAGCCTCTACAAAATCATGTCTCGGTTTTATCTATCTCAATTCAGGCTTCTCGTTGTCTTATTGTTTACAAAAGTGTCAAATATGCCAATGCAAATCGAGTAAGGTTTTTCAATGTAATATTCTACAAATGGAAGCTCCCGACACCATACCGAATGTGCACACACATTGGGTGGCCTATTAAATTGTGATCGAGGCTTCATTTTGGTGCCCAAAATCCTTCAATGTGAAACAAGTACTAGGAAACATGTTAAGAAGAGATTGTTCATACAATATAGGTGGTGAAATGAAAATTGTAAGAAGAGATTTTTCATACAAGTATAGGTGGTGAAATGATAATTTCTGCTTCTTTTTTGTTTCCAATATTGGAATTTCCTTAGCTTGATTGGCTTCGAGAATAATGAATTCTCTATAAATAGTGCCAACCACGTGAAGGTGAAATATTTTTTGAAACCACTAACATATGTAAACATGTTAGTAAGAAATTAAATAGAATTTTAAAACCTACAAAATTTAAAAAATCATTAAAGTAAATATTCAAATTAAATTCATGTAGTTGTATATCTAATCTTAAGTGAACATAGGTTTGGAAATTCAATCTAGTGAACCACAAGGATCAACTTTACTCTTGACAATAATAATAATTGCTTCATGATCTTATTCACGAACCTTCCAAAGATTCTTGTTTGATGAACTACCTCAATAGTTGATCAATTGAATATTTTGTGCAAGAACCAAATGTGAATAGTAAAGTATTTTTCTATTTATTTTGTAGTCTTCAAACAACCAAGTATTCGATTATTTGATAGGATATCTTTGAAGCCAAGTTCTAGTGACTACCACTGACCTGGTTGGATACTCAAGGTTTTCACCATCAATGACTGTAGAAGTCAAAATTTTTTCCTCTACACAATGAGATAAGAAGTAGTCTATTCCCTCTTCGTTAAATTATGTCACAATAACTACAAAAGAATGCCTTGCATCACAAAGTAAAAATCATGTCAAATTTAAAATACACTAAGATATTATTATTTAATAATTTATAAATTTATAAAAGACATGTATGTACCTTATTGCACTAAATCAGAGACTTGGTCAAAGTCAGGTGATGTTGTCATATGATCTAAAGACACTTGTAAGTTGTAATGCTTGTGGAACTTGATATGTGTTAAGTGGAGTTAGAGGTCTACAAGTCCATTCATCCACCCATTGTTGTGACTCACATTCATTCCACACAAAATCAATGCATGATATACAAAAACATGCCATGCACCTAGTATGAATAGTGCAAGAACTTGCATTTGAACTACGGAATGAGTGCATATCACTTGATCATGTAACTATCATACAATATTCATAGCTTGCCAAATGTTCTTCCTCTATCAACCAGAAATATCTATGAACTATTGAACTCTCTTGAGATTCATGGCCCATGTTCTTGTTACACCAATCAACAATGCTTTACTGCACTGTAAATTTAGCACCATCTTTGAACTTTAATTCTTCTCTTGCAAGGGCTCTTTTCACACATGCTCCTGCACCATCATGCTCTCCTTTCCCATGTCCTACCTCAGTAAAACTATATATATGTTGTACACACTGTTGTTATGTGCATCCTTCTTAGCTAATAAAACATTTTTACATTCTTAAATTGTGATGTGCAGTTATCTGACTAAATGTAATGTTGATTGAAAACAATGTTCCTCTCAGCCAAGTTCGCATAAAACAACTGGAAACACCCTTGCACATATTTTGTATAATGTTTCATATCATCGTTGATGTAGAAATGATACTCTCTTAATATTTTTGATCTTTCTCATTTCTTTCCAGAGAGTGCATGAATGTTATATGCATTAAAATAACAACTTGCATTAAGCTATAATATTGTGATTGAACCTCCATTTTTGGCTGTAATGAGTAATTATCTACGAAGTAAAATACTGAAACAATAGTACCAAGTGGGAATGTGTCCTTTCTTAACTTGAATTTTCATCCAACCATCAAGCTCTATATGTGTGTCTTGCATACTCATAAACAATTTCCTCTTTGAATTTGACCATATATTTTGATACAAGTAATTATTTTGTAACGAGATCACATCTCTTAGATTCTTTTCCATATTTTAATTGATATGCCATAGATTTATATTTGCTAAAACTAACTAATTATTTTCCTATTGAATGTGTACTCTCCTCATGGATATAACTTTTCAATTTCATGCAAGCCACCACATACGTTGCACGTTCCATCCAAACATGTTTTATTATAAAAAAATTGACCAATTGACCTTTCAAAAATATCGTAGGAATAAATTCCCTTTCATATTTTGGTCAAACATTTAATCCACACTCATGTAACAAGATGTTAATATGCAAAACACAATTTACTTGACAACAAACATCATAATGCATTGAAAATTCAACATGATGCCTACAACAACAAGTGGTATGTGAGTGACTGATTTTCACATAAAAAGGATTTTTTCATTTCAAAAAAATATTTAGCTAATGTTAATTTCTTGATTTTCATTCTTAAACTTATATAGAAATTGTGTTTGAGTCATATCCAAGAAATATTTTCCATGTGCTTCACGATTATGATAACCTATTCTTATTTTTATTGTATCTCTTTTATTCGGTGACACCCTTGTGTTCTCATTCCAAAACTTTACAATTAATTATTTTAGAATATTAGATGCATCCTTGTCTTTCCGTGGGAGTCTACTAGAGAATTCCCAATAGTTAGTTTTATTGGCTGACTCAAGACTTTTACGTCTCCCTCTTTGCTTTCATAAGTTTTTTTTGTTTAGCTTC